>OY759268.1:36440600-36655600 GCA_963662155.1 Lamellibrachia columna
GGTGCCAATTTAGTGTGGTTAAAGTGCAAAGGGGTATTGAGCCCTGGACATTAGCAGGTGCTAATCCACCTTCTCAGCAAACATTAGTTGTGGACTTGTGGTCACTGCCAGCCACAATATGCCTAACAGTGTTCATTTATTCATATATCATATATATATATATATATTTAATGGTTATATTTCTTAATTTCTTTTCTCTTGTTATATTGTGCTATGAAATGTATTTTGAAAAGTATTTTCAATTTAAATACATTTTAGCCCATTTTATTTGAATGTTAATCGCACCTATGAATGGAATGCAACCCCCAGTTTGGTCCCAAACATAAAGGTTTTTTTAGTTTTCCTCATAAAAAAGTGTGATCAACTGTCATTGCATAGTCAACTCTTCCTGAATTGTATAAATTAATTCACAATGTTTATTTTAAAATATGTTATTATGACTATACGGAGTTACTATAATATCACACAATATGTACTCGTACTCGTAGTCATACTCGTGGAAATGTACTCATACTCGTACTCAGCTTTGAACGATGTATTCGTACTTGTACTCGTACTCAGCCATCACTAATGTACTCGTACTTGTACTCGTACTCAGCCATCACCAATGTACTCGTACTCGTACTCAGCCATCACCAATGTACTCGTACTCGTACTCGTACTCAGCCATCACCAATGTACTCGTACTGGTACTTGTACTCGTACTCAGCCATCACCAATGTACTCGTACTTGTACTCGTACTCAGCCATCACCAATGTACTCGTACTGGTACTTGTACTCGTACTCAGCCATCACCAATGTACTCGTACTCGTACTTGTACTCGTACTCAGCCATCATCAATGTACTCGTACTTGTACTTGTACTCGTACTCAGCCATCATCAATGTACTCGTACTCGTACTTGTACTCGTAATCAGCCATCACCAATGTACTCGTACTCGTGCTTTACTCTTAAAAATGTGCTCGGCCCCAGGTCTGATATAAGCTGTGATGTGCACTAAGAGTGCATTGTTCATTAAATTTCGCTCGGCGGTTTGTTGCCATGTTTTGTAGAATACTGTTATCTTTATGCGAACAATTGTCGTAGAATTACTTCATCATTTGAAACTTCTATGCGATTTATGTGAACCTGCCGCATCATACGAGATTCTTAGGATGTGTCTTGTATTCCAAAGAAAAAATATCTTGTGACGTTAAACAGAGTTTTGCTTGCCAAGGCGTCATATACACTCCTGTTGTGTTCGAGATGCGTGTCCTGGTGTGACGTAGGTTCTTCTATTTTTTAAGGCGACTTTGCGCGAAGTGCGATTGACTTGTTTGCAGTTTAATCTCTGATGCACGAATTTAAAACAGTTGTCCGTTGCACAGTAACACATGGATGTGTTCTTATTGCAAACGATTTCCAAATAAATTACATATAATAGTATATGTGAAACCAGGGAAGTAATAACGTTCTGGAGATTTATATTGCTGCCATTTTCCAAAAATATCAAAATTAGATAAGTTGCAGGATGGTATTTTCTGTTATCATACATTGCATTATCAACACTAATCCACTACAGTTCATCTGCCCCCGCAAGCCTGCAGCGCGCCCCTAACACATCACACACAATTTTGCCTCCTTCGTGACACAATTCGATGGAACTCACGTTGAGGACAACTGTGTTAGGGTATTTATTATTTGTAAGCGCTGAATATAATCGCTTTAGCCTCCAGTCGTATGATAAATCGTCTGTCATGCTGTTCTGGAGAGTGTTCTCCGTCTGTCCTAGACGGCTGCGCTCTGTTGAGAGGCATCAGTAAACCATACAACTCGCGTGTTATATGATTGGTTAGCTGCTGTTTTGAATTGATCTAATCTTTACAGTTTTAGGTATAGTGGAAACGTGGCATGGCATTGACGTCTTCGTTTTTGGCCGAAAAGATCACCCTTGTACACAGGGTTATTATTGTTCCTCACTGTCTTTGATAAACTACACATATGTTTGAAGAAGCTTATGTATGTGCACCTTCATTCCAGCATGGGTCGGGTAGATCGCTGGCGGTGATCGCGGGTGAGGATCGGTGGCCAATGACGAAGAGACTTGAATATACACTGCAGTAGGCAACATATGTAAGTCATGTAAACGAAATGATGCATCACAAACTCGGAAACATTGTTAGCTGGTCATCTCTACAGATAAAACAACGTCATCCTAATTATAGAAAAAACAAGCAAATTGAGATTGTAGTGTCAAGTGATAGGATGAAGATTCTGTTCTAGAGGTGACATCGAACATGTAGATGACTGGAAAGAGACATAGAGCTAGGGCCAGTTAACGTTGGTTCATCAATGTCAGCCGTCGCGTGGAGAAAAAGAACACCAGTGTCAAAACGTTTGTAAGAACACAACAGTAAATAACCGCACAGAATGGAGCAGTTGAATACTGGTATGAAGTTTTTTCAAAAACCTCTGGGCATTATTCATAAATAATGAGTTGCTGTTTTTGTACCACGGGGTTCTGTCAAGCGCCAAACTCTTCCATTTTGTTACATTTATGCAGACGGGTTGTCCCGCCCTTTCCACGTCAATGTGCATGTTCACATATCTAAATTACGTGGATATTGGTCAGTAACAAAACATGCATATTAAATAATGTGGTGTGTAAAGATAAAGAATCTACATCATGATATGATATGTCGGAATTGTGCCACATCATTCTTGTTGACGATACGTGTTCGATATGCTATGCTCATAGATAAGATATGTCTCTACGTATATTTGTATGTCTGTCTGTTGTCTGTATGTATATACGTCAGGCTGTCTGGGGCGTACCAGGTGGTCCATAATGGTGGTACGAACATTCAAACATAATGGTGGGTTTACGTCAAAAGAACCAACGTGGGCGTTTTACATAAATTTCGTTTCGCAGAAGAATAGCTCCGTGCAATTGTTAATAACGCTTTGCCTGTTTCAACCACTGTTACGTGATCTACGTCAAATGTCCAAACGTCGTGAAATCGGCAGTTATACGTGATTTATGGACGTGAAGTTGTCATTGCCTTTGATACAAGTTCTTGCCTTTTCTCCCGAGCACCACCGGAAAACTTGGCTAGTTTGTAATAAAACGTATTGACGAATTTATAATGTTTTACAAAAAAGCAATTAATTACATATCAGTAAACAGGTCAAACGCTAACGTCATACATCGTGCTCTGGTTGATGTGTTCGTGCTTCATGGCAGTAAACTGACGGTATCTTTCTTCTACTTGAAAGAAGAAGAAATGCTTTGCTTTTTATTATGCCTTTATGAACCAGACATGTTAGATACAAAGTTTTTGCTTGCCTTGCCAATGCGTCATACCTTCTAGCGGGTCCATAGTGATGGTTCGTACATTCAAACACATTGGGGTGTCTACGTCGAAGGAACCAGCATATGCGTTTGATGTAAGGTTCGTAACTCAGAATGATAGCTATGTGCAATTGTTGGCAACGAGCATTTTCTCTCGTACACGGCCGGGCAACTTGACTAGTTTTTAATAAAACTTAGTAATGAACGGA
This sequence comes from Lamellibrachia columna, assembly GCA_963662155.1. Taxonomy (NCBI): domain Eukaryota; kingdom Metazoa; phylum Annelida; class Polychaeta; order Sabellida; family Siboglinidae; genus Lamellibrachia; species Lamellibrachia columna. Next base: position 36,444,143 of record OY759268.1, read on the forward strand.
TAATGTGTTACAAAAAAGAAATTTATTACATATCAGTAAACATAAAGGTTAAACCCTCCGATGTCATATGGCGACTTCTGGTTTATGTTAAGGTTTATTTCTTCTACTCGATAGAAGAAGACATGTTTTGCTTTATATTGTAATATTGTGAACCAGGCGTGTTAAATACAATGTTTTTGTGGCCAGTGCGTCATTCCTTCTAGGGTAACTATTTCAAGAAGTTTATCATCTGACACGCCGTTTGGGGTGTCAAATAATGTATATGGATCCACAAGTTACTGCACATAATGCACTACAACATAAGTACTGAAATATATGTCCATATATGTATTAGTAATATGTCTAAGGTAACCCTTCAAACAAGTTGGCTGGCTGTCCCAGAGATTGATACAGGCATACACAAATATGCCGATACATTTAGTTATCACATGCTCGTTTCGCCATAATGTCTGCCACAAACTCTGTTTTATAACCTAAAAAAAAAAATATATTTGCATTACTGAGTAGGTTGTCTTCTCACAGAGAGTAATGCAATACTAGGTTATTTATCGTAAAGAAAGGTACGTCTTGCGGGAATAAACAAATTGCCATGTATCGGCGTGTGGACGGATACTGATTTCCATTGAAAACGGAAATGTTCAATTTGAATTCGGGGTGTTGATAGAAGACTGATTGACGGCCGCAACACAACACTGGTCGGTCGAATTCACACAATTTGATCGTCAAGGTACAAAGCAATCCCAAATTAATCATTATATCATGTTGTTAAAACAAATTTGAAACTGTTGTTGATATGACCCAATCTATGGGCAAATGTCAGCTTTGCTCTACGGCAGGATGTTTAAGCGTACGTCAATAGCAACGGGCTAACAATTGCTCTAATCAAAAGATCAAAGGTGGGAGAGGAAGAGAAACAATCTAAAAAATGCATGTATTCTCCAAAAAAGCAGCTTGTATGTGGTGAAATGTTTACACCAACTATTTGCACATATTATCTCGTTTCTGTTTGCACAGTCCAATCTGTTGAAGATATTATATATGTGTTTGTTATTCTAATTTCTTAATGTTAATGCTATGTTATAATAATCATGTTCATGAACAATAATAATACCAACGAACATCCAAGGCCCCTACATCCTCATAAACCTGAGCTCAGAGGCCCAACAAAAACGAAATCATTAAGCATTATCGAGAACATGGAAGATCACAAGTCATTGTCAGAACGAGGGACAACCGAATATATATGGCAGAAAAGCAATTTGGAATAAATAGGTATTGAGTTTTTTTCTCGGAAGATAGCTGTGATTTCATATGTTTTCAATGTGATGGGGAGTTCGTCCAAGACCGTAGGCGCAGTGACAGAGAAATTTGCTCTTTTGCACAAAATAAGTTCAGTTTTCTAAGCAATAAGTTATTGTGAAATGGCTGATTTGAGCTGCCTATGGATATTTGAAAGAATCAGAAGACTAGGCAAGTAGGAAGGTTGTTGTTTATGTTAGGTACAATGTGTAAGAGTGGACAATTTAACATATATATATATATATATATATATATATATATATATATATATATATATATATATATATATATATATATATATATATATATATATAAGTCAGAGGAAGCCAGTGTAACTGTCGAAGTTGTGGAAATTATGGTGAAAACTAGAGTGTAAGAAAGAAATCGTATGCCACACCGACAAAGAAAGAAGCATTTATGGTGAACTAAAGGAGTAGAAAGACAGGAAAAAATATATTTAATAATTGTCGCCGACGAAAAAGTAAAGGTGATAAGTAAATGTTTGCATTATTACTTTAAAATTGAATTTAACTTAACATACTGATCGTCAATAATCTACTAAACTCATATATATTATCTGGATGGATTTATGCATATGTGAATGAGTGTATGTGTGTGTGTGCGTACGTGCGTGCGTGCGTGCGTGCGTGCGCGCGCGTGCGTGCGTGCGTGTGTGTGCGTGTGCGTGTGCGTGTGCGTGTGCGTGTGCGTGTGCGTGTGCGTGTGCGTGCGCGTGCGCGTGCGCGTGTGCGTTTGCGTGTGCGTGTGCGTATGTGTGTTTTTTATGTGTGTATGAATATGTGTGCGTGCGTGTGCGTACGTTTCTGTGTGTATGAGTATGTGTGCGTGCGTGCGTGCGTGCGTGCGTGCGTGCGTGCGTGCGTGCGTGCGTGCGTGCGTGCGTGCGTGCGTGTGTGTGTGATTGTGTGTGTGTGCGTGTGTGTGTGTTATTACATGTGTATTGTGTATTGCATCCATGCTTCTTTAAATGACGTGGATGCTTGTCATTAACACAATGTGCATTATAATTTATGTGGTGTATATTGATAAAGAATCTACATCAGCCGGTCTATATGGCGGAATGTTGCTTGTTGTCGATACGTGTACGATACCTTTTGTTCATGTACTGTTCATGGGTTGTGGAAAAGGGAGGTGTGTCAACGGAGAGCCGATGTACAAGGGTTCTGGAAGAGGATGGGGATGGATTGGGACACTGTAGCACATAGTCTATGGACGACTGTGGATGTGAGTGTGGACTGATGAGGTGGGAAAGGGTGGAATGTGGATGGGTACGTATCTTCGTAGGAAATTGTCAACCTGTGTTCTGAAAATTAACATTTTCAATATGTGGAAGCGATATGGTGTCACCAACAAAATATAGATCTTCTGCTTGATAGCGAAATTTTGGACGATATCTCACTTGACATGCCCAATACGATATGATAATTCTTATACATATGATATATTTGAAGATTGTTCTCTATTGGAAGGTTTCATTTAAAACAGTTCGCTGCCAACACAGATCCACAGAATGGTGCACATGCTGGTGCATAATTCAAGTATTTTGTTTTACAAAATTACACGGTCCTGTAATTAAAAATATACAAAGCACATATTTCCTTTATATTGATATGCACATGTTATACACCATTTGTTTAAGTAATGAATGCGTCAAGTTTTTACTGCCACTGTTCAAAACTCCTGGGTTGTCTATGGTGCACCGCCGGGCAACCCGGCTAGTTTGTAACATTTAGTAATGGACTGATAATGTGTTGTAAAAAGTAATTTATTACATAGGAATGAACTGGTAAAACGCTCTGACGTCATATAGCGTGCTCTGATGTCATATAGCGTACTCTGACGTCATATAGCTTGCTCTGACGTCATATAGCGTGCTCTGACGTCATATAGCGTGCTCTGGTTTATGTGTCTGTGCTGCACGACAATAAACTGACCGTTTCTTTATTCTACTCGAAAGAAGAATAATTGTTTTGCTTTTTAGTATGCTATTGTGAACCAGACATGGTAAGTACAGTGTTATCTCTTGCCAATGCGTTATACTTTCTAGGGTAATTCTTTGTAGACGTTTATCACCATTTAATGGAGGAGGTTAATGTATTGGTTGCCAGGTTAGCTGGCGTTCTTTGTCACAATAGGTATGGAGAGCAGATGAACCGTGGTATGACGTAGTTTGAAGCATTTCTGGGCAATGCTCATATGTAATGAATTGGTGTTTTTATACCACGGGTTTCTATCAAGCGCAAAACACTTCCCTTTTGTTGAACCTTAGCAAGGCGTAGTTTGAAACACCTCTGGGCATTACTCATATGTAATGAATTGGTGTTTTTACACCACTGGGTTCTATCAAGCGCAAAACATTTCCCTATTGTTGAACCTTAGCATGACGTAGTTTGATACACCTCTTGACATTACTCATATTTAATGAATTGGTGTTTTTACACCACTGGGTTCTGTCAAGTACAAAACACTTCCATTTTGTTGAACTTTAGCATGACGTAGTTTGAAACATCTCTTGGCATTACTCATAATTAATTTGACATCGTTTGAACAACAGATATGATATGTTTTAAGCAGTGACGTGTTTATGGGGGCACTGCCCCCCTCGGCTGAAATGTTTTGATTGTTACCGTATTTTTTCGTTGCGCCACTATAATATAGGTTTATGACAGCACGGGTGACTAGGCTCGCTCTCTCTTGCTATAGCACGGGTGACTAGGCTCGCTCTCTCTCTTGTTATAGCATTGGTGACTAGGCTCTCTCTCTCTTGTTATAGCACGGGTGATTAGGCTCGCTCTCTCTTGTTATAGCACGGGTGACTAGGTTCGCTCTCTCTTGTTATAGCTCGGGTGACTAGGCTCGCTCTCCCTTGTTATAGCACGGGTGACTAGGCTATATTGTCGTCGACCTTTCTTGTAGGGAGAGCATCAACAATAGCCTGCGATTACTTGATTGTGCAGCTCGACAACTGATAAAATCTTGACATGTTCCCTCGATGTGGTGACGTTGTTGGACGCGGGCGGTCTGTCGTATCGCCAACAGATAATGGATGTGACTCCTGCAAGATAAGGGGCCATCCCTTGTCATGCTCCGTAGCGCTTTCGTGTACCACCCTAAAACTACGCTTGTTTTGAAAAAGTTCCCATCTATTATGCAAACATCAAATGTTTAATTTTGGCCTGTATACCCCTCGAACTACGTTAGTTTTGAGAGACCCCCACCTAATATACATACATCTATTTTTCACATTTTATTTTCATCATTTTTTTTCCACATTGTTCACCTTTTCGCGCCTTTTCAGACTTCATTGATGCACGGTACAGCCGGCTTTCACTTTACTTTTGAATTATGTTAAAATATACCCCAAATGTACCAAAAACTGACATAGCAATCAATGCTATCAGTCTGAAATCACCAGCTGGACGAGCAAAAAGTGTCTTAATAACGAACGTAGCGATCGCCAAGACACCCCCAGCCATGTAATGCTCCGTAACGGTTACCCGGTCACCCCACCCACCGAGCGTGACGTACTTTATGGATGACCCCAAAGATCTGCAAGCTGAGAGCGTCTTCTAAAGAACTACCTCGGCCTACGACGGACGTTGGCGCCCTCTGACGGCCACTGCGGAGTGGTCGAGGCGACATGCGCAGGCAACGGAGGATCGAATTATTCGAAACGAGTTGCAACTAGAATGCGACATATATGTTTGTAAACAAGAATCAATAAATCCCAAAAGACACACATCGCTATATTGACATGTAATATTAATGAAGGACGTTTTACTGTGTTGCTTAAATTTGCTCACGGATTTATCCGATCCAGCAAATACTCTGTGTCGGCACTCGTCACTTCATGTCACCAAACGTCACACCGGATCACATGAAGTCACATCATATCACCGCAAGTCACCGCACGGCACGTTATGTCACCGCCAGCCACACAATGACACCATTCACACATTCACTGGTTCCTCCTCCCGACACCTTTTCTCCATATTCCCCACTTTCACTGGTTCCTCCTCCAAACACATGATCTTCCTACTCCCCACATTCACTGGTCCCTCATCCCAACCCGTTTTCTCTCTATACCCCACTTTCACTGGTTCCTCATCCCAACACCTTGTATCCCTATTCCCCACTTTCACTGGTTCCTCCTCCCAACACATGATCTTCCTACTCCCCACATTCACTGGTCCCTCCTCCCAACACCTTTTCTCCCTATTTCCCACTTTCGCTGGTTCCTCCTCCCAATACCTTTTCTCCCTACTCCCCACATTCACTGGTTCTTCCTCCCAACACATGATCTTCCTACTCCCCACATTCACTGGTCCCTCCTCCCAACAACTTTTCTCCCTATTCCCCACTTTCACTGGTTCCTCCTCCTATCACATGATCTTCCTACTCCCCACATTCACTGGTTCCTCCTCCCAACACATTATCTTCCTACTCCCCACATTCACTGGTTTCTCCTCCTCCCAACACATTATCTTCCTACTCCCCAAATTCACTGGTTCCTCATCCCAACACATGATCTTCCTACTCCCCACATTTATTGGTCCTTCCTCTCAACACCTTTTCTCCCTATTCCCCACTTTCACTGGTTCCTCCTCCCAACACCTTTTTTTCCTATTCCCCACTTCCACTGGTTCCTCCTCCCAACACCTTTTCTCCCTATTCCCCACATTCACTGGTTCCTCCTCCCAACACATTTTCTCTCTATACCCCACTTTCACTGGTTCCTCATCCCAACACCTTGTATCCCTATTCCCCACTTTCACTGGTTCCTCCTCCCAACACATGATCTTCCTACTCCCCACATTCACTGGTCCCTCCTCCCAACACCTTTTCTCCCTATTTCCCACTTTCGCTGGTTCCTCCTCCCAATACCTTTTCTCCCTACTCCCCACATTCACTGGTTCATCCTCCCAACACATGATCTTCCTACTCCCCACATTCACTGGTCCCTCCTCCCAACAACTTTTCTCCCTATTCCCCACTTTCACTGGCTCCTCCTCCTATCACATGATCTTCCTACTCCCCACATTCACTGGTTCCTCCTCCCAACACATTATCTTAATACTCCCCACATTCACTGGTTTCTCCTCCTCCCAACACATTATCTTCCTACTCCCCAAATTCACTGGTTCCTCATCCCAACACATGATCTTCCTACTCCCCACATTTATTGGTCCCTCCTCTCAACACCTTTTCTCCCTATTCCCCACTTTCACTGGTTCCTCCTCCCAACACCTTTTTTCCTATTCCCCACTTTCACTGGTTCCTCCTCCCAACACATGCGTGCGTGCCAGTCAGCGCGGGTGCATGGATACGTACGTGCTTCTGTGCGTGCGTGGATGCGTAGATGCGTGCGTGCCTGCGTTGGTGCGTGGATTCGTACGTGTTAGCGAGCGTGCGTAACATGGTGAGGCAGACAGACACAACTTGGAATTTGAGTGGACACTTTTAACAACTGCATAATTGTCAACTCTTACGTAATTCGTAACATAAACAAAAAATATCCGACGGTGAGATTGAAATCTACGCCATTTCATATGTGTGTGTGTGTGTGTGTGTGTGTGTGTGTGTGTGTGTGTGTGTGTGTGTGTGTGTGTGTGTGTGTGTGTGTGTGTGTGTGTGTGTGTGTGTGTGTGTGTGTGCCTGCGTGCGTGTGGGCGTGTGTGTGTGCATGCGGGCGAGCGGGCGTGCGGGCGGAATGGGGTGGAGCGATCGGTCACGCATGTGCGAGACGACCAGCTGCGAGGCGATCAGGTGCGAGACGACCAGGTGCGAAGCGATCAGGTGCGAGGCAGCAGGTCTTGCGCGGGGCAGCATCGAGTGGCTAATAATCTCGTTTTGATCATCTCGGGTTGACACGTACGCAACTGGGAAGATTGAATTAATGTTACTGAGAACTGTCAACAGTGTTCGCAATATATGCTGCCCTTCTCAAGTTTACGATGGGTGTATTTGGATCAGTTTTGTTCACGTTATGCTCTGTTCACGTGCCCGATGTTTGACAGCCAATGGTCGTGTATAATATATAATATAATACAATTGAAACTACAATAGCCAGTTAACGTGTTTTATTTACATTACATTATTGAATGTATACAATACATACATATATAATTTCATAGTTACTAAAACAAATAAATAAATAATAACCAAAACCTCGCCACTTGCGAATATAATTAAATAAATGAAAACGATTTACATTATCGCTCGAAAGCGATTCACCCATCGCCGGAACACGACACACACACATTACTTGTGCCACAGCACCCCTCGACACATCCGTGCTTTCCTGTCGTTCATGCGTCCGTGCTTTCCTGCCGTTCATGTGTCCGTGGTTTCCTGCCGTTCATCTGTCCGTGCTTTCCTGCCGTTCATCTGTCCGTGCTTTCCTGCCGTTCATCTGTCCGTGCTTTCCTGCCGTTCATGTGTCCGTGCTTTCCTGCCGTTCATGTGTCCGTGCTTTCCTGTCGTTCATGTGTCCGTGCTTTCCTGCCGTTCACGTGTCCGTGCTTTCCTGCCGTTTATGTGTCCGTGCTTTCCTGTCGTTCATGTGTCCGTGCTTTCCTGCCGTTCACGTGTCCGTGCTTTCCTGCCGTTCATGTGTCCGTGCTTTCCTACCGTTCACGTGTCCGTGCTTTCCTGCCGTTCATGTGTCCGTGCTTTCCTGCCTTTCATGTGTCTGTGCTTTCCTGCCGTTCACGTGTCCGTGCTTTCCTGTCATTCATGTGTCCATGCTTTCCTACCGTTCACGTGGCCGTGCTTTCCTGTCGTTCATGTGTCCATGCTTTCCTACCGTTCACGTGTCTGTGCTTTCCTACCGTTCACGTGGCCGTGCTTTCCTGTCGTTCATGTGTCCATGCTTTCCTACCGTTCACGTGTCCGTGCTTTCCTGCCGTTCATGTGTCCGTGCTTTCCTGCCGTTCACGTGTCCGTGGTTTCCTGTCGTTCACGTGTCCGTGCTTTCCTGCCGTTCATCTCTCCGTGCTTTCCTGCCGTTCATGTGTCCGTGCTTTCCTGCCGTTCATGTGTCCGTGCTTTCCTGCCGTTCATGTGTCTGTGCTTTCCTGCAGTTCACGTGTCCGTGCTTTCCTGTCGTTCATGTGTCCATGCTTTCCTACCGTTCACGTGTCCGTGCTTTCCTGCCGTTCATGTGTCCGTGCTTTCCTGCCGTTCACGTGTCCGTGGTTTCCTGTCGTTCACGTGTCCGTGCTTTCCTGCCGTTCATCTCTCCGTGCTTTCCTGCCGTTCATGTGTCCGTGCTTTCCTGCCGTTCACGTGTCCGTGCTTTCCTGCCTTTCACGTGTCCGTGCTTTCCTGCCGTTCATGTGTCCGTGCTTTCCTGCCGTTCATCATTCCGTGCTTTCCTGCCGTTCACGTGTCCGTGCTTTCCTGCCGTTCATGTGTCCGTGCTTTCCTGCCGTTCATATGTCCGTGGTTTCCTGTCGTTCATGTGTCCATGCTTTCCTGCCGTTCATGTGTCCGTGCTTTCCTGTCGTTCACGTGTCCGTGCTTTCCTGCCGTTCATGTGTCCGTGCTTTCCTACCGTTCATGTGTCCGTGCTTTCCTGTCGTTCATGTGTCCATGCTTTCCTGCCGTTCATGTGTCCGTGCTTTCCTGTCGTTCATGTGTCCATGCTTTCATACCGTTCACGTGTCCGTGCTTTCTTGCCGTTCATGTGTCCGTGCTTTCCTGCCGTTCATGTGTCCGTGCTTTCCTGCCGTTCATGTGTCCGTGCTTTCCTGCCGTTCACGTGTCCGTGCTTTCCTGCCGTTCACGTGTCCGTGCTTTCCTGCCGTTTATGTGTCCGTGTTTTCCTGCAATTCATGTGTCCGTGCTTTCCTGCCGTTCATGTCTTGTGTCCGTGCTTTCCTGCCGTTCACGTGTCCGTGCTTTCCTGCCGTTCATGTGTCCGTGCTTTCCTGCCGTTCATCATTCCGTGCTTTCCTGCCGTTCACGTGTCCGTGCTTTCCTGCCGTTCACGTGTCCGTGCTTTCCTGCCGTTCACGTGTCCGTGCTTTCCTGCCGTTCATGTGTCCGTGCTTTCCTGCCGTTCATGTGTCCGTGCTTTCCTGCCGTTCATCATTCCGTGCTTTCCTGCCGTTCACGTGTCCGTGCTTTCCTGCCGTTCATGTGTCCGTGCTTTCCTGCCGTTCATATGTCCGTGGTTTCCTGTCGTTCACGTGTCCGTGCTTTCCTGCCGTTCATCTGTCCGTGCTTTCCTGCCGTTCATATGTCCGTGGTTTCCTGTCGTTCACGTGTCCGTGCTTTCCTGCCGTTCATGTGTCCGTGCTTTCCTGCCGTTCACGTGTCCGTGCTTTCCTGCCGTTCATGTGTCCGTGCTTTCCTGCCGTTCATATGTCCGTGCTTTCCTGCCGTTCATATGTCCGTGCTTTCCTGCCGTTCATGTGTCCCTGCTTTCCTGCCGTTCATCTGTCCGTGCTTTCCTGCCGTTCATGTGTCCGAGCTTTCCTGCCGTTCATATGTCCGTGCTTTCCTGCCGTTCATATGTCCGTGCTTTCCTGTCGTTCACGTGTCCGTGCTTTCCTGCCGTTCATCTGTCCGTGCTTTCCTGCCGTTCATGTGTCCGTGCTTTCCTGCCGTTCATATGTCCGTGCTTTCCTGTCGTTCACGTGTCCGTGCTTTCCTGCCGTTCATCTGTCCGTGCTTTCCTGCCGTTCATGTGTCCGTGCGTTCCTACCGTTCATGTGTCCGTGCTTTCCTGCCGTTCATGTGTCCGTGCTTTCCTGCCGTTCACGTGTCCGTGCTTTCCTGCCGTTCACGTGTCCGTGCTTTCCTGCCGTTTATGTGTCCGTGTTTTCCTGCAATTCATGTGTCCGTGCTTTCCTGCCGTTCATGTCTTGTGTCCGTGCTTTCCTGCCGTTCACGTGTCCGTGCTTTCCTGCCGTTCATGTGTCGGCGCTTTCCTGCCACTCAAGTCGACAACGCCCTTACACGACGCTCCAGCTCGTCCTCTGCTGCGCATGTCTCTCGACTATTCAGTCCGAGCTGGTTCTGCATAATATAATTTAACCCAATTGTGACAAGAAAATTACAATAAACGAACAAGCAATGTGTGGTAAGTATATAATACGAGCAGACAATGACTGATGATGTCTACAGGGAACCCTCTGTGCAGCTCTTCACTTCTGACTGTTACCCTCACTATAGCAAACAAGAAACTAGCAAGCACTGCTTCATTCACATTGTAAACACAGTAAGAATCGCTTGTATTTTTTAATAGCACACATCTGCTTTGTTTAACAAGAGTGAGTGACATTGTGAACCACATTTCCAACAAAATTCCTATTAGGAAGAGGAAGACTCTTCCAACCGCACCCAAGTCTGCGGCTGCACTCTTTGACCGCAGTATGATTCGCGTTGGTATTTATTCAATCACAGCCTCGCGATGTGTTCGAAATCTCGGTGTCTTCATTGACAGGCACCTAGATATGAAAAAGCAAGTGTCTCAAACCGTCAGTGCATGCTCATTCTACCTCCGCCACATCAATCAAATCAGCAGTTTTTTTTTAGCCAAACCGACAAAGGAATGCGTAGTCAATGCCATCATCACATATCAGCTTGACTACTGCAATGCACTCTTACACGACACGTATGTAGTTAACATCGCGTGTCCGCAACGAATACACAATTCGGCTGCCAGATTGATTCTGTGTCGTCCACGTAGCGACAGTGCCAGGCCAGTTACAAGAACTTCGCTGGCTGCACGTGGCATGCAGAGTCGATTTCAAGATAACTGGTACTTAGTACTTACATACAAAGCCATGTACGACAAAGCACCAGTCTATCTGTGTGAACTCGTGCGCCCATATCAAAGGCAAGAACACTGCGCTCTGCCGGCAGTAACAGTTTGGAAGTGAAGCGCACTCGTACCAAGGCTGGGGACGGCTCGTTCGCGGTGGCTGCGGCGTCCCTGTGGAACACTACCTAACTTTATTCAAACCTGTGACACTCTCGCCAGCTTCAAATGTCGACTAAAGACACATTTCTTTCGTATCGCATATTAGCGTATATTCCTGATGAACACTGTCCTTTACTCATAGCAATTTAATTATGACTATTCCAGTAATCTTATTCATGATATTTAACATTATTTTACCAATACATTTTATCACTTAAACTATTACTATAAAAATATTTTACTATTATTATATATTATTATTCATACATATACATTGATTTATCTATTGGTATTATTCTTATATAATTATAGTGCCATATTAATTGTTTTTAATAAGAGAGAGAGAGAGAGAGAGAGAGAGAGAGAGAGAGGGAGGGAGGGAGGGAGGGAGGGAGGGAGGGAGGGAGGGAGAGAGAGAGAGAGATTCATGATATTTAACATTATTTTACCAATACATTTTATCACTTAAACTATTACTATAAAAATATTTTACTATTATTATATATTATTATTCATACATATACATTGATTTATCTATTGGTATTATTCTTATATAATTATAGTGCCATATTAATTGTTTTTAATAAGAGAGAGAGAGAGAGAGAGAGAGAGAGAGAGGGAGGGAGGGAGGGAGGGAGGGAGGGAGGGAGGGAGAGAGAGAGAGAGAGAGAGAGAGAGAGAGAGAGAGAGAGAGAGAGGGGGGGGCGTCGCGTGTCGGCTATAGACAGATTCTCTGATCTAATCTCGCCGCTAAACGACCGCCGTCAGAAGTCAGCCACGCGTGACGGTCTAGTCATTCCACGAGCGCGTCTGTGTACTCAGTTACAACCAGGCGGGTGTCGCTTGTGTGTAATTTGTTGACGTGCGTCACACTTCAACGATTCAGGTTGGGGCTATCAGAACACCTCCACGTGGTCCAACCTGGTAACTGGTTCTTTGAACCAAGCCAAACGTTCTGACCTGTTGGGCAGGGTTCCTAGCAGAGTCGTAGTGCGCGAAAGATTATCTCTTTTTTCTCATATTACAGATAAGTGATACGAGCGAAGTACATTTTACGGAGGTCGCTGCCTCTAAAAGCGCAGCCAGTGTTGGTGACGGCAGTGAGGAAGGGGCCCTTAACGAGGGTCGCCTAACGTGTGCCAGGTGTGGCAGGCCCTTTAATTCTCAGAGGGGTCTGTCACTCCACCAGAGGAAAGCTCGCGCTATGGAGTACCACCTTATGCATGTGCCGAAGGTGAGGAAGGCCCGGTGGAACCACGATGAAAGGGTGCTGGTGACGAGGGAAGATATCTGGCTCCTTGGGGGCCGGGACTCCCGTCGAGGTGGGGACCGCTTCCCCACCAAAGAGAAGAGACCTACGCAACCCTGCGGGAGACGGGGTTGGCGAGCGATACCACTCGTCGGCCTCAAGGTCCGACGAGGAGCAGCAGAACTACGGGCTCTAAAGTTGCATCCCGGAAGGCACAACATCAACCAGCTTCTCCGATGAGTCGTCCCTTGTCGATCTTTCGATGCAATGAAGGGCACGCGCCGCACCACGAAATAAAGAAGCGGTGAGGACGCTCCTCGCGTTGAAACTGGAAGAGACGATGCCCAACGGCCCCGTAGTAGACGATGAGGCGTCTGTCCAGCCCTCGTCGGGGGACACACACTCGAACGATTTTGTGTATGTGTGTGCGTGCGTGCGTGCGTGCGTGCTTGTGGAGGCCTGGCACGAGTGTACCACTTGTGTGTGTGTGTGTGTGTGTGTGTGTGTGTGTGTGTGTGTGTGTGTGTGCGTGTGTGTGTGCGTGTGTGTGCGGGGGGGGGGGCTGGCACGAGTGTATCACTTGTGTATATGTGGGGGGAGGGGTAGTAGTACGTATTAGCTTTTCAATCCTCACTTTTATCACCATCCGGTTGCAGTTGCGCGCGCAGCCGGATGTGCATAGCGCCATCTAGCGATTGATGCACGCCACACGCGTGCAACCCCCTAGCGGGTGTTATAGCAACTGATGTGTGCAAGCGCACGTGCGCACGCGTGCGTGCGTGTGTGTGTGTGGTCTTCTGGATAACACGTGCGCTCTTTAGCGACTGCGACTGAATGACGAATGGGGAGATTTTTCAGGTAACAGGGTGCGCTCTCTAGCGACTGCGACTGAATGACGGGCGGGTTGGTGGACTGACGGGCGGGGACACCTAACGGACTCATGTTTTTGACCTAGTAAGGAGACGAACAAAAGCGTACGGTGCACACGTATTTTATTGAATAAAACAAAGCGGTAGTGATACAATCGTAACGATAACAGTACAAGCGTGTTCAAATGAATACAACGGGTGTCTCCACCTCGCCAGAGGTTCAGTACGACGTGCGATAGTATGGTGTACCCTTTTTTAGTAGGTTAATCCAATCGAACACACGACAATCGTTAGCGACCAGATCAGTTCGGAATGCGTTTACGAAAGTTCTCATAGGAGCGCCGTTACATCGAAACATTATATAAGTTACACAATATTGTCCACAAACGTTAGACAGTGGACTCTGAAGTCTCTTGCTATTATGAGTCCACTCGGAACAGTGTTTGTTCAAGAAGGTGCTGAACACGGCGTGAAGGGGCGGTAGACCGTACGAACAGAAGTATTCACCGCGTCCGTCGGAGGATAGGTACAGCGCTATCCAATGTTCACCCGGTTCGTCGCCGTCGTCGGTGTTGCACACGAAGGCGATCGGCAAAGCGTCTATTGTTTTAGGCAGTCCATCTTTGGGTACAACACCACCAAAGATGGACGCGGTGTTCGGATCCATCGCCAGTAGACGCGCGATCTGCAGGGTGTCCATCTCAGTAGTCGTAGATGACGTTGCGATTCTTGTCGATTTCCAGCACGGATTCGAATTCGGCGTAGGCGACGACGTTCACGGTGGTCAGAAGTGCGGCTCGGAAATGAAATTCGATGCGCAGGTTGCCTTTTTGCACCAGATTGAAGCAGGGTCCGTCGCACTGGTCGGGGGTCAGATCGAAACAGAAGAAGGTGTAACCGTCTCGGTAGTCGTCGCGAGTCAGACCGTTCCCTTCGTCCTGCCAGATCTTGCCGGTCGAGGTGAACAGACTCGTGTAGCACCTGACGAAGAGGTTGTCCTCGAAGTTGGGCTGGAAGGGTTTGGAAGGTATCTGACGTCCGTCCACATACACCGAGTGGAAGCCTATGGCGTTGTTCTTGGCGTGAAATGGGTTTTTATCGTACGCACCGTTGTAGGCGTCGTTGTCGATACAGCACAGTACGAGACGTTTTGGCAGCGTGTTGAGGAACAGGTTCTCGTGCGTGTGTGATCGAGCCCCCGCGGGAATGGAGTACACCTTCATACTGACGGGTCGTAACGGATACTTGACCGTACTCTTCTCGAGTGCTTTGATGTGAGCCAATTGCACGGCTGGATTGAGGGTGGCCTTCTTGACGAACAAGGTTGCATTGGTGATCGTTATCTTGTAATCGGGGGCTGCTCCTCCAGCCATCAACGCAAACGCCGGCTTATTACGCACCAGTCGTATCTTGACGTCGACTCCGTTGATTAGGAATTTATCCTGTAGAAACATATCCACGTGGAGACGACCCATCATGTCGACCACACGACTGCCTGATATGTATTCTCGTCGAGTCACGAACCCGGGGTTAGGATCGACTCCACCCGCCAGATCGACGGCACTCATGCGACTAGCCTTGTCCTTGTACCACAGCTGATTCGTCAGCTGCGTCGACTTAGCGCCGACTCCGTAAGTCAACAGCGTTTCCACGAAGGCCCTATACGGGTACGTGTTGGTCGACTGGGTCACGAGCGTGCCGTTCAGGAAGACGTCGACCTGACTAAACAGCGAATGCAGCCAGTTGTTCACCGGTCCTACGGGTGCAGCAGCGTCGAGATCGGCTCCGTTGGGTTGCGTCACCTTCACCTGCACGTGTAGCATCGTGTTGGCGAGATCTATGTAATCATCGCCCGAACCAGGGATGGAGAATTCTATCGGACCTCCAGAGTCCAGAGATGCCGTGGGTTGATGTTCCACCACGTGACTGGCGACGATGCAGTTCTGAGTGGGAGGTACGGTAAAGAGATCCAGCTCGCTCTTGACTCCCTCACACGACTGTCTATGTACGAATGCCATTGTTGATCTCTCGTTTCTTGAACGTCCGTCTCTCGCTTCGTCTCTTTACTATAGTGATTGTCGTCTTCGAGGATGGTTGTTTTATACCCTTAGTTAAAGTCAGGCTGTTGTGGTGTGTTCTCGTAGGTCTTATACACGAGCGTCATTGTCGAATATGTCCATCTCTCGTTTCTTGGACGTCTGTTTCTTGCGTCGACGCTTTACCGCAGTGATTCTCGCCTTCGCAGTCGGTCGCTTTACACGTTTACCCGGGGTAGGTCGAAGTCCCGTCAACACGGCATCGGTGACGCGTCGCTTGGCGGCCGTTTTTATGTTCTGACCCGATAAGACATCGCCGGCTATACGAACGCCGGTCTTCAACGCACCCCTACCCAAAGCCACAGCACCTCTCTTGAGGAGTGGCATGACGCTGCGCAACAGAACACCGAACAGACTGCCCAGTCCGTGACCTCGTTGGTATTGTGCACCGGCGAAGTAGGGTAGCGCACCGCCAGCCTGACGCGCGTAATAATCGTTGTAGTTCATTAGAACAGTCCTGTCTTACGTCGACGAAAATGAAGCGTCACCGTCACTCGGCCGTATTCGAATGGCACGCGTCGACCCATGTCGTCTCTTATATCCACTTCAATCGAGTGGAAGTTCGAGCGTAACAGAGGTATGTAGTGAACGTTAGTGAAACGTTCGGACACCCTGTCACCGTGACGTCCGCTAATCGGAATGGATCGCAACAGTGGTGCGAGAGTGTCACCCACTATAAAAGACTCCACGACGTCCGTGTATACGTATAGGGTGTTGAATCCCTGCGTCAGGTCCATCACGTCGGGGGCTTCGAAGTGGAAAGGGTACGAGGAGTCGGAAGTTCGAGAGACGGAGTCGAGTGACGACGCGGACGTAGCATCCATTTTCGTTCCACTGGCTACGATCTTGTGGAATCCTAACATGGAAGTAGTCGAACTGTGGTATGGTATGGTGAAAATGGTGTTCTCCGTCATGTGTAACGTCATTTTTTGAGTGACGGAACTATAGCTCATTTGAGCTCGTGCCTTCTCCGTTCTCAGACTGTACAGTGCGTTGTTGACGTGGTACAACAATGTTAACGGATCGTCGTAATATCCACACGACAATCTCGAGCGTCGATTTATGTCGGGAGCATCGACCTCTTCGAGGAATAACCAGACATCATCCTCCGTGACGTTGTACCAAGTGTGCGAATACTGCATCTCTGTCAATCCGCACTCCCACTCGCCGACCAGATCGACACAGTGAGGCAACTCCGTGACGTAATGGGTCAAGGTGTTGTCGGGGTGCATCTTCATAGAAGCGTTGCTAGGTAGCGTCATGTAGAAATCAGTCGTCATTGCGTCTCAACGTGGGATTGGGTAGTAGATAGCCCAACGAACTGCTCAGCAGAGCCGTCCACAGATTAGAATCGTCGTGACCGACAGTCAGGTTGTAGATGCTTATCACGATGACCGTGTACAAGACGACGATCTGACACAGAAACACTATCTCCTGTTTGGGACACTTGATACAGAACAGATGCCAAGGAGTGCTGTCGTTCGATGCGTCGGTGCAATCCTCCTCCTCCACCTCTTCCTCCTCCTCTACGACGATAGTGTGTGGTGCCGTGTCTTGCTCCATAATGACAATCCGTCTTGCATCGTTTAGTCTTTATAGTGAAGTGAGCGACCTGGCGTCGATCCAGCTGTTGAATTTGGACGGGTGTCCGAACCATTTCACCAATGCCTCCGTTCGAGGGCCGATCTTACGACGTTCCAACACCGCTTCCACTCGGAACTCTTTATCGCTCGCTATCACCACTTTTTGCAGCTCCAGTTCGTAGAAGGTACCTTCCAGCACGTCGCCGAGATCGTCTCGTAGACGGTACACGGGTGGATCGGAGGGGTGAACTTCGTGTACGGTGAACGCCTCTTCGCTCCAGTTCGTCTCGTAGCCCTTTTCGAACGTGCCTTTGTACCTGCTGATGCGCACGCGATCCGACACACGTAACTTAGGCACACCCTTACCGTCGTGTCCGTACAGACGTTGCCACACCGTTTCTTGATTCTTTGCGGTCACCTGCGACGGAGCCATACCGAGACTGCGGTGGCGGGTGTTGTTGTACGTTCGCACCAGATCCGGAAGGACGTCGATGTAACGCCACGACTGAACTTTCGTGAAGTAGCGCCACATGCGCTCCTTCAACGTCCTGTTGAAACGCTCCACAATGCTCGCCTTCGTCTCCGCGTTGTGCGTGGCGAAGTGATGGACGCCTCGTTTTCGTAAGAGCGTCTGAACGGATTTATTCAGAAATTCCATTCCTCGATCCGTCTGTAACGTCTGCGGAGGGTCGTCCGCGAATGCGATTCGCAGAGCGGCGACCAACGACGCGGCGGACTTGTTAGGTATAGGAATGCATTTGGCTCGTTTCGAAAAGACGTCGATCGTCGTGAGGAGAAAGGTCATACCGTCGTTGTCGTTTTTCAACGTCTTCAGATCGACGAGATCGGCCTGCCACTGTTGATTCATACCACCCACGATAACGCGTCGTCTCTTGAAACGTCGTCTCGCTGGTTTGTGTAAGCTGTAGGCGTCCTGTTCCGACAACCACCGCGCGACTACTTTCCGAGGCGCATGCGTGACGCGTCGCAAGGCGTCGACTCCTCCGTAACTACCTACCCGACTCGGATCGAAATAGACCTTCTTCAGTGTCTTCGTCATCGTTAAAACAGAAGATCCGACGCGTTGACGACGATGTCGGTGACGTTGACGGTTCTCGAGTACTGACGAATGACGAGGAGTGCACTGACGTATAGCAGAACGCACGTTATTGCTCCCACAACGGTGATGAACGAACAACAGTCTGGTAACGAAATCATAGTCCGAATAACACCTGTTGTATAAGAATTCCGACTGCAATGTCACCGAACAAGGTAAGTTCACTAAACGATATCGAAGTGACGATGCGTGTCTTGCGAATCCAACGTCATGAGTGGGTTACGACTACGACGCAGTCTCCTTATAAGTCGAGCCAACGAGGTGGCGTGGGTGTGGGGTGTTTCGAACGTGCGAGGGGTGTCCAACGTAGAGATTTTCGTGCACTACCAACAGCACGTGGGGTAATTGCAGACCGTCGAGAGAGAGAGTCCGTTTGTATGTAGGTTCTCCGGGCAGCGTTACCGATCAACTCCATGGGTATGTTGGCTGTGCGGAGTTGTTTCGCGAGCGATTGCCAACCCGTCGGTGCGTCGGTCTTTCTCTTACGCAACAGATCGTGAACGAGATCCACCGCGTTACTTCCCGCAATGGGAACACCCTTGTGCACGAGTTCGCCACGATCGTTCCACGCGACGTTTCTTTTGAGATGTTCCATCAATCGTCTGGCTTTGACCTGCAGACTCTTGGGAACGGTGTCCAAGACGGTAGCCTCCAGTCTTCTAATAGGAGTATCCTCCTCATCCTTCTCCTCATCCTTCGTCTTTGAACCTTTCGTCGATTCGTTCACCGAAATCGTGCGTATCGGTTCCTTGACGCGTTTGTCGACCAGACCGTTGTATCGTTGCAACACCTGATTATACAGCGTTACCTTTATCCCATCATCGAGGTCCTTTCTATCGAGGATGGTCTTCATCTCCTCGTCAAGGGTTTGCACTATTTTACCTACGGTATCCGTTGGATGAGGTTGCGAGCGAAGTGTATCCAACAATCGAGGGTCTACCAAAGCCATCTTTCGCGCGTGATCCATGCGTCTAATTCTTGGGGAAGAACACCTGACGAAGCAAGGGCAGCAAGACCGAACCCGCCAACGGAGCTAGGAAGGCCGATAGGAAACCTCCGCTCTGACCCTCGCCGATCTGGGGTAACAAGAGGCGTTTTCTCCGGGCTGCGGTCGTGTTTCTTCGAGCCAACTCGCGTAACTTCGTCCTGTATTTGCCCAATCGACGCCTCTGTAAAGCGGTCAATGGAATGTTCTTCACTAGTATGTTGTAAGCGCACTCGGCTAGTGCACACAGCAACTTGGCGTCTGCGTTGGCGATGATGGCCTTTTTTATGTTGTTGTTCTTGACTCTGGCCAGAGCCTGGATACACAAAATGTGTCTCTTCACGAGCGCAGACATGGTGCGAATGAAGAGACTATCCACACACTCGATCGTTTTATACCTTCGGTAAGTACACGTACTGCACGTCGTCGTCTGGAAAGATGGCCGTGCGCAGACGCATGTCCTCGGGCGTGTCCTGTTTGAGATCGACCAATAGATACCCGTACGGTATCGCTGTGGCGTCTTTAAACGCCTCTTGCACGAACTTACCGCGTCCCGGATACATCTGTCGAGCCAAGGTCGTCATCTGCGAACCGCATCGTCTTATCTACACATCCGTCGGACCCGTGCTCAAACCGTCCTCGTGTACCACGCGTTTGGCGTAGAAGTAAGTGAGAGCCGCTCGTTCCTGCACGTACGTCATCACGGCCGATTTATACACCCGAAACCCGCGGTTCTTTCCGCTTCCGCTCCGACGACTGGTGAGTACTTCCAGGAACGTCTCCTTGTCGATGGTGTTGTGTCGTTTGCTCAGACCTTTGGTGCTGTACTTGTCGGTGGATCCGAAACAATAGTACGTCTTGCTGCACAAACCTACGAACCCATCGCCCGACCATTCCACCTTGAACAGTCCCGGAGTTCTCTTGTCGAACGCTCGTCGCATCTTGCAGCACTCTTCGCTTCCGACCCACTGTCTGTTGGCGAGTCGACAGCGCACGTACTCGTCCCGATGCGCGTCGCAACATTCCGACGGGAGCCATTCGGATCGATGTCGAAAATAATGTTCTCGTAGTGCAGGGGTCACGAGGACATCGACTGACTCGGCTGCCAAGGCCAAATAGGCACTATCCGTATCCATCTCGCAGTATTGGAACAGAGGACGTTCCACGTATCTGTCGATGAAGTCGTAATAGAACTGCAGCATGCGCATCTTGGCGTACTGCAGAACGAAGAATCCCACGTGTATAGGTAAGGCATACGTCACTGTTCTCTTGCTCATCTCTATCTCGTACGCATCGTCGACGACGACGTCGAGTTGTCGGAATCGCCGATTGTTGACCAGACGCGATGCCGCCTTCTCCGTGCAGTAGTTGACGTCACGATGTCGGTCCACGTTGGTGATGGTTTTTCCGTAGCCCGAGTTTCCCAGCAACTTCATGGTGTCCGCGATGATGGTCTTGTCGCTGTGAACGTCTCCCGCGCGTCTGGCCTCGGACACGGCATCGCCGAATCGACGGAAGCACGGAATCGGATCGTATTCGACGACCTGATAGACGTGTAACACCTCGAGTCCGTGGTCCAGATACCATTGCAACAGAGGCGTGGCAAGCAGTATCTTATTACCGTAATAACTACCCACGAGCATGCGTCTCGGAGTCGTCATGATGTTGTGCTCTTCGGCGTATCGACGCATGAACGGACCGAGATCCTCACGTACCAGACTGATGTTCTTGAACACGGGCTGCATCTCGGCAAAGTGATCGCGCAGTTCTTCAGGTACACAAATGTCGCACTCGATCATGCCGAACACGGTTCCGTCACGCACGTCGCTCAGGATCTGTTGTTGAGTCATCGTCCACTGAACGCGTCGACGTCGTCGTGGAAACGAGGCGTCCAGACACCGTTTTACGTGAGGATCTCGTCTCATCTTTTTCCACTCGCATTCCCACAGTTCGACAACCTTGACGAAGTGACGTAGGTAGGCGGTGGTCTTTCGGGTCTCGACGAGCAGTTCGGTCATGGTTTTCCCGTTGATGGAATTGACCTCTTCTCGATTGCACGAGCAACCGTGGAAAAAGCACCCTTGGAACTGATAAGCCGTCTTCGTCTCGCTGCACCAGCCATCCACTCGATGTTTACCTATCCGTTTCTCTCGTCCGTTGGTCTGATGTCGTATGGAAAGTCCCGTACGTTCGGATTCCCACGTCAGCCATTCCGAAGCCATCTGTCCGTACAGCTGAGCCGATTCGGGTCGGAAGTCGTTCTCAAAGCGTCGTCGCGTGTACCATCCCGTGGGCATGTCTTGCATGAGCGACCATAGATACAGTGCGTTCGCGTCGTATCCGACGATCGATCGACACGGATGAGACGTCTCTCCGTGCTCGTTCTGACGTAGCGTGGTGACCCCTTTCTCGTGATAGCGGTGAAATATGATCGAAGGACCACCGCAAATGTTGTCTTTGACGAGATCGTGCAGATCTTTGTGTTTCTCGTTGAAGATGGTAAAGTAGGTCTTCTCGGGAAGGTCGTTGAACAGATACAGCAAGGTCAGACCCGGTACACTGATGCCTTGCTTGAACATGTCTATTCCACGCTGCTGATAGAAGTCAAACTGTCGGTCGACGGCCTGCAGAAAGGGAACCACGTCCCTGTTGTTATACCAGACGAGAAAGTCGCGCAACGTCGACATGTCGTTGTCGCGCCACGTCTCCTGACAACTGACGTAGTCCTCGTCGGAAATACCTTCGTTCTTCAGTCGACTGAAGAAGGCCTCTTTCGGAGGTAGAACGGTATCGTCGAGCTTCTCCAACCGGTCCATGTACTCGTACGGGAAATGACCTTTCGTCACCTCGCATCCGTATGCTTTCAGATACTTGACGTAACTGAATCCGGGAGCTAGGTAGTTGGTCATGTCTAGGAATTTCAACTGATCCGTCGAAAGACACATGAAAGTGTTGTTGCGCTTGATGACGAAAAAAGATCCGCTCTCTTCTTCTTCTTCTTCTTCTTCTTCTTGTCGTCTCTCTTCTCTCTCCTCTGTCTTTGCAACTGCTAGGAAGTAGGGTACGAGGAACTGTTTGACGACATTGAGATCGTACTGACCCGAATTGAACCCGATGACGGGTAACTGACGCATCCATCCATACAGTTGCCACATCAGCTTTTTGTACGGATTTTTTGTACGTCGACGTCGACTTTTCTTGTCGTTGGCCGCTCTCGTAGTCTCCTCTTGCTCGTCCCATTGCGTCAATTTGATCGCGAGTTGGTCCATCACGTTCTCGTATGAGTCTTTGATGCAGTCGTACGCGGCGTTGCTCATCGTCATCAGAATGGCCATCATGTCAATCATCAACTTGTTGGAGTCTCCGTTCGTGACGAGACATGTCACTCGTTCGTGTCCTGGTACGTTTGAGGCCACGCTGACGCTCAGTGGAACGTGACGCGCGATCCATCGAACCTCGCTGTCGGAGGGAAGGTGTTCGGTGTCGAACCAACATTCAAAATCAAAAGTGGCTCTGTACGGGTAGTACCGCAACGACTCATTCACTCGGATGTTCTCGTCGTCCAGTTGTTCGAATATCGACGGTGTGGAATGGTACACGCCTCCTGGAAAGACTCGACGTACAGAACCCGCACACGTACTCTCGTGTACACGTAGGTTCCATGTGCGTTTCCACAACGAGTTGCACGTTCGACATCTGTACGAGTGACAGTACATGCGTACATCGCTGATGAAGGAGAAATGCGTCTCGTGAAGGTTGAGGTAGAGCGTGGTAGGGTATTTACAGATCGATCGACGGATGAGTTCGGCGGTTGGCCGTTCATCGTCGTCGTTCTCGTTCGGTTTTACGAGACTGTACACGCACACGTTCGTCTGGAACGCGGTCTCGACACGATAGAGGTCTTTCACCGAAACTCCGGCAAATTTCTCCATGGGTACACCGTCTTGAGCATACGTCTCGTACAGCGTCTTCACAGCTGGCTTCAACCGACGTACGTCGCATCCTTGTTGTAGAGCCAGACATCGAAAGAGACACAGGTTATCTCCGTACCGTCTGCCGTGGATGGGATCCGCTTCCAATCCGACGACTGCTTTGTTCTTCTTAATGTAGACCGGAAGGGGTGTCATTCCCACGCATCCTATCGGATGGTTGATGATGCGATTGACAAAAAAAGTGGCGTTTGTCACAAGCTCGCACACCCACGCAGAATCAGGTCTTTGATTGATAGCCCATTGCAAGACGTCGGCTTCTCGGATTCGTTCCAGAAACTCGTCAAAGTCCTTGCTGTTGGCTATGAGACTGGGTTCATCCAGGTACCGTCCGCAACAGTTACAAGACGCGTGATAATACCTGTATCGATCCGTGTTCTTGTTCCTCAACACGAATGCGTAACTGAGGTTAATCTTGAAGGCGGTGGTCTGTTCCTGGAACACGTTCCTCAACGGTGCTTCTAGAACGGTCGTGTCTAGTGTCGTTAATCTGTAATTGTACCTACTCTGGAGAGGACCTCTCGCCACGCATGTTCTTATGGAGGACCAGTGCTCCCGAACGACGTCTAACAAGTTCGTCGACAGAGCGTCTGGGAAGGGAAGAAGCTCGGGTGGATCAACGGGGTCTTCGTCGGTGACTAGCGGGTGATGAGCTGGTAGTGGTGGTGATGGTGGTGGTGATGGTTGTGTTGGCACGCACACGTGTTTGCTCAAATAGTCACGTCTGACAAAATTCTTTCCACATTCGTCACACGTGAATGTCTTTCTTTTCTTTTTTTTAAGACGACATGTTGTTCTTACGTGATGTCGTAGATCGTTCCATCTTTCAAACGTCGCTTCGCATTTACACGAGAATTTTGTTTTCTTCGCACAAGAGGGGTCTTCTAAACGAACACCAGAGGATGCTATCGAATAAGAATGTTCGTTCTCAGATGGGTGACTCTCTAAGTGACTTCGTAGAGCCGCATACGATTCGAGAGCGAGTCCACAGTGACGACATAGATGACGTTTCATGATACCAACGACGTATCTACAACTGACAGACATTGACTCTCGTTATAACATATATACGATTCAGAACCGTTCGTTATTTATCAAATATTCGAGAGAACGTTCGTTATACAAACGACACCAAGACCGCACGGTGGCGTTCTCAAACGGACGAACAAACGATATCAAGACCGTAAGGTGGCGACGTCTGATGGATGGATGGATATTCGTTATGTAAACGACACCAACACCGTACGGTGGCGACCTCAAACGAACGAACAAACGATATCAAGACCGTACGGTGGCGACCTCTGATGGATGGATGGATATTCGTTATGTAAACGACACTGCTACATCAACACAAAGCGGGTATGTTGTTCAGAATTACTTTGAAAAAAAACAAGCGGTACATTTCGCAGTGAGTTAAGGCGAATATTACACTTTCGTGAAACGGAAACGGTTTAATACAGTCATTTATTGAGGAAGCGACTCACAAGAAGGCGATATCGAACGAACTGCGAGTTCCTTTCGTTAAACAAAATTCCTTCAGAGGTTTCTTTACGATAAAGAGGACTGACAGCTCACGCTATATATATATATAATTCTTTACGAGGGATGATAAAGAACACTATATATATATATATAATTCTTTACGAGGGATGATAAAGAATCTACGAAGAATTTCTACAACGCATCATATTTTGTTTCATTTTTTTTTATTTATATATATATAATTCTTTACGAGGGATGATAAAGAATCTACGAAGAATTTCTACAACGCATCATATTTTGTTTCATTTTTTTATTATGTTGTAATAATGTCATACACATATACGATTCGACTTATAGATGATGATAATGATGATGATGCTGGGTTTATGGATCTTTATGATCTCGACAGTGACCCCTAGCTTACGATCTGTTATCGACACGGCAGTGGCTAGTATATGAATAACTTGTGGGCTGTTAACCAAGACAGAGGTTAGGTAATGTTGATGATTATAAGTCTTTTTCGTAAATGTATATATATATCAACATAACAAAAAACAATATATTCACGAATTTTCATTTCTACAGAAACGGTTATAATGTTCGTTTCTACAAAGTATGTTTCTACAACGGTTATAATGTTCGTTTCTACAACGGTTATAATGTTCGTTTCTACAACGGTTATAATGTTCGTTTCTACAACGGTTATAATGTTCGTTTCTACAAAGTTCGTTTCTACAACGGTTATAATGTTCGTTTCTACAACGGTTATAATGTTCGTTTCTACAACGGTTATAATGTTCGTTTCTACAACGGTTATAATGTTCGTTTCTACAAAGTTCGTTTCTACAACGGTTATAATGTTCGTTTCTACAGTGATTCCAACTGAAGGTGTCGGCGAACTCCCTTCTGCCAATCCGTCGATGTTATAGTGACGGCTACGTCCTGGCATACGTTGTGAGTTGTCCTCTCGAGTGTCAAACGACTGTTTTGACGTTCGAGCGTGATCTTACGACCTATCACCTCTTCGAGGATGACATCGCAGACCTCCTGCGTCATGTCTTCGTTTGGTGTACGCGGTTTAAACACAGCCGGAGTATCGTGCGGTGACACAATAACGGTGGTGTCTGGTAGAACGAACAATACCGGCATCTCGTCATCCGTCGAATCGGAACCATCGTCTTCCGGTTGTGGCGATGAAGGCGATGAAGTCGTCGATCTCTCTATAGAACTCACGTCATCGATCGGGTTTTTAGCTCCCGGTTGGGTGGTGATCGTTGGATGTATGAAGGCCTCCATCTCATCGTCTGTCGTCTCCTCTCTCGCCATCTCCTCCCTGACGTGTTGCAAACCAGCCTGCAATCGTATCATCGCTGATCTCTTTGCTCTCGGTGCTATCCAACTCGGTGTTGCAAAGACGACTTCGTCGTCGTCACTCGACGGTGCCTTCCTCTTGTACACGTCGTACGCATCTTTGACACGTGCCGTCTTCTTGTATGCGTCTCTGATGCGCTGCAAACCACTCTAGTGAACAGAAAAAGATTAGTACATATATGAACCGTATTGTTCAATTAATAACTCTCTCACCTTATCTTTCACTCTGTGTCGCCACTGTATACTATTACACGTTGACATTACTTCTATACCCGTCCAACTCACGACATGCAAGATCGTGCTGTCTGAAGGCATATCACTCTCTGAATCTAAATTCGCTATACGAGCCATCTCAGAACACGCGTATTCCGCAGCAGCTTTCTCTACAGCCTGGTTAAATTGTTGTTCGTTATACATACTTTCAGCGCGATTGGCTATTCCATCTATTCGACGCACCATTTCCATACAGCTATTGCTGTCGTCGTCGTCGCTGCCGCCACTGTCACCGCTGCTTACTACAACGGATCTGTCCTCCTCCTCCTCCTCTGTCTTAGAAGAAGAAGAAGAAGAGAATAAATCATTGCAGCTATTATCCTCTAACCACTTTCTCACCTTTTTGTTTCCATCAACAGCGGTGGTAGCGGCGGTGGCGGCGGCGGGCGCATCGACGACGGTGGTTGCAGCTTCGTTCTGTCAACAAAGTTACATGATATTAATCTCCTCCGTAATGTAGTTTACGTACTCTCCGGTCACGCGCTTCCTGATCACAACCGCGACCTGACTGCCTCGCAGTGTCGACATCGACTCGTAGCGTTGTTCGTCCGTGTCCATCAGCTCGTAATCGTTTGCTGTGAAACCTAGAATTTTGACAGCATTCGTGTCAAAACAACTACACCAGCATTCGCGCCCTGTACTGTCTGTTAGCAGTATGCGCAGAACGAATCTGTTCACGTGTTCATGCTGGTAGCCGTGCACTGCGCAGACGTGGTTGGTGAGACGTTTGGGGCATTTAGTGCAAGAGCTGTAAAACACGTATTTATTTTGAACGCCGAGGGCCACTACTGTTAAAGGTTGCGCAAACACATACCGACCACCGCTTACCTCGTCTTGTAACTTCGTCAAAGTCATGTCGACGCAGATCGGATTTGAAGCAGTCATCTTTGAAGTCGAGTAGAATCGCTTGAAAATAATTGTGATAACTAGACTAGCGTTGCTGCTGTGTTTATATAGGCCCTTACCAGCTGTTGACAACGCTATTGCGACGCAACGCGTGATGCTTTCACAGGCACAAACGAGTTCGGACTGGTTCTGGTGTTTTTGCTATTACAAAACAGCGCGTGATGCGGGAATCGGGTTGCAAGTCACGTGATGTTTTCCCGACGCCTGGTTGCAATCTCACATCCGCGTTACATCAGACCCATTTTTTACCTGCTGGTGAATTCGAGTGAACTTTCTTAGTTGTATAAGTAACTCCCCGAGCGTATTCTGACCCCTTCGATTGTCGTAGGTTAAAGCACCCCAAAAACCCTCTGTACTTCTCACTCATTCCGTCAATTGTCTCTCTCCCG
Source organism: Lamellibrachia columna (assembly GCA_963662155.1). Taxonomy (NCBI): domain Eukaryota; kingdom Metazoa; phylum Annelida; class Polychaeta; order Sabellida; family Siboglinidae; genus Lamellibrachia; species Lamellibrachia columna. The sequence goes on from OY759268.1 coordinate 36,471,703, forward strand.
TGTTAAAACACGCATTCACTACATTACATAAACGAGTGCTGTCACCTCTATTTTTTGTCCGTTCGTCAGACGGTCTTATCCGTCAAGTCTATAGATAGAACTCCCGTCGCATTCTCGTCAACAATATTTCCCCTATATATACCACTCCCGTCGTGTTGTCGTCATCATCGTCAACATACCGTCATCCATTTCAATTCCGCGATGGCAGTGTTTTATCAATATATGGTGAAGGAGAAGATCTTGCGTCGTATACTGAGAGAAAGAGTCAATATAGAGATCGATCTTCGGTGAGTTTATTTCTAATCTATAATGATATGTTGTTTTCTTATCTTCAATACTTTGTCGTTGCAAAACTTTAAGAGAGGAGGTATTAGTTGCAACGTATCAATACATAAAATGTTACTTTGTGACTGTAAAGACCGTGCAATACTTTGTCGTTGCAAAACTTTAAGAGAGGAGGTATTAGTTGCAACGTATCAATACATAAAATGTTACTTTGTGACTGTAAAGATCGTGCATCTTGAGACTCGAGAAAAATTCGATACACAGACCGATCTTCGGTGAGTTTATTTCTAGTCTATAATGATATGTTGTTTTCTTGTATTCAATACTTTATCGTTGCAAAACTTTAAGAGAGGAGTTGCAGAGTTGTCTTCGGTAAGTTTATTTTTAGTCTATAATGATGTGTTGATTTATTCGACTATATCTCATTTTCTTGCAGCGCTCACTGTCATCAATGGTGTGGTGTAATGGAGGAATTGAAGAAAGTAACTCTCGAACGTGCTGTCATGATCCAAGTCAAAGAAATGATGGCAAAATGGGAACTGAAACGAGCACGGCAGATACGAGCATCCGCGTTGGGTGATGAAATCACCCAACTCAGGCGCTCTCGCTCACTATGGCCGCCGATTATGAGTGAGCTCGAATCGAAGTTCGCATACAAAAAAGGTTGCAAAAAAGTGTTGGTGAAAGAAGAAGATTGGACGGCCCAGTGTGATTCAAATGCTCTGATACAAGAGGGTCGGGTAACCGACGACGACAACGACGACGGCGGCGCCGCCGCAGCTCCGGCTCCAATTCAGCGACCACCCTTGCAAATGCGGCGTCGTCGAGGTCGTCGCGGCGAGCCGCTTTACATTCGCTTTGCGTCATGCTGAACTTTCAACTTTTTGCTTTAATGTGTATCTTTCTGCTATTAAATTTTAGCTTTGTGTCGTTAATCATGAACTTTCAACTTTTGCTTTAATGTCAATTCGCTTTTTTTTTTAATCGTGTGTATCTTTCTGTTGTTAAATTTTGCTTTGTGTCATTAATCATGTGTATCTTTCTGCTATTAAATTTTGCTTTGTGCTATTAATACATGTCTGTTGTTTTTTACGTACGTTCTCAATAATATTACACGATCCTTCCTAATACATCACACTCACAAAACAGTTCATTATATATATATATTTATTACACAATCCTTCCTAATACAACACAAAGTCCAATCACTTGTAAATTTACCCAACCGCTTTCGACCGGCCGTCGACTCCAAATCCACGTTAAATCAGTCACTTCAATCTACAACAGAACGCAGCTGTTTTTGGTTAGGTATCGAGTTACAACATGCACGCTGTGAATTAAAAAAAAATAACATTACCTTCGTGTCGTCAATTTCCATATATATATATATATTACACAATCCTTCCTAATACAACACAAAGTCCATTACCTTCGTGTCGTCAATTTCCACACGTTTAACAATAGCTAAATCCCATATGAATGCAGCTGTTTCGAATAGGTATCGAGTTTACAACACACACGCCGTAATAACGCACTTCAGTCCATGTTGAAATGAGTCTCCATTCAATTTCAACCGCTAAATCCCATATAGGTCAGTACAACAGAACGCAGTTCGTTTAACAGTCACTACAACCCATATTTCGACCTAAGCGGCTGCCTGCCGATAAACGGCTTCGTTCATAGTCCATCAGATATCAAGTTACGTCAACGCCGATTATAACACTGACTCGAATATAGGGTAGTGTCACATTAATTGTTACATAATTATAGGGTAGTGTTGGATACGATGATACGCGTGCTGCACGCGTGCATCGGTCACTAGGAGGTTGTACGCGTGCTACACGCGTGCAGAGCGTGTGTTAATCGCTAGGGGGTTGCACGCGTGTGGTATGCATCAATCGTTAGATGGCGCTATGTACATCCGGCTGCGCGCGCAACTGCAACCGGATGGTGATAAAAGTGAGGATTGAAAAGCTAATACGTACTACTAGGGGTCGCACGTTTACACCCCTGCCTCACTGCAACAGTGGACAGGGGACAGTTTCGCTTGTGCCGCTTTCACGATGTTCTTCCTCAGGTCTTAGGTTCCCCCTGTACCACGGTTGCCCTTGTACCACGGTTCCCCCTGTACCACGGTACATTCAAACGAGAGAACCCGGGTTCGATTCATCTTGCTGCCGGATTTTGGCAATTTCGTTAACTCCACGTTGCTTCAATTCACTCAACTGTATAAACGAGTACATGTCTGGCTATAGACAGTGACGAACACGTCTTCGCGCAGTAACTGCAGTATGGCTGGATACTTCCTTGGGAGGTCGAATTCGTACTGGAGTGAACCGATCTACCAGGGGGGTGAAGTGTCATACAGGTACGTCGTTACAACAACCAGGGGGAGAAGTGTAAATGCATCAGACAGAGTACGTTGTTACAACAACCAGAGGAGGTGAAGTGTAAATATATCATACAGGGTACGTTGTTACAACAACCAGGGGGTGAATCGTAAATACATCAGACAGTGTACGTCGTTACACCAACGGACGTGTGGATCGCGATGTCGGTCGGTCGGTCGGTCGGTCGGTCGGTCGGTCGGTCGGTCGGTCGGTCGGTCGGTCGGTCGGTCGGTCGGTCGGTCGGTCGGTCGGTCGGTCGGTCGGTCGGTCGGTCGGTCGGTCGGTCGGTCGGTCGGTCGGTCGGTCGGTCGGTCGGTCGGTCGGTCGGTCGGTCGGTCGGTCGGTCGGTCGGTCGGTCGGTCGGTCGGTCGGTCGGTCGGTCGGTCGGTCGGTCGGTCGGTCGGTCGGTCGGTCGGTCGGTCGGTCGGTCGGTCTTGCGATAGTCTAAATCAGTTGATCTTCCTCCTTCACAAATTCTCCTAATTCTCCTAATATTTGAAATCTATCATCCCCATATTCGCCCATCCTGCATCAAGACTGTATATTCCCCAACACGTGCTGACATCTAGCGAGTTCTAAGATAAAAACGAATAATTTACTTCACAACGGAATTGCTGCAGTTGATCTACAGTAGTGCGTGCGTGCGTGCGTGCGTGCGTGCGTGCGTGCGTGCATACGCATGCATAGGCAATAGAGGGAGACAGACGGCCTGACTTTGCGATGACAGTTTTCCACAAATGGGTAGATTGAATTGATGTTAATTCCCACATTAATCAGTCAACCATCTCCTACCTCGAGTCCAACGAGATTATTGGCACGTGTCGTGTCATCCAATTCGACAACATGAAAGCTGTCAACAATTCCATAAGTAAGTAAATGTATCTGGAATAACAATACGAATACATAACTATCTCAGAGTGCATGAATGTAGCCTTATTGAGTATCGTGGCATGTTCACCTTGGAAGTTGTGAGAGACAAGATAGACAATGGTTGTTGTGTTGGATTTGTCTGGACGTAGTTTATGTCCACATCCAAAATAAGCCTACGTGGAACAGCCGCGTGTTTTGGTGCAGAAAGAGATGTGATGTTAGTTGTAGTGCAAGTTTAATATTATAGTTTTTAATATGTGAAGTTGACTGACTGGTCGCATGAATGTGTTGTTTTCTGGGCCCTGTTATCGATGCCTGGGTTAATGTGCAGAACACTACATTTGTAGGCCCTTGAGTGTATAAAAATTCATGTTTCTTGGCTTGTTTCATCAAACGTTATTTACCTCATAAAACTTGATTGACATCTCTGAATATTTCTGCCGTTCCGCGCGGCCTACAACAGTGGACCGATTTCGCTACGGGCGTGTTACGTGACCTCTGCAACGAGCACACATCGTCCTATTCCCGTCACCCGGAAGAATAAACCACCTGTACAGCATTACCTTACTCAAAATGATTGCAGACAAAATTTACGCATGCGACATGTAATGTTAAATTCGCTACGCCTGGCTCTGCGAATAAGCGTCCTTTCCTTACTAGTTCGCGTGGCAAGAAGCAGATACGGCCTGTTTGATCATCGCAGCAATCAAAAACGTGCTCTAAGCTGCATCATGAAAGTGATATCTACTTGGAATGCGTGCTGCCATTGAACAGTGTTAGCATTAGTCAGAAAAAAATTACAAGTTGGAACTAATCGGTCAGATATAAGGTAATATTCATGGAAAATGTAGCGACAATTTCGTTTGTGTGAAAGTTAGAAACTACATTTCGCCTGCGCCACATTTAATGTCATCAAAATAGCACTGCGGGAACTTTTGGCTGTTTCTGTAACATACGTAGAATTGTTTCTGGAATCTTCACCACACACACTTCCATCACTGATATTGTCGCACAGATTATCTCTTATGCTTCTATATTGTGTGTTATAAATTACATTTATAATCAATAATAATAATAATAGATAAAAATACTTCTATTGCACATCCTCGGGAGACCCAAGCTCGGCAGCGCGCCAAAACAAAAGGGGTTAAGCCATTCATAATCGATAAGTAGTTCTAGTTGTAAACAGTTGGATTGGTACGCTGGGGAGCTCTGGAGGATAAGTAGTTCCAGTTGTAAACTGTTGGATTGGTACGCTGGGGAGCTCTGGATGATAAGTAGTTCCAGTTGTAAACAGTTGGATTGGTACGCTGGGGAGCTCTGGAGGATAAGTAGTTCCAGTTGTAAACTGTTGGATTGGTATGCTGGGGAGCTCTGGAGGATAAGTAGTTCCAGTTGTAAACAGTTGAATTGGTACGCTGGGGAGCTCTGGAGGATAAGTAGTTCCAGTTGTAAACTGTTGGATTGGTACGCTGGGGAGCTCTGGAAGATAAGTAGTTCCAGTTGTAAACAGTTGGATTGGTACGCTGGGGAGCTCTGGAGGATAATCACATTTAGACAGGTGGGTTTTAGTTTAAGGTGAAACGTTGTTATATTTCCAACAGACTTAACACTAACAGGGACTCATAGAGTAAGTTCCACAGAGTCGGTGCAGCAACTGAAAAAGCTATAGTTCCTACATTTGTCTTAACACTGGGAAGAAAAAGTAGATTAGAATGAGATGATCGCTGCTGCCTGGGCTGGAGCGAGCAGGAGTGAGATGATCGCTGCTGCCTGGGCTGGAGCGAGCAGGAGTGAGATGATCGCTGCTGCCTGGGCTGGAGTGAGCAGGAGTGAGCAGATCGCTGCTGCCTGGGCTGGAGCGATCAGCAATATTCCGGTTGTTTGGATGAAAGTGCTTGATAGCTAATTGTACAGATCTTAAAAATAATGCGATATTTAGACCCCAATGCTCAGTGAAATGCTTCATTTGTTCTCGCTAGTCTGTCCAAACCATGGGGTGTATATATATCTTGTCTACCTCATCTTTGGGAAGCAACATAAGTAATACTTTAAACCTGGTCCGAACCAAGACGTCCCGTAGCGAAGTCAGTCCGCTGACGAAGGCCGTGAAAGTTGCAGAAATATTATAAGATTTCAATCAAGTTTGTCAGGTAAAGTATGTCTAATGAAACAAGCCAAGAAACCTCAAGAATCTACGATCTAAATTCCAAGGTGAACATGCCACGATATTCAATAAGGCTTCCAGGTTGTTCATTTTATGCAGTCTGAGATAGTTATATATTGGCAGTGTGATTCCAGATACATTTATATATTCATGGAATTGTTGACAGCTTTCAGGTGGTCGAAGTGGGCGACATGACATCTGTCAATAACCCTGTTGGACAAGAGGTAGGAGGTGGTTGACAAATTAATATGGGAAATAACATTAATTAAAACTTCCCAGTCGTGGAAACTGTCCACTTAAAGCCGCATCTTTGGAGTGTCGGCCTATCTCCCTCTGTTGCGCATGAATGCATATTCACGCCCGCCCGCACGCCCGCCCGCACGCCCGCCCGCACGCCCGCCCGCCCGCCCGCCCGCCCGCCCGCCCGCCCGCACGCACGCATGCTCGCACATTACCTGTGTCATTGTGTCTTAACTTCGTCCTCCTGGCAGATCCTCGTCAACTGCAGCGAATATATATCGTGGATTCAATAATTCGTTGTTATCTCACTACTCGCCAGATGTCAGCACACGTTGGGGGATATCGTCTTGATGATATTTGTTCGCACTAAATACGCTCTTTCGGAACTGTGGACGAGATAATATGGGATTGAGGATGTTGGGAGGAAGGATATGCCAATGTCGGAAATTGAGAGGATGGACCTGGGAATGTGGGGAGGAGGGGATGGAAAAATGGGCGGACTTACGAGATTGTGTGGAGAAGGGATACCAAGTGTTGGGATGGGGAACGGACGAATTTGGGGAAGAGAATGAGCAATTGTGCCGAGTGGAGGACGTGGAATATATATATATATATATATATATATATATATATATATATATATATATATATATATATTCACGGTGACGTCATGCACCTAATCACGTGATCGTCTGGCGGCGGTGACTGGCAAAACATTTGCTGGTTGCGTTTCTCTTATCTTTTGCAATGTCTGTCCACGACACATTATCGTCTCTGTTCTCGGAGCGTATTCGGACGTGGTCTGTCCACGGCACATTGTCGTCTCTGTTCTCGAAGCATATTCGGACGTGGTCTGTCTACGGCACACTGTCGTCTCTGTTCTCGGAGCGTATTCGGACCTGGTCTGTCCACGACACATTGTCGTCTCTGCTCTCGGAGAGTATTTGGGCGTGGTCTGTCCACGGCACATTGTCGTCTCTGTTCTCGAAGCACACTCGGTCCCGTCGGCACATTACCCGAAAGGGAGCAGTGTACTTAGGCTCGAGTGAAGGTTGAACTTTATCCACACGAGTGAGTATACTGTTGGCTGTCCAGAGATCCTGCGGCACCTGAGTGTGCATTTTAACTTTCCCACGCCACGGGTTCTCGGTGAAACGTTGGGCCGCTGTAGCCGACGCCCGCTCTCTGCCGAATGCTGACGCATCGTCAACGTTGGCTCACTAGACGATCAACTGTCCCGACAACGCCGGCTGTTGCCCAGTGACCTTCATGGATGGCGAGACACCGGTGTCAATGTTTGCCGCAGCATGCAGTCCGAGCATCACCCAAGATAACTTAGCAAGCCAATTTGCTCGGCCAAGCAGACGGGCGCTAAGTGAGTTTTTCAAACACCGATGCATCCGCTCAACGTTGCCGTTGTGTTGCGGATGACAGGTGGTGGTTGGGTCGCGCGCGATTCCCATCCAACGGCAAACCTCCTGCCACAACTCTGAGACGAACTGTGATCCAGGGTCTGATGTAATGATGTCGGGTATACTCCACCTGGCGATCCATTGACACACCAGCACTTTTGTAAATGCGTTTGCGTTCGCCTCCTCTCCGCACATCGTCTTTGGAGATACTTCTGGCCAGCCGTCTTGAAAGAAGTCCGTGCCAAAAAATGGGATGGATGGTCACGATCATGTCGCGAGAGCACTTTCGATTAAGGAGTCTGAAGCTAAAAATGCGCCGGCAGAATGTGTGGAGAGGTTGCCCGTTTGCAGAAGACAATATGTATTCAGTATGTCTCGTGTTGTCTGTTTCCTCTGGTGTCGGCTGCAGAACGGAGACCGCCAAACCAAGTAACCGGCCGCGAAGAGGAGTCGTATCGTTTGTGTGGGCGAGCCAGATACGACGCCGATTACTAACAGCTTATTGCGTTTCCCGACACCGAATTTGTCGTAGTACCAACAAACCTGCCCCTTATTCTGCTTCTAGCCAGCGCCGCCTTCTCCGGTATATTTCTTCAAAATGGCGTTGACGGCCGGAAGGTCTCCCGCGTGGACTGCGGACACAAGCTCGGTCGGTGTAACATCTCTCCCTCTGCCTAGCTTCTCCAACCGGGGGGGGGGAGATGTCCTAGGATATAGTCCCCCCACCCTGGATATCTTACCCCCTCCCAATACCCAAGTTGTCTTGCTTCCAAACTATTTTACCTTACAACTAAAATCAACAAAATGGTGCAATTAAATCAATATTTATTATCACTTTCATCATGTAATGACTTACAATTATCACAAGAGTTCACATGGACAAATCACAAATTCAGTTTTTCAAGACTTGCAATTACCACAATACAATATCGTGTTAAATCATTCACCAACTTGAATACATTAATACATTAAGTGTCTATTCTTATCACACAAATTGCACGTCCACAAAAATAAAACAAATATTACATTAAGTGTCTACAGCCCATATTGTTTCACGGCAATTACAGTTTTGTAGACACCTTCCTTAAATAGGCGACTGGACATTTTGAAAGGCTTGGGATCAAATGATTATTTTCGTCTGTAAAGTGGGTAAAATGATTTAGTTATTGTGTACTGTGGTGTGTGGTTACACAACAAAATAAATCAAAGGTTAATAAACTATACTGGGAGGAAACATTGGCAATGTGTCTAAGCCAATAAACAAAGGCGGGTCCTTGAAACTTGTATTGATAACAATGGGGTGTTACCATGCTGAGCAACAGCTCGGAGGATTAGACACCTCAGTGCCTCGAGAAGTGTGTTAGTGGCCGATCATGTTTAACTCATTGCCTCGACGAGAGACTTATTATGATTAAATCAGGAATCATTTCATGTCATTCATAAATTTATAACGTAATAAATATGAACACACACAATTATCTTGTAGAATAACATATTATAGTAGATATTATTCTGACTCATATTTGCTAATTATAAACTTTCTTGCACATTTATGAAGAGGGAGGGGGTAAGTTATCCAGGGTGGGGGAATATACCTTAGGGGAAGATACCTTAGGGTATCTTCCCCTGGCTTGGGGAAGATATCTTCCCACCGGGGGAAGTATACCCTATATTCAGTGCCCGCGCTGGCGCAGGGTTAGCTTTTGGTGAACGGTCAGTTCGACAACGTTTGGCGGACGGACCTCTCCCATTCCCGTCAAATCACGGACCACGTATGTTTCATCTTCCGACAACAGGGTAGAAAGTGCCGCAAACTTGTTGATCTGCGACGTCAACCCTTGAGCCGTAAAGACGTCGTCTAGCTGTTAAAACCACAGCCGGCAGTCATCGTGCAGGGCGAGTCTCGAGGCGACGTGTTGTTCGGATGGTAGCGTCTGTCTCCTCAATGTCCTCACTTGTTTCTCTCGCTCAATTTTGCAGCCCTCAACAACGAACGGTAAGAGCTGACTATCTAGCTCGCGGAACTTGTTGGGAGCTCCCACCGTGTTCTCGTCAAGGCCCTGCACTGTCTGTCGTGTATTTTCGCGCCCTTCACGCGTTCGAACCTGTTCGCAATGTTCGTTATTCTTCTTTTCGCCGACGAACGGCGAGAAAACAGTTCGCAGACACTCCGCCGTCCGACATTTTGACCTGGCGGACACTGGTGACACAGCTGGATTAGTGCTGAAGTGTCACAGTCCGTGGGCGATCAAGTGGGTGGCCCATGTGCAGTCAAGCATAACGCGACTGCCTGCGCCGGTGTGCAATCAAGCGTAACGCGACTGCCGAAGCAGGAGAGCCCGTGTGCATTGAGGCGTAACGAGATCGAGCAAATGCACGTGGTTGAACTAACATGTGTCTGTTGTTGTTGTCTCACGTCTGTGTCTCTGTCCAATGTGTACATTTATACATATGTATCAGTCCAATGTTTACATATACACCGATACATCAATTCAAAGTATACATATATTCTGATACATATACACGGAAACATGACGTCACGGTCACCACTATAACTTGTGCCATTTCCAAACTAGAGGCGATATAACGACAACACGTGTTACTAACTAGAACCTTTATTTCTCCCCCTGTTCACACCCTGTACATTAAACACCAACTGAACATTTGTTTGTAACTGTGGCTAGCCACTACGCTACTTAGTGCAGTATTAACCGTGGTACAAGTGATACACTCGTTCCACATTAACCATGGTACAAGTGGTACACTCGTACCACATTAACCATGGTACAAACGGTACACTCGTATCACATTAACCATGGTAGGTAATGCACGCACGCACGCACGCACGCACGCACGAACGCACACACGCACGCACATTTCGCAGTCTCATTATCTCCCACCTTTGTTACTGTTACTGCTACTGCTGCTACCTGTTACTGCTACTGCTACTGCCTGTTACTGATACCGCTACTGCTCATGCTACTGGTAATGCTACTGCTAATGTCTGTTACTGCTACTGCTACTGCCTGTTGCTGCTACTGCTACTGCCTGTTACTGCTACTGCTACTGCTACGCCAGGCCACGCTACGCTATGCTACGTGTTGTCGGTTCACACGGGCAGCTGTAAGTTCATGTTGTCCTCTAGTTCACGACCGTCTTAGAAAGTTACAATTGAATTACTAATACAAACTGATGACACTTTCTATTAATTAATTAATTAATTAGTGCTGGTTCCCGGGGCGTGGGTCAAGTCACAACAGTGACACAGTGCTGGTTCCCGGGGCGTGGGTCAGGTCACAACAGTGACGCAGTGCTGGTTCCCGGGGCGTGGGTCAAGTCACAATAGTGACACAGTGTTGGTTCACAGGGCGTGGGTCAAGTCACAACAGTGACAGTGCTGATTCCCGGGACGTGGGTCATGTCACAACAGTGACACAATGCTGGTTCTCGGGACGTGGGTCAAGTCACAACGGTGACACAATGCTGGTTCTCGGGGCGTGGGTCAAGTCACAACAGTGACAACAGTGACACAAGTGATTGGCAGCTGACACTTGACGCCCCAACTGCTTCCTCTTTCTTGCTCGGTAACATGTAATTGTCTAGATTCAATTATGGTTTCAAAGTGGATGAAGCAGCCACGTTATGGTGACGTATTCACACACCTGACGTACATTCGAAGGAATTCCCTTACAATCGGCTGTTACCGCAACATGTATTTCTCTACTATCAAACATAGCCTACAGGTCTACTGTTTACGACATTAGCGCTACGTATTCGTTCTGAAGCCAGCCAGTGTTGGTAGTAGCAACGGCGGCGCCATCTACTGCATAAACAAGGAAACAATTCCGGTGAAGTTTGTGCAGGAAATACGACCTTTGTTGTCCGAACTTTGGTATTTTTCGATTGACCGATCCGTGGTTTTGATGAGTACACATGAACCAAAAAGTACGCATATAAATATTCAACCCGTGAACGTTTGATGTCGTTATTAAAATATGTATTGTTTTCTTATTACGTTGATGTCGTTCTGTTCTTAGTACAAGTATGTAGGCCTACGCCAGCCTGTGCACGCACGCACGCACGCACGCACGCACGGAGGAGCTATATCTTCAGCTGTTGTAAACACCAGAGAACCAAGTTCATTTCCCTTGAAATGTTTAAACATTCTCGCTGAATAATAATAAAACAAATTTTTTAATAGTTCAAGGTATAGCTAGGTCTAACTAGTGCACTCTTTCTTTTATTTGAACTTGACACAATAGCCCAATACACAGCATCTCTCTCCACTCCCTTTCCCCTCTCTTCCATCTCTCTCTCCCCACACTCTTTCTCTCTCCCGTCTCAACCCTCATCCTCTCTCCCTCCCTCTCGTATATATCTCTCCCCACTCTCCCATCACTGTCCTCTTTCTCTCGCTCTATCCCTCTTTCCCTTTCTCCTCTGCCTAAGCCCTCTCTCCCCTGGCTCTCTCTAATTCCTTCTCTTTTTATATATCTCTCTTGCTTTCTCCCCCTCTCTCCTTCTCTTAATATCTTCCTCAATGTTCTCCTCTCTCTCTCTCCTATAATACTGTCACAGAAATTTATTTAAGGAATTTACCCGACATATACAACTTTCTAAATAGATTCCCACTGTAGTACCCCCACCGGGAGAAACCCTGGGCTGGTTTCTGACAAAGAAAATACACTTGTTTCTTCTTCAATATCATAAGCCATCAAAAGAATCTCACTGTACCCTTTTGATCACCGAGAAGACGAGTGATCTCCTTTGTTGTGACAGGTAACGTTCACTGGGTTTAATTATGTCACATAGGTTATGTCAATTGTTCTTTTAACTCTCTAATCTCATTTATAAATGTTGTGTGGTGAACAAAGAAAACATACCACGTTGCAAGCTTTCTGCACAGACTATAATTTTAATATGTATGTATGTGGGTATGTATGTATGTATTCATACAATAGAATGTGTGTTACTCATCTTACAGTGATACAGGATAGTTAATCATTGAATTGATAATAAAGTGTATAATCAGTTTGATAATAAAATTGATGATGTTATTGATTATCAAAATAATGATCATCGGAAGAATGATGACACGACTGACGAAACGATGACCCGGCTGACCAAACGATGACCCGGCTGACCAAACGATGACTCGACTGACCAAATGATGACTCGACTGACCAAATGATGATCTGGCTGACCAAATGATGACCCGGCTGACCAAACGATGACCCGGCTGACCAAATGATCTACCAATTCCCAAATATCATTCGTTACATTTGTAATTGCCATGTTGATTAATGCGATGGATTCACAGCGTGTTCGTTGTGTTTATATTGCCACCAGGTGGCCAGCCTCAGTACCTCAGTGCCTAACAGTAGAACTGTATCAATCGTTCGCACCACACAGACTTAAGTGTGGACAGCGTTGGGTCGTTCAAGACAGGTTGTGTGTGCCGTCTGATGACATCAGTCCCTTGTCAAACTCACGGGACACTTGATGGAAGACACGTGACACAAAGGACACTTGATGCAAGACACGTGACATAAACAGGTTGTGTGTGGCGTCTGATGACATTAGTCCCTCATCAAACTCAAGGGACACTTGATGGAAGACACGTGACACAGAGGACACTTGATGCAAGACACGTGACAAAAACAGGTTGTGTGTGGCGTCTGATGACATTAGTCCCTCATCAAACTCAAGGGACACTTGATGGAAGACACGTGACACAAACAGGTTGTGTGTGCCTTCTGGTGACATCAGTCCCTCATCAAACTCAAGGGACACGTGATGGAAGACACGTGACACGAACAGGTTGTGTGTGCCGTCTGGTGACATCAGTCTCTCGTCAAACTCAAGGGACACGTGTTGGAAGACACGTGACACGAACAGGTTATATGTGCCGTCTGGTGACATTAGTCCCTCATCAAACTCAAGGGACACTTGATGGAAGACACGTGACACGAACAGATTGTGTGTGCCGTCTGGTGACATTAGTCCCTCATCAAACTCAAGGGACACGTGATGGAAGACACGTGACACGAACAGATTGTGTGTGCCGTCTGGTGACATTAGTCCCTCATCAAACTCAAGGGACACGTGATGGAAGACACGTGACACGAACAGATTGCGCGTGCCGTCTGGTGACATTAGTCCCTCATCAAACTCAAGGGACATGTGACGGAAGACACGTGACACGAACAGATTGCGCATGCCATCTGCAGTCATAAAATACAGGTTACTAATGCATGTGATCAACATTTGGGAACTAGTTTGTGTTCCTCGTAAGAACTGAAAAAAGCCACGTTCATCACCATATGGCAGTGGGTGAGATGGTTTAACCATCTTCTGCAAGAAGCTAGAGTTTTTTTTATACTGCAAGTTGAGTTCCTTTATTCAAAATTACTCAAATTACTGTATGTAACTGTATCCCAAATATAAAGCGAACTTAATACAACATTTCAGCAACTGCCGATTACTTTCTACAATAATGAATTCTGGAACAACTTAGTACTCATTAAATTATATGTTATATTCTCCGAACTCCATGAATATTTGAGACAAAAATATGCATATTCCCTGATTATTTTTTACCATAATGCATGTACATTCTCCAAAGAACACTTAGCCCAGTTTTCCTTTCATTTTGATAAGAATACATTTTGATAAGTACCACTTAAATGACAGGTAATTATATTCTATTTCATAAAAAAAACTTAAACAATTCCACAGTGTTAAAACAAAACAGTCATGGTTTTGGGTTTATGCACCTGTATGTGTTAATAAAACATAACCATTTGTAACAACAACAAAGAATATTACGCCAGTGATTTACAAGGAAAACCTTGTTGAACACACAGCATCTCTATTTCATGGCCCGCGCCATACTAATAGAATAACCCTACGTCACAAGTGCTTGTAGTCTGGCAATGTTCACTCACTAAATGAGCATCTATTTACAAACACCTAGTCCTATACTTGCCAATAGGATATGACCATGCTGTTTGCGTGTAAACTCAACTTATGCAAAATATATTGGCCTTTGTTGACTAAACTTCTCCCGTTCTGACTTAGCAGCTCTCTTGATTGAATGTTTGCGTTGCTGCTGTGTATACCCATCGGAAGTTTAGCTGCATCGATTTCTTAGAAGATGCTTATTGGTCGCCCTGGTCAACATGTCAGCTGCCATGAGAACTGAAGTTCAGTCAGAACGTCCCACTTTTAGAACAAATTCTGTGAAAACCACTGGCGTGACAGTCTATTGTAGTTGCAAGTAGTTTGTTTTTATTAACTCATTTAGCTGCGTTGTCCCAAAACCATGCCTTTTGTTTCCCTTTAATATGGTCACATACCAATGCCCATGATGCCGACGGAGGCCTTCATATCCTTGCATGGCAGACCAAGTTTGTAGCGGAACTTGGGAAGGTAGACATCCACATGCTGTGAGGACACCTTTGATATGGCTGCTTCGACGAGGTCGCGTGATATTTTCCGCTTGAGTTTCCCAATGCCCTCGATCTTACGTGGCAGAAAGACGTACAGCTGTCAACAAGACACCGAGGTTAATGCTCACAGTTGGTAGTTTAAAGTGAAACAAAACTCATGGTTTGGGGTAATGAGTTTAATAGAGTTAATAATAACTAATCATTTGCAACTACAATACAGAGTATCACGCTAGTGTTTTTCTCAGAATTGTTTCTAAAAGAGGGAGATTCTTAATTGTAGTTTAACAAGATTGTCATCCAAGGCAAAGGTCCAGACGGTAAGTGGACAAGGCAGCCATTGCTTATTGAGAGTACAACATTTTTCATCTATGTGTAACCCGTCCTCCTCAGATATATGTCAATCTTGTTTTTAAATATATTCATGCTGCTAGCAGTTACACAATCTGTAGATAATTTGTTCCATTCATTTATTGTCCTCTGTGAGAATGAGTAATTCCTGATATCTAATCTACACTTATACTTTACTAATGTTACCTCATGTCCTGTAGGTCTACTATCTTTCTTGAGTGAGAAAACATTTTTCTATCAATATTTTCATACTCATTCAATATCTTTAAAATTTCAGTTTGATCTTCTCTTAACCGCCTTGTCTCTAGGGCTGTTAACCACATTATTTTAGTCGTCCTTCATAACTAGTATTCTAAATGAGTGCTAACTATTCCTTTATACAGAGGAATAATTAGTTTTTTCCTGTATGCTATATTTCTCCTAATCAACCCAATAATTTGATTACCCTTTGAAGCTGCAATACCACACTTGCACTACCACACCTGCAATACCACAAGTGAAATACCACTACCTAGTTGCAAATGGTTATGCTTGATGAACTCTTGTATTTGGCTACTTCTACTTGCCTACTTCAACTTCCTACTTCTACTTGGCATCCTTCTGTCTTGAATAGACAACTATAATATAATTTGCACTTTTTATTTACGTAAATTGTTATTCGCTAATATGTTAATTATGTGCATCACCTACGACGTTGCTATACCTTTGTGTATCCGTTGGTGAATGGCAGCTCGAGTACGTCGCTGTCTAACTTGGCACAGAAGCCACAATTGTAATGTTGTTGTTGGTTCATCATCAACACTTTGTGTATCCGTTGGTGAATGGCAGCTCGAGTACGTCGCTGTCTAACTTGGCACAGAAGCCACAATTGTAATGTTGTTGTTGGTTCATCATCAACACTTTGTGTATCCGTTGGTGAATGGCAGCTCGAGTACGTCACTGTCTAACTTGGCACAGAAGCCACAATTGTAATGTTGTTGTTGGTTCATCATCAACACTTTGTGTATCCGTTGGTGAATGGCAGCTCGAGTACGTCGCTGTCTAACTTGGCACAGAAGCCACAATTGTAATGTTGTTGTTGGTTCATCATCAACACTTTGTGTATCCGTTGGTGAATGACAGCTCGAGTACGTCGCTGTCTAACTTGGCACAGAAGCCACAATTGTAATGTTGTTGTTGGTTCATCATCAACACTTTGTGTATCCGTTGGTGAATGACAGCTCGAGTACGTCACTGTCTAACGTGGCACAGAAGCCACAATTGTAATGTTGTTGTTGGTTCATCATCAACACTTTGTGTATCCGTTGGTGAATGACAGCTCGAGTACGTCACTGTCTAACTTGGCACAGAAGCCACAATTGTAATGTTGTTGTTGGTTCATCATCAACACTTTGTGTATCCGTTGGTGAATGGCACCTCAAGTACGTCACTGTCTAACTTGGCACAGAAGCCACAGTTGTAATGTTGTTGTTGGTTCATCATCAACACTTTGGATGTCTGTTTGTGGTTGAGGAAGAACGACGCCGTCAACGTCTTCTTAGGGTCAAACGTGTGTCTCCAGCAAACCTGACCGGAGCAATCAACAGTCACAGTGCAACATGGCACAATCAACAGTCACAGTGCAACACAGAGCAATCAACAGTCATAGTGCAACACAGAGCAATCAACAGTCATAGTGCAACATTGCACAATCAACAGTCACAGTGCAACACAGAGCAATCAACAGTCACAGTGCAACACAGAGCAATCAACAGTTACAGTGCAACACGGAGCAATCAACAGTCACAGTGCAACATGGCACAATCAACAGTCACAGTGCAACACAGAGCAATCAACAGTCATAGTGCAACACAGAGCAATCAACAGTCATAGTGCAACACGGAGCAATCAACAGTTACAGTGCAACACGGAGCAATCAACAGACATAGTGCAACACGGAGCAATTAACAGTCATAGTGCAACACGGAGCAATCAACAGTCGTAGTGCAACACAGAGCAATCAACAGACATAGTGCAACACAGAGCAATCAACAGTTACAGTGCAACACGGAGCAATCAACAGACATAGTGCAACACAGAGCAATCAACAGACATAGTGCAACACGGAGCAATCAACAGTCATAGTGCAACACGGAGCAATCAACAGTCGTAGTGCAACACAGAGCAATCAACAGACATAGTGCAACACAGAGCAATCAACAGTTACAGTGCAACACGGAGCAATCAACAGACATAGTGCAACACGGAGCAATTAACAGTCATAGTGCAACACGGAGCAATCAACAGTCATAGTGCAACACGGAGCAATCAACAGTCATAGTGCAACACAGAGCAATCAACAGACATAGTGCAACACGGAGCAATCAACAGTCATAGTGCAACACGGAGCAATCAACAGTCGTAGGGCAACACAGAGCAATCAACAGACATAGTGCAACACAGAGCAATCAACATACATAGTGCAACACGGAGCAATCAACAGTCATAGTGCAACACAGAGCAATCAACAGACATAGTGCAACACAGAGCAATCAACATACATAGTGCAACACGGAGCAATCAACAGTCATAGTGCAACACGAAGCAATCAACAGTCATAGTGCAACACGGAGCAATCAACAGTCATAGTGCAACACAGAGCAATCAACAGACATAGTGCAACACGGAGCAATCAACATACATAGTGCAACACGGAGCAATCAACAGTCATAGTGCAACACAGAGCAATCAACAGACATAGTGCAACACGGAGCAATCAACATACATAGTGCAACACGGAGCAATTAACAGTCATAGTGCAACACGGAGCAATCAACAGTCATAGTGCAACACAGAGCAATCAACAGTCGTAGTGCAACACAGAGCAATCAACAGTCGTAGTGCTGCTACAATGTTACTGTCATAATGTTTGTACTGATGTTGATAATAATTATTGGAAGCAATATGAAGGAAATGTTTACAACTGTATCATCATCCTTAATCATCATAATCATTATGATTATAATAACAATAATTATTATTATTATCAACATCATCATCGTTGTTGTCACAACGCACACCCACACACACAAGGACATACGCGTGTGCACACATACTTATGAATGTATCGTCGTAATCATCATCCTTACAACTGTATTGTCATCATCATCATCCTTAATCAAGATTTAACAAGATTTAACAAGATTTGCCATCCAAGCCAAAGGCCCAGATGGCAAGTGGACAAGGAAGCCATTGGCTTATCGAGAGTCCAACAATGTTCATCTACTTATAACCCGCCCTCCTGAGATATGTGTCAACCTTGTTTTTAAACATATTCACGCTGCTAGCAGTTACACAATCTGTAGACAATTTGTTCCATTCATTTATTGTCCTCTGTGAGAACGAGTGCTTCCTGATGTCCAATCTACATTGATCCTTTACTAATTTTACCTCATGTCCTCTAGTTCTGCTATCCTTCTTGAGTGAGAAAAACATATTTCTATCAATATTTTCATACCCATTCAATATCTTAAAAACTTCAATCTGATCTCCTCTTAACCTCCTTGTCTCTAGAGTTGTTAAACCACATTCTTTCAGGCGTTCTTCATAACTAAGGTCTCTCAGTTCTGGAATCATTTTAGTTGCTCTCCTTTGTATGCGTTCAAGCGTATCTATATCCTTCTTACGATATGGTCTCCATGCTTGTATACAGTATTCTAAATGAGGTCTAACTATTGCTTTATAAAGAGGTATAATTAGCTTTTTTCCCTTGTATGTTATGTTTCTTCTAATCAATCCAAGAATTTGATTACCCTTTGAAGCTGCAATACCACACTGCTCTGAAACTTTCATATCAGCGCTTATTGTAACTCCTAAGTCCTTTTCTTTTACAGTAGTACCCAGAACAGTATCTCCCATTTTATAGTTTACATTCATATTCCTATGTCCTGTATGTAGGCATTTACATTTCCCAAAATTGAACAACATCTGCCATTTCTCAGACCATTTCACTAATCTGTCTAGATCGTTTTGTAAATGTTGTTTATCACCATCAGTATTAACCTTTCTAAACAGTTTTGTGTCATCTGCAAATTTCAGTACGTTACTTGTTATACTGTCGTCCAAGTCATTGATATAAATTAAGAATAATATAGGTCCTAATACTGATCCTTGAGGTACCCCACTCAAAACCGATTTCCAATTTGAAACTTCTCCATCTACTACAACTCGTTGTCTTCTGTCAGTCAGCCATTGTTCTATCCAGTCAGTTATGCTATCCCCGATCCCATGGGCTTTTAATTTAAGTAGTAATCTTTGATGTGGCACTTTGTCAAAAGCTTTCTGAAAATCTAAGTAGATAATATCTACTGGCGATCCCACGTCTATCCACTTAGTGATTTCTTCCAAAAAACATAACATATTTGTTAAGCATGACCTCGCTTTAAGGAATCCATGTTGAGATGAATTTAATAATTTATGCTTAACGAGGAATTCCACCATATGGTCTTTAATTAACCTTTCTAATAATTTACAAATCACTGACGTTAAACTCACTGGTCTGTAATTCTCTGACTTATTTCTCGAACCCTTTTTAAATAATGGTATGATGTTTGCTTCTTTCCATTCAAACGGAACAACTCCCTCTGTTAATGACAAGTTGAATACTCTTGCAAGTGGTATACTGATTTGTTCTACTGTTTCCATTAGTAATTTTGGAGGAATCCCATCCACTCCCGGTGATTTGTTATCCTTCATTGCCTTTATTTTCTTAGCTACCAATTCTGGAGTTACAACTAACGGACCTAAACAGTCAGATTTAGCCCCCTGAAATTTAGCATCAGCAACTGGTAATGAACTAATATCTTCTTTGGTAAACACTGAACTGAAGTAACTATTTAGGTCTTCCGCCATTAAAAACCCCCGTGATATTATATTTCCAGCACTGTCTTCTAGAGGTCCAACCTTGTCTTGTACGTTTTGTTTACTCCTGACATATGCATAAAAACTCTTGCTGTCATTTTTTATGTTACATGCCAGTTTTTGCTCATAGCTTCTTTTAGATTGTCTGATTTCAGTTGTAGCTGCATTAAGTGCCTCTTTGTATTTTGCATAGTCTTCGTCCTTTCTGGTACGCCTATAAACCCTCCACATAGTTTGTTTTAACATTATTTTTCTAATAGCTTCTTTTGACAAGTGTTTCTTTCTACACCGTTTTCCTTGTTTTTGGAAGGGAACAAATTTATCGATGATACTCTCAATTTCATATTTTAGAATATTCCAACATTCAATTGCGGTCTTATTCACAAGCATGTTATTCCAATCTAGCTTTGCTAAGTATTTTCTCATATCTTTGTAGTTACCTTTGTGGAAGTTTCTCTTGTACGTTTTCTTAATTTTACTTTCTGATTTTACAGTGATGTCAAAATGTATTTGATTATGGTCACTATTACCCAATGGTTCAAATATTTTTACATTGTCCACTAATTCTTTTTGTGATGACAAAACTATATCTAATACATTTTCTCCCCTGGTTGGTTCTAGTACGTGCTGAGTAAGAAAGCTATCCTGGATTAAAAATATAAATTGTTGGTCCTCAATCATCATTATCTTTATGATTACGATTATAATAATTATTACCATTTTATTATCAATATCATCATCGTTGCACGCACACACATCCAGATACTCATATTTAATATTCATCGAATATGTTTCTTTAGCTTCTGAAGAGTAAAGAATTTATACTCTTCCATTTCTGACTGGCTTCTTTTTCCAGTCAGAAACCCCTGACTTTATTTGCACTGCTTTATCTACACAGGCCCCTGTCAGGGCACTTCATAGTAATTAGCACCAGCAGCCTCTGTCCCACTGTCCTGTCTTTTGATGAGGGTTTACATGCCCCAGACGCCCACCCCAGCTAGTTGCTCAACCCTGCCATTGTTTCAATGTTTGTGTGCGCTGATAAGACACATGGACTGAGGGGAAGGTGGGGACTTCACAAGTCAAATAAGTCTCAAATAAGACAGGTGGACTGAGAGGAAGGTGGATACTTCACAAGTCAAATAAGACACATGGCCTGAGGGGAAGGTGGGGCCTTCACAAGTCAAATAAGACACATGGCCTGAGGGGAAGGTGGGGCCTTCACAAGTCAAATAAGACACGTGGACTGAGGGGAAGGTGGGGACTTCACAAGTCAAATAAGACACATGGACTGAGGGGAAGGTGGGGCCTTCACAAGTCAAATAAGACACATGGCCTGAGGGGAAGGTGGGGCCTTCACAAGTCAAATAAGACACGTGGACTGAGGGGAAGGTGGGGCGTTCACAAGTCAAATAAGTCTCAAATAAGACAGGTGGACTGAGGGGAAGGTGGGGCCTTCACAAGTCAAATAAGACACATGGCCTGAGGGGAAGGTGGGGCCTTCACAAGTCAAATAAGACACGTGGACTGAGGGGAAGGTGGGGCGTTCACAAGTCAAATAAGTCTCAAATAAGACAGGTGGACTGAGGGGAAGGTGGAGACTTCACAAGTCAAATAAGACACATGGACTGAGAGGAAGGTGGGGGCTTCACAAGTCAAATAAGTATCAAATAAGACAGGTGGACTGAGGGGAAGGTGGAGACTTCACAAGTCAAATAAGATGCATGGCCTGAGGGGAAGGTGGAGACTTCACAAGTCAAATAAGACACGTGGACTGAGGGGAAGGTGGGGCCTTCACAAGTCAAATAAGACACATGGACTGAGGGGAAGGTGGAGACTTCACAAGTCAAATAAGACACGTGGACTGAGGGGAAGGTGGGGCCTTCACAAGTCAAATAAGACACATGGACTGAGGGGAAGGTGGAGACTTCACAAGTCAAATAAGACACGTGGACTGAGGGGAAGGTGGGGGCTTCACAAGTCAAATAAGACACATGGACTGAGGGGAAGGTGGAGACTTCACAAGTCAAATAAGACACGTGGACTGAGGGGAAGGTGGGGGCTTCACAAGTCAAATAAGACACGTGGACTGAGGGGAAGGTGGGGCCTTCACAAGTCAAATAAGTATCAAATAAGACAGGTGGACTGAGGGGAAGGTGGAGACTTCACAAGTCAAATAAGACGCATGGCCTGAGGGGAAGGTGGGGGCTTCACAAGTCAAATAAGTCTCAAATAAGACAGGTGGACTGAGGGGAAGGTGGAGACTTCACAAGTCAAATAAGACACATGGACTGAGAGGAAGGTGGGGGCTTCACAAGTCAAATAAGACACGTGGACTGAGGGGAAGGTGGGGCCTTCACAAGTCAAATAAGACACGTGGACTGAGGGGAAGGTGGGGGCTTCACAAGTCAAATAAGACATGTGGACGGAGAGGAAGGTGGGGGCTTCACAAGTCAAATAAGACACGTGGACTGAGGGGAAGGTGGGGGCTTCACAAGTCAAATAAGTCTCAAATAAGACAGGTGGACTGAGGGGAAGGTGGGGCCTTCACAAGTCAAATAAGTCTCAAATAAGACAGGTGGACTGAGGGGAAGGTGGAGACTTCACAAGTCAAATAAGACACGTGGACTGAGGGGAAGGTGGGGACTTCACAAGTCAAATAAGACACATGGACTGAGGGGAAGGTGGGGCCTTCACAAGTCAAATAAGACACATGGCCTGAGGGGAAGGTGGGGCCTTCACAAGTCAAATAAGACACGTGGACTGAGGGGAAGGTGGGGCGTTCACAAGTCAAATAAGTCTCAAATAAGACAGGTGGACTGAGGGGAAGGTGGAGACTTCACAAGTCAAATAAGACACATGGACTGAGAGGAAGGTGGGGGCTTCACAAGTCAAATAAGACACGTGGACTGAGGGGAAGGTGGGGCCTTCACAAGTCAAATAAGACACATGGACTGAGGGGAAGGTGGAGACTTCACAAGTCAAATAAGACACGTGGACTGAGGGGAAGGTGGGGGCTTCACAAGTCAAATAAGACACGTGGACTGAGGGGAAGGTGGGGCCTTCACAAGTCAAATAAGTATCAAATAAGACAGGTGGACTGAGGGGAAGGTGGAGACTTCACAAATCAAATAAGACGCATGGCCTGAGGGGAAGGTGGGGGCTTCACAAGTCAAATAAGTCTCAAATAAGACAGGTGGACTGAGGGGAAGGTGGAGACTTCACAAGTCAAATAAGACACATGGACTGAGAGGAAGGTGGGGGCTTCACAAGTCAAATAAGACACGTGGACTGAGGGGAAGGTGGGGCCTTCACAAGTCAAATAAGACACGTGGACTGAGGGGAAGGTGGGGGCTTCACAAGTCAAATAAGACATGTGGACGGAGAGGAAGGTGGGGGCTTCACAAGTCAAATAAGACACGTGGACTGAGGGGAAGGTGGGGGCTTCACAAGTCAAATAAGTCTCAAATAAGACAGGTGGACTGAGGGGAAGGTGGGGCCTTCACAAGTCAAATAAGTCTCAAATAAGACAGGTGGACTGAGGGGAAGGTGGAGACTTCACAAGTCAAATAAGACACGTGGACTGAGGGGAAGGTGGGGCCTTCACAAGTCAAATAAGTCTCAAATAAGACAGGTGGTCTGAGGGGAAGGTGGAGACTTCACAAGTCAAATAAGACACGTGGACTGAGGGGAAGGTGGGGGCTTCACAAGTCAAATAAGACACGTGGACTGAGGGGAAGGTGGGGCCTTCACAAGTCAAATAAGACACATGGACTGAGGGGAAGGTGGGGGCTTCACAAGTCAAATAAGACATGTGGACGGAGAGGAAGGTGGGGGCTTCACAAGTCAAATAAGACACGTGGACTGAGGGGAAGGTGGGGGCTTCACAAGTCAAATAAGACACGTGGACTGAGGGGAAGGTGGGGCCTTCACAAGTCAAATAAGACACATGGACTGAGGGGAAGGTGGGGGCTTCACAAGTCAAATAAGACACATGGACTGAGAGGAAGGTGGGGGCTTCACAAGTCAAATAAGACACATGGACTGAGGGGAAGGTGGGGGCTTCACAAGTCAAATAAGACACGTGGACTGAGGGGAAGGTGGGGGCTTCACAAGTCAAATAAGACACGTGGACTGAGGGGAAGGTGGGGGCTTCACAAGTCAAATAAGACACGTGGATGGAGAGGAGGGTGGGGGCTTCACAAGTCAAATAAGACACGTGGACTGAGGGGAAGGTGGGGGCTTCACAAGTCAAATAAGACACGTGGACTGAGGGGAAGGTGGGGGCTTCACAAGTCAAATAAGACACGTGGACTGAGGGGAAGGTGGGGGCTTCAC
This sequence comes from Lamellibrachia columna, assembly GCA_963662155.1. Taxonomy (NCBI): domain Eukaryota; kingdom Metazoa; phylum Annelida; class Polychaeta; order Sabellida; family Siboglinidae; genus Lamellibrachia; species Lamellibrachia columna. Next base: position 36,496,103 of record OY759268.1, read on the forward strand.
AAGTCAAATAAGACACATGGACTGAGGGGAAGGTGGGGGCTTCACAAGTCAAATAAGACACGTGGACTGAGGGGAAGGTGGGGGCTTCACAAGTCAAATAAGACACGTGGACTGAGGGGAAGGTGGGGGCTTCACAAGTCAAATAAGACACACGGACTGAGAGGAAGGTGGGGGCTTCACAAGTCAAATAAGACACGTGGACTGAGGGGAAGGTGGGGGCTTCACAAGTCAAATCAGACACATGGACTGAGGGGAAGGTGGAGACTTCACAAGTCAAATAAGACACATGGCCTGAGGGGAAGGTGGGGGCTTCACAAGTCAAATAAGACACATGGACTGAGGGGAAGGTGGGGGCTTCACAAGTCAAATGTCATCATCAATTATACATAAAATGTCTTAGTTACCTTTACTAGGGACAGTGACAAGAACTGCTAGTCTGAGTCTTCACCCTTACCCCTGACCAGTTTCAGGCCACATTTATAATGTATTTTTTTTTAGTTCAGTAGAACCCTCCATGTGGCCACCCGTTGGAATGAACCACCCCTTGAAAACGACCACTCGATGACAGTGTGTTTTTGTCAGATCTACTCATCATCTCACCAACCTCTGTAATCAAACCACTTTTTCTTGGTCACATGGGACTCTACTGTGAATGTATTACAAAAATAACTCAAATTAGGACAAATAGTTCTTATTTTTATTTAATTGTCTGGTTGTTTAACAAGTTTTTTTAATAAGATTGAGCAAGATTGCCATCCCAAACTACAAGTTACAGATAGCAACTTGACAAGGAAGCCATTGGTTTATCGAGAGTATATATGTAAATTCTATTTTTAAACATATTCACACTACTAGAATTAACACAATCATAATTATGACAGTATATTCCATTCATTTATCACCCTCTGTGAGAATGAGTACTTCCTCGTGTCCAACCTGGGGACCATCCTACACTGTTCATTAACTATTGCTGCTTTGTGTCCTCTGTTTCTATTGCTTTCCTTAGGTAACTTAATTAATGTCTCTCAATTCTGTAATGATCTTAATTGCTCTTCATTGTATTTTTTCCAGTTTGTCTATGTCCTTCCAATATTTTGACCTCCGTGCTTGTATACAATATTCCAAATTTGGTCTAACCATGGCTTTGTATAGTACAATTAGCTGTTTCTCCCAAAATGTGATAGTTCTCCTAATTAGCCCTTGAATTTGATTACCTTTTGAAGCAGCATTCCCACTTTGCTCTGACATGTTCATGTCAGCATTAAAATGTTACTCCTAAGCCCTTTTCTTTTGTGGTTCTACCTAGTACAGCATCCCCCATTATATATTCTTTGTCCGTGTTTCTATGTCCTATGTGTATGCATTTATACTTCCCAAAATTTAGTAGCATTTACCATTGTTATTGTTCTGATCATTTAACCAATTGATCTAGATCATCCTGTAAACTTTGTTTATCTGTATCATTTGTAACCTTTCTGAATACGTTTGTGTTATCTGCAAATTTCAGTACTTTGCTAGATATGTCATCTTCCAAATCATTTATATATTATATTAAAAATAGCATAGGGCCTAATACTGATCCCCAAATCAGATTTTTAGGTTTTATCTGTGTGTAAGCCACTTTTCTATCAAGTTGATTACATCATTACCATGGGCTTTTAGTTTAAGTAACAACCTTTGATTTGGCACTTTACCGAAAGCTTTCTGAAAATCTAAGTAGACAACATTTCAGGAGCTACAAATAACTGCCCTAAATTATCTATTTATTGCTCTAAAATGTAGTAACTGGAACTGAGTTTGTGTAGTCTTCTACATTTCCAGTGTGTTTATGTTCCTCCCACAGCATCTGTTTGTGAGCTATTTTTCTAATAGCCTCTTTTGACAGGTGTTTCTTCCTGAACCTTTCCCCTTGTTTTCTTAATGTAACAAATCTCTCAGTAACGCCCTCAATCTCATCTTTTAAACAAGTCCAGTATTGTGTTGCCGTCTTATTCTTCAGCAAGTTATTCCATTCTATATTTGCTAGATATGTTCTCATCTCTTTACATTTGCCTTTGGTGAAGTTCATCCTCCGTTGTTTTTATATGTATTAAATGATTTTACTTTTATATCAAAATGTATCTGGTTATGATCACTGAAACCCAAAGGTTTGTGTATTTTAACATTGTCAACTAATTAATTTTTAGAAGACACAGTTAAATCTAACACATTACCCCCTCTGGTTGGTTTCAAGACATGTTGAGTAAGGAAACAATCCTGTATTAGAAGTAGAAACTGATGGTCGTCACCTCCAGCACTCTCTAATGATTTTCATTGTATATGGCCTTGGTTAAAATCACCCATTATAACACATACCCCCTTACTCAACTCCCTAAAGTCTTCCTTACAGCATTTTAAAGTTTTAAATCTTCCTCCACGCTTGGAGTGTTAAAAACTTCTCATACTGTTAAATGTTCTTGGCAACTATGTTACACCAAATTGCTTCCTCACAATCTGCTTCACTTTTCAGTGTTATTTCATATGCTTGGATAGATTCTTTTATACATGGAAAACGACTCCACTTCCCCTTCTCTCTTGCCTATCCTTCCTAAACATTACATAGCCAGTCAACGCTAACTCAGTATCTACTATATCTTTATTTGCTCATGATTCTGTGATACCTATTACTCGAGGGTCAATACCCGATACCATAATGTCTAACTTGCTTTTTTATTTACTATGTTCCTGGCATTTAGGCATACACATTTAATTTCATTTAAAGTTGCTGCAGTCAGTTGCTGCAACTTATTTATTACATCTAAATTACATTATCAATGTGAGATACTGAAGGGTCCATTGGATGACCACAAAAGAACTGCCAAGTTTACGGAACAACCATGTCAGTCTAACTGAGGTGGCACTTGAAATGACAGACTAATGAGTTCACAGTATTACGAAGTTGATGACATTACCAAGTCACACAGTCCTACCTGAAGAATTCGCTTCTGGTCCTACACCAGACAGAGCAGATGGAAGACACAAGCACTCATTGCCAATGCCTTGCTATGACTTCACCCGTCTGGTGGCGTACTCTGTGCTCACGGTCAGGCATCCTGTCACCTTGGAATCCAGCGTGTGATTATCTCCTGTTGTCATGGGCCAAAACATCCAACATCCATATGAATAGTGTGGACCTGATGAATACACCAATTACCACGTGTGTTTACAGAAACTTAATATTTCTAATACCTCCATAATTTAGATTTTGTTATTGACCTTTATTCTCATATTACACAGCCAACACCTACTCAAAGCTATGCAAATATGATAATGCATGATTAACTTTACAATGTAACAAACACTGTGGGGTGATGTAACTATGTGGCAGTGTCAGACTGTTGGTCGAGGGATCGGGGTTCGGAACTACCATCTGCCATTTGAAAACTTTGTTGACCCCACTTTACATGTGTCTTTGTTGACCCCACTTTACATGTGACTTTGTTGACCCCACTTTACATGTGTCTTTGTTGACCCCACTTTACATGTGTCTTTGTTGACCCCACTTTACATGTGTCTTTGTTGACCCCACTTTACATGTGTCGTTGTTCACCCCACTTTACAGGTCTTTGTTGACCCCACTTTACATGTGTCTTTGTTGACCCCACTTTATATGTGTCTTTGTTGACCCTACTTTACATGTGTCGTTGTTCACCCCACTTTACATGTCTTTGTTCACCCCACTTTACATGTGACTTTGTTCACCCGACTTTACATGTGTCTTTGTTGACCCCACTTTACATGTGTCTTTGTTCACCCCACTTTCAGAAGAGCCTAAAAGCTGTTGGTGCCTTTTTCCTGGCAGGGACAGGGGAAGTAAACTAAAAGATCCTACACAGGGAAATTGAAAAAACCTGTCATGGACTCACATATAAAGGGATTTCAATTACACATCCTCAAAACATAACAGTTTTACATATTGTTGTCCTGTTCGTATGGCTGATGTCATAGTTGTGTCATAAGTTAAAGTCTGTTTAACTTCCATGTGACTGCAAACATCAATCTTACCAACATACGTACATATTCAAGTCTGCCATTTTTATACCTGATGAGATTTATCTGCTTTTCCACTTTTCGTACACCTGGTGGAAAGACCTGTCGCTTTGTCACCTATTGCCGCTGCCATGGTCCTTTGATGATCTGCTTCCCATGGTGGCGACATCTGTTGGATGGACGTCACATCAACTGCGTCACTCTGGCAACGATGAAATACTTTTGTCTTAGGTAGCTCTTCGATCTGAAACCATGGCAATGATGACTTCATTATTATCTTAAGTAGTTCTTCAATCTGAAAGCAGGGCAAGAAAGACTTCAATATTGTCATCAGTAGATCTTCAATCTGAAACCATAGAATGGTGACATAACTATTATCTTAAGTAGCTCTTCAATCGAAAACCATGGCATGAATATACACTGATATTGCTATTAGACTTGGTAAGTATGATGATGTGATGATGATGATGAACATGTAGACAACAACATTTGACATTAAGAAACACAGCTAAGGTAATCCGTCCTGGATTCTGCAAGTGACATATAATGTCCAGCACGTTGATGGAGCTATGGTCAAACACTCAACTGAAGTATCCATATAGGTCTTCGCCATTAAACAAACCTTGTGATAATATAATAATATTTAAATTCCATTACATGTCTCAGCATGTATACCTTACATTGCTACCTAGCTACCTGCTCAACCCTGCCATTGTTTCAATGTCTGTGTGAGCTGATAAGACACGTGGACTGAGGGGAAAGTGGGGGCTTCACAAGGCAAACGTCATCATCAGCTATACATAAAATGTCTTTGTTACTTTTGTTACTTTTACTAGGGACAGTGCCAAGAACTGCTAGTCTGAGTCTTCACTCTTACCCAGACCAGTTTCCATAAAAGGCCACATTTAAAAAATACAGTAGAACACCTCCATGTAGCCACCTGTTTGAAACAGCCACCCCTCGAAAACGACCACTCTGACAGTGTGTTCTTGTCATATTTACACCTCTGTAATCTGACCACTTTTTCTTGGTCACATGGGTGGTCTATTTAGAGGGACTCTACTGTGAATGTATTGCACAAATAACTTGAATGAGGACAAGCAGTTTTTATTTTTATGTATTTGTCTGGTAGTCGCTGCAACATTTCTATTAAAACTAATTTACATTATTGATATGAAGTTACAGAAGGGTCCACTGTATTGACAACAAAAGAAATGCCAAGTTTACTGGACAACCATGTCAGTTTAACTGAGTTGGCACTTGAAATGACATATTAGTGACTTGAAAGTATTACAAAGTTGATGACATTACCAAGTCACACAGTCCTACCTGAAGAATTCCATTATCCTGGTCCTGACTGTGCAATTGGAAGATACAAACACTCCTTGCCAGCGGTGTGCTGTGACGTGACCAGCCTGGTGACGCACTCTATGAACACGATCAGACATCCTGCCAGCTTGGCATCCATCGTGTCACTATGTCCTGTCTTTTCAACATGAATGATTCTCATGTTCCAGGAGACTTCATCATGTGGCGATGGATTGACAGGTTAATCCAGGTTAATGCAGCCACTCCTATGGATTACAATGAATAGAGCTGAGAGATTGTCACAGAGGAACACAACTTCCAAGTTCCTAGCATAGCGCTGCAGTTATATGATATTGTTGAATACCCTTATTACTCATTACATTCCAGGGAAACCCCTGGCATTTGTAACATGAATGTACTTAATACTAGTGATACCAAGGAGCCTGAAGGAGGCAGACAATCCGTCTAACAATATAATGTGCCATCACATTAAGACACCTGGTGTGTGAAATTCGTGAAAATGACATACCTCCTTTTCGTACAAATTGCTTCAATGCATAACACCCCTGCATTTATGCCATGAAATTCCCCGGTTCCAAAATATGAGTACATCCTGCCTAACAGCCACTGTGTCCTTACGAACTGGTATACCAACTGAACTGACAAATGGCATTTCAAAACACATATGCTACTGTGCACAAAACATCACTTACACATTCACACAATTTCTGCTCTCACATATACACCCAAACTGCACAATAATTTGTTTGTAGAGACTCTTTATCGTTGTAATGGCGGATGCATTCTCACTTAATCATGGCAGAGCCAGAGGTGGCAAGTGTACGGGCGATAATACGGATACAGGTCAGAACGGCGACAAGTCGAAACGGCGACAACCAAAACGGCGACAGATCCAAAACGGCGACAACCAAAACGGCGACAAGCCAACACGGCGACAACCAAAACGGCGACAATCGTGGTCAAAACGGCGACAAGGCATAAGTCAAAACGGCGACAACCATTGGTCAAAACGGCGACAACCATTGGTCAAAACGGCGACAACCATTGGTCAAAACGGCGGGTGACATACATACGCTATCAAGCTCGTTTGTTTAAGCTGTGGAACGAATACGTAGCGGAGGAGCGCACCATCGACCAGCTTGTGGCAGCGTGTGCCAAGGTGCACGGACCAGTGTAGTGCTGAAACCAGTAAATAAAATGGCAAAAACGTATCTTTGTCTAGGAATTGGAAAGTTCATCGAATTATTTTTGTAATCTTTGTTGCTTTGTTTACAATTTGGTTAATGTGACTTTCAAAGGACAGCTTAATGTCTACAATGACTCCTAAATCCATGTTTTTCAATTTTGTTGATTGGATATATGATGTAATTTGGTGTCGTGCAATATTCCAGTGCACATTTATATATGTAATAGTTCTAAAAGTCGTTATTACAAGTTGTTCGTGTTCGTTAACGTTACGGTTGAAATAATTAGCGTAATGAAACCTATAATGTAAGTTAAACATTATAAGAGATACAACAAGATTATTTCGTGACTATTCAGTCTGGAGAAACCGTACTCGGATTACTCATATTTTGTGGACCTCTGACCTTCGTTGTTCCTAGGCACGCGTCTATTGGTTACTCCGCTACAACATGTTATACATTCCAGCTCCGCTCACTCAATAGCAGGAACGGCGCCTGGCCGCTCATTCCCAATTATATGCTGATTGCTGTCTTTTGTTCACAATGAAATGAAATATATTATAAATTTAACCACAGTTTTGATGTGACATGCAAGCTGAATAATATTCGCAATTTAATATTACATTTTTGACTAATGAGAGACAACATAAAAAAAACAAAAACAAAAAACGGCGACAATCGAAACGGAGACGCATGCCAAAGCTATACATTTCTATTATTTATTTGTGTCACTTATAACATAATTTAATTTAACCAAGTGTACGTACTCACATCAGGGTTTATCCACATCGGGTATACGAGTACGTGACGCTTATACACGATGATTATTTATTTGTGTCGCCGTTTTGGTTTGTCGCCGTTTTGACCAAAGTTTGTCGCCGTTTTGACCATTGGGTGTCGCCGTTTCGATTCGACTTGTCGCCGTTTCGATTCGACTTGTCGCCGTTTTGACCAAGGATGTCGCCGTTTTGGATTGTCGCCGTTTTGGTTAGTCGCCGTTTTGGATTTGTCGCCGTTTTGGTTGTCGCCGTTTTGGTTGTCGCCGTTTTGGATCTGTCGCCGTTATGACCAGTACCCGATAATACGGCCACTATTATTTCATTGCCTGCGCAAAGTTAAATAAATAATTACAACCATGACTTCAGTTCTGCCATCTCGTAACATCTGAAATAACTGTTACAAAGACAATGTCGCACCTTGTCACCATGTTGATTTCATCGATAAGTGTTAGCGACTGATATTTCGTACTGGGAGCCGCCATAATCGGCGCGGGTCATCTCATTGGATACAGGTGAATTCGGCCCACGGTGAATTCGGCCCGGTGAATTCGGCCCGCACTCTTTGGTGAATTCGGCCCGCAACTCTGGTGACTTCGGCCCCGAGCACAATGGGCTTAGCGACTTCGGCCCGAACGATTGTGTGCCAAGCACATGTGGCTTAATGTTTGTTTTACTGTGAATAAAGCATATTCTCTCATTTGTTAATTGACTATTTGTTTCAGTTGTTGATCTAGTTCCACATTAATCCAAAATCGTAACAACTTTTACAGACTTCGTTTCGCATTTCGAGTGCCCATGTACGGCACTATTGTTTAACAAATAGTCAGTGAGAGAGATCATTATGACTTATACAATTCATTGTATTGTTAAAATTAAGATAACATAATATGTGTAATATGTTACTAAAAACACATGAACAGTTGAATAACTTAAAAACATAAAAGTACTATTATCGTAATAGCCTGCTTCTATAGTGAAGTTTTTTTTCATGCGTTACTTCCCAAAAGTCAGGTGAAATTTCACCCAGAAATGTGCTCAATTAACTCAAAATACAGAGCAGTGACAGTGATAACGGATTGTTGTGTGTGAATGCAACGAAACCACCTGCGTAGTGTCTTTGATCTATGCAGCATATTCACACCATCTCCTATATAAGGGCGTCACATCATCATTATTTGCAACAACAACTATGGCACGAGTATCCAAACGCGCTAGGAAGTGTCGCTATCCTTGTGAACGGTGTCAAGAAGAATGTGTATGGGACGTGATAGAGTGTTCAGAATGCGAATGTTGGACCTATGCGTCCTGCATACCTATGGACAAGACGATGCTGCGAAACTGGAGCGGCGCTGATAAAGACTTCCTCTGCAAATAATGCGCGTACACTGGTGGCAGCTACGACATAGTAAAGGCTTTGCAAAGGTATGTGGCGTACTTCATATATTGTGTATTTTATTTTGCCAATCAGTAATTTATACTCAAATATCACTCCGACAAAGACTTATTAAAAAGTCCCGTAGGAGCCACCCGTCGTATTTTTTATTTTAGTTTCTGAGGAAAGCAAAGAATATAGATATAAAGTTATCAACATTAAAATGTAGTAAAGTAAAGTCCACCGTCAATGAAAATTTTGATTGTTTTTTTATTATGGCGCTTTGGTGTATGTTCATAGCGTGTAGTGAAGTGAGAAAGTGAAAATGTATTTATAGTGTGAATGATATAATGATATGATACTTTGCATAATCCAACCTTTGGTAAAACGGGAGAAAATCAGCTACTGACTCTAATAATTATCGAGCCATTGCGCTTTGTAGCTCCGTACACAATTTGAAAATCTGAGATGAGAACATATTTGTAAAAAAAACTCAAAGCTTACTTTGAATTAAATACATGTTGCAACTCCTGCACTAAGATAATATTTGTTGTCGGCCTGCACATATCTGAAACCATGCCCTTTGTGTGTGCTAAAATTGTGTGAAGCCAACGCCACCCCAATAGGGCATCTAAATAATTAGTAATCGCATTGTTACTCCTGCATTGTTTCATTGAGCAGGTATCCGAAACCATGCCCTTTGTTTGTGCTAGGAATGTGTGAAGCCATCGCCACTACAATGGGGCATCTTAACAATTAGTAACTGGATTGCTACTCCAGCATTATTCCATTGAGCAGGTTTTTCGGAATAAATAAGCAGCCTACTGGTCGTTTCATGTTGTTTGAATAACGGCTCAGCCATTGTCTATATTCTGTACTGAACGCAACTAACCCCTACTGCAAATGTTTTGATTGATATGCGTATTGTTTCAAATCTGTTTTCGTCTTACAGGTTATCTCGTGCAGCAGAAAAGAAAAATCTTCCGCGTCTTATGAAGAAGGCCCGCAGTGAACGTGACATATAGAATAGTGAGCGCTAGTTCTAATCGTGGAGGAGACAAGCTGTTCGATTCTGACGGATATGCATACACCGTTAAGCGCAGGAATCGCGACACCGTAGCATGGCGATGCACCGTCCGGAAAAAAAAAACGCAATGCGCTGCCACCGTCAGGCAGTCTGGTGACAGTTTCATCAACATCAACATCAACCTGGAGGAGCAACCGTCGCCGAAATCGTCAAAGAGATAAAAACGACGTCAAAACACCGCGCGTTCGAGTCGGCTACCTCTGTGGTGGATACTGTTCTACGCAACCAACTTGGACAAGAACCTTGTGCCCTGCCGAAGTACGATTACTTGGTTCGAAACGCCAACTACAACAGGCAGAAGGTTAGTTACATTGTAGTTCGTTTCAGTACTCATTTTATTCTGTTTTAATAACAATAATAATATACAGCATTGCATTAGTGTATTCTGTTTTGTTAATACATTATGACAGAGAAAGCAACAGATAGCTTTCATAATTGTTATTTTTATTCATGTTAAGTTTTTATTGAAGTTAATAGAAATTGTCGTCAGAATTGTATGGTTTTATGTTTAAAATATGCCTGTTTAAACTAAATATTGTACAGAAAGACAACATCTGTTTTACCAAATTGCTATTCTTTGAATGTCAGTGCAACTAGTATTACCTCTTGAACTAGAATAATCGGTCTGATTTCTATGAATAAAAGCTGTTGAATGTGATTTCGTAGGGCCGCCCGAAACATCCAACGGACATTGCATTTCACCTGCTGAGTGAGCACATCCCAGACGGCTTCCTGCAGCGGGATATACTTAATGACAACGAAACTCGAAGACAGATTTTGTTTGCCACAGAGCAACAGCTTCAGCTGCTGTGCAACGCCAAAGTGTGGTACGCTGACGCTACGTTTCAAGTTGTGAAACAGCCATTCGCCCAGCTGTTTAGCCTACACGCTTTCGTGAAACACGGCGACTGCACGAAACAACTTCCTCTGCTGTTCGTCTTGATGTCAGGGCGCAAGACGCAAGACTACAAGGATGTTCTACGCGCTGTGATCGCGCTGCTCCCGTCTGAACCCCGCGTGAAGCGCGTAGTTATTGACTTCGAACGGGCAATGTGGAAAGGTTTTGTCTCTGTCATGCCAGAAGTCGAACTGAAGGGCTGCGCCTTCCACTGGTCGCAAGCGGTATGGAGGAAGGTGCAGGAGTACGGCCTACAGCAGCAGTATATGAAAGATACAGGAACGCTAATGTACATCAAGAGATTGATCGCACTGCCCTTCCTCCCTGCTCAACATATACCGGCGGTATTCAACAACCTAGCGCAGGATGCCGGAAGCGAGCCGCTCTGTCGCCTCGTAGAGTAAGTGAGGCACACGTGGCTCGAGTCGACCATCTAGCCCCCTGCAGCATGGAGCGTGTTCTCCCTCAACATCCGTACCAACAACGATGTTGAGGGGTGGCACCGACGTCTGAACTTCCGTGGACGACAACAGATGTGCTTTTACATGCTGGTACAGCTGCTTCACCAGGAAGCCAGATTGATCACCATCCAGGTTCGTCTAATCAGCGAAAAGAAGCTCTAGAAACATCAGAGGAAGACTTACATCCACCTCCAAGCCAAGATTTTCTAACTGTGGCAGGAGTATGAGGCCGGCCACAAGAGTGCGCGACAGTTACTGAATGGCTGCGCCAAAGTGTATGGACCAGCCGTGTAATGTATCATACTTCATGTTGTCATCTGCCGAATGCCGTGATCTTTATTTGTCGTAATATTTATTAATATGTTATAATATAACATTTAACATAACATTATTTGTTCGCCATCATCTAGGCGTGTCTTTGCTTTGGTTTAGCGGCATAGCTATGAAGTGGTATTTCACATGATGTCCTAATGTGCTGTCATCTGACATTTGTTCTTCTTTTGGGGGTATCCAATCTAATTCTAATGCTCGTTGTTCTCTGGTAAAAATGTTGCGTGTCTTTGCTTAAGGGTTTTTACCACTGGTTTGATACATTCGACGATGTGGCATTTTCAAGTATTGCCCAAACTAGGGTTTTATAGGCAACCTATGTGTGTTGATCTATTTTTTGAAGCCTATAGTTGCCAACGCGCATTTCAATATAATCAATTATGCGTTGATATATATTGCATAAGATTACGTTTTAGATTTTATTTATTTTATTGCACCTTTGTATTATCATGTCACTGTTGGAGTTGTATAGCACAATCAATATTAATAAAGTTACACTGAATGGCCATACAAGTGTTGACTTGGTCTTTCATTGGAAATGTTGTAATGTTTGAAACTGCCATCGTGAACACCATGCTAATACATGAATGCTTCCTGGCTAGGTCCGGACAGTTCACGCACGCACAAATTCCACCAAGCTACAGATAACATAACGAAATAATTGGAAACGAATATTGTTCAACAATTGATGGCTGCGTAATGACAACTTTTTTATTACGTTATGTTTATGACATTCATACACCACACAACGGTATATGAACACCTGGGAAAATGCGGGCCGAATTCACCTAACTGCGGGCCGAAATCACCAAGCCAAAATAACATGGGCCGAATTCACCACCCCATTCACGCCATTATAAAGTGGGCCGAATTCACCTGGTAGTTGGGCCGAATTCACCGGGCCGAATTCACCGTGGGCCGAATTCACCTGTACCCATCTCATTGGTTGGTTCATAATCCACAATGTGGCGCCACTATTAATGCCTGAAGCTGTCATATAGGAATTTTGGCTCCATTGTTTTATTTTGTTAGCTTCATAGCTGTATTAAGCTGTATTATTCTATACAAAATATACAGTACCGCCAATGCTTTATTTTGTTAGCTTTATAGCTGTATTGAGGTGTATTATTCTATTTAAGATACACAGTACTGCCACTACTTTATTTTGTTAACTTTGTATAGCTGTATTGAGGTGTATTATTCTATTTAAGATACACAGTACAGCCACTGCTTTATTTTGTTAGCTTTATGAATAATGGTAGGTTCTACTCTGTTTTCAGGTGAGTGTTGATACAAAGGTGTGTTTGCTACACTTTCTACCAAGTGAGGAGGTGACAGACACACAGTCAGTCGCAAGAGTGCGTGTGCACGTTGAGTGTGCTATACACAGAGTGAAGAGCTTCCACTTCTTCGATGGAGTGGCGCCACTCACATTTGTAGGGTCCATTAACCAGATGTGATCTGTGTACTCTCTGTTGACACATTTCTGTGGAAGTAATGGAGATTGAAAGTGAGCTTTTCAGAGCCACCCTCAACCACGCCTGGGGTCTGTTACATTGCACTGTAATCTATTATTTATTACTTACTTTTCTTTCTATTACTATTACAAGCTGAAGGCAATGTAATTTATTACAATTACATTTCAAGTTATTACAGTTACTAATACATGTTTCTCAGCTTTGATTGTCTTTACCAGGTGTTGGAGCTGACACAAAAGAAGCCAGCATTACTTCCAACTGTAGACTTCTTTGATGTATTGTATGTGCAGGTGGCTTATGTAAAGAATAGCTCAACTCAAACACACACGGTTATATTTATAACTAACAACCTCAATTACTATTACATTAGTTTCTATTACATTGTGCTATGTTTCATCTATTATTTGAATATTTGTAACAGTTACTGTTACATATTACCATTACTCAGATCTGCCCCCAACAACGGATCCTTTCTTGCGTGTTGACAAAAACTTATGTAATTCAATTTGCTGGATTGCATATATGGAATAAAAAAATCAATCTGGACATTTGGAGAGAGAAAATGTGCTATAACGTGGTGAAGTTTTCATGTGATTAAAGTGTTTGAATGAGAAATGGTGTTGTTTTCCAATTTCTAAACAAAGAGACATTATTGTTTTGGACCATGTCTCCTATTTTGCTAGACCACCGTACATATTGCTATATTTAATGCTAAGAAATTTTTTTTATAAGAATATGGTTTATTTTATACTCAACACACTGACAAGCACATTCCGAGAACAAAGTGTCCTGTTCTGTAGGTATTACAAATATGTAATGTCTACAGAAACCAAACTGTTGTAATCATTTACCAACCCATAATGCTACAACCTGTGAATACTTGACAAAAACAGAAGTATCGAAAGCAATAATTTCACAGTGACAGTCATTCTCGCCCCACACACAGAAGTCACACCACTTTGCCCCTGTCAACCCCGTCTGGCCAATACATTGTTCATAGTACTGGTGACTGCGATGTAACTGCAGCTTGTCCCGTACAACCTTCAGGTAGCTGACATCACTGACTGTGTCCTTTGGTTATATACCAAACAGCCCGGTCTATTTAAAACATATTTTACATAATGTTGATATTATAACTAATACATCTTTAAAAAAATGTATTTGAATGACAATATTCTACCTAAATTGTACATATAGTTAAATAGGCTGAATGTAGTAGTAGTTAGGGGGAGGATCTGACACATCAAATTGAGAGCAGTCACGTGACCCAAAACATCAAAGGCAAACGACCCTAATATCGCCCACCGCTAATGAGTGCGCGCAGCCAATCAGAGAGCGTCAGAGCGCCCCCTGGCGGTGTTATCCGAGCGTGCGTGACGTAAGCGCCCCCTAGCGACTGGAGGAGGAACGAGCTTTGTACGAATCTCATATCTATACAACATTGACGATTTGCATATAACCATAGCGAAATCGTTGCAGTCGAATATGTGGTTTCGATAAGTTCTACGCGTGTTTGTTTATTGGTATAAAAGACGAACACATATTTTATTGTTCCCGTGTACTAGAATCACGTCCATTTACAAGTGAATGAGTGTTCTAACGCGTGTTTAGGAGGATGTTACGGTTACATAAGTTTTATTTGTTTTCTGAATCAATCCGTATGAAAATTAGCATCGTGACGCATCTTGTCCATACCACGGTAAATCATGCTGCGAGATCAAAGGATATTATTCATAACAACGTTGCAATCGCGTCAATCAGCGACAATGTTACAAGTACGCGCTCCGTTCTTCTTTGAATGCGGCTTTTCACAACAAGACCACTTTGACATTGGTCAGTCGCTGTTGGTGAACTTTGGCTTGTGCGCTCCCACTCACATTGGTCAGTCGCTGTTGGTGGACTTTGGCTTGTGCGTTTCCGCTCGTCTTGTCTTTTTCACACTGGTCAGTCGCTGCTAGTGGACTTTGGCTTGTGCGTTTCCACTCGTCTTGTCTTTTTCACACTGGTCAGCCGCTATTGGTGGACTTTGACTTGTACGCTCCCACTCATCTTGTCTTTTTGGAGGAGGAACGAACATTGACCTAGTTACGTGTATGTGTCGAAGGGTCGTTAACCTAGTAAGGAGACGAACATATGCACACACGCAATGGGAACGAGAACTCGATACAAGACGGGAATATCAGTTCAAGCAAAATTTAATATATATGAAAACGAAGTACAACACTGCTTCCGGGACCAAAGTAAGTCGTATTCGCGTGCCGCCCAACTTTTTAACTGCGCGATGGCTATACGCTAGCCGCGTAATGTTTTCGCGCGAGTATCCGTGGTAACAGTAACCGCGATAGTGGACATAGGAACGACTGTCCGTTAACAGCGGTCATTAATAGTATCATTAATAACTGAGATGAAAGAGTAAGTTAACAGTGGTCATTAACAGGGTAATTAATAACTGAGATCAAAGGACCTAACGAGGAGACGAAAAATGAACAAAACACGATATCGTACTATATTTTCTTTATATGTAAATATTTAAAAATAATGCGCTTTTACATTGTATCCATAACTCCTACAGTTTACCCATAATTCCTACAATTTACCCATAAGTCTCCTATTGAATAAGAGTACAAGGACATTTTATTAAATATTTGAAAATAATGACACAATATCGTCCACAAACGTTAGACAGAGGACTGTAAAGTCTCTTGCCATACCGACGTAAAGCTGACGTAAGCTATAAACGTGTCAGGACATGCAGCTGACGTATGCTGCACACACAACCATACCAAATAAGGACATGCAGCTGACGTAAACGGCATCAGACGCGTCACGGAAAGTGTACCATCAACATATTGTCGTTATATGTCAATATTTTAAAATAATGCGCCTGTACACTTTACCCATAACTCCTACAGTTTACCCATAATTCCTTCAATTTACCCATAATTCCTACAATTTACCCAGCACACATATATAGTGTAGTAACATTGTCCACAAACGTTAGACAGAGGACTCTAAATTTTCTTGTCATACCGACGTACAGCTGACGAAAGCTATAAACGTGTCAGGACATGCTGCTGACGTAATCCGCATACAGAACAATAACAAATAAGGTAGTGCACGCTATGTATGCCAATATCAAAAGCCAGCAGGAGAACAACATTGTGGCAGCGATGACGGGAGTATGACGAGAAGCTGTGTGATATGTATGGAGACATTTGACACCATGTGACATGCATGGAGACATTTACCACTGTGTGATATGCGTGGAGACATTGACAACCATGTGACATGCATGGAGAAATTGACCGCCATTTTTGAAAGTTTATGTTATGAAAGTTTGTAAGTTGGAAGTTTTGGAAGTTTGCTTCACCGCACACACGTTTTGAAAGTTTGTGTTGTGAAAAATGTGTAAGTTGGAAGTTTGCTTCACGTCACACACACACGTTTTGAAAGTTTATGTTATGAAAGTTTGTAAGTTGGAAGTTTGCTTCACCGCACACACATTTTGTGTGAAGTTTGCGAGTTGGAAGTCTGCAAGTTGGAAGTTTTAGCTTTGGAAGTTTGCATATTGGAAGTTCTCCACTCCACTCCACGCCTGCGAAGTTGTGTAAAGTTGTGTGAAGTTGTGCAAAGTTGTACGAAGTTGTGTGAAGTTTGCGAGTTGGAAGTCTGCCAGTTGGAAGTTTGTGCTTTGGAAGTTTGTTTCACCGCACACACACGTTTTGAAAGTTTATGTTATGAAAGTTTGTAAGTTGGAAGTTTGCTTCACCGCACACACATGTTTTGAAAGTTTGTGTCATGAAAATTTGTTTGGAGACATTGACTGCCATGTAACGTGCATGGAGACATTGACCGCAATGTGACATGCATGGAGACATTGACTATCATGTGACATGCATGGATACATTGACAACCATGTGACATGCATGGAGAAATTGACCGCCATTTTTGAAAGTTTATGTTATGAAAGTTTGTAAGTTGGAAGTTTTGGAAGTTTGCTTCACCGCACACACGTTTTGAAAGTTTGTGTTGTGAAAAATGTGTAAGTTGGAAGTTTGCTTCACGTCACACACACACGTTTTGAAAGTTTATGTTATGAAAGTTTGTAAGTTGGAAGTTTGCTTCACCGCACACACATTTTGTGTGAAGTTTGCGAGTTGGAAGTCTGCAAGTTGGAAGTTTTAGCTTTGGAAGTTTGCATATTGGAAGTTCTCCACTCCACTCCACGCCTGCGAAGTTGTGTAAAGTTGTGTGAAGTTGTGCAAAGTTGTACGAAGTTGTGTGAAGTTTGCGAGTTGGAAGTCTGCCAGTTGGAAGTTTGTGCTTTGGAAGTTTGTTTCACCGCACACACACGTTTTGAAAGTTTATGTTATGAAAGTTTGTAAGTTGGAAGTTTGCTTCACCGCACACACATGTTTTGAAAGTTTGTGTCATGAAAATTTGTTTGGAGACATTGACTGCCATGTAACGTGCATGGAGACATTGACCGCAATGTGACATGCATGGAGACATTGACTATCATGTGACATGCATGGATACATTGACAACCATGTGACATGCATGGAGAAATTGACCGCCATTTTTTGAAAGTTTATGTTATGAAAGTTTGTAAGTTGGAAGTTTTGGAAGTTTGCTTCACCGCACACACGTTTTGAAAGTTTGTGTTGTGAAAAATGTGTAAGTTGGAAGTTTGCTTCACGTCACACACACACGTTTTGAAAGTTTATGTTATGAAAGTTTGTAAGTTGGAAGTTTGCTTCACCGCACACACATTTTGTGTGAAGTTTGCGAGTTGGAAGTCTGCAAGTTGGAAGTTTTAGCTTTGGAAGTTTGCATATTGGAAGTTCTCCACTCCACTCCACGCCTGCGAAGTTGTGTAAAGTTGTGTGAAGTTGTGCAAAGTTGTACGAAGTTGTGTGAAGTTTGCGAGTTGGAAGTCTGCCAGTTGGAAGTTTGTGCTTTGGAAGTTTGCAAATTGGAAGTTTGCTTCACCGCACACACATGTTTTGAAAGTTTATGTTATGAAAGTTTGTAAGTTGTAAGTTTTGGAAGTTTGCTTCACCGCACACACATGTTTTGAAAGTTTGTGTTGTGAAAAATGTGTAAGTTGGAAGTTTGCTTCACGTCACACACATACACGTTTTGAAAGTTTATGTTATGAAAGTTTGTAAGTTGGAAGTTTGCTTCACCGCACACACATTTTGTGTGAAGTTTGCGAGTTGGAAGTCTGCAAGTTGGAAGTTTTAGCTTTGGAAGTTTGCATATTGGAAGTTCTCCACTCCACTCCACGCCTGCGAAGTTGTGTAAAGTTGTGTGAAGTTGTGCAAAGTTGTACGAAGTTGTGTAAAGTTTGCGAGTTGGAAGTCTGCCAGTTGGAAGTTTGTGCTTTGGAAGTTTGCAAATTGGAAGTTTGCTTCACCGCACACACATGTTTTGAAAGTTTATGTTATGAAAGTTTGTAAGTTGTAAGTTTTGGAAGTTTGCTTCATCGCACACACATGTTTTGAAAGTTTGTGTTGTGAAAAATGTGTAAGTTGGAAGTTTGCTTCACGTCACACACATACACGTTTTGAAAGTTTATGTTATGAAAATTTGTAAGTTGGAAGTTTGCTTCACGGCACACACATTTTGTGTGAAGTTTGCGAGTTGGAAGTCTGCAAGTTGGAAGTTTTAGCTTTGGAAGTTTGCATATTGGAAGTTCTTCACTCCACTCCACGCCTGCGAAGTTGTGTAAAGTTGTGTGAAGTTGTGCAAAGTTGTACGAAGTTGTGTGAAGTTTGCGAGTTGGAAGTCTGCCAGTTGGAAGTTTGTGCTTTGGAAGTTTGCAAATTGGAAGTTTGCTTCACCGCACACACATGTTTTGAAAGTTTATGTTATGAAAGTTTGTAAGTTGGAAGTTTGCTTCACCGCACACACACATGTTTTGACCGCCATTTTTGAAAGTTTGTAAGTTGTAAGTTTTGGAAGTTTGCTTCACCGCACACACATGTTTTGAAAGTTTGTGTTGTGAAAAATGTGTAAGTTGGAAGTTTGCTTCACGTCACACACATACACGTTTTGAAAGTTTATGTTATGAAAGTTTGTAAGTTGGAAGTTTGCTTCACCGCACACACATTTTGTGTGAAGTTTGCGAGTTGGAAGTCTGCAAGTTGGAAGTTTTAGCTTTGGAAGTTTGCATATTGGAAGTTCTCCACTCCACTTCACGTCTGCGAAGTTGTGTAAAGTTGTGTGAAGTTGTGCAAAGTTGTACGAAGTTGTGTAAAGTTTGCGAGTTGGAAGTCTGCCAGTTGGAAGTTTGTGCTTTGGAAGTTTGCAAATTGGAAGTTTGCTTCACCGCACACACATGTTTTGAAAGTTTATGTTATGAAAGTTTGTAAGTTGTAAGTTTTGGAAGTTTGCTTCACCGCACACACATGTTTTGAAAGTTTGTGTTGTGAAAAATGTGTAAGTTGGAAGTTTGCTTCACGTCACACACATACACGTTTTGAAAGTTTATGTTATGAAAGTTTGTAAGTTGGAAGTTTGCTTCACCGCACACACATTTTGTGTGAAGTTTGCGAGTTGGAAGTCTGCAAGTTGGAAGTTTTAGCTTTGGAAGTTTGCATATTGGAAGTTGTCCACTCCACTCCACGCCTGCGAAGTTGTGTAAAGTTGTGTGAAGTTGTGCAAAGTTGTACGAAGTTGTGTAAAGTTTGCGAGTTGGAAGTCTGCCAGTTGGAAGTTTGTGCTTTGGAAGTTTGCAAATTGGAAGTTTGCTTCACCGCACACACATGTTTTGAACGTTTATGTTATGAAAGTTTGTAAGTTGGAAGTTTGCTTCACCGCACACACACACACACACACATGTTTTGACCGCCATTTTTGAAAGTTTGTAAGTTGTAAGTTTTGGAAGTTTGCTTCACCGCACACACATGTTTTGAAAGTTTGTGTTGTGAAAAATGTGTAAGTTGGAAGTTTGCTTCACGTCACACACATACACGTTTTGAAAGTTTATGTTATGAAAGTTTGTAAGTTGGAAGTTTGCTTCACCGCACACACATTTTGTGTGAAGTTTGCGAGTTGGAAGTCTGCAAGTTGGAAGTTTTAGCTTTGGAAGTTTGCATATTGGAAGTTCTCCACTCCACTCCACGCCTGCGAAGTTGTGTAAAGTTGTGTGAAGTTGTGCAAAGTTGTACGAAGTTGTGTAAAGTTTGCGAGTTGGAAGTCTGCCAGTTGGAAGTTTGTGCTTTGGAAGTTTGCAAATTGGAAGTTTGCTTCACCGCACACACATGTTTTGAAAGTTTATGTTATGAAAGTTTGTAAGTTGTAAGTTTTGGAAGTTTGCTTCACCGCACACACATGTTTTGAAAGTTTGTGTTGTGAAAAATGTGTAAGTTGGAAGTTTGCTTCACGTCACACACATACACGTTTTGAAAGTTTATGTTATGAAAATTTGTAAGTTGGAAGTTTGCTTCACCGCACACACATTTTGTGTGAAGTTTGCGAGTTGGAAGTCTGCAAGTTGGAAGTTTTAGCTTTGGAAGTTTGCATATTGGAAGTTCTTCACTCCACTCCACGCCTGCGAAGTTGTGTAAAGTTGTGTGAAGTTGTGCAAAGTTGTACGAAGTTGTGTGAAGTTTGCGAGTTGGAAGTCTGCCAGTTGGAAGTTTGTGCTTTGGAAGTTTGCAAATTGGAAGTTTGCTTCACCGCACACACATGTTTTGAAAGTTTATGTTATGAAAGTTTGTAAGTTGGAAGTTTGCTTCACCGCACACACATGTTTTGACCGCCATTTTTGAAAGTTTGTAAGTTGTAAGTTTTGGAAGTTTGCTTCACCGCACACACATGTTTTGAAAGTTTGTGTTGTGAAAAATGTGTAAGTTGGAAGTTTGCTTCACGTCACACACATACACGTTTTGAAAGTTTATGTTATGAAAGTTTGTAAGTTGGAAGTTTGCTTCACTGCACACACATTTTGTGTGAAGTTTGCGAGTTGGAAGTCTGCAAGTTGGAAGTTTTAGCTTTGGAAGTTTGCATATTGGAAGATCTCCACTCCACTCCACGCCTGCGAAGTTGTGTAAAGTTGTGTGAAGTTGTGCAAAGTTGTACGAAGTTGTGTAAAGTTTGCGAGTTGGAAGTCTGCCAGTTGGAAGTTTGTGCTTTGGAAGTTTGCAAATTGGAAGTTTGCTTCACCGCACACACATGTTTTGAAAGTTTATGTTATGAAAGTTTGTAAGTTGTAAGTTTTGGAAGTTTGCTTCACCGCACACACATGTTTTGAAAGTTTGTGTTGTGAAAAATGTGTAAGTTGGAAGTTTGCTTCACGTCACACACATACACGTTTTGAAAGTTTATGTTATGAAAATTTGTAAATTGGAAGTTTGCTTCACCGCACACACATTTTGTGTGAAGTTTGCGAGTTGGAAGTCTGCAAGTTGGAAGTTTTAGCTTTGGAAGTTTGCATATTGGAAGTTCTTCACTCCACTCCACGCCTGCGAAGTTGTGTAAAGTTGTGTGAAGTTGTGCAAAGTTGTACGAAGTTGTGTGAAGTTTGCGAGTTGGAAGTCTGCCAGTTGGAAGTTTGTGCTTTGGAAGTTTGCAAATTGGAAGTTTGCTTCACCGCACACACATGTTTTGAAAGTTTATGTTATGAAAGTTTGTAAGTTGGAAGTTTGCTTCACCGCACACACATGTTTTTGAAAGTTTGTGTAATGAGAGGAGTATAGCCATCTGACCACACCCACGCACGCTTGGTGTTGTATTCTCGCTAGTGACTCCCCTCTACATATGGACAAGCTCCATAGAGTAGTAGTGAGTCGAGTGTAGCCATTATCTTCTGGTTCCCACACCTCACCACCCCACCATAGAGTAATGGTACAGTCGCCAGGGGGGCGCAGGGGCGCGCGATTACAGGAAAAAGGTGTATTACGCGGAAAAGGTGTGTAATCGCGCGCCCCTGCGCCCCCCTGGCGACTGTACCATTACTCTATGGTGGGGTGGTGAGGTGTGGGAACCAGAAGATAATGGCTACACTCGAC
Organism: Lamellibrachia columna; assembly: GCA_963662155.1. NCBI lineage: Eukaryota > Metazoa > Annelida > Polychaeta > Sabellida > Siboglinidae > Lamellibrachia > Lamellibrachia columna. The sequence goes on from OY759268.1 coordinate 36,518,067, forward strand.
TCACTACTACTCTATGGAGCTTGTCCATATGTAGAGGGGAGTCACTAGCGAGAATACAACACCAAGCGTGCGTGGGTGTGGTCAGATGGCTATACTCCTCTCATTACACAAACTTTCAAAAACATGTGTGTGCGGTGAAGCAAACTTCCAACTTACAAACTTTCATAACATAAACTTTCAAAACATGTGTGTGCGGTGAAGCAAACTTCCAATTTGCAAACTTCCAAAGCACAAACTTCCAACTGGCAGACTTCCAACTCGCAAACTTCACACAACTTCGTACAACTTTGCACAACTTCACACAACTTTACACAACTTCGCAGGCGTGGAGTGGAGTGAAGAACTTCCAATATGCAAACTTCCAAAGCTAAAACTTCCAACTTGCAGACTTCCAACTCGCAAACTTCACACAAAATGTGTGTGCGGTGAAGCAAACTTCCAACTTACAAATTTTCATAACATAAACTTTCAAAACGTGTATGTGTGTGACGTGAAGCAAACTTCCAACTTACACATTTTTCACAACACAAACTTTCAAAACATGTGTGTGCGGTGAAGCAAACTTCCAAAACTTACAACTTACAAACTTTCATAACATAAACTTTCAAAACATGTGTGTGCGGTGAAGCAAACTTCCAATTTGCAAACTTCCAAAGCACAAACTTCCAACTGGCAGACTTCCAACTCGCAAACTTTACACAACTTCGTACAACTTTGCACAACTTCACACAACTTTACACAACTTCGCAGGCGTGGAGTGGAGTGGAGAACTTCCAATATGCAAACTTCCAAAGCTAAAACTTCCAACTTGCAGACTTCCAACTCGCATACTTCACACAAAATGTGTGTGCAGTGAAGCAAACTTCCAACTTACAAACTTTCATAACATAAACTTTCAAAACGTGTATGTGTGTGACGTGAAGCAAACTTCCAACTTACACATTTTTCACAACACAAACTTTCAAAACATGTGTGTGCGGTGAAGCAAACTTCCAAAACTTACAACTTACAAACTTTCAAAAATGGCGGTCAAAACATGTGTGTGCGGTGAAGCAAACTTCCAACTTACAAACTTTCATAACATAAACTTTCAAAACATGTGTGTGCGGTGAAGCAAACTTCCAATTTGCAAACTTCCAAAGCACAAACTTCCAACTGGCAGACTTCCAACTCGCAAACTTCACACAACTTCGTACAACTTTGCACAACTTCACACAACTTTACACAACTTCGCAGGCGTGGAGTGGAGTGAAGAACTTCCAATATGCAAACTTCCAAAGCTAAAACTTCCAACTTGCAGACTTCCAACTCGCAAACTTCACACAAAATGTGTGTGCGGTGAAGCAAACTTCCAACTTACAAATTTTCATAACATAAACTTTCAAAACGTGTATGTGTGTGACGTGAAGCAAACTTCCAACTTACACATTTTTCACAACACAAACTTTCAAAACATGTGTGTGCGGTGAAGCAAACTTCCAAAACTTACAACTTACAAACTTTCATAACATAAACTTTCAAAACATGTGTGTGCGGTGAAGCAAACTTCCAATTTGCAAACTTCCAAAGCACAAACTTCCAACTGGCAGACTTCCAACTCGCAAACTTTACACAACTTCGTACAACTTTGCACAACTTCACACAACTTTACACAACTTCGCAGGCGTGGAGTGGAGTGGAGAACTTCCAATATGCAAACTTCCAAAGCTAAAACTTCCAACTTGCAGACTTCCAACTCGCAAACTTCACACAAAATGTGTGTGCGGTGAAGCAAACTTCCAACTTACAAACTTTCATAACATAAACTTTCAAAACGTGTATGTGTGTAACGTGAAGCAATCTTCCAACTTACACATTTTTCACAACACAAACTTTCAAAACATGTGTGTGCGGTGAAGCAAACTTCCAAAACTTACAACTTACAAACTTTCAAAAATGGCGGTCAAAACATGTGTGTGTGTGTGTGCGGTGAAGCAAACTTCCAACTTACAAACTTTCATAACATAAACTTTCAAAACATGTGTGTGCGGTGAAGCAAACTTCCAATTTGCAAACTTCCAAAGCACAAACTTCCAACTGGCAGACTTCCAACTCGCAAACTTTACACAACTTCGTACAACTTTGCACAACTTCACACAACTTTACACAACTTCGCAGGCGTGGAGTGGAGTGGACAACTTCCAATATGCAAACTTCCAAAGCTAAAACTTCCAACTTGCAGACTTCCAACTCGCAAACTTCACACAAAATGTGTGTGCGGTGAAGCAAACTTCCAACTTACAAACTTTCATAACATAAACTTTCAAAACGTGTATGTGTGTGACGTGAAGCAAACTTCCAACTTACACATTTTTCACAACACAAACTTTCAAAACATGTGTGTGCGGTGAAGCAAACTTCCAAAACTTACAACTTACAAACTTTCATAACATAAACTTTCAAAACATGTGTGTGCGGTGAAGCAAACTTCCAATTTGCAAACTTCCAAAGCACAAACTTCCAACTGGCAGACTTCCAACTCGCAAACTTTACACAACTTCGTACAACTTTGCACAACTTCACACAACTTTACACAACTTCGCAGGCGTGGAGTGGAGTGGAGAACTTCCAATATGCAAACTTCCAAAGCTAAAACTTCCAACTTGCAGACTTCCAACTCGCAAACTTCACACAAAATGTGTGTGCGGTGAAGCAAACTTCCAACTTACAAACTTTCATAACATAAACTTTCAAAACGTGTATGTGTGTGACGTGAAGCAAACTTCCAACTTACACATTTTTCACAACACAAACTTTCAAAACATGTGTGTGCGGTGAAGCAAACTTCCAAAACTTACAACTTACAAACTTTCAAAAATGGCGGTCAAAACATGTGTGTGTGCGGTGAAGCAAACTTCCAACTTACAAACTTTCATAACATAAACTTTCAAAACATGTGTGTGCGGTGAAGCAAACTTCCAATTTGCAAACTTCCAAAGCACAAACTTCCAACTGGCAGACTTCCAACTCGCAAACTTCACACAACTTCGTACAACTTTGCACAACTTCACACAACTTTACACAACTTCGCAGGCGTGGAGTGGAGTGAAGAACTTCCAATATGCAAACTTCCAAAGCTAAAACTTCCAACTTGCAGACTTCCAACTCGCAAACTTCACACAAAATGTGTGTGCGGTGAAGCAAACTTCCAACTTACAAATTTTCATAACATAAACTTTCAAAACGTGTATGTGTGTGACGTGAAGCAAACTTCCAACTTACACATTTTTCACAACACAAACTTTCAAAACATGTGTGTGCGGTGAAGCAAACTTCCAAAACTTACAACTTACAAACTTTCATAACATAAACTTTCAAAACATGTGTGTGCGGTGAAGCAAACTTCCAATTTGCAAACTTCCAAAGCACAAACTTCCAACTGGCAGACTTCCAACTCGCAAACTTTACACAACTTCGTACAACTTTGCACAACTTCACACAACTTTACACAACTTCGCAGGCGTGGAGTGGAGTGGAGAACTTCCAATATGCAAACTTCCAAAGCTAAAACTTCCAACTTGCAGACTTCCAACTCGCAAACTTCACACAAAATGTGTGTGCGGTGAAGCAAACTTCCAACTTACAAACTTTCATAACATAAACTTTCAAAACGTGTATGTGTGTGACGTGAAGCAAACTTCCAACTTACACATTTTTCACAACACAAACTTTCAAAACATGTGTGTGCGGTGAAGCAAACTTCCAAAACTTACAACTTACAAACTTTCATAACATAAACTTTCAAAACATGTGTGTGCGGTGAAGCAAACTTCCAATTTGCAAACTTCCAAAGCACAAACTTCCAACTGGCAGACTTCCAACTCGCAAACTTCACACAACTTCGTACAACTTTGCACAACTTCACACAACTTTACACAACTTCGCAGGCGTGGAGTGGAGTGGAGAACTTCCAATATGCAAACTTCCAAAGCTAAAACTTCCAACTTGCAGACTTCCAACTCGCAAACTTCACACAAAATGTGTGTGCGGTGAAGCAAACTTCCAACTTACAAACTTTCATAACATAAACTTTCAAAACGTGTGTGTGTGACGTGAAGCAAACTTCCAACTTACACATTTTTCACAACACAAACTTTCAAAACGTGTGTGCGGTGAAGCAAACTTCCAAAACTTCCAACTTACAAACTTTCATAACATAAACTTTCAAAAAATGGCGGTCAATTTCTCCATGCATGTCACATGGTTGTCAATGTATCCATGCATGTCACATGATAGTCAATGTCTCCATGCATGTCACATTGCGGTCAATGTCTCCATGCACGTTACATGGCAGTCAATGTCTCCAAACAAATTTTCATGACACAAACTTTCAAAACATGTGTGTGCGGTGAAGCAAACTTCCAACTTACAAACTTTCATAACATAAACTTTCAAAACGTGTGTGTGCGGTGAAACAAACTTCCAAAGCACAAACTTCCAACTGGCAGACTTCCAACTCGCAAACTTCACACAACTTCGTACAACTTTGCACAACTTCACACAACTTTACACAACTTCGCAGGCGTGGAGTGGAGTGGAGAACTTCCAATATGCAAACTTCCAAAGCTAAAACTTCCAACTTGCAGACTTCCAACTCGCAAACTTCACACAAAATGTGTGTGCGGTGAAGCAAACTTCCAACTTACAAACTTTCATAACATAAACTTTCAAAACGTGTGTGTGTGACGTGAAGCAAACTTCCAACTTACACATTTTTCACAACACAAACTTTCAAAACGTGTGTGCGGTGAAGCAAACTTCCAAAACTTCCAACTTACAAACTTTCATAACATAAACTTTCAAAAATGGCGGTCAATTTCTCCATGCATGTCACATGGTTGTCAATGTATCCATGCATGTCACATGATAGTCAATGTCTCCATGCATGTCACATTGCGGTCAATGTCTCCATGCACGTTACATGGCAGTCAATGTCTCCAAACAAATTTTCATGACACAAACTTTCAAAACATGTGTGTGCGGTGAAGCAAACTTCCAACTTACAAACTTTCATAACATAAACTTTCAAAACGTGTGTGTGCGGTGAAACAAACTTCCAAAGCACAAACTTCCAACTGGCAGACTTCCAACTCGCAAACTTCACACAACTTCGTACAACTTTGCACAACTTCACACAACTTTACACAACTTCGCAGGCGTGGAGTGGAGTGGAGAACTTCCAATATGCAAACTTCCAAAGCTAAAACTTCCAACTTGCAGACTTCCAACTCGCAAACTTCACACAAAATGTGTGTGCGGTGAAGCAAACTTCCAACTTACAAACTTTCATAACATAAACTTTCAAAACGTGTGTGTGTGACGTGAAGCAAACTTCCAACTTACACATTTTTCACAACACAAACTTTCAAAACGTGTGTGCGGTGAAGCAAACTTCCAAAACTTCCAACTTACAAACTTTCATAACATAAACTTTCAAAAATGGCGGTCAATTTCTCCATGCATGTCACATGGTTGTCAATGTCTCCACGCATATCACACAGTGGTAAATGTCTCCATGCATGTCACATGGTGTCAAATGTCTCCATACATATCACACAGCTTCTCGTCATACTCCCGTCATCGCTGCCACAATGTTGTTCTCCTGCTGGCTTTTGATATTGGCATACATAGCGTGCACTACCTTATTTGTTATTGTTCTGTATGCGGATTACGTCAGCAGCATGTCCTGACACGTTTATAGCTTTCGTCAGCTGTACGTCGGTATGACAAGAAAATTTAGAGTCCTCTGTCTAACGTTTGTGGACAATGTTACTACACTATATATGTGTGCTGGGTAAATTGTAGGAATTATGGGTAAATTGAAGGAATTATGGGTAAACTGTAGGAGTTATGGGTAAAGTGTACAGGCGCATTATTTTAAAATATTGACATATAACGACAATATGTTGATGGTACACTTTCCGTGACGCGTCTGATGCCGTTTACGTCAGCTGCATGTCCTTATTTGGTATGGTTGTGTGTGCAGCATACGTCAGCTGCATGTCCTGACACGTTTATAGCTTACGTCAGCTTTACGTCGGTATGGCAAGAGACTTTACAGTCCTCTGTCTAACGTTTGTGGACGATATTGTGTCATTATTTTCAAATATTTAATAAAATGTCCTTGTACTCTTATTCAATAGGAGACTTATGGGTAAATTGTAGGAATTATGGGTAAACTGTAGGAGTTATGGATACAATGTAAAAGCGCATTATTTTTAAATATTTACATATAAAGAAAATATAGTACGATATCGTGTTTTGTTCATTTTTCGTCTCCTCGTTAGGTCCTTTGATCTCAGTTATTAATTACCCTGTTAATGACCACTGTTAACTTACTCTTTCATCTCAGTTATTAATGATACTATTAATGACCGCTGTTAACGGACAGTCGTTCCTATGTCCACTATCGCGGTTACTGTTACCACGGATACTCGCGCGAAAACATTACGCGGCTAGCGTATAGCCATCGCGCAGTTAAAAAGTTGGGCGGCACGCGAATACGACTTACTTTGGTCCCGGAAGCAGTGTTGTACTTCGTTTTCATATATATTAAATTTTGCTTGAACTGATATTCCCGTCTTGTATCGAGTTCTCGTTCCCATTGCGTGTGTGCATATGTTCGTCTCCTTACTAGGTTAACGACCCTTCGACACATACACGTAACTAGGTCAATGTTCGTTCCTCCTCCAAAAAGACAAGATGAGTGGGAGCGTACAAGTCAAAGTCCACCAATAGCGGCTGACCAGTGTGAAAAAGACAAGACGAGTGGAAACGCACAAGCCAAAGTCCACTAGCAGCGACTGACCAGTGTGAAAAAGACAAGACGAGCGGAAACGCACAAGCCAAAGTCCACCAACAGCGACTGACCAATGTGAGTGGGAGCGCACAAGCCAAAGTTCACCAACAGCGACTGACCAATGTCAAAGTGGTCTTGTTGTGAAAAGCCGCATTCAAAGAAGAACGGAGCGCGTACTTGTAACATTGTCGCTGATTGACGCGATTGCAACGTTGTTATGAATAATATCCTTTGATCTCGCAGCATGATTTACCGTGGTATGGACAAGATGCGTCACGATGCTAATTTTCATACGGATTGATTCAGAAAACAAATAAAACTTATGTAACCGTAACATCCTCCTAAACACGCGTTAGAACACTCATTCACTTGTAAATGGACGTGATTCTAGTACACGGGAACAATAAAATATGTGTTCGTCTTTTATACCAATAAACAAACACGCGTAGAACTTATCGAAACCACATATTCGACTGCAACGATTTCGCTATGGTTATATGCAAATCGTCAATGTTGTATAGATATGAGATTCGTACAAAGCTCGTTCCTCCTCCAGTCGCTAGGGGGCGCTTACGTCACGCACGCTCGGATAACACCGCCAGGGGGCGCTCTGACGCTCTCTGATTGGCTGCGCGCACTCATTAGCGGTGGGCGATATTAGGGTCGTTTGCCTTTGATGTTTTGGGTCACGTGACTGCTCTCAATTTGATGTGTCAGATCCTCCCCCTAACTACTTGTAGTGATTTGAATTCAGTAGATGTGTACACAACCAGTAGTGTTTGTATGCACACTGCAAACACCAGCAGGGATTGAACCTGCCACACACAACACTGAAACATGTTTACAAATCAATTAACAGTTCGGCAAAACATTTACACAAACGCTCAAATGTTTACATTACATTTACCTCGTGTGGGATATTTATGTCCCCTGACATAGACACCAGTTAGAACTGACCAACGGCTTTTGGTAGTAATTGGATTCAAACCCTGTCATCTCAATTAACGCTGATGCTGAATTATCTTATTCAGTACTAATATATAATCATACTTGTAGGTATTAATGTAATACTAGTACTCTACATATAAAACACCCTTAATATTATAAATTCAACAGTCAACAATGTTGTCAATTTCACATGTGCATACCCTGACTAGCCCAAGTCTTGGACACTGCTCAACTTACAGGTCTCTAGGGAATACACAAGATCAGCCCTCTCCCAGCCACCTCCTAGAGCAATTAATCAATGTAACTTCAAAGGGAGAGAGGGTACCAAACTGATCCAGGCTTAACTGTAGGGACAGTTACATAATACCTATATATGTGTGTGTGTGTGTATATATATATTATATAATACTGTCATCTGCAAAAAGGCATATGGAAGATTTGATGTTCCCATCTATGTCATTTATGTAGAGTAAGAAGAGGCCAGATCCTAAAATTGAACCCTGTGGGACACCAGATGTGATGTCCGAGAGGGCTCCGTTAACTGAGACTCTCTGTTTGAGGTTGGATAGAAAAGATCGGATCCAATTAGGAGTGTTTCCAGTGATTCCGTAGGTCAATTTTTTATAGAAGGCGTAGGTGAAGGACTTTGTCGAAGGCTTTGGCAAAGTCAAGCAGGATTGCGTCAATTTGGGTCTTGCTGTCCATAGCAGTCATCCAGTCGTGGACTATCTCAATGAGTTGGGATTCACAAAACAGTCCCGACTGCAATCCGTGTTGGAAGTGGAAAATGATGTTATGCTTGTGCAGGTGCTTCCGCATATTGCTTAGGATGATATATTCCATCACTTTATAGAGGATGCAGGTTATTGATATGGGTCTGTAGATAGCAGGGTCAGATTGGTGGCTATTTTGTGTATGGGAGTTACTAATGCTTGTAGCCAGTCGTTAGGAAGTTTTCCTGTGTTGTATTATTGTTGGAAAATTTAGGTGATAATGGGAGCTATCTGCTTTGCAGTTTCTTTAAGGACTCTAGCTAGGAGTTCATCTGGGCCTGTAGCTTTGTTCTGGTTTAGATTTTCCAGCTGCTTTATTACGCCATCTATGCCAGTTTCGAGAAGGGGGGTGTTGGGGGTAAGTAGAGGTGGCTATTTGGGGTGATGGGGTGCTTTTCTTGGGTAAATACAAAACTAAATTGGTTGTTAGGGCATTTGCTTTATCAAATAAATCATTTATTATTGGCTGGTCGTTTACTCAAAGTGTGGGAATGCCAATGTTTTCTCGTTTATTTGCCGTAATAAATGACCAGAATCGTTTTGGATTAGTTTTCAGGCTGTCTCCAATGTGGTTGTTAACATAGTCTTTGCTAATGCTTTAGTAGCTTGCTTTTGGAGTTCCTTAAATTTTCCCCAGTCGTCATTTAGTCCAGTTTGCTTTGCTTTTTTGTGGCTCGTCTTCTCTGCATTCTAATTAGTTCACATGTTATCCAGGGGAGGTGGGTTTTAGTATCGTCTAGGTATGCTATAGTTAATTAAGGTAGTCAGATGTTCGCAAAAGAAGGTCCAATTTATGTCTATATCCTGTGAGTTGGGGTCCATGTCGAAGTACTCACTATTTAGTTTGTCTATGTCATCTTTGAGTTTGTCCCAGTCTGCGGATTTGTAACTATAAACTTTGTGGGGGGTTTCCTGTTGCAAACTGAGTTTAAGTTGACATTGACGGTCACGGATTCATGATCGCTCATACCAGTAGTGGCATGGGTGTTGATGATAATGGAGGGATTTAAAGTGAGTATCAGGTCATAAATGTTACCAGAAGCGATACGTATGGGATCGTTTACCATGTTTTGCAGCCAAAAGTCATTAGTTATTTCTAGTAGTTTGTTATGCTTGCTAGCAGTGCTGTTATTAGTGGTCTGGTGATTTGTCCAGTTGATATCAGGGAGGTTAAAATCTTCAGCTATGATTACATTAGAGGGAGTTTTATGTGATCTGTATAGTTTAGCTATGTAATCATGGAGAGCTTCAAGGTATTGGAGGTGGTCATTCGGGGGCCGAGCCGGTACGTTACGAAGTAGATCTACTTCGTTACTTTACTTGAGTAGTTTTTTTTTACTTTCTACTTGTAACAAAGTAGATTTTTATGCATGTACTTCTACTTGTAACGAAGTAGAATTATGTGTTACTTCTGTAAATGTAACGAAGTACTGACACCAGGCGTTTTATTTTTTTCCGCTACATAATTATTCTGCTGCATACAGAAACAGCAAACACACTACGTGCGGAACCACCGCGCGTAAATCCGTAATCAGTCTTCTGATTCGCTAATTAAAAATTTACCGCGGAGCAGAGGCTGGCTGAGATGGATGAGCCATTGACTTCTTCGAGGAAGCTGCCACCTGACAGCTCCTCGCCCGCCAGCGAGGACGAGTTCTTCACCAGGAAGAAGCGGCACACGCCCATGTTTGACCAGCTGGAGCGTTATATGTCCGATGACTCGGAGCATCTCTCTGGGCTGACGGCGTATCCAAAGCTCTGCATCCTGTTTGTCGAACTGAACACTGCTCTGCCTGCCAGTGCAGCAGGCCTCATCTTTAAGCCACTACGTGCGTGCATCGGGATGCAGAGTTTGAGCAGCAGTTCAAGCTGAATAAAGTGTTCGTGTAACCTGGTGTGCCTTACAATCTTTTGCTGTCTTACCAGTGTGTGGAAGTGTATGTTTGTCTGCACGTATTAAACTTAAAAAGTACTATTTTCATTCTTATGCTTGTGGGCTCATGAGTCGTGGTCTACTTTTGTTTCTACCTCAAGTAGAAATTTTTACTTTCTACTTTTACTCAAGTAGATTTTTTCGGGGGTACTTTTACTTTACTTGAGTAGATTTTTTTAGGATATACCTCTAATTTTACTCAAGTAAAAAAAATTTCTACTTGTTACAGCCCTGTTCGAGGGTCGATAACAAGATGCAAAGTATATGCATTTGTTACGTGCAAAGTGAATTTTCGTCCAAACTACTTCACAATTTGAGTAACAATTTTGGAGGGGTTCAGTTACAATGTTGTCACGGAAGGCTATAAGGACTCCACCGCCATGGACATTCCTGTCCTTTCTGATGGCCTCTTAGTTGGGTGGGAGGAAAGATTGTGTAGCATAGTTTTCATCTAATTTAGTTTCAACTAGAAATATGATGTCTGGGTTATTGCATTGAATAGTTGCCTTTAGTTGGGTTGCTTTTTTATGCTCTCAACACTGTTGGTGTCTATAAAAATTCCTTTATGTGTGTTTCCTTGGGTTTTCTTGTGATGTTTGGGGGTTGACGTGTTATGGGGGTTTGGGGCGAAAATTAAGCCTGCATTTTGTGATGTATGGAGGGTTGGGGTGCTAAGTATAGAGCTGTCAGACCAGGTGTAGTTAGAATTCGATTGCTTATTTCTAGATGGAGAAGGGGTAAAATTTGGAATTCCACAATGTCAATGGTCACAGAACCATAAGGATATATTGATACAATGTATGTGGGGGTCCCGGATGGTCCGGCTCATGACGGGTTCAGCCTACGCCGATGGATGGTTTGGCCTAGTCGATTCGGCCCAAGCACACAGATGGTTCGGCCCACTTCACTGTCGCTATTGAATTCAGCGACGGTCGATTCAGCCCACTCTAGTAGCGGACATCTAAGCGGCGGAAATCTAAGAATAGTCGTTTCGGCCCAAGGCCTGAATCAATAAGAAAGGCAGAGCAGCAGAAATTATGATTGTGCACAGAAACATACGCACACGTTAATATAATAATTTAGAACTATTTATAGAACTATAGCAAAACTTGTTAACTTAAATGTTTAATAGCATGACTTCATTGTTTGTGTGAGCACATTTTATGCGATCAAGCCCTTTATTCAATTAATCGTCTTAAGTCAATTGAGCATTTTACAAGTTGCAAAGAGGTGTCATTAACGTTTTCGGTTCTATTGTCCCACGTTAGTAGCTGATTTCTAAGAATAACAGTTTTGGTCCACGGCGTGTTTCGGAAAAAATACTTATTATGATTGCGCAGAAACATATGCACACGTTCACAAGCTAATATAATAATGATCTAGAACTAGTTATATAATAATTGTAGCGCAATATAAATCAAATAACAGAAAGCGTAATTAAGTTTGGATCATTATTTTATATATATATATATATATATATCGTGTTGTAGTAGCGTTTGAAAATTATGTATTGGTAGTTGTTAATAAAGACAGAAATGTAGCATATGACATTTCGCTAAAACACTTAAACATTTCGCAATTACAACACTCAATAAGCAATATTTTGCTAAGACACGCAAACAGTTAAAACTAGCGAACGTAATAACGCATAACATTTCACAATTACAACACTCAATTTGCTAACAATTACAATTCGTTAGTTGTTTCGGTCCACGGAGCCCGCTGGCCCTGGTTGCATACACGGATGGTTCGGCCCATGCGAGTGAAAACAGTTCACGGTTCACCAGACACGCCGATGGATGGTTCGGCCCATGGGCATGTAGCATATGACATTTCGCTAAAACACTTAAACATTTCGCAATTACAACACTCAATAAGCAATATTTTGCTAAGACACGCAAACAGTTAAAACTAGCGAACGTAATAACGCATAACATTTCACAATTACAACACTCAATTTGCTAACAATTACAATTCGTTAGTTGTTTCGGTCCACGGAGCCCGCTGGCCCTGGTTGCATACACGGATGGTTCGGCCCATGCGAGTGAAAACAGTTCACGGTTCACCAGACACGCCGATGGATGGTTCGGCCCATGGGCCGAACCCGTTATGGGCCGAAACATCCGACAACCGTATGTGGTGCCATTGACCACATTCTTCGCAGAGTGTAGCCATGTCTCGATTTCTGACAGGTTGATGACAATTTCCACAAGGATAAACTGGGCGCCCATGTGGGCCAGGGTTCGGATGCATATCGCCTGAGAGTGCGATCATTCCAGTCAGTGAGGTACTGCCACTGCTCCCTGGTCATATGTGTAAGAATGTCTGATCTGAATTTGATTTTGGGTGGGAATTTAACACTGGGTTTGAAAGTTAGGGCATAATATTTTTGTTTAATTTTGACATTTGAGCGAGATACGCGTAGATTCGTCCGCGTGGAGTGCTGGACTAAGTGAGACGAATATTTCCTAAAAGGAGATTTGGATTGGAATACATTTTGTAGCATGGTTTTCTGAAAGTTATATCCAAATACAAACATGTGGCGACTTGAAGAAAAAGTAAGCTTACTAATGAAGTGCTGAGCAATAAAATGAAAAGAACTCACCCGGATGGCGCCGGCAGTGGGGTCCGCCATCTTGGAAGTTTTGGTTCATGTGTTGTGATAAAGGGTGTTTCTGACCTAGTCCTAGGCAACAAAACCGTCGTACATATCTGGTAACGGGGTTTTACAACATCTCCGATAAAACCACTTAATTGCTACATCGTTAGCGAAGTGATCACATCAACTGATTTAAATCAATTAAATCACACTGACAAACAAATTAAGTTTGCGTAATTCGCAGAGCTGCCAATAGCCTCGTCCTTTCCAACTTGCCTCGTTTTCGATTGCTTATTATTAAAAACCTAATTAATATTGCGAAAGCCTTAATAATATTATTATCTAAGCATATCTTCGTTATTACAATTATGTACAATAATATTTAGAACATTGCACCTATAAAATATTTCAGTAGCATTTCTATTCTGAATAACATTAATTTAAAACATGTTTGACAAAACGACACCAGAAACTCACCTGGGTAGTGCAGACAGTATATATATATATATATACTAATCCTTCGTTTACAGGAAGGACATGAAATCCAAAATTATGACAATTGTTAACAAAGCTGAATTGCAACGGTGTATTCCAAATTGGGAGTCCTTGCCAAGTTGTATTAAAAAATCATATAGGGTATGGGAAAACACTGTAGAAACAGAAGGGATTCCAAGAACACGTGGTTATTACTGTAAAAAGCTGCAGAAAGGTTGGTTCTCAGTTAGATTATCCAATAAATATCGAATCAGATTTCGGTTCGTTGATAAGAGTAATATCGAAGTTACTCACATAGATAATCATTACAATACTTAATGAATTCGCATGATGGTGGAAGTATAATATAGTAAAACTACGCGATGGTATCGGTATCGTCATCATCATCACCCTGGAGCCTCTGGAGCGGTGGAGACACTCGTAAGCTCACGACCTCTGGAGTGATGTAAAAATCCGCAAGTCGTCCCATCATCGAAGTTCACGCAAATAGTTAAGTGGGGTGGGTTTTGTTTTTTACCATGGCACCCCTGTTTCAAACCACTATGAATTCCATGGTATATCATGGTATTTTAACATGGTTTACCATGATTTACCATGGTTTACCTGTTTCAAAACACCATGGTATATTTTCATAAAGGAATCGCCCAATTCCATGGGCCGTGGCCACTTGGTACTGTTAACTTAATTGCTATGTTAATATTTCAGATGCTGTCCGAAACAATGAAGTGAAAACGAATGGCACAACTTAAACCATGAGCATGACATAAAGCGAGTCATCCAGGAATGGTTCTGAACTGCCTCTGGCTCTGATAGGGATGGTGGTAGGATGCGCCGATTGGACCGAGCATATAGGCTCAGCAGGATATGGCAGGAGTAAACAATTGAAGTGAATGTATTTCAATACATTCATTTAGGTACAAGTAAGAGATGACGCTTACTTATTAAATATTATCATATAATAAATTACATAACTTCACATACAAATACATATATCAACCTCAATTTTTTTTTTTTTATTATGTGTTAATACTTATAATTATCTCTTACTTGTACCTGAATGTAGTAATACAATAAATTCACCGACACCATGATAATGTCGCTATCATGAGAGCCACCAAAGTTAAATCCATGTACATATCGGAAAACAGTATGTACTTTCAGTCTAAAAAGGATTTTGAAGTTGAGTCCTTTCAGTGTATAAAAGGTTAAAAAAAATGTCTATGCTTTGTTTATTTAAATGAGAACTTGGAAAAATCATAGTAAAGTTATACTGTATAATCTGTATTTATAAATATACATTTGAACAGTTAATTGGCATTTTAAGTTTGAATGTGCACATGAATATTCATAGCAATGTCTAATTAGGAAAGTTGCACAGTACATTGAAATTATATAGGTATTTGTGTACATACTGAAGCCTTTTAAGAGAGTGAGTGTGTATTTTGTCTGTTGTTGGATTAGGGGTGTTATTGAATATTCAAGTGATCTGTAATGCTTTTGATTGCCAGTTCAGTGTTTGTACTTTCAATGTGGATATTCCCTAGACTTTGTGCCGTATGCATGCGCACCAGAATTAGGTATTATGCTTATATGTTGTAGGTATTCAGGAAGGTTTCTGTTGACATATTAGTGATAACGGTTTAATTGTTGTCATTTAATTATATCTTCAACTTTTGTTTAGCGGTTTGAGACTTTATAGCAATTACACTTTTTAACAATGTTTTTTTAGTGTGTGCATTATATACTGACTGTTTATTATCATTATTGTAGCCCACTTCAGCAGTTTTGTTATTATGTATACCAGTTACAGTAATTTATATGGGGAGGGATTAGTGACTTAATGTTAATAGGTTTAATAAAATACAATGTGGAAGCTATCTTATTAAAACTGTACAACTCATATTGATTAATAAATTTTAAATGCCTTTGTTGTGCCGATTTCAATCTACGTTGGACTTGGGTGTTGTTATTCTGCTATATAGATAAATATATATATATTGAACGACAATGTATACCGATGATTACATAGCTGCTCATGCATAGGCCGATTAGTCTCTTGTGCCTAGTTTTGCCAAAATTAATATGTTTGTGTGTGTGTATATAATAATTATATATATATATATATGTATTATACACACACATCAAAACTGAGCGGATAATCATCGGTTCAAAGGCGGCTTCCTATCGGCAGCTGCTTATGAACCGTCCTCGGTCCGATGTTAAACCGATGGACAAAACCGACATCGGCCCGCAGGCGGATGCCGATGTTGGGCCGATAAGTTTGCCACCTTCGGCCCGATGTTGGGCCGATAAGTTTGCCGCCCTCGGCCCGATGTTGAGCCGATGGACAAAACTTACGTCGGCCCGCAGGCGGATGCCGATGTTGGACCGATAAGTTTGCCGCCCTCGGCCCGCTCTCGGCTCAGTGTAGGTGTGCTGGCTCTGTACTTCTGCTCATACGGCCTGCCGCCACGACACGCGGCGTTCCGCACCTTCATGAACGAATATTATTACGAGTGGACCCACAATAGCAAGCGACTTCAGAGTCCTCTGTCTAACGTTTGTGGACACTATTGCATAGCTTACATATTGCTTCGTTGTAACGGCTTTCCGATGAGAACATTTATCAACATATTCGGCACCGATCTAGTAGCTATAACGATTGCCGCGTATTCGATTGGCTTAAACAGCTGCGACAAGGTAGACTGTACTATCGTACATCGTACATCGATTGAGCCATGTATGTTGCTGCTGCCAGTGTGACTGACGTGGCTTCGCTAAATGCTACCAATACTTCAATTACTATTCCAGTAGGTACTAAGCAACCGGCAAATCCTGATTCGGGTTGTGGCTGTTATGTTTATGTTGAACTACCTTATGAAGCTGCAATTGCACACTGCTCTGAATGTTTCATGTCAGCACTTACGTACTTGCGTGTTTGGTCGCGTGCGTTCGTGCGTGCTTGCTTGCGTGCGTGCGTGCGTGCGTGCGTTCGTGCGTGTAGGTATATTTCCCAAAATCGAATAACATCTGCCATTTTTAGACCATTTCATTAATTTGTCTGGATCAACTTTTAAATATTGTTTATCTCCATCATTTATAAGTTTTTTTTCTTTCCTTTCTATTCTCAGTAGTACCTTTCTATTCTCAGTAGTACCTTTCTATTCTCAGTAGTACCTTTCTATTCTCAGTAGTACCTTTCTATTATCAGTAGTACCTTTGTAGTACCTTTCTTTTCATACCATCTTCCAAGTCATTTTAGTTTAAGTAGTAATCTTTGATGTGGCACTTTATCGAAAGGTTCCTTATGAAACAATTGATGCATTAAACATAATATACGCAAAATACAACGAAATATTCGAGGATACGGATTTATTGATCAATACAACTCTTTCGAATTCTATATTTTCAACATGGCCGTTCTCAGTAATAAGCAGCCACAACCCGAATCAGGATTTGCCGGTTGCTTAGTACCATTTGGAACCGTACTTGAAGTATTGGTAGCATTTCGCGAAGCCACGTCGGTCACACTGGCAGCAGCAACATACATTACAAGGATGGTCATGGTAATTGTAACTGTATGATGTAACGTCGCATGTACAACACCAGTACCTGCATTTTACAGTGCAGTGTTTCACTGAAACCAGAGAGCATATCAGTTAATCATCACACATTAATGCACGTCCTATACATAAATATTTGCGTGGACTTCGAAATCAGTGTATATTTATGGTTGAATCAATACCTGCACACCTAATTTCAATTGATGAACATCACTCCCGCAAACTGAACAGTTCGATATATATATATATATATATATATATATATATATATATATATATATATATATATATATATATATATATATATATATATATATATATATATATATATATATATATATATATATATATATATATATATATATATATATATATACCATACTGGGCAATCTGGAGTAAAATGCATGCGGAAAGATACGTATTATACCTAATTCAACATTTCATCGGATATTTATTATTGTTAGACCACATTTTGCAAAATTTTAAATATATATATATATATATATATATATGTGTGTGTGTGTAATTATACAAACACAATACACATGTGTATATGTGTATTGAAAATTGTATTGATGCATGTATTCTTATAATTCAATCGGCGACAATATTTACTTCTTTTTCTACGATTATAAACACACAAAAAGACGTTGGACGAAACACAAAAATATTTTTTTATAATGAATATGTTCTTCAATTACTTTGCCAGAATGAACATGGTAATAATAGAATGAGTATATTCTTCAATTAGTTTGTAATTATCATGAAAATACTCACAACAGCCTCTGTTATCAGAACGCCATCCACCGTCATTGGCGCCTATTTGCATAATTTATGTAGGCCTTCGGCCCTGGTACGCACTGCAGAGGACAGACAACTCCGGCGAGGACTGTGCATGAATGGTACCCCTACGACAGAGGACAGACAACCCCTACGACAGAGGACAGACAACCCCTACGACAGTCCCGGTAAAGGGACGAAGGTGAAGAAGATGACGTAGACCTTCCAGTGAGATTTCGTAACAATTCATCTAAGAAATGTACACAATGGGTATTAAACGTCATTAAGCAGTCACGTTGAATTGATATTGACTTATGTTCCCATAACAAATAGAGTAACTAGCAACTATGTTGCATTGTTGCAATACAATGTTCCTGTTTGCTCGGATGTATGAATTCCATGATGTATTTTGAAATAAATCTGCACTCGTCTTCGTTTTTAATCAGTGTTCACCTAATCGTCCCCTGGATATTCCGTCGTTCAATTAGCCCCGTTTTGTCTATTAAGCTTTCATAATAATATTAACTATTATTAAAAGTGTATTTCGCAATGGCGACAGCCAGCTAAGGCAAGCAGCTGGCTCATACGCCCGCTTACACCGCTGGGACCGCATAATGCTCGTATCCGTGGTGTACCTCTGGGAAGTCAAGTTAGGGTTATCCTTTATCATTCCTTATTATTGGCATTAAGCAACAATGAAATAGGGTCATCAGCCACTTTCTAGTTAAAAACTTGGCAGTAATCCCATCATATACAGTTCGTAAACAAGGTATTGTCTTTTATAGTCACTTCCACTTTAATCAGCATATTTCTCAAGTACTTAAATTCCGTTTCTATCATATACGTGATCTCCGTCGAATTCGCTGTCACATATTTATATCTACTCCTAAAACAATATCAACGACACTAATTAGTAGCCGCCTTGACTATTGTAGTTCAATACCAAATACATTTGCTAATATATGCATGACTACATTCCAACGAGTACAACATTGTCTGGCACGTGTGGTACTCGGTTTTCACCATAACTACCACTAATTCAAAAGTTACACTGGCGTCTTGTTACGTATCGAATAAATTTTAAGTTACCACTCTTACATATCGTGCTCTATCTACACAACAACCACCCTACTTGCCGAGTACCCCGTGTCTTTGAAATATCCCTTTAGGTAGCTGAGATCATCAATTTCACAACAAGTTAATGTGCCTAAAACAAAATTTAACTTGGGCAAAGTTCTTTCTCTGTCGCTGCGCCTAGGGTCTGGAATGAATTCCCCATCACTTTGAAAACATTTGAAGCTATAGCTGTCCCTAATTCCGATAATTAGGTTTGCGAGTCTCTGTTCACGACTATGCTAAATTATTATGTTTTGTTGCCAACTGAGCTCAGGTTCGTGAGGATGTAGGCGCCATAGAAGTTAAGTATTATTAATTAGTGTTATGATACTATTTTATTTTTAATATGTTCTGAAACGTTGTGATTAATTTGTGATAGGTTTATATTCAGATGATCAAATCAAGTGAGAACGTCCTATTCACTATCTACAACGCTTATGCTTCGCTGGCTGACAATCTAGTATCATTCTCGCTGGCTGACAATCCAGTATCATTCTCGCTGGCTGATAATCCAGTATCATTCTCGCTGGCTGACAATCCTGTTTCAGTATCCGTCTTCACGAAACGTTTTCATCTCTTGCTCTGCTGCTCTCAGTGAGAAGCCACGCGACTGGGTGTTGCAAATTAAAAATTATTTTCCGAGATAAACAACAAGGTTTAATGCAAACGTTTGATGAATGTAGCAAAATAAACGTCTTTCTTAAGCCGATTACAATGTTGCGTGGCACGAACGTTCCACAATATCATAATGCACACCTCCCTAATGTTATGCAGAGGAAACTTAATGATCAACTGAAGAACACCAGAACATGGAGATCGGCAAAACTTGGCTCAGATCACTTCCTGATTATAGCAAATATAGATGATCACACAGGAATATAACCAAGATGTACGATGTGAATAAGCTTTGTGATACGAGACAAGGCAAAAGTTCCAGGAGAAGATCGGTGTAGCCCTTGAACATATGTTGGAAATTGGTGATATATCAGTGGAGGAACTCTGGTTAGACTTCAAAGATGCAACAAATGAAATCACTGAGCCATACAGAGAAAAGGAGAGACTTGTGACGAAGGCGATACGGACTTACATGAGACAACAACTCGACGACAATATACAAGTTATCGAGGAGGATTTCAAGAAAAACAACTTGGGTAATTTGTAAAAAATAATGTGCGAAAACTCAGCCATGTAGAAATCCCATGGAAACCGAAAAACAGCAGCAGACCCTATTTCGTTGTTGCTTAATGCCAATAACAAAAAGATTCGTTTCATCTATGATAAACATCAGCTTACTTGATTCCACCCAAAACAAGATGTCAGTGATACAAACACTTCAAGTCGAAACATATTATTGTCCATTTGATTGCGAAAGTGATATGCAAATATGTGTCCTCAGCACAGAGGTGATGATTGAGACTATTATTATTATTACTGATTTGGCTGAGAAATGTAGTAGAACAGAACCAAGGACGGATCCCTGCGTGAATCCGAATGGACGGTGTTGTGGGCCACATAGTGTGTAAGATATGTTGGTGCTTTGGTGCATGTCTGGAAGGATGATTTGAACTGAGAAGTACATTGTCCAGTTGCTATCTAGATACATGTTCAACACGCCTAAAAAGTGCTTTAATAGGCTACGCTGGTCACAGACATAGTAAAGAAAGTCAAGCCAACATTGACAAACAAAAACAAATCTACGAGGAAAGAGATCAGCGATGATGATAGGCATTTCGTTTCCATTGTCAATGATTTATTAATTTAAAGGCACATTTACGCGTTTCCAGAGGCAGCGTTTCTTGGAACAGATAAACATCGGTTGTCATCTGACATATACAATTTTTTACAATTACATTCATTGCACGAACAAATTAATTTGTTCATCTTCATATGCCTTTACCATTGCCATATTCATCTCTCTTCTTTTCTCTCTATCTCTCTCTCTCTCTCTCTCTCTCTCTCTGTCTCTCTTTCTCTCTCTCACACACACACACTCTCTCTCTATCTCTCTATCTCTATCCCCCCCTCTCTGTCTCTCTCACTCTATTTATCTCTCTCTTTTTTTCTTCTCTCTCTCTCTCACTCTCTCTCTCTCTCTATCTCTCTATATATATTTTTCTCTCGCTCTCTGTATCTCTCTCTACTTCTCTTTCTATTTCTCTCTCTCTCTCTCTATCTCTCTCTCTCTCTCCCCCCTCTCTCTCTTTCTCTCTCTCTCTCTCTCTCTCTCTCTCTATATATATATATATATATATATATATATATATATATATATATATATATATATATATATATATATATATATATATATATATATATATATATATATATATATATGTGTCTCTATTTTTCTCTTACTCTCTCTCTCTCTCCCACTCTCTATCTTTCTCTATTTTTTTTCTCTCTCTATTTCCCTCTCTGTCTCTCTCCCTCCCTCTCTCTCCCCCTCGCTCTCTCTCATTCTCTATTTCTCTCTCACACTCCTTGTCTCACACTCTCTCTCTCTGTCTCTCTCTCACTCTCACTGTCTCTTTCTCTCTCTGTCTCTGTGTCTCTATTGCTCTCTATTTGTCTGTCTCACTTTCTCTCTCTCTTTCAATTTCTCCCTCTCTTCCACTCTCTCTCTCTCTCTCTCTCTCTCTCTCATTCTCTATTTCTCTCTCTCATTCGGTCTCTCACTCTCTCTCTCTCTCTCTCTTTCTCTCTCTCTCTCTATCTCTCTCTATTTTTGTCTCTTTCTCTCTCTGTCTCTGTGTCTCTATCTCTCTCTATTTCTCTGTCTCTCTCTCTCTCTCTCTCTCTCTCCCTCTCTCTCTCTCTCTCTCTCTCTCTCTCTCTCTCTCTCTCTCTCTCTCTCTCTCTCTCTCTCTGTCTCTCTCTCTCTGTCTCAGAAGTGGCGTCATCATAATGGGCGACCTTAACAAGTTGAGAGATTCTCACTTGAAAAGAAATCACACACAACCTAAAACAAATTGTTGACATAAAAACACGAGGAACTGCGACACTGGACAAAATCTATACCAACCTAACGGATGTATACCACCGTCCAGTAGTCATAGCACCGATTGGCCTATCGAATCACTACGCCGCCATCCTCGCTCCTCCCGTCTGCGCGATATTCAACAGCAGCCTACGGGAAGGAACCGGGCCTGTCCTGTGGAAATGCGCTGACGTTCGCCCAGTGCCTAAAATTCGACCACCAGCGTTAATTGAGAAAGACCTGCGCCCAATATCTCTCACGCCAGTTTTATCGAAATGCTTGGAGAAATTCATGTGCACGTGGATAATGGACATTACCATGGACCAGATTGATCCTCAGCAATATGGATCAATCAAAGGAACATCAACCGTACACGCACTGGTCGAGCTTGTACACAAGTGGAAATACGCGGTCGAGCCCCTGGAACCATAGTACGAATACTTCTCGTTGATTTCAGCAAAGCGTTTGACCGAGTCGACCACCACATTTTAATGACGAAATGTGCATTACTCGGACTTCCAACTTTTATCACCAAATGGCTGACATCCTTCCTGTGTCAACGCAAACAGAGGGTAAAGATCGGAAGCGTGAAATCGGAGTACACCACTGTCAACGCAGGTGTCCCACAAGGCACAATATTTGGACCAATCGGCTTCCTACACCATTTTAATGATCTGCAAACAGTATGCGAACATATAAAATATGTCGACGATTGCACAATATGGGAAGCTTCTTCATCCTCCGGAATGGACAGCTCACTCCAAGTAGCAGCAGACGAAGTCGGGCAATGGACAGCGAGTAACAAAATGGCGCTGAACTACAAGACGAAAGAACTGCGGATATGTTTCAAGAAATCAACGTAGGACATCGCACTGCTAACCATCGACGGTAGACCAATCCAACAAATTAACAGCACTCGTCTACTAGGTGTGACTCTATCTGAAGATCTGAAATGGCAATTACACATAGACGAAATCACTACAAAAGCATCGCAACGTCTATACTTCATCATCCTTCTCAAAAGAGCCGGCATTGACCCTCACCATCTCATCAACATATACACTTCAATCGTCCGATCGGTATTGGAGTACGCATGCCAAGTGTGGCACACGAGCCTTACAAAAAAGCAAACGAGACAGATAGAATACATCCAGAAACGGGCAATGCGGTTCATTTTCCAAGATGAGTCATACACCGAAGCCATCACCGCAGCCAATCTACCAACGCTGTCAGACCGGAGGGAGAAGTTGTGTAGAACACTATTCATAAGCATGCAACAATCTACACATAAATTACACCATCTTTTGCCTCCCCTCCGGGAAACTCCGTATACAACTCAAAACACGAGGACTTACTGTGTGCCGCGTTGCAGAACTGCAAGATTTCAGAACTCTTTTATACCATATGCTTTAAGACACTGGCAGTAATTATGAACTCATTTATAAATTAGTTACATTTTACATAACAGTAGTAGGCCATATAATTTATTTTACTATAGTATTGCCTGTTTTAAGTTTTAATTTATGATTATGTCCTTCATATTTACCTTGTTTATATACAAACATAACTTTAAACATGATGTACATGCACCTTTTAAGTTTTTATATTTTAAGTCATATTTTTGTCTTAATTAATTTATTATCATTGGTTGTTTTACTGTGCCAATTGTATAATTCAACTGCTATAGTTGCCATTTTAATAAAATTATTATTATTATTAAAAATTAACGTTATCGCATTCACGTCGTCACATTTACGTCATCACATTTACGTCATCGCATTCACGTCATCGCATTCACGTCATCACATTCACGTCTTCACATTTACGTCATCACATTCACGGCATCACATTCACGTCTTCACATTCACGTCATCGCATTCACGTCATCACATCCACGTCGTCACATTCACGCTATCACATTCACGTCTTCAGATTTACGTCATCAGATTAACGTTATCGCATTCACGTCGTCACATTCACGTCATCACATTCACTTTATCACATTCACGTCATCCTGTCAAATGTTCATCCACGTAATCAGATTCACGTTATCGTATTCACGACATCAGATTCACGTCCACAGTCGTGAGAGTTTCTACTCGTACAACTCATTCCTCGATTAATTTTACCTATCATGAATAAGGTGGATAATAAATCGGGTAACTTGTGAAAGTATCAATATTTTGATATCATATCACGAAAATACGAAGCTACCTTTGTCGCTTTTCTCCGAATTTCCACTTGGCTTAGTTTAAAATAAATAAATATCTTGGCCAATAACTTAAGCAAAACTAAATAACACATACTAACAACAGGGATAGCACGTCAAAGTGGATGCCAGATGTGTTTGCAAGAAGTTCCACGAAACAGTAGCAGCAGCAATTAAATAATAATAACAGCAAGTATATTTTTATAGCAAACACCTGAGTTGTAAACGATCGAGGCGCCTATGTTCACGTCGTAAACGGACCAACCCTGAAATATGAATTTACACGTCACTTTCACGGGAAACGTATCCACGCAACGTGTCAATCGCACAATACTTGACAACGGAAGTCGACAACGGCTGTACCTTTACCGAACACGACACGACTACGTGATCGTTCAGGCAATGACACGGTTAATTAATAGTTAATTAAACGAGCAGTTGAACTCGACACAAGTATCAGGATACGATAACTCGTACAAACCGGTGAACAAGACCTTCAGTTTGTGTCGAGTCGAGCCGTAAAGGACCTTGCACAGAAAACTGTTCATGAACGAATTACAGCGGACCAACCAAAACGCGAAAAAACACAACTTGTTCCTCGCGTAAGATATAAAGAATAATCACATGCACCCAAAAGATTAATTAATGAGCCACAGCTACAAAGAGCCAGAGCTACAAAGAACCACGGTTACAAAGAGCCAGAGCTAAAAAGAGCCAGAGCTACAAAGAGCCAGAGCTACAAAGAGCCAGAGCTACAAAGAGCCAGAACTACAAAGAGCCAGATCTACAAAGAACCAGAGCTACAAAGAGCCAGAGCTACAAAGAGCCAGAGCTACAAAGAGCCAGAGCTACAAAGAGCCAGAGCTACAAAGAGCCAGAACTACAAAGTGCCAAGCTACAAAGAGCCAGAGCTACAAAGTGCCCGAGCTACAAAGAGCCAGAGCTACAAAGAGCCATACCTACAAAGAGCCAGTGCTACAAAGAGCCAGACCTACAAAGAGCTAGAGCTACAAAGAGCCAGACCTATAAAGAGCCAGACCTACAAAGAGCCAGAACTACAAAGGGCCAGAGCTACAAAGAGCCAGAACTACAAAGAGCCAGATCTACAAAGAACCAGAGCTACAAAGAGCCAGAGCTACAAAGAGCCAGAGCTACAAAGAGCCAGAGCTACAAAGAGCCAGAACTACAAAGAGCCAGATCTACAAAGAACCAGAGCTACAAAGAGCCAGAGCTACAAAGAGCCAGAGCTACAAAGAGCCAGAGCTACAAAGAGCCAGAGCTACAAAGAGCCAGAACTACAAAGTGCCAAGCTACAAAGAGCCAGAGCTACAAAGTGCCAGAGCTACAAAGAGCCAGAGCTACAAAGAGCCAGACCTACAAAGAGCCAGTGCTACAAAGTGCCAGACCTACAAAGAGCCAGAGCTACAAAGAGCCAGACCTACAAAGGGCCAGAACTACAAAGGGCCAGACCTACAAAGAGCCAGAACTACAAAGAGCCAGAGCTACAAATAGCCAGAACTACAAAGTGCCAAGCTACAAAGAGCCAGAGTTACAAAGAGCCAGAGCTACAAAGAGCCAGAGCTACAAAGAGCCAGAGCTACAAAGAGCCAGAGCTACAAAGAGCCAGAACTACAAAGAGCCAGAGCTACAAAGAGCCAGATCTACAAAGAGCCAGAGCTACAAAGAGTACAACACTAAGTCCAACGTAGAAACTCTTAAGTTGGTCTATTATGCTAACCATTAACAATTATGAGAATATGCGCATAATGAGACTCAAAAATGTGAATCGTTATAAGAATGTTTCATATGCAGCTTTGGAATGGAGACAATCTGGAACATGGAGAAGAGGCAGACCACTGGGAACATTGAGAAGCGGCAGACCACTGGGAACATGGAGAAGAGACATACCACTGGGAACACGGAGAAGAGACAGACCACTGGGAACATGGAGAAGAGACAGACCACTGGGAACATTGAGAAGAGACAGACCACTGGGAACACGGAGAAGAGACAGACCACTGGGAACACGGAGAAGAGGCAGACCACTGGGAACATTGAGAAGAGGCAGACCACTGGGAACATTGAGAAGAGACAGACCACTGGGAACATGGAGTAGAGACATACCACTGGGAACACGGAGAAGAGACAGACCACTAGGAACATTGAGAAGAGACAGACCACTGGGAACACGGAGAAGAGGCAGACCACTGGGAACACGGAGAAGAGGCAGTCCACTGGGAACACGGAGAAGAGACAGACCACTGGGAACACGGAGAAGAGTCAGACCACTGGGAACATGGAGAAGAGGCCGATCACTGGGAACATGGAGAAGAGGCAGACCACTGGGAACATGGAGAAGGGGCAGACCACCGGGAACATGGAGAAGAGGCAGACCACTGGGAACATTGAGAAGAAACAGACCACTGGGTACATGGAGTAGAGGCAGACCACTGAGAACATGGAGAAGAGGCAGACCACTGGGAACATGGAGAAGAGGCAGACCACTGGGAACACGGAGAAGAGGCAGACCACTGGGAACATGGAGAAGAGGCAGACCACTGGGAACATGGAGAAGAGACAGACCACTGGGAACGTGGGGAAGAGACAGACCACTGGGAACATGGAGAAGAGGCAGACCACTGGGAACACGGAAAAGAGGCAGACCACAGGGAACATGGAGAAGAAGCAGACCACTGGGAACATGGAGAAGAGACAGACCACTGGGAACATGGAGAAGAGACAGACCACGGGGAACATGGAGAAGAGACAGACCACTGGGAACATGGAGAAGAGGCAGACCACTGAGAACACGGAGAAGAGGCAGACCACTGGGAACATGGAGAAGAGGCGGACCACTAGAAACATGGAGAAGAGACAGACCACTGAGAACATGGAGAAGAGACAGACCACTGGGAACATGGAGAAGAGGCAGACCACTGGGAACATGGAGAAGAGGCAGACCACTGGGAACATTGAGAAGAGGCAGACCACTGGGAACATGGAGAAGAGGCAGACCACTGGGAACATGGAGAAGAGGCAGACCACCGGGAACATGGAGAAGAGGCAGACCACTGGGATCATTGAGAAGAAACAGACCACTGGGTACATGGAGAAGAGGCAGACCACTGAGAACATGAAGAAGAGGCAGGCCACTGGGAACATGGAGAAGAGGCAGACCACTGGGAACATGGAGAAGAGGCAGACCACTGGGAACATGGAGAAGAGGCAGACCACTGAGAACACGGAGAAGAGGCAGGCCACTGGGAACATGGAGAAGAGGCAGACCACTGGGAACATGGAGATGAGGCAGACCACCGGGAACATGGAGAAGAGGCAGACCACTGGGATCATTGAGAAGAAACAGACCACTGGGTACATGGAGAAGAGGCAGACCACTGAGAACATGGAGAAGAGGCAGACCACTGGGAACATGGAGAAGAGGCAGACCACTGGGAACATGGAGAAGAGGCAGACCACTGAGAACACGGAGAAGAGGCAGGCCACTGGGAACACGGAGAAGAGGCAGACCACTGGGAACATGGAGATGAGGCAGACCACCGGGAACATGGAGAAGAGGCAGACCACTGGGATCATTGAGAAGAAACAGACCACTGGGTACATGGAGAAGAGGCAGACCACTGAGAACATGGAGAAGAGGCAGACCACTGGGAACATGGAGAAGAGGCAGACCACTGGGAACATGGAGAAGAGGCAGACCACTGAAAACATGGAGAAGAGGCAGACCACTGAGAACATGGAGAAGAGGCAGACCACTGGGAACATGGAGAAGAGGCAGACCACTGAGAACACGGAGAAGAGGCAGACCACTGGGAACATGGAGAAGAGGCAGACCACTGGAAACATGGAGAAGAGGCAGACCACGGGGAACATGGAGAAGAGGCAGACCACGGGGAACATGGAGAAGACATGTGGAAGAAGAATTTAAGCTGGATGGGACGGCCTGGAATTAACTCAAATTGCTCGCCCAAGACCGTGTTACTGGAAGAGAATTGTTGGCGCCTAATGCTTCCGTTGGACTGAGGAGGGTTTAGTGAGTGAGTGATCGGGGAACTACTTCCTGCTATTTTGTCGAATTAGGCACGCGTATTAATCCCCCATGCCTACACTTCGCTCAATCCCAGCCAAATGCGAGAGTTAGTAGTTGAGAACAAAGTGAAAACTGTGATAATGTCGAATGCGTTGCTACGTTTACAATAAAATCAATCGATGTCATCGATTATTCCAGTCAGACGCCACTAAATAGCATACAGCGTAGTAGGTACAATGCATATAAATGAAGCATCTCACAAATAAATTAAACAAATGAATACTATTAATTATACAAGTTCAACATTATTATACGCGTATTAATCTTCCTGACTATTTGTCCCGCAATTCCGGCCAAATGCCAGTTAGTGAGAACAGATTGGTTAAGACAGCATCACACCTTGCAATACATCAAATGCTTACCGACGAAACATGCCACAAATTAATAAAGCAGATTAAGTATATACTTTCAATATTATGACCCGCCGAACATACGTATTGATATGTTCTAGGGACCTATCTAGTATAACTCGTACAAAGTTATTTAATTGATGATAGTGTAACGTTGACTCGACAATATTATGACCCGCCCAACATACGTATTGATATGTTCTAGGGACCTATCTAATATAACTCGTACAGAGTGATTTAATTGATGATAGTGTAACGTTGACTCGACTATATTATGACCCGCCCAACATACGTATTGATATGTTCTAGGGACCTATCTAATATAACTCGTACAGAGTGATTTAATTGATGATAGTGTAACGTTGACTCGACAATATTATGACCCGCCGAACATACGTATTGATATGTTCTAGGGACCTATCTAATATAACTCGTACAGAGTGATTTAATTGATGATAGTGTAACGTTGACTCGACAATATTATGACCCACCCAACATACGTATTGATATGTTCTAGGGACCTATCTAATATAACTCGTACAGAGTGATTTAATTGATGATAGTGTAACGTTGACTCGACAATATTATGACCCGCCCAACATACGTATTGATATGTTCTAGGGACCTATCTAATATAACTCGTACAAAGTGATTTAATTGATGATAGTGTAACGTTGACTCGACAATATTTTGACCCGCCCAACATACGTATTGATATGTTCTAGGGACCTATCTAGTATAACTCGTACAAAGTGATTTAATTGATGATAGTGTAACGCTGACTCGACAATAGAGGCCACCAGAAATAAGCCGTAGGATATACTATAATACTATAATACTAATATTTATAAATGTGAAGACGCGAGCCAGAGTCGACAGAAGTACGTCACGTGATGTTGTACTTTAAATGAAAAAGTCGACAGAAGTACGACACGTGATGTTGTACTTTAAATGAAAAAGTCGACAGAAGTACGACACGTGATGTTGTACTTTAAATGAAAAAGTCAACAGAAGTACGACACGTGATGTTGTACTTTAAATGATAAAGTCGACAGAAGTACGACACGTGATGTTGTACTTTAAATGATAAAGTCGACAGAAGTACGACACGTGATGTTGTACTTTAAATGATAAAGTCGACAGAAGCACGTCACGTGATGTTGTACTTTAAATGATAAAGTCGACAGAAGTACGTCACGTGATGTTGTACTTTAAATGATAAAGTCGACAGAAGTACGTCACGTGATGTACTTTAAATGATAAAGTCGACAGAAGTACGTCACGTGATGTTGTACTTTAAATGATAAAGTCGACAGAAGTACGTCACGTGATGTTGTACTTTAAATGATAAAGTCGGAACAATGATATGTCCACCACAATGAAAAGAACGCAACTATTTAAAGGATTATTGTTTCATCAAAGGAAACAATCGTACTAAAAATAACGATTACTTATATTAAACAGCAATCGCACCGCTAGCATCGGAACGGAAGTCTGCTGATCTGACGTTTGAATAACTACGAACGCGATTGTTTCGCTTTTAACAGAATCGTACCAATTTGTATTGTTTACTTTATACAAATGATATCGGCCACTCATTAATTATACAAATGATATCGGCCACTCATTAATTATACAAATGATATCGGCCACTCATTAATTATACAAAAGATATCGGCCACTCATTAATTATACAAATGATATCGGCCACTCATTGATTTACGTATTTCACGATACGTAATCTTACTTGACGAACCTTGTTTATACTATGGAAAAAATTGCGGAATGACATAAACGCCTGGTTGGCCAAATTGTGTATGACTTATTGCGTCATTGCAACTGTGCAAAAAAAAACGATAGATACAGAGATTTCCCCCCCCCAAATTATGAGTGAACCTGATGAATCTGCATCAAATCTGCATCAAATGTAAGTTTGACGTTTCTGAAACAGTTCAGCAATCGACAGAAATGTTTGAAAATTATACAGCTATGTGGTCGCCCCGTGCCGTGGTCAGCTCAACGTAGACACGGTGACAATACACACCACGTAATATGTTTGGCGTTAACTTAAGAACTGTGGCGACATTCATTTGCCAGCAGTTTTTCATTAGACTTTCGGACACAGTTGCGCACACAAAAAGCATTAAGTTCAACGATAAACATAGCGGAATGTTTGGCAGTTTTACATTTCCGACCATGTTTGTTGATAGTTTTGACGGACCTGCTGTGGATGCTAAGCAAAACGTCACGAGATGGATATGTCAATTGCTCATACACTATACGTTAGTGACGTCATGCTGACACGACGATCACTGATACATCACCGACCTAAACTTTTGTGACGTCATAATCAAGGATACGTCGCGGAGCTACACGTCGGTGACGTCACGCTGACACAACAATCATTGACACACCGCGGTAGAGAGAGAGAGAGAGAGAGGTTGGACGTGTTTACCTGTCGAGACAGCTACTGAGACCACAGTCAGACATTTGTCGTTTCACGCTATTACGGTAGATACTGACACCTCTCTTATCAATACGTTGTTCTTGCCACACTGCATTGACAGTTGTTGAAACCACACGGAACTTCACCTTAGTCGAGTGACACTCTCACTGCATTTGTATGGACTCCATTTTGCATTTTGTTTAAATTGTTCGTATCACTTGTTGTACGTTCGTTGTGCGACGTTGTCACGGCAGATGTTGAGACGTTGCAATCAACGCGGAACGAGTGTCGTATGTTTTTGATGGACAGTTGGTGGGGCCGGTGTTACTGGGAGGTCCAGCGGGAGAGAAGGATGTACGGTCGATGGCCGGTGTAACTGGGAGGTCCAGCGGGAGAGACGGATGTACGGTCGATGGCCGGTGTTACTGGGAGGTCCAGCGGGAGAGAAGGATGTACGGTCGATGGCCGGTGTTACTGGGAGGTCTAGCGGGAGAGAAGGATGTACGGTCGATGGCCGGTGTTACTGGGAGGTCCAGCGGGCGAGACAGATGCACGGTCGACGGCTGGACGCAGCAGAAGATGTTGAGAAACGATTTGCGGAACTCAGCGTTGTAGATGAGGAAGAGAAAGATGTTGTAGGACGTGCTGAAGACGGCCCGATTCAGTTGAATCAAGACGAACCCACTGGCCCCTTCGGCACTGAGGGACTGGCCGGTCAGTTTCTACAGGAACAAAACAGATATGTATTCGATTGATATTAGTAACGTTCAGTCTTAACACTTGCACGCGTGCATGTATGCACGCACGCACACACAATCATGCACTTACGCACGCACCCATACACCAGCGTGAACCGTTCCAATGAAACAACACTGAATTATGAATGGAGTGCCACTGTTGATGTGTACATGTACCAAGCTATTGATAATGTTATATGTAGTGCCACTGTTGATGTGTACTTGCACCGAGCTATTGATGATGTTATATGGAGTGCCACTGTTGATGTGTACTTGCACCAAGCTATTGATAATGTTATATGGAGTGCCACTGTTGATGTGTACTTGCACCGAGCTATTGATAATGTTATATGGAGTGCTACTGTTGATGTGTACTTGCACCAAGCTATTGATAATGTTATATGGAGTGCTACTGTTGATGTGTACTTGCACCAAGCTATTGATAATGTTATATGGAGTGCCACTGTTGATGTGTACTTGCACCAAGCTATTGATAACGCTAATTGTCATTGTCCGCCTGGCTGTTTTTAAACTATTCACTTTTGTCATAACACAAAGATCATCCGCTAGCAAAAAAAGATGACAATAACAGACAAACAAGAACATAATAAAGGAAGACAATAACAGACAAACAGGAACTTACAGCACCGACAAGGAGGACGAAGTAGGGCAGCCAGGCGAAGGAGAAGAGAACTGCGATGATGACCAACATCTTTATAATCCTCGTCTGATTGCGCGACACGAATGATGACGTCATACCCCCTGTCGTCTGACGTCCTTGCCGTACGATGAACGTGATAAGACGGTAATAGCGACTGAAGATAAATGCCTGAGGTATCATGTACGATGAGCATAGGATAAAGAAAGCGTTCATCTTTTCAAAGACGGTAGATGGCATGCATAGGCCCCAAAACAATGGCTCTGGAACAATGAATTTGCTCACCCTCGAGTTCCCAATATTTTGTTTACGTTCACACCATGCACGGGCAATTATTCTATTAGATGTAGAGTAATTTGCTAAATCAAGTTAATATTCCATGTTTGGGAAATAACCGAAGTTAAGTTAATGCCCCTGTGATCAAAACGATCGACATTTGTTTTAAGGTATAATATATATAGTTCACCCAAGGGCCAGTCAGAAAATGCCTGCATTGTATTCATTTCAAGCACCTGTGCGTGAGGTGAATTCAATAGAAAACTCCAGTAACAAATTGATTTTATAATTCTCTAGCTGTCTAATTCTGAAATATTTGTATTGAAATTATGTGATATCCTTAATACGCATGACATGAATATTTTGATTGTCATAAAATCATCATAATGTATAAGACATATCTGTTCACTTCCTCCGAATAAATTAATATCTTAAAATGATACATGCACCACCTACCGGTAGCGTTCCAAAAGCCCGGGCCACCATGCTGTAGATGGAGCAAGTGATGCTTAAGACGGGCAGACAATTGTCCATCTTGCAATGGATCTCGGCTGAAACCACCAGAGTCACCGTAATTACGTGACAGCAGCCATCTACGACAATGACGCAATTACGTGACAGCTGCCAACTACGACAACGACGTAATTACGTGATAGCAGCCAACTACGACAACGACGTAATTACGTGACAGCAGCCATCTACGACAATGACGTAATTACGTGACAGCAGCCAACTACGACAACGACGTAATTACGTGATAGCAGCCAACTACGACAACGACGTAATTACGTGACAGCAGCCATCTACGACAATGACGTAATTACGTGACAGCAGCCAACTACGACAACGACGTAATTACGTGATAGCAGCCAACTACGACAACGATGACAACAACACTATCAATTCAAAGTCAACAAAACACTCACTACATCGTCCATCTTATTTACCATTATCACAAAGAACAACACAAATAACAATTGCGTCATTACATATACCACCACCACCAACACCACCACCACCACCAACAACAACACCACCACCAACACCACCACCAACAACAACAACAGCAACAACAATAACAACAGCAACAACAATAACAACAAAACTTCATCCCATCGTAAACATATAATATATAAGAAAATCTATATAATAATAATAATAATAATAATAATAATAAAATAAATAATAGTAAACGTGACCGTAATATTAATTGTAGCAATAGTAATAATAATGTTAATAACAACAACAGCAACAATAGCAATAATAATAATGATAATAGTAGTAATAGTAACAACGATGGGGAATCTCTAAGTATGATATAATGAACAGGGACACACAAAAGCCATCATCAGAGCGAGGGACGTCGATGATTTAGGATAGTTTCCCGACAATACGTAACAACGAGATGAGAGCGAGGGACGCCGAGGATTTAGGATAGTTTCCCGACAATACGTAACAACGAGATGAGAGCGAGGGACGCCGAGGATTTAGGATAGTTTCCCGACAATACATAACAACCAGATGAGAGCGAGGGACGCCGAGGATTTAGGATAGTTTTCCGACAATACATTACAACCACATGAGAGCGAGGGACGCCGAGGATTTAGGATAGTTTTCCGACAATACATAACAACCACATGAGAGCGAGGGACGCCGAGGATTTAGAATAGTTTTCCAACAATACATAACAACCAGATTAGAAATACAAACTCCAGGGATCTTCTTTCCGACAGTAAATTTAATTGGTTGATGCTCAGCTTTGACCAATCACTGACCTGATTTCACACAGTATTCGGTAAATGGCGGCTATTACCGATGTATTTAACTGAGGCCTTTGCTTGTGGAACACACAAATAAATTATGTGTCTTACGTTCGCAAAAGAAAGGATACCTGAAAGATGACAGGTTCGCATGGTTATAGTAGGTCGGCCGTATGATCCTATATATAGTAGCACGAAGCAATAACTTAAAGCTGTGTGATAAATATGTCGGTGTTTTCGTCCTTATTTTGGTGGTAACGAATGCTTACGATGGGAACGTTTGAACAACAACATAAACGACAGTAGGACGCCACCGATCCAGAGTGTCCCAACAACAACAACATAAACGACAGTAGGACGCCACCGATCTAGAGTGTCCCAACAACATAAACGACAGTAGGACGCCACCGATCCAGAGTGTCCCAACAACAACAACATAAACGACAGTAGGACGCCACCGATCTAGAGTGTCCCAACAACAACAACATAAACGACAGTAGGACACCACCGACCCAGAGTGTCCCAACAACAACAACATAAACGACAGTAGGACGCCACCGATCTAGAGTGTCCCAACAACAACAACAACATAAACGACAGTAGGACGCCACCGATCTAGAGTGTCCCAACAACAACAACAACATAAACGACAGTAGGACGCCACCGATCTAGAGTGTCCCAACAACAACAACAACTTAAACGACAGTAGGACGCCACCGATCTAGAGTGTCCCAACAACAACAACATAAACGACAGTAGGACGCCACCGATCCAGAGTGTCCCAACAATGGGCGGCAAACGTGTGTTCTTGATCACGTGTATACATATTATTTCCTCAAGACCATTGTAATACATCATGCATACAATATGGTGTGTTAAATGTCAAATTCAGTCACAATTTCTTGTAAAATGGAGAAAGCAGAAGTTTAAAAATTTGATCCGGTGTCTTTGCAAAATGGCTTATTCCGTTAACTATGACCAATTCATGCAACACCAGTATATGACGTGGTGCAAAACTGTGGTAATTTGAGCGCAGGTTTTTAATGCAAATTGCGCTGAGAGGTTTTGCCACCACCCCCAATGAAACAACCTGGATACGCCTGTGCTGCTGGGCCATTTATTAAAAGTAGACATGATGTTTAACAATATTTTAGCGCTAATCGTCACGTGCGCAATCGCGGACGAACTCCGTCTGTATTTGAATTTCCTCAAATAATAATCCTGTAATATTACAATGCATGCGTTACTAGGCGAAACAATGCAGCAGTTAAGGCTGCGTTTATTTGTTCTACGCGTTAATGGGGTCGGCGTCCGCAGGGACATTTCCCCGAAGTAGTTGGACTAGATTGCAGACGCAGTGACTAGTGTCTAGAAAGCTCTTCCGCGCAAAAACTGCTCGTGTAAATCTGCCTTGGTTTACGCAGGCTTAATATAATTATTATATAAATATATGTTTTCAACAAGGACATAGTTATATTGATAGCTAGTATAGGCAACCTCAGTCATGGGTCAACATTACATTTTAGAGATTTATTCGGTCTGAACATCTGTATTTAATTACGCATAATATTAGTTGGCTCAGTAACTTACACAGGAGCGAAGAGAGATCGTATTGACTTCGAGCCAAGGGTCATCTCTCCCTTTCCCTAATTTTTCTTTTTCTAGTCGGAATTTTGGCTACAAGACATTCATTCATCTACTACGAAGCAAGGATGCAGACGACGCGGTCTTTCGGTAGGAAGCGATCTCGGGCGGGAATCTAGTTTCGCCCGCGGAGAGTTCACGTGATGCATGATTGACAGCGCTGATCCTTCGAGTTCTAAAACATCTACCGCGGATCGATGATAGGCTAGCTCAGATGACTGCTGAATGTAATTTTATTACCGATTTCTTAAAATATTAACTATACAAATCGTCGGCATACGATCGCGTGCTAATTTGTAGTTTCAGTAATTGCAAATGAAGGCAAGCATAGACCTGTTTAATTATGTAAATATAAGGCACGGAATGTATTGGTTGTGAGCCATTTTTTATTTTTGTATGGCATTGTGGGTAGTTGCCAGGGCATTTTTTAGGCCTGGAAAAAGTGGTCCGGCCATGGTCGGTACGGCCGGACCGGCCATGGTCGGTACGGCCGGACCGGCTCCTACGTCCATGTATTCGTACATTCGATTTATCCGTCGATCGTCTTTGTCTCGACTCGACCTACTCAGCCGGTCTGAAGCCCCCCGTACCACGGGCAACTGAATCAACAACTCAAATTAATTCAATTACAAGTTTGGATTATGTGATAATTGTCAGTAGACACTACTAGTAGTAGTACTGGGTGGAGCAGTATGACAGCAAACACGGACGCTGGACGTGTCTCGGCGTCTGCTCGCGACCCGGACAGCAGTATGAAAGCCGGGCACAGTAGCTGTGGCCTGACTTTACTCTTATGATAAAACGTATTATTCAAATAAATTAATGTGATATACTAGTGTAATGTGGCACAATAATCTTGTTGTTCTACCTTATGTTATCATGTCCCTGACTGCAGAATGACATCCGAACCGAATGTACTGTTATCATAAACATACATTTCTTCTTCTTTCGTGTCCTTCACACAATGTGTTGCCACTTGCGGGCGCACGCCTTTGCTCGCTCAGTGACAATGACGAGGTCTTCTGCGGTGCAGGCCTCATCCAGTAGTCGACAGCAGAGGAGGTGGGCCATCGTCTGCAGTTCCCCACAGTTGCAGTTCAAAGACTGGGTGTCATCAATGTATCCCCACCTCCTCATCGTACTTTTAACACGGCCAACGCCAGTGCGTAGGCGATTCAGAGAACGCCAACACAGCCATGCTTGGACAAACCCCGCTGGCAGGGATTCAGCCGCCTCTAATCCCATTTTATTGGAGGCTGGTATATCAGCTATTTTGCTGTTCCACATCTGTATTCTAGTGATACTAGGAGATGAGTCGAGCGGTGTCACTGTGTGCATGAAGCTCTTCCGCGACTTCAGTCGGCTAGCAGCTGGCATATGGTTGAACAGTTGGTGTCTGGTATATGTCGTTAGTCGTGATCGTTCCATGCGGCTGTCAACAGTTCTCTTGATTTGAGGGGGAGCTATGCCGGCCAGCAAGTGTATGCTGTCGACGTTCGTCGGTTTGAGGCAGCCTGAGATGATTCGGCAGCAGTCATGTAGAGCAGGGTTCAACTTGCTTGCGTGTGTGGACCTTTCCCATACCGGACAGGCATACTCGGCAGCTGAGTAGCAGAGAGCGAGACATCTAGATCTTAAAGTTGATGCTCTGCACCTCCACTTCGAGTTGGCAAGTTTGCGGATGATGTTGTTTCTTGCGTTTACTTTCATCTTGGTTTTTTGTATGTGTGTCTTAAAGGAGAGAGTTCTATCGAGATGAACGCCGAGGTACACTGGTGTTGATGTGTTGTTTAGACGGGTCCCATTCCAAACAACGTTTAATTCTCGCTTAGCGTCTCTGTTCCTCAGGTGGAAAGCACACACCTGCGTCTTAGATGGGTTTGCGCGCAGTTGGTTAAGGTCGTAGTATGTGGACAAGATGCTTAGTGCAGACGTCAGATTTACTTCGATGTTATTGACATCTTTTTCTTGCGATGCAATGCATAAGTCGTCCGCATATATGAAACTCTGTGTATCAGTGTGCACGGGCTGATCGTTGGTGTAGATGTTGAATAACATCGGTGCCAGTATACTTCCCTGTGGTAGTCCGTTTTTCTGTCGTCGCCAACGGCTCTTTTTACCATTCAGCACCACGAAGAAACGTCGGCTTTCGAGCATTGTGCATATCAGGTCGGTCAGATGGAGATCGCCAGTCATCTCCAGCACTTTGCTGAGGAGGCGTCGGTGGTTGACCGTGTCGTACGTAGCAGACAGGTCTACAAAGACAGCACCGGTGATCAGGCATTTCTCGTAACCATCTTCTATATGCTCTGTCAAGTTGAGTAGCTGGCTCGTACACGATTTTCCAGGGCGGAAACCGGCTTGTTCCGGGATGAGTTTCTCATCAACATGTGCCGCTAGTCTATTCAGTGTGAGCCGCTCAAACAGCTTGTATGTGTGGCTAAGCAGGGAAATCGGTCTGAAACTCTTCGCCTCAGATGGATCCTTCCCGGGCTTTAGTATTGCCACTACCTTAGCCTGTCGCCAGAGCTTTGGGATTTTCTTACTCGCGGTGCAGCTGTTGAAAAAACGTAGTAGCCAATCCCGTGCCTTTGGTCCTAGCTGTTTGATCAGCTCTGTTTGGATGTCGTCCAGGCCGGGTGCTTTGCCTTTCTTCAATGCAGTAATATCGACGTCGAGCTCATCTGCCGTGAAAGCTCTCGTGAAACCCGGATCGTCTGGGTACCGCTGTCGGTTGATACGTACCTTCGGCTGTCTATTCGGTACTCTTCCGTTGGTTAGGAGTTGGTGTGCAACTTGGTTCGCAGTGGTGTTGTAGTGCTGTTTTGACTTGCGTGGGTCGTTGCAGAGTTTACGTATGGTTGACCAAGCCTTACATACATAATACAGTGCTACTTCTGAGCTCGGGTTTTGTGGAGATTTACACAAAATAGAAGTGTTCTTATAATTATAAGTTGGATGGACCAGGGAAACACTTAACGAAGAATGAGGGGTGGATAGTAATGTCATATTTGTCAGTAGCTAAGAAATTGCACAACGGCACCGGAAAATAATCTGAGTTATGATAGGTGTTCATATTATTGAAGTTTATATTAACACAGTTATTACTTATAGGTTGGTGAATATACAGCAATGGGTTTTTGGACTGGTTTACGAGAACAGCCTATTTTAAGGTGAAGCTGAGGAAAAATAGTAAAACTCTAATACTTTGTATATGAAATACATTTGTAAATTACGTAAAAGACTATCATCCTATAAATTTTAAGTTAATAAGTATGTTAATAACTTACTTACTTACATACTTTGGTCTGTTTGCTCATTGGGATCATTGGCCATCGACCAGGCTTCTGTGCTCTGGGATCATAGGCCATCGACCAGGCTCCTCTGTTCTGTGATCATAGGCCATCGACCATGCTCCTCTGTTCTGGGATCATAGGCCATCCACCAGGCTCCACTGTTCTGGGAGCATAGGCCATCGACCATACTCCTCTGTTCTGGGATCATAGGCCATCCACCAGGCTCCTCTGCTATGGGATCATAGGCAATCCACCAGGCTCCTCTGTTCTGGGATCATAGGCCATCCACCAGGCTCCTCTGCTCTGGGATCATAGGCCATCTGTTGTCATTTCTCTCCCGGTGTATCCCATCTTCTTTCTTTCATTGTCGGTGTCTCCCGGCCAGGTGTTTCTCCCTGCCAGGTGTTTCTCTCTGCCAGGTGTTTCTCTCTGCCAGGTGTTTCTCTCAGCCAGGTGTTTCTCTCTGCCAGGTGTTTCTCTCTGCCAGGTGTTTCTCTCTGCCGGGTGTTTCTCTCTGCCATGTGTTTCTCTCTGCCAGGTGGTTCTCTCTGTCAGGTGTTTCTCTCTGCCAGGTGTTTCTCTCTGCCGGGTGTTTCTCCCTGCCGGGTGTTTCTCTCTGTCAAATGTTTCTCTCTGCCAGGTGTTTCTCCCTGCCAGGTGTTTCTCTCTGCCAGGTGTTTCTCTCTGCCAGGTGTTTCTCTCTGCCAGGTGTTTCTCTCTGTCGGGTGTTTCTCTCTGCCGGGTGTTTCTCTCTGCCGGGCGTTTCTCTCTGCCGGGCGTTTCTCTCTGCCGGGTGTTTCTCTCTGCCGGGTGTTTCTCTCTGCCAGGTGTTTCTCTCTGCCAGGTGTTTCTCTCTGCCAGGTGTTTCTCCCTGCCAGGTGTTTCTCCCTGCCAGGTGTTTCTCTCTGCCAGGTGTTTCTCTCTGCCAGGTGTTTCTCCCTGCCAGGTGTTTCTCCCTGCCAGGTGTTTCTCCCTGCCAGGTGTTTCTCTCTGCCAGGTGTTTCTCTCTGTCAGGTGTTTCTCTCTGCCAGGTGTTTCTCCCTGCCAGGTGTTTCTCCCTGCCAGGTTTTTCTCTCTGCCAAGACTTCCGGCTACTTGGACTTGGTGCAGCGACTTGAATTTGATGTAGATCATTTACAGAAATACGTGGAATATCAAATAGAATAAGTATTACTATTGCATATATATTATACACAAACATATTGTAGACATATATTAGGAAACAGGTTTTGTTAATTATTAGTCAGAGGGAGTATTTTAGAGTAAGTTAGTTTCGGATTCTGTCAGGGAATTCAGTGAGCTTTAATAGGGGTGTTTACAATTCGAAAATTTAGATAACATAGTGAATAGTCAGTAACAGTGAATATTGGTTAGAATAAGTATTAGCATTATACATATATTGTTCACCAACTTCTTGTAGACATATATTAAGAAACCGTTGTTGTTAACAGAGGTAGTATTTTTTTTTTCCCGGATTCAAACTCAACGAGTGATAAAAGGGAGTTTGTTTACAGGTCATTCAACCCGTGCATCGAGCTATCGTTTACATTAGCTAATATATATATATATAAGATAAAGTGATTTATTTACTTAAATTACATACATAAGGTAATATCTGACATAGTGGTAGTCAACGTTTTCGGTAAAAAGGAATTAACAGCAGGATTTTAGCGTAAATTAGTACACACTGACTTCGTTGTTTTGTTACACAGTGTTCTCCGTATTCGCTAGGTGGCAGGATTTTTAGCCTAAAGTGTTCTTTTGATCACAAAAACAGCCTTATTCAATGCTAACGTAGCAAACTAATTAAAACTAAATTGTATGATGGCCCCTTGCAAACGGCAGTTAAAGGCCACAAGGCACTTAATTTGTGGTAGTTGTAGTAACTGGGTAGATTTCGTCAAGTCTGGGTGCGAGAAGTCCTGGGCTGAGGTCCAGGCAGATAGTTTTAGTTTTGAGTGTAGGGGATGCGCAAGGATGAAGGAACTAGAGGTGGAGTTGGAAGAGCTGAGGCTGCTCGTTGTGGCAATGGTGGGAAGGGAACAGGGGAGTTGTGCCAGTAGTTCCGGTGAGGGAACA
Source organism: Lamellibrachia columna (assembly GCA_963662155.1). Taxonomy (NCBI): domain Eukaryota; kingdom Metazoa; phylum Annelida; class Polychaeta; order Sabellida; family Siboglinidae; genus Lamellibrachia; species Lamellibrachia columna. The sequence continues at coordinate 36,559,652 of OY759268.1, forward strand.
GTAGACGATAAAGTGGGGAAAGACACAAGAGATGCTAGGGAGAGCTCACCTCAGCCTGGGAGGAAGCTGAGAGGAGGGAAGGTGACAGGTCATAGGGAGACAGGACGTAAGGAGACGGGAAGGAAAGGAACGGGAGGGAAGACAACCGGGGTGAAGGAGGGTGGAATAGGGGAGACAGGAGGGAAGGAGAAGGGAGTGGGGGAGACGGGAGGGAAGACAACCGGGGTGAAGGAGAGGGGAGTAGCGGAGACAGGAGGGAAGGAGAAGGGAGTGGGGGAGACGGGAGGGAAGACAACCGGAGTGAAGGAGAGGGGAGTAGCGGAGACAGGAGGGAAGGAGAAGGGAGTGGGGGAGACGGGAGGGAAAACAACCGGAGTGAAGGAGAGGGGAGTAGGGGAGACAGGAGGGAAGGAGAAGGGAGTGGGGGAGACGGAAGGGAAGGGGTCAGGACAGAATGTGATGGAGGGGATCGAAAGGAAGAGTTATTCTGCAGCAGTGATAGAGGGGGTGAGGAAGAGAGCGAGGGTGTTTGTGGGGGATTCGATAGTTAGGAAGACCGACAGAGTCTTAAACAAGGGAGATGATGTGGTGGTCTGCTTGCCTGGAGCCAAAATAGAGGCGATAACTGAGAGGGTAAAAAACATCGTAGGCTCGGGTAAGGGTGGATCTGTTTTAGTACATGTAGGGACAAATAACGTAGAGAGGGAGGGTACAACTGCCATAGTTAGGAAATATAGGCAGTTGGTCAGAACACTAAAACAGACGCGAGTTGAGCAGGTAATACTGTCAGGGATTTTACCTGTAATGGGCAGGAGGGGTCATAAATATCGAAATTGTCGGGGGATGGCAATTAACATGTTAGTCCAGAGGCTGTGTAGGGAAGAGGAAGTTGGATTTGTGGATTTATGGGGAAGTTTTGTTGGGAGGGCTGATATGTACATGAAGGATGGGCTTCATTTAAGTGGAAAGGGGGCGGCAGTATTCGCGGACAAACTTTCAGCAGCAGTAGATAGCGACTTGGGTACAATGACAAATATTTTTGGAAGTAAACATTCTTTAAACTAGAAGTGCAGGGGGGTTACCTAGAGGTGTCTCAAGCAGAACAAGAGGCCACTAGCACAGATAAACCAATATCAAATCATCCGAAAAACATCTCTGAAAAAGGTTATAGATGCGTATGTTTAAATGCAAGGAGCATAGTAAATAAGAAAAACGAATTAAACATTATGGTAGAAGATATTGACCCTCACATAATTGATATAACTGAATCATGGGCCAACATAGATATAACAGATGCTGAATTAGGACTGACAGGATACGTAATGTTTAGGAAAGATCGAATAGGAAGAAGGGGCGGGGGAGTTATTTTATATGTTAAAGAATCTATTCAGGCTTATGAAATAAAACTAGAAAGGGAAGCAGATTGCGATGAAGCTGTTTGGTGCAAAATTGTTTCAGGAAATTCAAAATTAACTATTGGATTAGTTTACCGAAGTCCAAACATAAACGAAGAGGACAACACAAAAATAAAAAACGCTATAAAGGAAGTTAGTAAAGGGGAATGTATCATAATGGGAGATTTTAACCATGGACACATACATTGGAATTCTCTAGAGAGCACAGGGATTGAGGATCAACAATTTCTATGTTTAATCCAGGATAGCTTTCTTACTCAGCACGTACTAGAACCAACCAGGGGAGAAAATGTATTAGATATAGTTTTGTCATCACAAAAAGAATTAGTGGACAATGTAAAAATATTTGAACCATTGGGTAATAGTGACCATAATCAAATACATTTTGACATCAATGTAAAATCAGAAAGTAAAAATAAGAAAACGTACAAGAGAAACTTCCACAAAGGTAACTACAAAGATATGAGAAAATACTTAGCACAGCTAGATTGGAATAACATGCTGATGAATAAGACTGCAATTGAATGTTGGAATATTCTAAAATATGAAATTGAGAGTATCATTGATAAATTTGTTCCCTTCCGAAAACAAGGAAAACGGTGTAGAAAGAAACACTTGTCAAAAGAGGCAATTAGAAAAATAATGCTAAAACAAACTATGTGGAGGGTTTATAGGCGTTCCAGAAAGGAAGAAGACTATGCAAAATACAAAGAGGCACTTAATGCAGCTACAACTGAAATCAGACAATCTAAAAGAAGCTATGAGCAAAAACTGGCATGTAACATAAAAACTGACAGCAAGAGTTTTTATGCATATGTCAGGAGTAAACAAAACGTACAAGACAAGGTTGGACCTCTAGAAGACAGTGCTGGAAATATAATATCACAGGGGTTTTTAATGGCGGAAGACCTAAATGGTTACTTCAGTTCAGTGTTTACAAAAGAAGATATTAGTTCATTACCAGTTGCTGATGCTAAATTTCAGGGGGCTAAATCTGACTATTTAGGACCATTAGTTGTAACTCCAGAATTGGTAGCTAGGAAAATAAAGGCAATGAAGGATAACAAATCACCGGGAGTGGATGGGATTCCTCCAAAATTACTAATGGAAACAGTAGATCAAATCAGTATACCACTTGCAAGAGTATTCAACTTGTCATTAAAAGAGGGAGTTGTTCCGTTTGAATGGAAAGAAGCAAACATCATACCATTATTTAATAAGGGTTCGAGAAATAAGTCAGAGAATTACAGACCAGTGAGTTTAACGTCAGTGATTTGTAAATTATTATAAAGGTTAATTAAAGACCATATGGTGGACTTCCTCGTTAAGCATAAATTATTAAATTCATCTCAACATGGATTCCTTAAAGCGAGGTCATGCTTAACAAATATGTTATGTTTTTTGGAAGAAATCACTAAGTGGATAGACGTGGGATCGCCAGTAGATATTATCTACTTAGATTTTCAGAAAGCTTTTGACAAAGTGCCACATCAAAGATTGCTACTTAAATTAAAAGCCCATGGTATCGGGGATAGCATAACTGACTGGATAGAACAATGGCTGACTGACAGAAGACAACGAGTTGTAGTAGATGGAGAAGTTTCAAATTGGAAATCGGTTTTGAGTGGGGTACCTCAAGGATCAGTATTAGGACCTATATTATTCTTAATTTATATCAATGACTTGGACGAGAGAATAACAAGTAACGTACTGAAATTTGCGGACGACACAAAACTGTTTAGAAAGGTTAATACTGATGGTGATAAACAACATTTACAAAACGATCTAGACAGATTAGTGAAATGGTCTGAGAAATGGCAGATGCTGTTCAATTTTGGGAAATGTAAATGCCTACATACAGGACATGGGAACTTGAATGTAAACTATAAAATGGGAGCTACTGTTCTTGGTACTACTGTAAAAGAAAAGGACTTAGGAGTTACAATAAGCGCTGATATGAAAGTTTCAGAGCAGTGTGGTATTGCAGCTTCAAAGGGTAATCAAATTCTTGGATTGATTAGAAGAAACATAACATACAAGGGAAAAAAGTTAATTATACCTCTTTATAAAGCAATAGTTAGACCTCATTTAGAATACTGTATACAAGCATGGAGACCATATCGTAAGAAGGATATAGATACGCTTGAACGCATACAAAGGAGAGCAACTAAAATGATTCCAGAACTTAGAGACCTTAGTTATGAAGAACGCCTGAAAGAATGTGGTTTAACAACTCTAGAGACAAGGAGGTTAAGAGGAGATCAGATTGAAGTTTTTAAGATATTGAATGGGTATGAAAATATTGATAGAAATATGTTTTTCTCACTCAAGAAGGATAGCAGAACTAGAGGACATGAGGTAAAATTAGTAAAGGATCAATGTAGATTGGACATCAGGAAGCACTCGTTCTCACAGAGGACAATAAATGAATGGAACAAACTGTCTACAGATTGTGTAACTGCTAGCAGCGTGAATATGTTTAAAAACAAGGTTGACACATATATCAGGAGGGCGGGTTATAAGTAGGTGAACATTGTTGGACTCTCGATAAGCCAATGGCTTCCTTGTCCACTTGCCATCTGGGCCTTTGGCTTGGATGGCAAATCTTGTTAAATCTTGTTAAAGTGTTTCTCTCTGCCAGGTGTTTCTCTCTGCCAGGTGTTTCTCCCTGCCAGGTGTTTCTCTCTGCCAGGTGTTTCTCCCTGCCAGGTGTTTCTCCCTGCCAGGTGTTTCTCTCTGCCAGGTGTTTCTCTCTGCCAGGTGTTTCTCCCTGCCAGGTGTTTCTCCCTGCCAAGTGTTTCTCTCTGCCAGGTGTTTCTCCCTGCCAGGTGTTTCTCCCTGCCAGGTGTTTCTCTCTGCCAGGTGTTTCTCCCTGCCAGGTGTTTCTCTCTGCCAGGTGTTTCTCTCTGCCAGGTGTTTCTCTCTGTCAGGTGTTTCTCTCTGCCGGGTGTTTCTCTCTGCCGGGTGTTTATCCCTGCCAGGTGTTTCTCCCTGCCAGGTGTTTCTCTCTGCCAGGTGTTTCTCTCTGCCAGGTGTTTCTCCCTGCCAGGTGTTTCTCTCTGCCAGGTGTTTCTCCCTGCCGGGTGTTTCTCCCTGCCGGGTGTTTCTCCCTGCCAGGTGTTTCTCCCTGCCAGGTGTTTCTCCCTGCCAGGTGTTTCTCTCTGCCAGGTGTTTCTCTCTGCCAGGTGTTTCTCTCTGCCAGGTGTTTATCTCTGCCAGGTGTTTCTCTCTGCCAGGTGTTTCTCCCTGCCAGGTGTTTCTCCCTGCCAGGTGTTTCTCCCTGCCAGGTGTTTCTCTCTGCCAGGTGTTTCTCTCTGCCAGGTGTTTCTCTCTGCCAGGTGTTTCTCTCTGCCGGGTGTTTCTCTCTGCCAGGTGTTTCTCTCTTCCGGGTGTTTCTCTCTGCCAGGTGTTTCTCTCTGCCAGGTGTTTATCGGCCTTCCTCTTCTTCACTTCCGTTAGTGGTTCCATGTAAGTGCTTGTCGTGTGATGTTTGTTGCTGGTTTCTTCAGTGTGTGTCTTATCCACCTCCACTTTCTCTTTTTTATTTCGTTTTCTACTGGCAGTTGTTTGGTCCTTTCCCACAGTCTAGTGTTGGATTCCTTGTCGGACCATTTTAGGTGTCAGATTCTGTGCAGGCATTTGTTGATGAAGGTCTCGTTAAGTGCACCAGCAACACGTTTCTACCAGACCCCCCACGTTGATTATCCGTCACTCTCGATAGAAGAAATTGCCCATTACATTGCGGTTAACCGCACAAATAAACAATCTGACAACTCATTGGAGAACCGCTGAACAAAGCGGCCTTCTTCTGAGATTGATATTCGAATCGGTTACTGGGCAGTGGCCACTTGTTTTGAAGTCCATAACACGACATCATCGGCAATCCTCGCTCATTTCTCGCGGTTTCCGCGGATCTACGAACTGGCTGGTGGCGCTCCGCGCTTCTACAAACTCGCCATTTTCCCCATGTTTTCCCGCCTTTCTACAAACTCGCCGTTTTCTCCATTTCGCATGCCTGCGTCTTATGTCATTGAATTTAATATCCCTACTTAATCTGACTGCCTGGTCTTAATGATATCAAAAACTGGTGTGGAGCCTGAGCTAGATGCTGTACATATCAATCATAACTGAAAACATGTATGAGTGAAAAAATGGCAATGCATTTATTTAATAGAGTAATCATGGGCATGTAATGCCGAAGAGCCCCTACATAGGATTGACAATCACAATTGGTTACAAGTGCCATAGTAGGGGCGTAATTACCAAGTTGATTAGCCATACACATACATGTACAAACAGAAAGGCTGGGGTCCTCGACCCCCTACCTCCCACGGTACGAGGGAGACCACCCCACCCCAGGCGAAGCGCCAGGCATAACTAAGCAATTAGTGTTCCAATGTTAAACAACATGCGTTAAAAGACCACACTTCCCGCACATATGCGTTGAAAGACACAACTGAGAACACATTCCAGGGACAGCACCTCACGAGCAGCTGGACCAAGCACCTCCCGCCTCACGATCAGCGCCAGGTCCAACCACCAGACGAGCCGCCCTGAAACAACACAACTTTTTTCTGGCAGACAAAAATTCAACAGTGAGAATTTAGTTATGGCTTCTTGATTGGTGAAGCAAATGATTTAATTCTAATGTAACTATTAAATGAGGTGGAGCGCCATCGACCCTTTGCCTTAATTTGCTCGGTGCTGAACTTAACAAATCATGTGTAGAAAGAGGACTACGCGTATCTATACTCGGACTGTGTTTAGCAGCGCCACGCATGTGTTTAGTGACAAGGTAGTTGGATGTTGGGTCAGTGAAACCTGTTGATTTATGGACATCCGCAATAGCCGCTAAATATGTACGAATTGTACTTGGTGGCTTTCCTTCCTTGCAAAGTGCTTCACAGAAACATCTAACAAGATAGGAAGAAGCAGGGAGAAATTGCTGCTTGATTTCTTTAAGGTGTCGACAGAAATTAGCAAAACGTTGCCAGTTGCTGCGATACCTTGCTCTAGTGCGTGTGGTATTGGCCCGATCAATAGTGGCTATTGATGCTTCCCCCAAGGCAGCCAATGAGTACGAAGTGGCACCTTGTCTGGAGCAAGTGTCCGCTGTACTACCCTTGCCCTGCCTTCCTGTAACCGAGAGATATGATCCGCTACCACATTCGTCTTACCCGGAATGTATTTTGCTCGAAAGCAAATGTTGTGCGACATACACAAGACAACGAGCTCTCGAATGAGATCCATCAAGCTAACATCCCTTGCTGTTTGCTTGTTTATCACATCTACCACAGCAGAGTTATCGGAAAGTAACAAGATTCGGCGATTTGCGAAAGTGGAGCCCCAGCAATGCACAGCTAAAATAATGGGTAACAGCTCCTTAACAGAGATATGGACTGCTGACCAATTTACCGGGAAACTACCTTGTAACCACTAATTTCCAAAGACTGCACCAAACACAAAACCGCTAGCATCTGTTGTAAGGTGAAGGACATCTGACGAAGTCCAGACGACTGGCAAGAAAGACATGGTACCATTAAAATGTTCCAGAAATTCCAACCAGGCCTTGATATCCTTCCGTGCTTCGCGGTTAAGCCGAATCAAGTGGTTGGGGTTGGACTTGCCTAAAGTTAGGTTTATGAGGCGACGACAAAATGTTCTGCCAGGCGAAATGACTCGGCAGGAAAACTGGAGGGACCCAACCAAGGACTGGACCTCACGCAGTGAAGCCTTTTTGCGTTTAGACATTGCAATGAGCTTGGCGCGAAGCGCTGACAGTTTATCCTGGGGAAGCTGAATTGTCTGTGCTACAGAATCTATTTCAATTCCATGAAGAACAACTTTGGAAGTTGGTAACACCGTTTTGGAGTGTTTAATGGGAATGTTAATCATACGACAGATTTCAAAAAACCTATCCAGATATAACTGGTAACGTGAAATGGTCTTTCCGAAAAAGATAAAGTCATCAATAATGTGGCTGATGTGCAAAATCTTTGCTTTATATACACATATCCATTGCACTGCTTGTGAAAATGACTCAAACGTCTGACACGACGTACTGCAACCCATTGGCAGACACATGTCAAAATAGAATTGTCCTTTAAACTTGAAACCTAGCAGGCGATAATCAAGGGGAGATATGGGAATGATCCTGAAAGCATCCTTGATATCTGCTTTAGCTACTAAACACCCTTTTCCCAATTCCAGCATAATGCGAATACAATCATCAAGCATCTCGAATGAAACGGATGAAAATTCTGGAGCAATGTGAGAATTGACTGAATTTTCTTTGGGGTAGCTTAAATCATGAATGAGACAAAAATCCCCTGGTTCCTTTTTTGGAACTAAACCTAAAGGTGAGAAAACCATGTTGGATAGAGGGGGATTCTGGCAGGGACCAGCAATTCTACCAAGCGCTTTCTCTTTGTCAAACTTAGTCTGTACGATGGGTAAATTGTCATTGACAGATTTATGATTTTCATAAAGACCTTTCAGTGACCAGTGTCAATGGATGAATTAATCCTAAAGCCAGATTCAAAACCCAAGATGAGATATGTCTTTGATCTGCAATCATAGCGTTATAACATACATTCGAGAACATTGTGTTTGACAGGTGTAGGCAGGACATGACCTGTATTTACAGGTTCATATTTTGTTGGTTGATGTGGCTGTGAAGGGCTTTTTACTCTGGGCTCTACAGGTTGACAGACCGTGGCCCGGGCGTTTACACTTGGAGCATAAGTGGCTGTAACGGCAATTTGGTCGTGATCAGTTGCCTTTGTTGAAGGCAAAACAAAAACGGGGCGCATTTTCACCCCGTCTACCTGCACGAAAGGGCTTCTGTGCACGTTTCCTTTTACTCTCACAATATGATTGACATTCTTCATAGAGGTCATATTGGAAATCATCCCATGCTACCCCCTCTGGGGTAGCATATTCTATTGCCACGTCCGACCCTTTCCGCTGTGCGATTGTTTTAACATGCTTCATGTAGGATATTAACTGATGACCTTCCATGGGGAACCTGCGAGCCCTAACCGCTGAATAAATCATGAACAGTTCCAGCCACTCGTCAATCTCGGTGACCGGAACCACCTCCTGCTTAGTTTTGTCTTCGCCTAATGCGCTTGGGTCAACGTTAATATCTAAAATGTGCGACCTTCGCAGACAACGTATAGGCATATAATCAGTAGAACAAATTTTTTCTACTGTCGACTTAGGGAGACCATCCCCTACTTCCCCATACGCCATACGCATAAACATCTTACTTTTCTTTCTGTCAATTATGCCTCTACGGGCGCGTCGCTCGAAGGTCGCCTCTCCGTGATATTCGTCCCGATCGCTCTCGCTCGAGTCGTCCGACGTCGAGGGTCTGCGTTTGCGGGACGCTCCTTGGTCTGACGAGGCCGACGTCGACGGAATTGCCTCGTTCCCGGTTTGCAAGGCCTTGAACCCTTGCGCGATCTGGGTTGAGATGGCCGACATCAGTGTCGCGTACAAAGCCGGGTCGATGGTAGGTGGCTGCACAGGTGCAGACTCCTCCTCCATCGACGCCTCATCCGCTGTCTTCGCCCTTGTGGCTTTCGGCATACTGCAAACCAAAGGCAAGCATTAATGCAAGCCACAAACCGACCAGCATATAGCTTGCTGGCCGGTCCCCCGCCCCTCACCGCCTACACCATTCCCTGGTTCAATGGTCACTCAAGCGCCTTCGAAGGGAGACAAGAAGTATACCTAGGCAGCGGGGGGGGGGGGGGGCTGGCGAACTGCATCGCCCTAAACTGAAGATAAATGGAAAAAGCACCCATATATCTCCAATGTATTTCCGCACCGGAGGACCAACTATGAAATAAGGAAATGTTACATATATGCATATATTCAATACATCTCCGCACCGGAGGGAAAAGGTGTCACACATATACAATTCATCTCCGCACCGGAGGACCAAATGTGGACAAACGGAGTCACACATATTCAATTCATCTCCGCACCGGAGGACCAAATGTGGACAAAGGGAGTCACACATATTCAATTCATCTCCGCACCGGAGGACCAAATGTGGATAAAAGGTGAAAAACACACACATATTCAGTGCATCTCCGCGTCACACCTATAATCAATGTATCTTTGCACTGGATGACCAAATGTGGACAAAGATGTTCCTACAAACTCACCGTTTTCTCAATTTCCTGCGTTTCTACAAACTCGCCGTCTCATCCATTGCCGCGTTTGTACATGTGATGTGATGACGTGAATGTGACGACGTGAATGTGACGACGTGAATGTGATGACGTGAATGTGACGACGTGAATGTGACGACGTGAATGTGATGACGTGAATGTGATGACGGGAATGTGATGACGTGAATGTGATGACGTGACTGTGATGACGTGAATGTGAAGACGTGAATGTGGTGACATGATTTTGAAGACGTGAATGTGATGACATGAATACGATGACGTGAATGACGCTAACGAATGAAGATATGATACCACGGGTAGGGACCAGTATGTGTGATGACGTGAATTACGCTAACGAATGAAGATATGATGCCACGGGTAGGGACCAGTATGTGTGATGACGTGAATTACGCTAACGAATGAAGATATGATGCCACGGGTAGGGACCAGTATGTGTGATGACGTGAATGACGCTAACGAATGAAGATATGATACCACGGGTAGGGACCAGTATGTGTGATGACGTGAATGACGCTAACGAATGAAGATATGATACCACGGGTAGGGACCAGTATGTGTGATGACGTGAATGACGCTAACGAATGAAGATATGATACCACGGGTAGGGACCAGTATATGTGATGACGTGAATGACGCTAACGAATGAAGATATGATACCACGGGTAGGAACCAGTATTTCTATAGCCAAACGAGAAGTAATCGATGGCAGCATCGTTAAACCAAGTCTACCACAAGTGACCTAAATCCGAAGCAGACCCACGGGTAAAAAGTACAGTTCGCTATAATATACAACACCTGACAGTATCGCTGTAACTGTCTGTCGTGGCTGTCTGACAACAGACACAGCACACGCTAACGAAAGAAGATAATATTATGATACCACGGATAGGGTCTGGTATTTATATAGCCAAACGAGAAGTCATCGAGTGCGCAGGTTCAATTTAGTTAATAGCAATGAAGTTGAGTTGATATATTAGCAATGCATAACGGTAGTGTATAGATCGTACTTTCCCGAGTTAAAGCCGAGTACGGGAAGCATAACCCTATCCTAACGGCGAGTATAGGACTAGGTGTTTACAAATAGATGTCCATTTGGTGAGCGGACATTACCAGACTACAAGCACTCGTGACGTAGGGTAATCTATTAGTAGGCGCGGCCCATGAAATAAAGATGTTGTGTGTTCAACAAGGTTTTCCTTGTAAATCACTGAGGTAATATGCTGGGTTGTAGTTACAAATGGTTATGTTTTATTAGCACGTATAGGTGCAAATGCCCAAAACCATGACTTTGTTTCGCTTTAACTCTATGTGGAATTGTTTTCGTTTTCTGTATGAAGTAGAATATAATTACCTGTCATTAAAGTGGTGCTTCACAAAATATATTCTTATAAGAGTGAAAGGAAAACTGGGCTAAGTGGATTTTTAGAGAATGTACATGCATTACGGTAAAAAAATAATCAGGGAATATGTATATGTTTGTCTCAAATATTTGTGGAGTTTGGAGAATAATATATAACGTATAATTTATTTATCGCAACTATGAACGTACTCACTGAGTCGATCCAGAATTCATTCCTAAAGAAAGCAATTGGCAGTCGCCGAAACTCTGCTTCCAGTACCAAAAAAAACTCTAGCTTCTTGCGAAGATGGAGTGACCATTTCACCCACTGCCTCTGGTGATGAACGTGACTTTTGTCAGTTCTGACGACGAACACAAACTAGTTCCCAAATGTTGATCACATTTGTTGGTAACCTGTATATTTTAACTATGCAGGCGGCACGCACAACCTGCTCATGTCACGTGTTTTCCATCACGTGTCCCTTGAGTTTGATGCGGGACTGATGTCATCGGCTTGATGGACAACGGAGCCAGCTCATGAGATTGACTTGGACAATGGTCAAACTGAACTATCATTTTGCACCGACCACCCGTTTATGTTTTTCATTATCAGCGAACAGACGGGCGATGAGCAGAGTACTAAGGCCAACACTCGCCTACTTGTCCGTCTTTGGTTCGTATTCACTGAGGTCAACTGTGATATAATTATTAGTCCGTCTTTGGTCCGCATATTTACTGCGGTCAACAGTGATCTACTAATCCGTCTTTGGTCCGTATATTCACTGCGGTCAACGGTGATCTACTAGTGTTGTGTCCACACTAACCGCAACCGACACTGCTCTATTAGTCCGTCTTTGGTTTGCATTCACTGTGTATGTGAAGTTGGCTGATCGGTCCGTCTTTCGTCCGTAGTTGACCGGAATGCACACGGGTCATGTACTGCTACCGAGGTTGGAACATAGTCTCACTTCGGCCTGAAACCAGCTGTTTAGGTATTGATTCCACCATAAATATACACTAATTTCGAAGTCCACGCAAATATTTATGTATAGGACGTGCATCAATGTGCGATAATAAGCTGATATTCTCTCTGGTTTCAGTGAAACACTGCAGTGTAACATGCAAGTACGGGTGTTGTACATGCCAGGTTACAAGATACGACTATGACTACCATCACAGTTCTTGTAATGTGTGTTGCTGCTGCGAGTGTGACCGACGTGGCTTCGCTAAATGCTACCAATACTTCAAATACGGCTCCAGAAGGTATTAAGCAACCGGCAAATCCTGATTCGGGTTGTGGCTGCTTATTACTGAGAATGGCCATGTTGAAAATATAGAATTCGGAAGAGTTGTATTGATCAGTAAATCCGTATCCTGGAATATTTCGTTGTATTTTGCGTATATTATGTTTAATGCATCAATTGTTTCATGAGGAAACTTTTGATAAAGTGCCACATCAAAGATTACTACTTAAACTAAAATGAATTGGAAGATGGTATGAAAAGAAAGGTACTACAATGTGCAGATGACTAAGAAATAGAAAGAAAATAAAACTTATAAATGATGGAGATAAACAATATTTACAAGTTGATCCAGACAAATTAATGAAATGGTAAAAAAATGGCAGATTTTATTCGACTTTGGGAAATATACTTACACGTACGCACGCACGCCCGCACGCACGCAAGCACGAACGCACCTACGTTCGCACGCAACCAGGCACGCAGGCACGCACGAACGCACGTGAGGAAGCTCGCAAGTACGTAAGTGCTGACATGAAACATTCAGAGCAGTGTGCAATTGCAACTTCATATGGTAGTACAACATAATAAAAACATAACATAACATAAAATAACATAACATAACATAACATAGCATAACATAACATAACATAACATAACATAACATAACATAACAACATAACATAACATAACATAACATAACATAACATAACATAACATAACATAACATAACATAACAACATAACATAACATAACATAACATAACATAACATAACATAACATAATAGCTGTTGCAGTAAGAGAAAAAGGCAGACATAGGTAGTTTGTATTGATGACTAAGAAATGGAAAGAAAATAAAAAACTTTTAAATGATGGAGATAAATAATATTTACAAGATGATCCAGAAAAATTAAAGAAATGGCCTAAAGAAAATGGCAGATGTTATTCGATTTTGGGAAATATACCTAAACGCACGAACGCACGCGCGTACGCAAGCACGAACGCACGCACGCACACACTCTACCAGGCACGCATGCACGCACGCACGAACGCACGCGAGCAAGTAGGCTAGGCTTATTATTATATAGGTTTTTTTTAGCGCTACGATGTTGCTATAATGTAGCTTTTTCCCTGAAACAATATCTATGGATAGTTACAATGTCACTGCAGTGTAGCTAGTGTTACTTTGTAATGCTATATATTGACGTTTCTATATATAAAACACCTCTATGGAATAATAAGAAAAAATACAATTTGAAAAGTATTCCAAATTACTACGTGCGTCCAGCGCATTTGTACGCATAATTATTATCTTTCCGATGACGTAGAAATCAAAATGATTCCGCAACTTCCGCTATAGCCTTTTCTTTCGTCCGAATCGGCCCACAAATGCGGCCGTGAATAAGACACAATGGACAAACACACATATAAACAGACTCATTAATGTATATATTATTATATATGGAAAAAAGAGCTTATTATATTTATGAATAAGTAAACAGGCCTCATTTAAAAAGTAGGAGTGTACACCCCTCAGTCGCTATTACTATGTTCAGGTAGAAAAAGTCAAACAACATAAATATATACGTAATCATCGCATCATACGGACGTAACTAAAGAATGAACTCGCATCGCTTTGTGAAGTATATGCCAGATTTATTTAATAAGTTTTTAATAGTTATTATTACTAAGTTATTAGGAGGTGTTTAATCGATGTATTAAGCCTAGATTAGCAACATATAGGCAGGTTTCTAAAATATTATAGTTAAACCACCCAAGTGGATATGGACAAAATCCATATGGTGCCAAAGATTGATGACAAAGTTTAGCCCCTTTAGTCCTCCCTGAATGGAACACGATGTTCCGCCCTTTAATCCTGACATTTGCTAAATTGCTCTGACCTCAGAGGTCAACGTAATTAGGGAACTGAGTGGGAGCCCTGGAAACCCTGGATTTGGCCAGCTCCAAGAGTTCAAATGTTTAACTTACGAACTGGGCAAGGAAGTGCTGGCAGATGTCATTGTCCAGCGGTTGAGACGGTAGATGGCTTAACAAGTTGACCAACGGTAAAGCGAATTGGGTATTTAAGCAATCACAGCGCCTATTGTGATGACGTCTGAATGTGGTAAGCTGATAGTGTAAGTGCACTGGAAGCGCGTTTCCAAAGGGCGGGCAAGACTATTTAAAATTCACACTTATGTGTGTAGTCATGCCTAATTTTAGGCATTCAAATTTTCAGGCGGCGGGTCGTACCTGCTTTAGATTTATAATTAAAAATTTGCGGTCAGAATTTACTTGTCAAGTCTTCTAGACGTTAAGAGTCTATACATTTTACGTGATGTTTACATTAAATACTTTTCTTTACGGTTTACGGTGATATATATCTTCAATGTTTCTTTTCATTGTCATCATGAGTGATTATATTGCTACTGTGTACGTAGCCGTCTGATTTACACGATCGATTAAAATCTTTTCGAAACTGGAGAACAAAGCGTTGACTACACTTATGTAGTAATATATGTACTCATTGGTCGATTGAGTACAAAATCAATTATAAATCTTGACCTGGCGAGCGCATAGAAGACGGACAATTAAAACACATCTACATATGTGAGAAATGCCTCAGGGACCTTTGCGTGCGGCCCCGAAGAAGATACGACGGGGAGGCATATATCGTACAGCATGAATATTATTTTTCAATGTGAACCAGTATTTATTTGTGAGTGAAAATCATGCCAACATTTGTCGTTGATACACATGATTTGTAAAAAAGAGTTAACATATTTTAACAAGATTTGCCATACAAGCCAAACGCCGAGATGACAAGTGGACAAGGAAGTCAAGGAAGGCTTACAGAGAGTCCAACAATGTCCATCTACGTGTCACCCCCCTCTTGGTATACGTGTCAACCTTGTTTTTAAACATATTCACGCTCCTAGCAGTTAAACAATCCGTAGAAAATTGGTTACATTAATTTAGTATCCTCTGTGAGAACGAGTATTTCTTGATATCCAATCTACACTGATCCTTTACTCAAATAGAGTGCGATCAGTTAGCGCGGTTTCGGCACTGCACACGACGGTGTTGCCATCTGGCGAGTTCCGTGTGGTTTTTTTATGTTAATTTGTTGTGTTAATGGTCATTTTGTAGCTGTTTGTTAATTGTCATTCTGTAGCTGTATGTTAATTAGACGCAGGTACACTGCCGCCTAATGTAGCACAGTTGCACCGTGTGTGAGTGCGTGCGTGCGTGCGTGCGTGTCTATATATATATATATACACACACACACACACGCACACACACACACACACACACACACACACACACACACACACACACACACACACACACACACACACACACACACATATATATATCAAAACGGCGAATCAAAATGGTGGCCGGTAAAAAACATTTGAATCAGCTAAAAATTTAC
Source organism: Lamellibrachia columna (assembly GCA_963662155.1). Lineage (NCBI taxonomy): Eukaryota > Metazoa > Annelida > Polychaeta > Sabellida > Siboglinidae > Lamellibrachia > Lamellibrachia columna. The sequence continues at coordinate 36,575,287 of OY759268.1, forward strand.
GAAAGTTGAGTGGTGGAGGACGCTTCCCGCTTTCCCTGATGTGTCCCGCTTTTCCATGAGTAGATGTTGACGCATGTGCATTATATAACATGTCTACAAACATGACATGTCTAGCTGAGAGAAGCATCAAGGAACCCGAGTGACAACTTGTTATACAACACTTGATAAGATCTAGACACGAGCCGTCAGATGATGGACTTTAGTTGAATGTGCCAAAGTAAGATCACCAGATGCGACAGAGCATGACCAACAGGTATATTGAAGAACTACGTCGCCCTCTGGCTGTCTCTGCGTTGTGGAATTTACAGGGATAACCTTATAACACGAACCTTTTACATGGTACATAATTGTTGATAACGTTAAGTGTGTTACTAAGACGCCAGCAGCTTCTTAAATCTATGCGAGTGTCATCTGACGGCGAGTTAACTTGACTCGATGACCTGTCATGTTTGCTGGGGAAAGGGGAGTGTGGACGGAGGTTGGGAGGAGCGTATGTGTGGGAAGTATATGAACGAGGAAGGGAGACGTGAAAGACCCGGATAAGTAAGGAGGTATCACATGTATAAGTTACTTGATGAACCTATCACAGATGCTTATGGACGGGAGGACAAGAAATACGCAATATAGCCACTTTCTATTTTAATCTCAAGAAGTAACTGTATTCAGCCAGTCAGGTTGGAACGTTCGAAATGTCGCACGTTTGGCAGTGAGATGCTGCAGCGGATTCGCAGCCGCGCAGGTACATTGATGGGGACATTCCGGAAACATCGATATGCATATTTTTTTATGGCAAAAACTGCAATTTTTTAGGATAGGCGTGTTTGCGACTTAATTAAAGCAGTTGGAGGTATGTGATTTTGATAGCTTGTTCAGAATATTAACGACATTTTGGCGGTGGCTTTGATTTTTTTAGAATTTTTTATGGTCTAGTTTTATTATAATCAGACAAAACGTAAACTTGGCCACCAACGCACTGTGGCCTGACCACTGCAGCGGTAGTTTGATGTATTCAATTTACGTGACAGACGTGACATCGCTGCTGAGTGAGGGAGGGAAGGCAGGAGGAGGGAGGGAGGGAGGGAGGGAGGGAGGGAGGGAAGGAGGGAGGGCAAGACCAAGCTTGGTCACTGTCGTGGGAGCCACCGACAGAGCAACAACATCTGAAGCAGCAGTTCACAAGAATAAATGGTCCGGACAGTTACAAGATGTATCTCCCTTCACTTCCCTCCTCACCACTCTCACTCGCCCTCCATCCTCAGTCTCGCTCTCCCACTTCCCCCTCCCTCCCTCTTACTCTCCCTGCATCCTTTTCTCCCCTCTGTCTCTCGCTCTCACCTTCTGTCCCCCTTCAATTCCTCCTCTGTGTCACTCACTCTCTCTCTCTCCCTCTCCCTCCCTCCTTCCATCTCACTTGCTCTCTCCCCCTCCCCCTCTCTCACTCCCTTCCTCCGTCCATCAACTCTCTCGCTCTCTATCCCCATCCCTCTTCCCGCACCTCCCATTCCCCTCTCTCTTCCTTCCTCTCCCTCCCCCTCTCTCACACTCCCTCCCTCTCTCTCTCACTCTCCCTCCGCACCCCTCTCTCTGCATTATAGTAAATAATATATATATTTATATTTTATATTATATTTATATATTTATATTTATATTTATATATAATATTTATAGTTAAATGTTGCATGTAATACAGTGTGAGAGAGAGAGAGACGGGGAATGAGGGGGGAGAGGGGGAGAGAGAGGGGGGGAGAGAGTGAGAGAGAGGGGGGGGGAGAGAGAGAGGGGGGAGAGAGAGAGGGGGGGAGAGGGAGAGAGAGAGAGAGAGGGGAGAGAGACAGGGAGATGATAGAGTGAGAGTGGGGAGGGATGGAATGGGAGAGAGTGTTTCAGGGAGTGAGTGAGTATGAGAGGGGGAGGGAGGAAGGGAGGGAGGGAGGGAGGGAGGGAAGGAGAGAGAGACAATAGTGGGAGGAAAGAGAGGGAGGGAGGGAGGCTCTATTGTGTTCACATCACAAAAATCACAGCACCTGAAGTTTGCTTGTAAATGCTTCAATAATGTTGAGACTGGACACTGATATGTCAGATGTCAATAAACGACAACAGGTTCAGTACACACTGAAACAAGAAAGACTCTGGCAGTTTTTAATCCAGTAATTACTATTGGTGATAATTATGTAGACTGGGTTGAGATTTGCAAAGATATTCATATCACATTTCAGTGAACAGCAGATGACAATACTGACATCTGGTGAGTAGAAAGCTAACTATATATTGTTAACTCGCGCAGTGCAGCCATCACATGAATAGATATCTGGAATTTACAGGAATAACCTTATGACATTGACGTTTTACATGGTACATAATTGTTGATAACATTGATATTGCTACTTCGATGCCAGCATCTTCTTAAATCTACGCGAGCGTCATATGACAGAGCCTTAGGTTGACTCTATGCCGCATCATGTTTGCTGGGGAAAGGGAGTGCAGTTTGAGGTAGTGTGTATAATGTATAAAAACGGAAATTTGATTGAATGATAAAGCATGTTATATCACTGCATCAGTTAACACATCAGTAGTTGTCATGAAGAAAGATCAACAAAAGGTGACAATGTCATTAAAAACAATGAAGGCAAGTTGCCACAATGTCATGACATATGGTGATTTTTTGTCACATTTTTTAAAGTACCCATTTTTATATTAGATACAGTGTTATAATTTAATTATCTTCATAATTATATTTTGGTACTCTACATCCACTTTTAAGGAACAGTCCATACGCGAACACTTCACCCACCGAATAATTACTTATAGCACCATTGCAGATCAGGAGAGTATGCTCGGTCAGCAGAGATCTGGGGATACCCGTCACCATGTTCGATTTGCAAATCATATTCCAAGGTGTCCAGTGCTGATGTTGGAGAATTCCCTAAACGTAAGAGCTCCAGTGTCGTTGTTTGTGTATCTGCACAAACGTCACGATGGCGCACTGCATTTGCACTTTCCATCTCATGGTTGTGTGTTCAGTGAAGTGTGACTGTCATGGGACACCCAGCAAGGACTGACCAATCGGTTGTGTGTTCAGTGAAGTGTGACTGTCATGGGATACCCAGCAAGGACTGACCAATCGGTTGTGTGTCCAGTGAAGTGTGACTGTCATGGCATGCCCAGCAAGGACTGACCAATCGGTTGTGTGTCCAGTGAAGAGTGACAGTCATGTCATGCCAAGCAAGGACTGACCAATCGGTTGTGTGTCCAGTGAAGAGTGACTGTCATGGCATGCCCAGCAAGGACTGACCAATCGGTTGTGTGTCCAGTGAAGAGTGACTGTCGTGGGATACCCAGCACGGACCTGCCAATCAGTTGACCTGTTCAGATCAATTCCCAAGTCATAAAAATAATCAGTTGACCTGTTCAGATCAATTCCCAAGTCATAAAAATAAGACTGTGAACTGTGTTAAGAAACTGATGTGATTCAAACAACTTTTTTGATTAGTCTACCAACACAACTTTAGAGTTGTTTGAAGGAAACTTGCTATTAGCACCGGTGTCGTAATAGCATATATAGCTTGTTGGGCAAATGTTTACTTGCATTATAGGTACATATAAGAACACATTGATCAACTTAGTGGGTGTGTATAATAGTGATTATTGGTGAAATGTCAAATACATACATGCATGCATGTATGTATGTATGTATGTATGTTAGCATGCATGCATGCATGCATGCTAACATACATACATACATACACACATACATACATACATACATACATACATACATACATACATACATACATACATACAAATACTTTATCATTTCCAAAATGAGCAAATGTTGGGTTTCAATTCAACCAACTCATATGACAACAGGTCATAATACTATAATTATTACCGATTATGTCCACAAGATTTCTGTAGTCTTTTCACTACAATGGTCTTTGTGCTCAGACAGCAGGTATTCCTTTATCCTTTTTTGTTGTCCGCAGTAGAAGATGTTGCTCTTGTCTGATGCTGGCAGCGTAGATCAACCTGAATATTACATAATACAAATGTTTACTTCAGACTAGTTACAACTTAACACATCTTTACATTGGGTCTCACATTATCAGCCTCAGGTAACAAGGGCTTTAAAGCTCTATGCAACTGTGAACAAAATCACATGTAAGGAACACATTTCCCATATTAATTAAAGTGCACATTTACGTAGGCACTGCAAGTTGCCATTGACAACTTCACTACTAATGGCTGTGTATGGTATAGTATAATCCCATACAACTTGACACAAAACACGCTGCACATCTGTATTTAAACTGAACCATGGACTAGTTTCTGAGAATCAAATAAATCTATTAACACATGTTGCAATATTATAGTTATGCAAATTCAGTGGGGTGGTTACTGCCTTAGATGGGGTGGTCACTGGCTCAGATGAGGTGGTCACTGCCTTAGGTGGAGTGGTGACTGCCTTAGATGGGGTGGTGACTGTCTTAGATGGGGTGGTGACTGCCTTAGATGGGGTGGTGACTGTCTTAGATGGGGTGGTCACTGGCTCAGATGAGGTGGTCACTGCCTTAGGTGGAGTGGTCACTGCCTTAGATGGGGTGGTGACTGCCTTAGATGGGGTGGTCACTGCCTTAGATGAGGTAGTCATTGCCTTAGATCGGGTGGTCACTGCCTTAGATGGGGTGGTGACTGCCTTAGATGGGGTGGTCACTGCCTTAGATGGGTTGGTTACTGCCTTAGATGGGGTGGTCACTGCCTTAGATGGGGTGGTTACTACCTTAGATGGGGTGGTGACTGCCTTAGATGGGGTGGTGACTGCCTAAGATGGGGTGGTTACTGCCTTAGATGGGGTGGTCACTGCCTTAGATGGGTTGGTTACTGCCTTAGATGGGGTGGTCACTGCCTTAGATGGGGTGGTCACTGCCTTAGATGGGGTGGTCCCTGCCTTAGATGGGGTGGTGACTGCCTTAGATGGGTTGGTTACTGCCTTAGATGGGGTGGTCCCTGCCTTAGATGGGGTGGTGACTGACTTAGATGGGGTGGTGACTGCCTTAGATGGGGTGGTGACTGTCTTAGATGGGTTGGTTACTGCCTTAGATGGGGTGGTGACTGCCTTAGATGGGGTGGTCACTGCCTTAGATGGGGTGGTCACTGCCTTAGATGGGGTGGTCACTGCCTTAGATGGGGTGGTCCCTGCCTTAGATGGGTTGGTTACTGCCTTAGATGGGGTGGTGACTGTCTTAGATGGGTTGGTTACTGCCTTAGATGGGGTGGTGACTGCCTTAGATGGGGTGGTTACTGCCTTAGATGGGGTGGTGACTGCCTTAGATGGGGTGGTGACTGCCTTAGATGGGGTGGTCCCTGCCTTAGATGGGTTGGTTACTGCCTTAGGTGGGATGGTCACTGCCTTAGATGGGGTGGTCCCTGCCTTAGATGGGGTGGTGACTGCCTTATATGGGGTGGTCACTGCCTTAGGTGGGGTGGTTACTGCCTTAGATGGGGTGGTCACTGCCTTAGATTGGGTGGTCACTGCCTTAGATGGGGTGGTCCCTGCCTTAGATGGGTTGGTTACTGCCTTAGGTGGGGTGGTCACTGCCTTAGATGGGGTGGTCACTGCCTTATTGACTGTGTACTAAATCAGAGAGATGGTCACTAAATGATGTACCTTGTACTAAGGTTGGTGGACAGCCACTGACTTGGGCTGGACTCAATTATAATTGTCAAATACAAAGCATTACACACAAGTTATATTACAATTGCAAAACTTAAAAAAATTCATTAGAATGCTTCTTACTTATTTAATAACTTCGCTCAAGGTAGAATGACTATACTCCTTTATAAAAAAGATTACATGTGCCATCGTTGCTCATCTTAGTCATTGTTTTGGCTGTATCCATCCAGTCTTGCTGCCAGGAATGGTTTCAATTACAATGATCAATTTAAAATAAAAACATTAAAATTATGCAATTTCAATAGCTGGTACTTGGAAAAGCATGATTTTGATTGCTAGAAGACAGGCGTGTATAAAAACATTGATCGTGGGATCAATTGACTATGGAAGTACAACCCGTAGTTTTATAATATAAATTAGAGTCTGAACAATGACGTATCCATGACAACAACAACAATGATGTATCCATGGCAACAAGTATGTAAATTGTTAAAGAATTACGGTTTCAGGAAAGAATACAGCATATCATCAATAATGCTTACTTATATTAACAGAAATCATAATGCTACCACCAGAATGCAAAAGTCGGCTGATCTGATGTTTTAATAAGTTTGAGCATGATTGAGCATGTATTGGCCTAGATACGTGATTGAGCATGTGTTGACCTAGATGTGATTGAGCATGTATTGGCCTAGATATGTGATTGAGCATGTATTGGCCTAGATACGCGATTGAGCATGTGTTGGCCTAGATATGTGATTGAGCATGTATTGGCCTAGATATGTGATTGAGCATGTATTGGCCTATATACGTGATTGAGCATGTATTGGCCTAGATATGTGATTGAGTATGTGTTGACCTAGATACGCGATTGAGCATGTGTTGGCCTAGATATGTGATTGAGCATGTGTTGGCCTAAATACGTGATTGAGCATGTGTTGGCCTAGATACGTGACTGTTTCAGTGCACAGCACGTGTTGTACTTACGTTCACAATCTCATGATTTCGCCTTTATATTACACTCCAGAAGCGCCACATGTTATTTCGGGTAGACTCTATTAGAACCATATTACTTACCTGGTGCCCAGGTTGCTGGGGCAGCCACTGCGTTGCTGGTGCTGATTTTGTGAGCATATTTAACGAGTTCCTCTAAAGACGTCCGCTGTTCATTTGAATGCTTGATCAACTCCAGTTTCTGTTTAGCCTGGTAAATGACAATAGCCCGCAAACAGTATCAACTTTGAAAGAGAGTAAACATGTTGGACATGCAATTTTTGGAATTAAAAAAGGTAAAGGTATATTCTTATGTAGCCCGGTATCTAGTCCTTGGGACTGGTAAAAACACTTTACACTTCACCCCAGCAGGCCTGCTCATTCATGCTTGATTTCTCTGGGAAGCATTCAGCCACTCTGCAATTAATAACAGTTTGCAGACATTAAGGTCCCTCCTCAATTTGATTATCTAATATCCAATACGACAAGCTGCACTTTTATTGAGATTTGTTACTTAGTTTTGTGTGTGAAATCAACGGACAAACTATTAAATTATTTTTCACTGGATATGCAAATTTTTGAAAAAATTATCTGGCCCTATATACTATAACATCAAGCTATATACTATGACATCAGGCTATATGCTATGACGACAGGCTATAATACTATGGCATCAGGCTATATACTATAACATCAAACTTTATACTATAACATCAAGCTATATACTATGACATCAGGCTATATGCTATGACGTCAGGCTATTATACTATGGCATCAGGCTATATACTATAACATCAGGCTAAATACTTTATCATCAGGTTTTATACTTTAACATCAAGCTATATACTTTAACATCAGGTTATATACTATTACATCAGGCTATATACTGTAACTTCAGGCTATATACTATCAGGGAGTTTAACCTGGGTTAAACTGGTTTTGTCCAGCCCGGTGGTTTAACCCAGGTTAAACATGCGTTTTACTAGTTGAACCCGGGTTAAACCTGGGTTAAACTGGGCTTTACTTTGAGAACTGAGGATGATATTAGTGGGGGGGACATCCTCAATATCAATACAGCTGGCATGTGGATTAATGATGGTTTCACATTGGTGTCATATTATTGATAAAAGATGAAAAATGCTCTTTAAATAAGTCTGTCAATGTGTCTACCTATCACTGTATGATAATCATGCTGTTGGTGTGTTCTGTTATTGATTGAAACAACTTTTCTGCACACTGAACGCATAGAAGCTACAAAGATTTCCCTTCAGTTAGTGGTATTTTCCCTAGCCAGAAACCTCAAGTTAATATTCACCTTATGGAAACAGCTTGTACTAGTTTCCAGTTCAGACCACAATCCTTGTATTTGCTTAAACCAGGCCAGGAAGTCCATAATAAAAGGGACTTTTATCAGTTAGCCACAGGCATAAAATGCCTTTGTTGCCCTCACAATGGACAGTGCTGAGTCTTCTACGCTGGACTTGTGTTGTTATTTTGCATAAAAGAAGTGTAGTGATTCAAGCCAGGCAACCAGTATAGTCTGGTGTCAGCTTGCAGAGGGAATATTGAACCTTGGAGACTGACAGGTGGTAATCCACTCTCTCGGCAAGCAGCACTTGTGTTCACTGCCAACAACTGGATTCACCCTCTAACCCCTAAAGTTAAAACAATCATCAGAGCCACCACCAATTCACGGTCAAGTCATTTAGCTCAACTCACCAACTAAGACCAGATTTATTCTTCCATACTGTGATAAAATATGCCTGAAAAATAGTTTAACCCGGGTTTAACCCAGTTTAACCCAAAATGGAGGTTTCGACCAACCCAGGTTTAACCTGGGTTAAACCCGGGGAATGGGTTTTATTTTGAGGATATAAACAAAATATTTTATTAAACTGACTGCACATAACTAAACTGTGACACACTATTAATTTAAACATTAACGAACCTGATTCAAAGTGAAATGTGTAATTGCAAGAGTTTTCATGATGCTGTGTTACTGAACACCCCCCCTGACACGGGGGGGTGGCTGTAAACTGACCAGGAGGTCCTCTGCATCTTTCAGGTTGTAGAAGTAGGATGTCTCTGTCTTCAGAAACTGCACCTTCTTCTCCATCGCAATCTGTTGCTAGGCTGTCATGGAAACTGTTGTCATAGTGACATCGTTAAGAAAATAAAGTTGTGCTTAACCGAATGTGTAGACGAAGTCAAGACATAAAGATACTGCCAAACATGTATTTATAATTGACATTAAATTACTGGTCAATGTAGTTGTTAAACCCTGACAGTCTGCCAGTTCCAGCCAAGCTTAAGACACCTATCAGCAGCTCACCAGTGTATCCAGCCCTTGACTGAGGGAAACCCTCTTCCGCCTACACCACTGCCTGCCTGCAACTTCACTGTTTTGCTCTCTGTCTACAACTATATAACATCCAAGCCTGGCTGACCAAACACTTACTAACCATTCATTAACTCTCACTTTCTGGCCTTCTAGTTTGAACAGACTAACTAACACCACAGGTTTCTCACAAGGCAAAAGTCCCTGGGTAATTAATTAACACTGATACTTATACATCTGGTGACACTGGACCTTGGCTATCTATCATCCCAGCACTGACACCCCAGCATTGACACCCCAGCACAGACACCCCGGCACTGACACACTAGCTCTAACACCCCAGGACTGACACCCCAGCACTGACACCCCAGGACTGACACCCCAGTACTGACACCCTAGCACTGACACCCCAGGACAGATACCCCAGCACAGACACCCCAGCACTGACACCCCAGCACTGACACCCCAGCACTGACACCCCAGCACTGCCACTGGCAGGATACTTAAAACATGTAGTTAGATATAACAAGTACAACTTATATCAAACTGATGACATCATTATATTATAAAACTGATGTGGTAACAATTATATTATAAAACTGATGTGGAAACAATTATATTATGAGCCCTACCATATAATTATGTTATAATGAGCCCTACCACATCATTATGTTATAATGAGCCCTACCACATAATTATGTTATAATGAGCCCTACCACATCATTGTTATATTGAGCCCTACCACAGCATTATGCTATAATGAGCCCTACCACATAATTAGATTATAATAAGCCCTACCACATAATTATGTTATAATGAGCCCTACCACATAATTATGTTGTAATGAGCCCTACCACATAATAACGTTGTAACGAGCCCTACCACATAATTACGTTGTAACGAGCCCTACCACATAATTATGTTGTAACGAGCCCTACCACATCATTATGTTGTAACGAGCCCTACCACATCATTATGTTGTAATGAGCCCTACCACAACTGCAGTCATTTAGAGGGAATGAACAATGATTAAAACATAAGCCCATTTTTGGTTTCTTTTTCCTCTTCCATTATGAACAACCCATGTCAAATAACTGGACACAGCTACATATCTTACATTGATTAAACATGTAGACATATTGGTAAAGATTATCTATGCAAAATTCAAGAATGAAACGGAGAAGTACAAAGGGTATACCCGCCCAGTTTTAGCTTACAACATCCTGGATATTAATTCAATGCTTTATCACTCCATGCAGTATACATATTTTTACATGGATAGTTGCTCAACAAAGTGGGCTGATCTAACATTTGAATAACTTTGAAGGCGATTGAGCATGAGTTGGCCTAAATACACGATTGTTTCAGTGCACAGTAAGAGTCATGAATTACGTGTTGTACCTACGTTGACTACCTCAAGTGATTTCACCTTTATACTACACACGCCTACAGGCACAACGGGTTATTTTGGGTTGGCTCTATTTAAACCCTATTACTTACCTGGTGCCCAGGGCGCTGGGGCAGCCTCTGCATTGCTGGTGCTGATTGTGTGAGCATATTTAATGACTTCCTCTGAAGACGTCCTCTATTCTTTCGAACACTTGACTGACTTCAGTTTCTGTTTAGCCTGGTAAATGGCGACAGCCTACAAACAGCATGAACTGTGAAAGAAAGAGTAAACAGAATGTCAGACATGTAATTTTTTTAATTAAAAAGGTAAAGGTATGTTCTTATATCGCGTGGTATTTAGTCCTTGGGACTGCTAAAACACTTCACCCCTTCCAGACCTGTTCATTTGAACGCCATCTCAATATCTTTGGGAAGCATTCAGCCATGCTGCAATTAATAGTAGTTTGAAGGCATTAAGGTCCCTCCTCAACTTGAGTGTTTTGTTCGTCTCGTTTCAGATTAATTTTGCAAACAATAGACCCCATCTAGTATCCAATATGACAAGCTATATACAATAACATCAGGCTATATATTATAACATCAGACTATATACTATAACATCAGACTATATACTATAACATCAGATTATATACTATAACATCAGATTATATACTATAACATCAGACTACAACTATAACATGAGGCTAAATACTATAACATGAGGCTAAATACTATAACATGAGGCTAAATACTATAACATGAGGCTAAATACTATAACATCAGACTATATACTATAACATCAGGCTATATATTATAACTTCAGACTATTCACACTTTGTGAGTTATACCAGTTAATTATTTTGAAAATTGTAAAAAAATATGCCCTCTTTTATTAAATCGACTGCACATAACTTAAACTTTCACACTATTAATTTGAACATCAATGAACCTGATTCAAAGTGAAGCGCCTTAATTTTAATGAAGTTTTTATGATGCTGTGTAACTGACCCCACCTCTGACACTGGGTGGGGTTGGCTGTACACTTACCAGGAGACACAGGGGGAGGCGGTGGCTGTAAACTTAGCAGGAGTTACTTCAGTAGCATAGAGCACAGACATCATGATCTCACTGCAAGGTGAAACATTTAATTAATAGACATGACTTGACCCCTCATATCTTATGCGGTTATATACCAAACAGCCCGGCCTGTGGGATACTCTGATATCTGATGCTCTAATATAACTATTTAAAACATATGTTACATATAGTTGATATCATAACTAATTCATCTTTAAAAAATGTTTTTCAATGACAATATTCTACGTAAATTGTACATATAGTTAAATAGGCTGAATGTAGCGATGTGAATTCAGTAGATGTGTACACAACCAGTAGTGTTTGTATGCATACTGCAAACACCAGCAGGGATTGAACCTGCCACACACAACACTGAAACATGTCTACAAATCAATGATCAGTTCGGCAAAACATTTACAAAAACACTCAAATGTTTACATTACATTTATCCCGTGTGGGATATTTATGTCCCCTGGCATAGACACCATGTAGATCCGACCAACGGCTTTTGGTAGCAATTGGATTCAAACCCGGTCATCTCAATTAACAGTCTGGCCTCTGACCGCCCAGTCACAGCGTCTCCAAGTCACTGGCGTATCTAGGATCTCACAAGGGGGGGGTTGCAAATTTAGTCACCCATAAGTTCCTGTGCTACCATGTAGTGGCGCAAAAGGTTACATACAAATCTAAACTTTAAGCCACAGGGAGATTTGACCCAATGACCCCAAAATACACTTCTAGTGGCACCTATATTTTCACTCTCAGGTGCAGCTCCAATAGGATCTTGAGATTAGACAGTGTCAGTTCCAACAGGGTCTTGAGATTAGACAGTGTCAGCTCCAACAGGGTCTTGAGATTAGACAGTGTCAGCTCCAACATGATCTTGAGGTTAGACAGTGTCCGCTCCAACAGGTCTTGAGATTAGATGTACACCCAGCTCTAACCAGTGTACACCAAACTAACAAATATACACCCAGCTCTAACCAATGTACAACCAGTTGTAACCAATGTACACCAAGCTGTAACCAATGTACACCAAGCTGTAACCAATGTACACCCAGCTGTAACCAATGTACACCCAGCTCTCACCAATGTACACACAGCTGTAACCAATGTACACCAAGCTGTAACCAATGTACACCAAGTTGTAACCAATGTACACCCAGCTGTAACCAATGTACACCCAGCTCTAACCAATGTACACCAAACTGTAACCAATGTACACCCAACTCTAACCAATGTACACCAAGTTATATCCAATGTACACCAAGCTCTATCAAATGTACACCAAGCTCTAAACAATGTACACCAAGCTCTAACTATTGTACACCAAGCTCTAACTAATGTACACCAAGCTCTAACTAATGTACACCAAGCTCTAAACAATGCTGATCAAACAAACATTAACACCATTTTATGTTCTGTAACGGATCCGTTGGATTAAACGTTGCGATCAGCAGCCATATACAATGAAATGACTGGTTGTCACCGTGCCAGGTGACGGACCAATCCTGTATCAGCAATGTTAAACGTCAGCACAGCGGACACATGCCAGTTATAATCTGATACAGGATAAGTAATATCTCAGTACAAATACATATTTAAGAGTCCCTGTGTTGGGAAAGTGTCAATGTTAGAAACGGGCACATTTCAAGTCTAATAAACACATCTCTTACTCACTAGGTGTATCAAGTTTGACCTTACCTCTGTAGGTCGTATCCCATAGTAACCTTCAAACATTGCAATCTCAAGTGAGTCATCAGCAAATTGTGACCCTTCTCTCTGGATCTAAAACAACAAAGTGCTGTCAATTAACTATTGACAAAAGATATTCTTACTAGTCTAGCAGACATTTGGAGGGAGCCAAACATTCTGTTCTTATTATGACAACTGAAGTATGACAAATACTGGATCAATGTAAGTTTTTATAATCCAATATTTTTGGTTTTAAAATAAATTATCGCTCAAAATCTCGAATGTACATGTTTCAATTGTCAGTGAACATTATGGTTAATTTTTTTATTAATTGGTTTACAAATTTTCTTTAACACAAAATGGGTTGGTCAGCAAAAAATAAATAAAACACTAATCCAAATGTGTAATGCCTATGGAATTAATGAACTAGATTGGCCTAATTTATCTACGCCACTAGACAACATTCTTACCTAATTTTTTCTATGCCAGTGCAGTCATTCAACCATTCCAAGTACATTATTCATGTTAACACAAGTTTATGGACACGTGTTTTCACGGGAAAATGTGTCCACAGAATTTCATGAATTCACGTTCGGTAAAACATGAACTGAACCAGCTGAAACATGTGATTCCACGTGTTCTGAACCAGAGTTAATAGTATCTGTACACCCAATTTGTGCACAGAATGTCGTGAATTCACGAATTGTACCACGTGAATTGAACCAACCGAGACATGTGATTTCATGTGTTCTGAACCACTGTACACACGTGTGTATACACTAGTGTACACGTGTGTACAGTACACCAATTTGTCCACACAATCCCGTGAATTCACGTACGGAAACATGTGAATTCACCTTCAGAACACATTAAATCACGTGTGAATGTTACCTGGGATATTTAATTAACGTCATGATTGTCTTACATAAGGCAGGGATGCTGCAATTACTCGACAAAAACTATTCCTACATATAAGCCATGTGGTCTTTTTTGGGGGTAGGCAACGAATCACTATTATCATTGTTGTCCTGTATGCATCAGATAATCTTTTGCAACTCCACGTATTCACACTTGTCAACGCCTTCAACAACATTGAAATCCTCACCTAGAAGCGCTGTTTCTATGTCACAATTATTCTGGTATTCTAATTGTAACGACACATGCATGGTGTTCTATCGAGGACACATAATCATTCTGGTTACAACAATTTTATCAACATGTTTACTCAAAAAACAAACATCAGTTGTGTGAATTCAGTGTTCTGCTGTAAATGTACATGTGATTTCAATGTGGACAGAAAAGGAAAGCCCCTTACATAGGACCTACCGGTATACGCACGCATGCACGCACAGAAAGGGAGAGAGACAGGGATGAAAGCACACAGGGATGGACGCTGCGAGGCAGGCGGGCGGCCGGGTAGGAAATGTGCGTCCTGCTCAAAGCACTGTATACTCCACACATTGGCGCTTCTCCCACCACAAGTATTATGTGGATGCAGTGTAAGTGTGAAAAGTTGTGCCTGAAACAGAATCATCTCCATCATTAACTAGGCTTGCGCTACCGGTGGTCATTTGGGCAATAGACCACATGGCATCAGATTTTGCTAAACAAGTTTCCCATTTGAGCCAATTTGGCCAGTAGCATTTTCATTGAAAAGCATGTAGAATACATGTGCGTTTGTTGCTGTCTTGAAGCACGTAAACAAAATGGCAAAACTGAGGGCTTTAGGACAAACAGTTACACCAAAACTAGCCAAAATTAGTAATACTGTACGACACACAGAATAATTTCAGTCCATGCAGCTGCAAAAACAAATGCTAATCCTTCCAAACACCCCCTCCCCCCAACATCCCCTCCCCCCTACACCCACCCACCCGCACACACTGAACAGAACATTATTCTTTTACCTGTTCTTAACTATTGTTTGTGTGCATGCATTGGAAGTGTCATTTCTCTTCTAGGCTCTACTAGTCTTGGTCTGCTATGCTATAGTACAGGTTTGGCAGCGACATTAATAGGGATTTTTTGTTTGAGCACTGTAAAATGTCAAGTTGCGGCACAATGTATAGGTAGACACATTATGGAACAATCCTGCTTGTCAAGTCATTATTATTTGTTTTACAACCAAGTCTAAACAATACCTTGCTCATAATATTAGCTGAAAACCAGTCACATCATTTAATCATAGGTTGATATTGACACTTGATAAACCGTAGATCATGTACACTAGATTTCAAGAGCATTGCGAACCAATGAAGCCAGTTTACTGTCTCAGTTGCATGTAAACAAAGCTCAAGATTATCGCGACGTCGCCCTTTTGGTCGACAGGGTTGGTGGCATGTTGGAAGTAGAGAACTATAGTGTTGTAGACTCTTTCTTGTGCCCTAGAAAATAACATTCCCCTCGTAGCCAGCACAGAACCAGGTGATATTTCATGTACCAGCGACATTATTAGTATTACACCAATGACGACAGGCATGACAAAAGAGAGGATATTGACGTGACAACCGGATTTAAGTCATTCCAGCAATATGAGTATCAACCTGTCAAATAACAAACTTCCTCAGATCAACCCACACCGATGACATGTCACTGTTATTTGTGTTTATTCAATAAAAGTGCTTTTACCCAACTTCAAACTGAAACAAAATGCCATAGTTTGTTCTTACCGTCACCACTGGCAATCATTACTGTGTTGTGCTAGGCCAGCAAGACGATGTTCTTGGCTGTCATGCCGTCGACTGTTTGTTGTAGCGCTTTCACGTGCATACGCAGGTTGTTGTTCTCTATGTAACATCAAATTCTCGTGGAACATGTTGTTGAACCTCTCCGCACTATCCGCGTCCACCATATGCTTGCCCTATCAACAAAACATCACCATATGGACAGCGTCATGTGGACAACATTTAATATGTTGGCTTCTTTCAAAAGATTCACACTGTCTTCTTTCACTGAAAATTAACAAAATACATATGTGCATGTTTCTGACACATATCTTATAAGATTTAACAAAATTTCCATCCAAAGCAACAAAGGGCAAATGGATAAGGAATCCCTAAAAAAATTGCACATTCTTGGCAGATATCTGTGAAATTTTTTTGTATAGATATTATTGACACTTTTGGCACTTCCACAATCAGAAGATCATCTGTTTAATTAATTTATTGTCCTCTGTGATTTCCAAAGGGATCAGTGATATATTATCAAGTATCTACTCGAGTGATATGATTACTAAATTTATTTTGATGTAAAATCACCCACTGAAGTCCTCTTCAAACACATTGAAGCTGGCCATCCACTCATTGAGGCCAGTGGTCAGTTTCAGGTTACAGGTGTCATTTCGGATGTAGGCGGTCAACGTGTGTCGGCAGATGAACAACTTGAGGTCAACCCAACAACCGACACTAGTGCAAGTCTTGTCGAAGCGACACTAGTCGCTGTTCCCAACTCGACTCCTAATGTCAAAACATTCTGTCAAAGTTGAATACATGTTACTGTCTTGTAAGACTTTCTAAAGAACTCACAATTGATCTATGAACCCCTATACTAAACACTTGAGTTAAGTTCTGATAACACAAGGTAACATCAGTGTAATGTGTTCAACATAATTGGGTTATATTACATTGATGGGAGCAATAATAAAAATATATTAAACTACATGAAAGTAGCAATTGTGACAAACATTCCATCATATGTGACTTATTTGACAATACCATTCTACCTACATGTGTCAGACTTGATATAGCGGTCAATGAGGGATTGGCGGGCCCCTGGACTCTCTCTTCTCCATTCACAGTTCATTTCTCTGGTTACAACAATTTTCTCAACACATTTACAAAAAATAATAGTACACATCAGTTGTGTGAATTCAGTGTTCTGCTGTAAATGTACATGTGATTTCAATGTGGACATAAAAGGAGAAATACTTGCATAGGATCCACACGCACGCATGCACATATGCATGCACAGGGAGAGAGAGAGACAGGGATGAAAGCACACAGGGATGGAGGCGGGGAAACGGGCGGGTGTTCGGGCGGGCGGGAAGGAAAGGTGCGTCCTTATATAGAGCAATATACAGTCATTCCGACTGCTCTAAGCGCTGTATACTCCACATGTTGGAAGACATGTTAATTCCAAATCCATCTCGACTTCTCTGGGAAGCATTCAGCCATGCTGCAACTACTCCACGAAAACTATTCCTACATATAAGCCATGTGGTCTTTTGTCTGTGCTGGAGGTGGTAGGCAACGAATCACGACTATCATTGTTGTCCTGTATGCATCAGATAATCTTTTGCAACTCCACATATTCACACTTGTCAACGCCTTCAACAACGTTGAAATCCTCACTTGGAAGCGCTGTTTCTATGTCACAATTATTCTGGTATTCTAATTGTAACGACACATGCATGGTGTTCTATCGAGGACACGTAATCATTCTGTTTACAACAATTTTCTCAACACTTTACTCAAAAAACAAATATCAGTTGTGTGAATTAAGTATTATGCTGTAAATGTATGTGTGATTTCAATGTGGACAGAAAAGGAAAGCCCCTTACATAGGACCTACATGCACGCATGAACGTACGCACGCATGCACAGAGAGAGAGAGAGGGACAGGGATGAAACCACACAGGCGGGTGGGCAGGAAGGGTGCATCCTTGTAATTATAAAGCAGTATACAGAATCATCTCCATCATTAGCTTGGCTAGCACTACCAGTGGTCATTTGGGCCATAGGCTTCAGAGAGGCAGGGATTTCACTTCTCATGCCATGTCCACTGACATCCACTGTGTCATCTTTGCTCACAACCTGCAGAAAGAGTGCACTTTGAGTATACGGCAGTACAAAAATACAACTACACCAAAACTGCTCATCACCTGTCAAAACGTAATATGGTGTGAATTACACCCTACCCTTATGTTCATGACTAAAACATCTTTGAAAGTGCTTACTGATTCGTTGTTATGTATCAGTGCATCAGATTTCTTTACTGTACAATAGCTAACAGATCCCCAGTGCGCGAATGAAAAGTATGGGATATGTATATATTACTTTCTCAAGAGAAGTATCAGCTAATAAGCATACCACTGCATTTTAGGCAGGTGCAATAAATAGTAACACATGTAACTGATTAAACAAAAATATATGCAAATTAATTATTACTTACTGGGAAAGGAGATAAGTCTGCTGAACTGACACCACCAAGATATTTCAAGCAGACACTTTCAGTTGAAGTATGATGCTGTTGTTGTTGCTGGGCAGAAGGCTTGTCAGTCATTATCTCATCAAGTACTACAATGTAAACTTGGTTGCCCAGAGTCCACTGCTTCAGGAGAATGTCATGTTGTGCCATCTCTTCCACGAAATGCTTGGTGGAATGGTCAGAGCATACCCCAGCAATCTGTTTGCACACTGCCATCATCTTAGAATACTTTGTTCCTCTACCTATCGGCTTTGCTGGCTGAAATGCCTGTTGTTTTATGGTAACAGAACCAGTGGTTACTCGGCCATCCAGCTACCACTTGTCATCATGTAACCACCTCTCATGGATGAGGTTCTTGTCAAACAGGGGAATTTGCAGTTGTAAGCGCACAAGAAAGATGTGCTTGCATGGTAGAAAGTTGGTTCTGAAATCTGTACAGTTACACCCCAGACACTCTTTGTCTACGGTCCATTTTGATGATGATGTTGCCACACTCTTGACTTCATAGCAGCTTGACATGGTTTTCACTGTTGCACCCTTTCGGAGCTGTCGAGCAGTAGCTAATCGCTTCCTGATTTCTGTAGCTGCAGTTTCTGTTGCAAAATCACTGTACTGCTTAAGTACAGACTCGGTGGCTTCAATATTTATGGGCTGTGTCATTTTAATGCGCAAGGCATTGTAGTCGTGACTGGCGCGGACACCTTGATTGTAAAGACGAAGCCCTCTGATCATCTCACTCAGTGACTACTTTGGGGGAAGAAATCTCTTCAAAGTGGAATGATATGCTTCAATTCTATTGGTGGTGTGGTTACCGAGGTGGCCATTGGCATCGACATAGCAATGCACCCATGTCTCCTTGATGCGATCCCAGTTGTCAGAGAAGTATCTCAGGAATTTTTCTGGGGCATCTTTCTTTAGCTCATCGAAACTGGTTTGGTAGTCTTTCTCCGAATTGGTATATAACATTGAAGCCAGTGACTTTCTGACTGTGTCTGTTTCAGCAGAAGTGCACTGAATGTTACTCGTCTCTTTGCGGAATGTTTTGGCCACATGAAAGGTACACAAGATGATTTTTGCATTTGGCAAAATGTACTTCATAACACCGAGTAGAGTAAAATCTTTGTCAACAATCACACACTTTGTTTTTTTCTTCACAGTTGGGACAGCTGTGGTGATAGATTCTAAGAAGAACTGAACATTTCTTTGTGTCTCTGTGCACACTATGCATTGTGCAATGACTTGGCAGCATCCATTGCTATCCTCAATAACTGCACTGATTAGTGGCATACGGCGGTCATTCAGGTTGTATGTTGTCTACTTCCTGTACATGGCAGTAGCGTTCTGCAAGCAATTACATTGCTGACGTTTGCACGAATATTGCTTCCAGGCAGTTGTCCTCGTTTATTTTTAGGTCAATGGTTGAACCTTGATCGTCTTCTAGAATCTCCTCTAGTTCTTGTAGGAGTTTCTCTTCTTCATTTGGACAAGCAAGTTTCTCCTTTGTCCAGATATTGTGCATATCTTTTCTGGTTAGTTGTTTCCCTGACTTCTCAGACATGCATCTTCACAAATTCTCCACATTGACACCCAAGGCCAGCATGTTGATGGCTTCCTCTCTGAAAGATGGTGTCAAGCGTCTGCTTTCAGGGTAAGATGCCTTGACACCCTTTGACACTTCATGGTTGTGATAAAGTTTGACCTCTCTCAAAACTAACTCATGTGGCACTTGTAGCAGTGACGTAGATTGAATCTGCGCACTGCATTTTGTAAGTTCTACAATAAACAGGAACAATTTTATCATCAAATATTAGCACATGAAAAATCAGATTAAAACATCAGTCAACTTATACTACTTAAAAAAATTCTTATGTTTAAAAGATGCATAGTTTTAAGAATCTTTGAATGAAAACATAAATTGGATCGTGCTAGGCAATGTTGCCCTTATACTTGCTAAAATTCCTAAGGAGTATGTTACTGACATATATCTAAATCCAACATGAGAAATGCTTCAGTGTTACTTTATTCATGACTAATCAACTAGAGTTTATTTATTGTAAATTTCTAAGAAGTATATTTGTAAGTTACATATATACACCGCAAAATAAAAATCTGTGTCAAAAACAATTGTGTGCAAACAAATTCAAATTTATCTCCTCTCTAGAAAACTTCATATTTATTTGACAAGTAGTAATAAAGCATGAGAGTTTGACCTACTGATCTAAAACTATCCTGACTTGAACTAAAGAAAGCTTATTTGATCCTGAGTTGTTTGATTTAAATTTTTTATTTAAATCATTACTTAAATCACTCCAAAAAATCATTGATTTATGATTTGGTTTTTTTAATTGCTCATTTATATGAATTTAACACAAATAATTGTTTACAAGCATTGAGATCAACAAAGTGTTGTGTATGTTTGAGCTATTCCCTTTCTGAATGCAGTGAAGCCACACAAACTTGTCTTCCAGAGGAAGTATCTTTTCAAGTCAGAAGCCCTGAGTTAAAGTCCACTTAGAGCTTGTGCTAGTTGTTCTCAATTCAGTATGTTGACTCAATTGAGACAGTCTGGGCTACCATTGTTTAATACTGTACCAGTTTGCAGTCTGGTTAGACACCCTTAGAGTACACATGGCCATGGACAGGTGCTAATCCACCCTCTCAGCAAACAATAATTAGCACTGCTACAGCCATAGACACACAGCATGCTTTCCTTTCCAAGACAGATTATGCAACTACAGGAGGTGAAGCCTTGTGGACATTTTCTAATGTCTTTATATCAGCAAAAATCATGTACCCTCTGGTAAGACAAGTACCTAGATTGATTTGAAAGAGTTTATAAATACATCAACATATATATATAATTTTTTTTTTTTTTAAACTCCGATTTTTGTAATTGCTAATTTATATGAATTTAGCACAAATAATTGTTTACAAGCATTGAGATCAGCAGAGTTTTGTATGTCTTTTAATACAAAAGCACAAAGTGTGCACACTTGTGTAGCTGTATTGACACCAGATAGCCTGACAGTCAAATATTTTATGACATTGTGTATGTCTGAGCTATTCCCTTTTTGAATGCAGTGAAGCTACACAAAGTTGTCTTCCAGAGGAAGTATCTTTTCAAGTCAGAAGCCTCGAGTTAAAGTCCACTTAGAGCTTGGGCTAGTTGTTACCAATTCAGTATATTGACTCAAGTGAGACACTCTGGGCTACAGACTAATACTGTACCAGTTTGCAGTCTGGTTAGAGACCCTTAGAGTAGGCAGAGCCTTGGACAGGTGCTACTCCACCCTCTCAGCCAACAATAATTATCAGGGCTACAGCCACACAGCATGCTTTAATTTATTTCAAAGACAGATTATGGAACTACAGGGGGTGAGGCCTTGTGGACATTGTCTAAGGGGTGGATTCTTCCCAATGAGTGCCAGGAACAATTTTAAATTGGATCTGGCACTGTATCAAATAAAATATTATTATGCATTTATTTTAAAAACGACAGTTGTATTGCTGTTGTAAACCAAACTATGTCTATGGTATAACTATATAACTTTATATAAAAAAATCATGTACCCTCTGTTAATCAAATCAATTTGAATACAACACGTTTGAAAGAGTTTATCAATAAAAACATCTATATAAATGTCTATATAGCAGATTTAAAATTTTAACAAATTTAATAAATGAAAAAAATCAAATTTAAATGAAAAAAATCAAGGCAATCAGAAAGAAATTCTATATAATCAAATTACAGCAACCAGCTATTAAAGCCCAATTCTCACTGAAGTTGCGCAACAATGGCAAGACTTTGAGGATGCATACAAAGAAACAGCTCAAGAAGTACTGGGGTACAAAAACCATGGATCAGCAAGGAGTCCTGGGAGCTAGTAGAAGAGAGAAAATGACTGAAGAACAACATCGAGCAGACAAAGTCAGACAGGATTAAGCAGAATTACATGGATGAATATAGGTATAAAGACAAAGAAGTGAAGAAGAATCAGAATCAGAAATAGTTTATTTTAGAGACTCCTATTAAGACTGCAGCAGTCGCTGGCATAGGAGCCACCATAGAATTGACTATACAAATACAGTTTCTCAGTGCAACAAACAGAATAACCAAAGTTCAAAATCAGTAACCATCCTCAAAGTATTATGTGTGTGCGTGCGAGCGTGCGTGCGTGCATGCGTGTGTGTGTGTGTATGGGTGTTCTACATGTGTGCACAATATCCATGTACCTTACTATGCGATTTTTTAGTATTGTCTCTAGTTGCGCATGCATATGTAACAGTTCACGATTGCACATGAATTTTTATATTTATTTATAAAATTATACTTTGCATAGTTTACGAAACCTCGTAGACTATGTGTATAGAGTTTATCTTTCACAATTTGGGGGGTATCATTTAATGTTATTGGTATATTGTGTTTTAGAGATCGCTTTGTAAATGCTTAATACCAACAATGTGAATTTCATGTTGTCTGCGCGTATTGTGGTTATGTATGTTTATATTTGTAATTAATTGCCAGTGTTGTAGGTAGCCAGGTAATTTATAATAAAATTTAAGTTCTTGCAATGCTTGTATATCTTTGACTGTTAGCAGATTCATAGTTTTAAATCATGGTGAAGTGTGTTTCGTTATATTTGCTCTGTGTAATTAACCGTATTGCGTTTTTTTTAAGCTTATTTATTCTTTCACATTGAAACCCCCATATTGTCAGGCAGTAATTTAGTTTAAGTCTGTTTAGTATCCCGATTATTCTCGCGCATCTGTTTGATATATATTCAGAGTGTTTCTTCCTATTTAAATGTGTATCCAAAGTCAGTCCAAGAAAATTAAACTCATTAACTTTTTTGATAATGATATTATTGATTTTAGGAGCGGGTGCTTCTATATGTTTTCTATGCATGTGGAAGACCATGCATTTAGATTTAGCTATATTTAGTGAACGTTTATTTATTACAAGCCATTTTAGAGTTCTTTATTTATTAACAAATCGCCATCTGCATTTTGTGCATTTACGAAATTACTCAATGAGCTTAAAAGTAGGGTGTCATCTGCATATGATATAAAATTAAACAATTGACTAGCCTCTGAAAAATCATTAATATATATTATGAATAATAGTGGTCCCAGAATTGAGCCCCGAGGCACACCAGCAGCTATGTGCAGTGTATCAGATTTTGTCATCAATTTTTACAAATTGCGTTCTATTTGTTAAATAACTTTTGAATAGTTGCAATTGTACTCCTTCTATGCCATATTTTAATTTATTTAGTAGAATCTTATACAAGAAGAGCATGAGACAAGACAAGAGGAAGTGGGTTGACCACCTTGCCATGGAAGCAGAGGAAGCAGCACGTAATGGAAGAATGAAAGAAGTGTATGATATTACAAAAACACTCAGTAATGACAAACGTAAGTCAACAAAGGCAGTGAAAGACAAATGTGGAAATTTAATAACGGAAGGATTGGCCCGAAGGAAGCGATGGAAAAAACTTTGAGGAAATACTTAATTATTAAAAGCAGACATGAATACAAAAAAAAATGGCTTGTCAAATTATTCAGAACATTTTGGGAACAAGAGAATGTGCCAAAAACGTGGAAGCAGGGACTGATCATTAAAATACCGAAGAAAGGTGACCTTACAGAGTGCGGGAATTGGAGAGGAATTACTTTGACATTTATTCCTAGTAAAGTATTCGGAAGACTGCTCATTGACAAAATAAGAGATGGAGTTAACAGCAAGTTGAGAGACGAACAAGCAGGTTTCAGAACTGGGAGAGGCACAGTAGAACAGATATTTATTTTACGAAATATTATAGAACAGGTAGTGGAATGGAAGTCAACTCTATACATCACGTTTGTGGACTTTGAAAAAGCATTTGATTCAGTGCACCGTGGAATTAAGGAAACTAAAGCAAATATGGAGTTTAAATATATACACATTGAGATCTAAATTGAGGCTTTTTAACACACTTGTTAAACCGGTGTTGTTGTATGGAAGTGAAACATGGAAAATTAACGAAGGAGACAACAGAAAGATACATTTTTTTTCAAGTGCTTGAGACGAATCTTACAAATTCAATGGCCATACGTTGCATCAAATCAAGATATTCTCGCAAAAACAAAATTGAAGACAATCAGCACTGAAATCAAGTTAAGAAGATGGAAATGGGTAGGACATATCCTACGAATGGACAAGAACAGCAAATGTGAGACGGCACTGACCTGGACGCCTGAAGGTAGAAGAAAGGTTGGTCGACCAAAGACAACATGGCGATCAACTATTGAAAATGAAAGACGCACTTCGGCCTTATGGGCCACTGGGCCTGAAGAGGATAGGTGAGGTGAGGTGAGGCATAAAGCAGGGATGCCAACCTGAGGCTGTTCTTTGAATGGTTGTTAAACCATACAAGGTTCATGTTGCTGTCATGATTTGTGCTTCTAATTAACAATGTTTATCAATTTCAAGCTACCAATATTAATAATAATTGACTAGAACATAGTGTCACATAATGTACATCTTCCTGTAATATATACTGGTCAGATGGACTACTGATTTTTTCTAAGTACCTTTATGTCATCTTCAAACAAATAAACAGTAAGAAAATAAACATTAAAGGGCATATCTAAAGCTCTGGTCAATGAATCTATAATATTTTGCAGTTGTGGTGAATTACAGTTGTGAAGTCTTTTAATACAGCCAAACTGACATGAATTTTTAACTTGGTCTATAATACTGTGTTCCCTGCATTTAAACATTGGCTGCGTCACACATTATACGTCTTAAACTAATGTCTCTATTTCAGTTTTTGCTTGATTGCCTTTCTTAAATATAGCACAAATCAATGCTTTGGTATTTTTATGCCAAAAGTTTGTTAAACGCCTTAGCTATTGGTATACATAACTGTACAGATAGTTCTTTTACAAATCTAAGGTGAACCCTGGTGGTTGTACTGATTTATTTACCGTTTGTAAAGTTTTCCTCCGTTTGAACACCCCTCTACTTCTTTGTGGCCCTTTCATTGCTGATATTGAAATTTGGCCCATATTCTGGTTTACATCTACTGGTGGAATAGATGATATGGCATCATGCACCTGGTTCCAGAGAAGTGGTCAATCTTGATTTAGGATATATTACTATGACTATGACTATTCTAAGCCTAAGGCCCGGGGGGGGTACTGCCATTCCAAAGTGCCACTAGAGCCCCATGGAGAGAAATCAAGAAATTTAGGGTCACCAACAGAGAATTATTGAACAATTTATCTAATAAACGGAACGTTTTCATTGGGAAATTTCCTCTTCCCCAAATAAAAATATACCATGGTAAATGCATGGTTTACCATGGTGTTTTGAAACAGGTAAATCATAGTAAACCATGATAAAATCATGATATATTATGGTATATTTTCATGCCTTGGTTTATCTGTTTCAAAACACCATGGATTACCATGGTATTTTACCAAGGTTTACCAAGGTTAACCTGTTTCAAAACACCATGGTATTTACCATGGCACTGGTATATTTTTCATAAGGGTCAATATGAAAGAGAGAATCATCAGGTTTAATTGGGGCACAAATAGAGAAAAAAAAATTTTTCTACGGACAGAGAAAAATGGCCAAAAACAGGGGCATTTGTGCGGCATGTACATACCTTAGTATAGGGAGTACCCTTCGGGGGCTAAGGCCTTAGAATTAACAAATTTCCCCTTCCTCAGACGTATCCCCTGGCCCATGTGGACGTACCTTAAGGGTTAAATGTGTAATTATACTGATTTCCAATGTAAACTTACACTTCTTCGGATCTAATTTTGTTCACTTCGTGCTGCCTGACTCTAATGTCTACTTACATTCATTACACACATTAAACTTGATGATCGCGATTCATTAAACTTACCTCTGTTTCAGTCGCATACCTGTGCTGTGACTGTGGCATGATCCGTCGTGCTTGCACACCAAGCGGACGTAGCTGTAGCAGAGCTTTGCTGGATATTCATTGGTGCCTTTCGCGATACGATTGGCTTGACGAACGCTTCTTGAAGATGAAATGGAAAACTGACAATGGTTTTCCGCCATCCATTCATGAAGGAATTTAGAAAAATCAGTCCAACACACAAACTTCCTGCCCACCTCCATTGTGGACAAAATTGGCTGAGCTAATGAATGCACCAGCTCTGAATTGCCGGGGGAATAGGAAGTATTCCATCCTGTATTTTGATTGGTTAAATCAGCTTCCGGTTTTCTTGGGAAATAATGAATTATGGGCTGTTATTTCCAGAGCTGCTCAGTAAATAGTCAATGCATTTAAAAATGGAAATATTCCTTTGCATTCAACAATAGCAATATATATATATATCATCTCTCAAGTTACACATAGCTCTCAAAGGTTACATACAGCACTCACATATTTCTGGTTGTACTTGGTGAGAGCATCAACGGCGCTAGATCGCAGCGTGTGAGTCAGTCATTGATTTAGGACATGAGTTGACCGAGTGATGAGTCGCTAGCTGCGTTACCTAGGGCGTGGATGTGTAGTCTTAAAGTTCAGGTGATCATGTAGGTCTTTCTCTGTAATCATAGAACGCAGCCGACTGTGATGGTATGGATCTGGAAAGAGATTTAACAAGAGATTTAACAAGATTTGCCATCCAAGCCAAAGACCCAGATGGCAAGTGGACAAGGAAGCCATTGGCTTATCGAGAGTCCAACAATGTTCACCTACTTATAACCCGCCCTCCTGAGATATGTGTCAACCTTGTTTTTAAACATATTCACGCTGCTAGCAGTTACACAATCTGTAGACAATTTGTTCCATTCATTTATTGTCCTCTGTGAGAACGAGTGCTTCCTGATGTCCAATCTACATTGATCCTTTACTAATTTTACCTCATGTCCTCTAGTTCTGCTATCCTTCTTGAGTGAGAAAAACATATTTCTATCAATAATTTCATACCCATTCAATATCTTAAAAACTTCAATCTGATCTCCTCTTAACCTCCTTGTCTCTAGAGTTGTTAAACCACATTCTTTCAGGCGTTCTTCATAACTAAGGTCTCTAAGTTCTGGAATCATTTTAGTTGCTCTCCTTTGTATGCGTTCAAGCGTATCTATATCCTTCTTACGATATGGTCTCCATGCTTGTATACAGTATTCTAAATGAGGTCTAACTATTGCTTTATAAAGAGGTATAATTAACTTTTTTCCCTTGTATGTTATGTTTCTTCTAATCAATCCAAGAATTTGATTACCCTTTGAAGCTGCAATACCACACTGCTCTGAAACTTTCATATCAGCGCTTATTGTAACTCCTAAGTCCTTTTCTTTTACAGTAGTACCCAGAACAGTATCTCCCATTTTATAGTTTACATTCAAGTTCCCATGTCCTGTATGTAGGCATTTACATTTCCCAAAATTGAACAGCATCTGCCATTTCTCAGACCATTTCACTAATCTGTCTAGATCGTTTTGTAAATGTTGTTTATCACCATCAGTATTAACCTTTCTAAACAGTTTTGTGTCATCCGCAAATTTCAGTACGTTACTTGTTATACTGTCGTCCAAGTCATTGATATAAATTAAGAATAATATAGGTCCTAGTACTGACCCTTGAGGTACCCCACTCAAAACCGATTTCCAATTTGAAACTTCTCCATCTACTACAACTCGTTGTCTTCTGTCAGTCAGCCATTGTTCTATCCAGTCAGTTATGCTATCCCCGATACCATGGGCTTTTAATTTAAGTAGCAATCTTTGATGTGGCACTTTGTCAAAAGCTTTCTGAAAATCTAAGTAGATAATATCTACTGGCGATCCCACGTCTATCCACTTAGTGATTTCTTCCAAAAAACATAACATATTTGTTAAGCATGACCTTGCTTTAAGGAATCCATGTTGAGATGAATTTAATAATTTATGCTTAACGAGGAAGTCCACCATATGGTCTTTAATTAACCTTTCTAATAATTTACAAATCACTGACGTTAAACTCACTGGTCTGTAATTCTCTGACTTATTTCTCGAACCCTTTTTAAATAATGGTATGATGTTTGCTTCTTTCCATTCAAACGGAACAACTCCCTCTTTTAATGACAAGTTGAATACTCTTGCAAGTGGTATACTGATTTGATCTACTGTTTCCATTAGTAATTTTGGAGGAATCCCATCCACTCCCGGTGATTTGTTATCCTTCATTGCCCTTATTTTCTTAGCTACCAATTCTGGAGTTACAACTAACGGTCCTAAATATTCAGATTTAGCCCCCTGAAATTTAGCATCAGCAACTGGTAATGAACTAATATCTTCCTTGGTAAACACTGAACTGAAGTAACCATTTAGGTCTTCCGCCATTAAAAACCCCTGTGATATTATATTTCCAGCACTGTCTTCTAGAGGTCCAACCTTGTCTTGTACGTTTTGTTTACTCCTGACATATGCATAAAAACTCTTGCTGTCATTTTTTATGTTACATGCCAGTTTTTGCTCATAGCTTCTTTTAGATTGTCTGATTTCAGTTGTAGCTGCATTAAGTGCCTCTTTGTATTTTGCATAGTCTTCTTCCTTTCTGGTACGCCTATAAACCCTCCACATAGTTTGTTTTAGCATTATTTTTCTAATAGCCTCTTTTGACAAATGTTTCTTTCTACACCGTTTTCCTTGTTTTCGGAAGGAACAAATTTATCGATGATACTCTCAATTTCATATTTAAGAATGTTCCAGCATTCAATTGCGGTCTTATTCATCAGCATGTTATTCCAATCTAGCTGTGCTAAGTATTTTCTCATATCTTTGTAGTTACCTTTGTGGAAGTTTCTCTTGTACGTTTTCTTATTTTTACTTTCTGATTTTACATTGATGTCAAAATGTATTTGATTTTGGTCACTATTACCCAATGGTTCAAATATTTTTACATTGTCCACTAATTCTTTTTGTGATGACAAAACTATATCTAATACATTTTCTCCCCTGGTTGGTTCTAGTACGTGCTGAGTAAGAAAGCTATCCTGGATTAAACATAGAAATTGTTGATCCTCAATCCCTGTGCTCTCTAGAGAATTCCATTGTATGTGTCCATGGTTAAAATCTCCCATTATGATACATTCCCCTTTACTAACTTCCTTTATAGCGTTTTTTATTTTTGTGTTGTCCTCTTCGTTTATGTTTGGACTTCGGTAAACTAATCCAATAGTTAATTTTGAATTTCCTGAAACAATTTTGCACCAAACAGCTTCATCGCAATCTGCTTCCCTTTCTAGTTTTATTTCATAAGCCTGAATAGATTCTTTAACATATAAAATAACTCCCCCGCCCCTTCTTCCTATTCGATCTTTCCTAAACATTACGTATCCTGTCAGTCCTAATTCAGCATCTGTAATATCTATGTTGGCCCATGATTCAGTTATACCAATTATGTGAGGGTCAATATCTTCTACCATAATGTTTAATTCGTTTTTCTTATTTACTATGCTCCTTGCATTTAAACATACGCATATATAACCTTTTTCAGAGATGTTTTTCGGATGATTTGATATTGGTTTATCTGTGCTAGTGGCCTCTTGTTCTGCTTGAGACACCTCTAGGTAACCCCCCTGCACTTCTAGTTTAAAGAATGTTTACTTCCAAAAACATTTGTCATTGTACCCAAGTCGCTATCTACTGCTGCTGAAAGTTTGTCCGCGAATACTGCCGCCCCCTTTCCACTTAAATGAAGCCCATCCTTCATGTACATATCTGCCCTCCCAACAAAACTTCCCCATAAATCCACAAATCCAACTTCCTCTTCCCTACACAGCCTCTGGACTAACATGTTAATTGCCATCCCCCGACAATTTCGATATTTGTGACCCCTCCTGCCCATTACAGGTAAAATCCCTGACAGTATTACCTGCTCAACCCGCGTCTGTTTTAGTGTTCTGACCAACTGCCTATATTTCCTAACTATGGCAGTTGTACCCTCCCTCTCTACGTTATTTGTCCCTACGTGTACTAAAACAGATCCACCCTTACCCGAGCCTACGATGTTTTTTACCCTCTCAGTTATCGCCTCTATTTTGGCTCCAGGCAAGCAGACCACCACATCATCTCCCTTGTTTAAGACTCTGTCGGTCTTCCTAACTATCGAATCCCCCACAAACACCCTCGCTCTCTTCCTCACCCCCTCTATCACTGCTGCAGAATAACTCTTCCTTTCGATCCCCTCCATCACATTCTGTCCTGACCCCTTCCCTCCTGTCTCCCCCACTTCCCACTCCTTTGCTCTTGTCTCTCCCACTCCCCTCTCCTTCACTCCGGTTGTTTTCCCTTCCGTCTCCCCCACTCCCTTCTCCTTCCCTCCTGTCTCCCCTACTCCCCTCTCCTTCCCTCCGGTTGTTTTCCCTCCCGTCTCCCCCACTCCCTTCTCCTTCCCTCCTGTCGCCGCTACTCCCCTCTCCTTCACTCAAGACAATACTTAACAACTACTACATGTCATGGAGTATGACAATTTGTTATTTAGCATTGTATGCAGTTTTGTTAATGTATGAATATGCGACTGTCATATTTGAATGTTATACTGAGAACTACCTGTGAAATGGTGTGTTTGATCCTTTATTACCTCAGTTCTAAATGAATCAACTGGTGCAAGATCTTCAACATTCATTAGATATTTTTATTGTTTAATTTTTAATAGATGAAACATGTTATTGCAGCCTCATTACACAACAGTTTACTGCATCGTGAAAGGTTGTTCATTCGTGGGTTTCAATATATCACTAGCTGAAATGATAAACTCATCTACATTAGAGTAAATAAAGAACATGTAGGATTTTCCTTACATCTAATGAACATTTTGTGAAGTTACTATGACAATATCTGTATCATGAGAATTAATACACAGATGCAAGAGTGAAGACAAAGACAATTCTTGAATTGAATGAATGAATGAATGAATGAATGCCAAGGCGATTTTCCAGTTTTCTTCAGCCAATAAGGAAGGAACTCAAAGTTAGAATCTGCAATTAACTGGCTCCTATGTATACATTCCCTACATTGCCCTACCTTTGTGTAAACCAATATTTATGTCAAACATAGCCAGGATACTAAATGCATGACAGATCAAACACACAGGTCTTGAATTATGCTATGGTGTGTTTTAATTAATTCACCACATTTATTATATCATTCATCTAATTAACCATACACTAAATAAGTCAATAATAATGTGATTCTCTGATGATCAGTTAGAATACCACAATGTATGAATTAATTACTGATGGCAAGTGCTGTGACAGTTCCGGGTCTAGAAAGAACCAATACCCGCAGTACCTACTGGGACCCACAGTTTCGGTTCTAGACCCATAACCGTGACAGCACTAGTTACTACCGGTTCCTTATTATTACATGATTACACAGACAATTACTATGTACATAGTCACGTACCACTAAAGGAATACAAATGGGGAAGACATCAGCTTCAGTTCAGCCCAACTCTTGTTTGATAAACTGTGAACATAGGCGTTTTTTAGTTTCTATAAAATATGCCCTATTTTGGTGCCGTTTTTCTGGTTCAGTGTTACTGTATAAGAGAGATATATCTTCATATACATATATATATACTACTTTTCTTTTTTTTGAAGACAAACACGGTTTTTAGATTATTGGTATATATATGTTTGTCTTCAAAAAAGAAAAGTACTTTGATTCTTAAACTATTTTCACATTTAAATTTATCATGGCTACCACAATCTCATAAAAAAGATCTGCAGTGAAATTTTCACTGACATCCTTATTTTTCGTGCTACCAATTAATTTGTGACATTTGTGACACGTTCTTCGAACCAAATTCTTACCACTAGCAAATACTACCTACACTCCAGTAAGTCTAAATATAGGCAGAAACACCTACATTGCATTAAATAAGAATACTGGGTAATCGTTTACTTAACTGGCCTAAATTATTAGGACTTTATGGGCATACAATTACGCAACGTAAAAAAATTAAAAGAAAATATTTAGAAAATTGCCTCCAAAAATGTTTCAAACGAAGAAATTCTAGAAAAAAAATTAAAACATTCTATACAGTTTTCATATTAAACGCAACATTTATAGAGCACATACAGTCACTTCTAACGTAATATTTCATATTTTATTTAATGAAATATTTGATGTTGCAAATATTATTTGTATGAAAATTATGTGGTCGATATTAGATGTTATACGCATGCACAACTACAAGGGGACATCTCATTGTATGTCATTGTTAATATAATTAAATTTAAAAGAATGCATGGGTTAAATTATCTGTCATTTGGTGAATTAAGATTATTGTTTTTGTAATTAAAAATTATAATGATGATATTGCATGTCATGTGCATCTTTAAAGGGAAAATTCACTGCATGTCATTGTTAATATAATTAAATTTAAAAGAATGTATTGATTAAATTATCTGTCGTTTGGTGAACAAAAGTTTTTTTTTTAAATTATGCTGATATTCCATGTCTGGTTTCCTTCTGATGGGGAGGGGTATTGTTAATATAATTAAATTTAAAAGAATGTAGGGTTAAATGATCTGTAGTTTGGTGAACAAAGGTTGTTTTTAAATTATGCTTATATTACATGTCTGGTTTCCTTCTGATGGGGAGGGAGGGAGGGGGAAAGGGAGGGCGGGAGGTATTCTGCGTTTGTAATTGTTCATATTAAATAACATTAATTAGTTTCCCATAATACATGTGAATTAAAAGCATCCTGTCATTGCGCATACACACATTCAACAAAATATATAACATTAACATATTAGTAATTAATTAATCCAGGTGCTACACTATTGTAACTGCTAGTGTGATTTTGATGTGTAATAAATAAAACACAAAAATTTACAGTTATTTAGCTTTCTTAAAGGGATGGAGTCGTCACAGAGTATTCAATATCCTTGCCACAATAATTACTTAAAAACAGAAATGTATTATTATCATTTTGGGACTACATAACTTTTCATTATCATTACAAGCCATCATTGTCAGTTTTGTTATCATTACCATCAATGGCCAGTTATATGTAAAGAACTAAAGGCCACAAGGCATTTAATGTGCAGTAGTTGTAGCAACTGGGTGGACTTCGTCAAGTCCAGGTGTGAGAAGTCCTTGGCCGAGGTTCAGACGGATAGTTTTAGTATTGAGTGTAGGGGATGTACGAGGATGAAGGAACTTGAATTGGAGTTAGAACAGCTGAGGCTGCTCGTTGTGGCAGTGGTGGGAAGGGAGCAGGTGGTTTGTGCCAGTGGTTCTGGTGAGGGGACAGTGGATAAAGTGGGGGAAGACGACGAGAGAGATGCTAGGGTGAACTCACCTCAGCCTGGGAGGAGGTTGAGAGGAGGTAAGGTGACAGGTCATAGGGAGATGGGACGGAAGGAGACGGGTTATAGGGAGACAGGATGAAAGGAATAAGGTAAATTGTTGCAGGAAATCCTTGCCCAAGCCTAAATAATAACACTATTTAGTAAGTATTTACATCGTGTGGCTTTCTTCCGCGCACCGAGGGCCTCGGTCCGAGGCAGTTGCACAAAAGAAATTGTGCAGCATTTGCACGAACTGCTGTGACGAGCGCATAACCATCGAATACACATTGAATGCACAGGATTATGTATCCGCTGGATGTGAGCTGTGAATGTGTTATCAGTCATTCGATCAAGAAATGTGTTTTTAGACAAATCGGTGATACTACAACTGCACATAGACACAGCATATACGTGAAAAGCAATATATATGTGTTTTGGTTACTCACCAGTTTAGAATTATTTAAAAAACTAAATATGTATTTGGTGTACCCCAAAAATATGAATATGCATATAATTTAATTATTATATGTAATTTATTTAAATGAACATGTTAATGTAAAGAGATTATATTAAATTATAAATTTAAATAAATTGACTTAAATTTATATAAATTGACTTAATTAAATTAAAGTACTCCTTCACTCCCTCCTTAAAGTTGCACATGACATACAATATCATCAGTATATTTTTTTTATTACAAAAACAATAACCTTTGTTCACCAAATGACAGATAATTAACCCATGCATTCTTTTCAATTTAGTTATGTTAACAATGACATGCAATGAGTTGTCCCTTTAAAGTTGCAATGCAATATCAACATGCAATATCAACAGTATAATTTTTAATTACAAAAACAATAGTCTTTGTTCACCAAACGACAGATAATATGAATTAAATGAAATAAAATTGTATTATATTAACAATGAAATGCAATGAGATGTCCCCTTGTAGTTGCGCATGCGCATAACATCTAATATCAACCAAATAATTTATAAAAAAAGCAATATTAGCAACATCAAATATTTAATTAAATAAAAGATGAAACATTACGTTACAAGTGACTGTATGTGCTCTATAAATGTTGCGTTTAATATAAAAACTGGGGAGATTTTTTGTTTTTGTTTTTTGAGCTTACTTTCTCTTTTTATGCAATGGTACGCGCGATACACACAAAGATCGCCTTCGCGGTTCTGATGGCACCGAGGCGTGACTAATGCGCAAATCGCACCATGTTTATCATGCAATTGGTTCCGCTGTTTTGATGTGTAAAACTGATTAAAAGTGGCCTAAAACACAATATTTTTAAATATAAAAATTTTTTTAGTGGAACATATGCGGAATGATGTAAGGAACGCATTCAGGTACAAAAACGCTGTAAAAACCGTCGGCATAAACCTCTAATAATTTAGACCAGTTAAGTAAACGATTACCGGTTCTACCAGCAAACTTACGAATGTGCATGCTCAAATGCAGTTGTCAGATGATTTTTCCTGCATTTTTGTACCTGAATGCGTTCCTTATACCATTCCGCATATGTTCCAGTAAAACATTTCATATATTCTTTAAAAATATTGTATTTTAGGCCACTTTTAATCAGTTTTACACATCAAAGCGGCGTAACCGATTTCATGATAAAGATGGCGCGTGTGCGATTTGCGCATTAGTCACGTCTCGATGCCATCAGAACCGCGAAGGCGATCTTTGTGCGTATCGAGCGTAGACTTACGTATCGTAAAAAAATTAAAAGAGAAAGTAGGCTAAACAAAATTTAAACCGAAAGAGTTCTATTAAAAAATGTTCTCCACAGTTTTTATATTAAACGCAACATTTGTAGAGCACATACAGAGAGGGAGGTAGGGAGGGAGGGAAACAAATTAGAAAGCTAAAATTTTGAACAGTTATGTATTTGTAACGTAACTATTTATGGTAGAAATAATTACTTGTATTAGGGTTTATGTTACTTTCAATATAAATTAATTGACTTGGATTTCGTTAAATTGACTGTGAAAATTCTAATTGGTTTTGAATGTAAATCAAGTTACTAATTCACCTTCGGCCTGCCATGAATGGATATGAACAGTATCTGGAAACAATTTGTTACATGCGTACAATAATTATGGTATACTGTATATTATTCGGTGTTATGTAGTTTCTTGGAATACGCATTAAGAACTGCGATTGATGACAGAGAAAGACTAACCCTAACCAGACGCAGAAGCTCCAGACATCCTGCCTCACATCTCTCTGACCTGGATTATGCCGATGACATCGTGCTGTTCGCTGACATGATACAAGAAGCAGAACTTTTACTTCATCAAGTGGAAAGTGCTTCCAAATCTACTGGACTATTTCTCAACCCAAGCAAAACAAAGTACATCCATATCTATCCCTCTGCTAATGATAGCGTTCACTCATCAGATGGGAGTCAAATTGAGAAAGTAGAGGTTTTTCAATATCTCGGATCCTATACAAACTCTCAGCATGACATCCAGTGCAGAAACGAACAGGCATGGGCAGCAGTTCACGCCCTTGACAAAGTTTGGAGAGAGCGCCCATCTGCAGACTCACCAAACCGAAGATTTTCAGGACGATGGTTGAACCGATCGTGATATATGGATGCGATTCGTGGTCACTAACGCAACCAGTAAAAAAATGCACTGGATGGCACCTACACAAGAATGCTGCAGAAAATTCTAAATGTGTCATGGCGCCACAACATGACCAACCACGAACTGTACGGCTCCCTCCCACGGATCACCACCATCGTGAGAAAACGGCGTATTCGTCTGGCAGGTCATGTGATGCGCTATGACGAAGCAGCCAACAAAGTCCTGCTCTGGAAGCCCGATGGCCCTCGGAGAAAAGGTCGACCAACAACTACTCTACAAAACATACTAGAGAAAGACACGAACCTCATCGGGATAAATCTAATAGCGGCTATGAAGAACCGAAACCTCTGGAAAGAAATCATAATGTCACCACATTAAGTGGGTGACATAAGTAAGTAACTATGTAGTTTTATTTGTACAAGTATTAATTACTCTTCTTCTTTCCTTTGTTAAAGTTATTGATGAATTTCATTGTTTCATTCAACTAGATTTAGAAATAAATTTCTATAAGAGGTTTATGTGAATATGCAATTGCGTATTAACAACATTTGAAAAGGACATGACAGCCATGAAATGTTGACCAGTGGTTTGGTGACGTCATACTAACCCACTGTGATGGTGTATACAGGTGCAAGTTTTAAGGAGCAGCAGCGACTTGAGTAGACCATAGTCTGTGGAGTAGACAGATCTAAACTACGATCTTAATAAGAACATGAAACAAATCTGCTATTTTCATATTTATATAAGTAACTGAGTAGTTAGTTTGTCTACATTTACTGATGAATTTATTTAAATTTTAATCCATATGGAGATGGTAAATAATATGAAGCTGCTATAAATAAAAAAGTTTGCACGTAATAATTGCATCGGGTAATTCCATTGTTCGTAAAAAACGTAATACCGATGTGAATTTCGAAACAAGATGCAAAGCGTCTAGGAGGTATAGCATTTATATTCAAGATAAATTAGAATAAGGTTAGTAACGAAATCCACCATCGTATTAAACCGGGTAATTCTGGCATCATCAGCCGTACAAATAAAACGCGTCTATTCAATAAGTCTTCTTCCCGTGGTCGTCAACATGTAAGTAGTACATTCAATGCATATTGACGTGTTTTATGTGCTCCAAAGGTCAGTGCTTCCGTCAGACATTCGCGGCATCAGCCAGTCATCAATGGAAGACCAGAGCAAGATGACGGAGGACGACGAGAGCGCCAACTTGTTGACAGATATCGCGATGGTGTTTTGTACTTTGCCTCACTACTAGCCTCGGAACACCGTATGTATATGATATGTTTATTCAAGCGAAGCTATTTTATATATTATATTATTATTATTATGTACAAATGCTTTTACGTTTATCTATGACATTCAAAATCACATGATCACATTCACGTCATCACATTTACGTCTTCACATTCACACCATCACATTCACGTAATCACATCACATGTACAAACGCGGGAATCGATAAGACGGCGAGTTTGTAGAAACGCGGGAAAATTGAGAAAACACCAAGTTGGTAGATACGCGGGAGAATTGAGAAAAGGCGTGTAGAAACGCGGGAAAATGGAGAAAACGGCGATATTGTAAAAATGCGGGAAATGGAGAAAACAGTGAATTTGTAGGAACGCTGGAAAATGGAGTAAGCGGCGAGTATGTAGCAACGCAGGGAGCCACCCAGCCATTAGAAACGCTACAGTACGTTGATCCGCGGAAACCGCGAGAAATGCGCGAGGATTGCCGATGATGTCATGTTATGGACTTCAAAGAATTGACGCAAAACGACTGGTGACTGCTTTGTTCAGCAGTTCTCCAATGAGTGGTCAGAATTTTTATGTGTGGGGTTAACTGCAAAGGGCAATAACTTCTATCGAGAGTGCCGGACTATCAACGTGGGGCCTGGTAGAAACGGTTTGCTGGTGCACGTAACGATACCTTCATCAACAAATACCTGAGCAGAATCTTACAGGTAAAATGATCAAACAAGGCATAAAACCCTATGCTATGGTAAATGACCGAACAAGAGGTAGTGCCGAACGTCTGGGATAGCTACTTCAAGGAGCTACTAAACCAGGAATGAAATAACAACGATCTGGAATTACCGCTGGATGTAGAGGGGAAAGAGAAGTTAACTGATATTACGGATACAGAGGTGCAAACCGGAATGAAAGGGATGAAGTAGGAAGAGCACCTGGTATCGATGATATGCATGTGGAGATGGTAATGGCAGCGGGGGAGAGTGGAATCAGCTGGACAAAGAGGCTGCTGAATACATGTATGAGGAAAGGTAAAGTACCAGAGGAGTGGCGAACATGGCTAACTGTCCTAATATGGTAAAAGAAGAAAGATGTGCAAGACGCAGAAACACACAAGTTACATAGAACTGCTTCAATGACACATCACACACTCATCACGCACGCACGCACGCACGCACGCACGCACGCACGCACACACACACACTTTGGCATTCTGCTGAGGAAAATTTCAGAATCGACCAATTATATGTGTCTCCGTTAGAGCGATATCCATTTTACCAGATGGTTGTACTCATATATAAATGACGTACTCTTCTTGACTACAGCATGCTTATCAAAATAAATATATCCGTTGACAAGAGGGATGCACAGGAAAAGGATAAATAACAACATCAAAAAATCAAGCAGGTAACCAAAACAAAAGCCATTACCATTCGGCACAAATACTGATTTATTAGAACAACTGTAAAAGTGAGTTTTTTTAATCTAATGTGACATTCTCCCCCCTCCCTACCATTCATCATTACAGTGTTTTGTAATGTCTGTTCCAGTCATGAATCCAATGTATTTCCAAGAGGACCAGGACTGGTTTGCTTGCAAGGCGGTTATATCTAGTTATACAAACTAGGGGCAAGCCGTACTTAAATTAAGCTCAACATATGAGTGTAAGAAATTTCTAGAAATGAAAAACAACACAAAGGTAATACACATGAATATGTTTACAATTAATCAAAGCCTAAGTGAAATGGTACAGATGAAATAAAGAAACTATAACTCTGGATCAAGTTGTCAATACCCTCAAACCAAATAAACAAAAAACCTATGTTTTCCTTTACGTTCACCGATGAGGCTATTCCCCTGCAAGACCGTACCACAGACATCAGTGTTAATAAATTCGTCACAAGCAGAAAGGCGTATTTCACACTTATAATACAATGTTCCGAAAAAAATAGTCACAGTAGCGTGCCTTACGCCGCACAAAGTCAACAATACCCATCGCGTCATTCTGCTGGGTTGAGTAGAACAATAACTAATGTGGCCGTCGGTCGCATGATCTCACCGCCAGCTGAATAAGTTCGACCGCAGTGATATCGATATTGTTGCGGTTGGATGATAGTAGGCCGGATGTCAATAGATCGTGGAGACGGCGACGTTTCGTGACGACGGCTGACGCGGACGGTTTGATGTCGCACAAGGGGAAGACAGTTGAACTGTCGGATGGACGCACAGTACGCCAGCCGTCAATGTGTCGTAGAGACAGCTAACGTGTCGTGACGACGGCTTGTGCGGACGAACTATTTGTCGCGCTCGCGGGGAAGGCAGTTGAACAGTCGGCTGAACGCTATATATGTCGGCCGTCTACATGACGTGGAGACGACGAATGTGTCGTGAAGATGGCTCATGCGGGACGCAGTGTTGTCTTACATGGAGAGATAGCTGAACAGTCGCAAGCAGTCAGTAGGCAGCAGAAGACAAGATACAGCCGATGCAGACAGTCAACGCATACAGTCAAACAATGCGCAGTAATTAATTGCGTTGTATTGTGTTGTCTGGGTTTTCACTCGCCGTTGTCAATGCGAGCAAAGTTGTCTTCATATCAGGGCCTTGCCGGACATCACCGTGAATATCCGAGCACTTGCTGCGCATTATTCCTTCAATACAAAGAAACAAATGACCAATAGTTGTGTAGTAAATTAAGAAAGTGAACTACATGGCGACGATACTACTGCTGCTATTTACTCCCCCAAATGAGCTGTCACGCGAAACCACCCCAACAGTGTCAACACAACACAAGGGAGTCATTTGACTGCATTGTTTAATTTGTTTCAATGAACAGGTAATCTCTGAAGCCATAATCCTACAGATCAGTTGGTATTTTCATGTTGTATAAAAAACAGCTCAGGCATTGAACATTTGACACACAGAGCACTTTTTAAGGAGCACGGTGTGAAAGTGAATTCACAGGTCAGACAACGATTTCATAATCTGTTGAAGGTCCTGCTCACTTCAGAGAACTTTTTTTAATGGTATGTGAAAGTGAATCTAACAACAATAATTATTCAAAGAATTACGCATGCATTTGATCATACATTTGATTGTGCATTTCAAATGTTTGTGGGTCGCATGCAAATGCTGGAACGACCGACTCCTGATGTCACGTCAATATGGAGGGAGGGAGGGAGGGAGGGAGGGAGGCAGGGAGGGAGGGAGGGAGGGAGGCAGGGAGGGAGGCAGGGAGGGAGGCAGGGAGGGAGGCAGGGAGGGAGGCAGGGAGGGAGGCAGGGAGGGAGGCAGGGAGGGAGGCAGGGAGGGAGGCAGGGAGGGAGGCAGTGAGGGAGGCAGGGAGGGAGGCAGGGAGGGAGGCAGGGAGGGAGGCAGGGAGGAAAGGTGGGAGGGAGGGAGGGAGGGAGGGAGGAAAGGCGGGAGGGAGGGAGGGAGGGGGAAAGTAGGGAGGGGATGGAGGGGAGGGAGAGGGAAATGGAGAGGGAGAGGTAAAGACTACGACATTGTGGTTCTGTAATTCCAACACGCCGCCAACCCTGTCTATCATGACAACGTCGGCGCCTCGCAAAAAGGCGGCTTCGACGAGGCGACAAGGTGGTCGCATGTTTGATGTGAAAGTTCATCGACGACAGTGAACTACATGGCGACGGCGCTCGGCAGCACCAAACTGCTGCCCAAGTACATATTTGTCTTGTTCGACGTCATCCAAGCGTCATCCAATCTCCGACGTCTACAGCAACTGCTCTTGAAAGATTCTGCCTCCATCCAGGCCACTTCAATCATCTTTGATATAGCATTCAACGCTCCCCAACACGGACACCGCGTGTTACACTAGTGTTGACTTCGTACCAGGATACACTTGTGTAACAAACAGTGATACGCAGACACGTTCCCCGCCGACGTTTAATAATATCCAAATGACAAGATCTGAGCTGGTACGCTCATTGAGCTATACAGGCCTATGTTGGAACATTTGTTTTTGCGCGGTTTATTATTTTGCTCTTCGTACTAATATTAGCAGTAAGATGCACGCGTGAGGAAGCTACAGTGTGGTGTGAACCATTGCATATTAAACATTGCTAAACATGTATACTCATCTGCATTAACAAACACACGCTCTGTCTCCCTCCCGCGATGCCTCCTTTCCATCGGTCGCTTCTTCTCGGCCCCCCACCCGCGTCTCCTTCTCTCCCATCGAATAGGGCGTGGTAGCGTTCCGGATAGAATTTCAAACTCTCTGTCGTGAAAACCTTACTTTGAACCCTCTTGCTGCCGTTTCGAAGCTTTGGCAATTTGTTTCACCAAAGGTTACCACAACTCATTCATTTATATCAATGAATACTTGGCTAAATCGGCGGTGAATATGTGTAAAAATGGACTTCGTGCAGTAATTTCAGCATGGCTGAGTGCTTCCCAGAGAAGTCGAGATTGAGTTGGAATGGAAAGGTGTGCTAGAGGGTCAAGTGTAAAACATTTTGAACAAAACAAATGACTGGATACAACGAACATACTTTTCCTGCCTATATGCCTGCCACCCACCCTGTCTACTTCCATTCCCGCCTACATCCCTCATGCTTGCGTGTGTGCATGTCAATCATATGTAAGGAGCGGTCCTATTCTGTCCACATTGAAGTCACACGTACATTTACTGCAGAACACTGAATGCACACCAACTGATGTGTACTGTTGGTTTTTGTGTGTAAATGT
Source organism: Lamellibrachia columna (assembly GCA_963662155.1). Lineage (NCBI taxonomy): Eukaryota > Metazoa > Annelida > Polychaeta > Sabellida > Siboglinidae > Lamellibrachia > Lamellibrachia columna. The sequence continues at coordinate 36,617,543 of OY759268.1, forward strand.
TTTGAGCAAAAATTGCTTTAAACAGAATGATTACGTATTCTCGACATAAAGATATGTATGTGTCGATGCAATTAGGATACCAGAATAATTGCCTACCTCCATCATGCATGCGTGTGTTCGTGCGTGGGAGACCAGTGTAAGGGGCTGTCATTTTCTGCCCACTTTTAAGTCACATTTACAGCAGAACACTGAACGTACACCAACAGATGCGTACTATTATTTTTTTTATGTAACCGTGTTGAGAAAATTGCTGTAAACAGAACGATTACGTATCCTCAATAGAACAACACGCATGTGTCGATACAATTAGGATACCAGACTAATTGCGACATAGAAATTGCGCTTCTAAGTGAGAATTATAACGTTATTCAGGGCGTTGAAAGGTGTCAAGGCGTGGTGCTGCAAAAGATTATCTGATGCAAACAGGTCAACGCCGTCCGAGCGCATGGACAATGCCTGTCGTGGTTCGTTGATTACCCCCGCCAGCACAGACAACAGACCACAGGGGTTCATTCCTGTTTACCAGCCAGCAAGAGGGGAATTCTTGCATTTAGCGTGTCTTATATAGCAATCCATGCGAAGTTGGTGATTCTTCTTCAAAAAATTGGTGAACTTTGTACGGCCTACCATGACTGAAGAATGATCAATTGGAGAAATATGGAGGAGTGTGCAAGATAGCATTTCGTGTGCTACATCCGTGTTGGCGTGCATGTTATCTGTTTCAACATACGTTGTATATCAATAGCACACGCTGCTTGCTTCCTGTGGTGTTCTCTGTAAAAGCTGATCTCATCTAGATAGGTAGAAATGCATTGCGTTGACAGCCAGTCGGACGAAATTGGTGAAGAAAGAGGTGATTCGAGACAGCTACTAACAAAAGGTTCATTATAAACAGGGACTTTTTGACCTACCAGAATGCGGAAGGTTTGTGTATAAACATTATTTGGCTTTGTAGATAAATAATATCTATACTACGGAGTACACATATTTGATATGGTATTAATTCTGATACTTATTTTATTCATTCTACAAACGATTGATCATTTCATATGGAGTTTGGAATAACGTATTGGGACAGATTACTTATTAGTGACAACTATTTATTTCTGCTTCTGATGCAATTCATGACTGTGTATTAGTCGCACGAAAATTTGGCTACTAGACTATTGCTGGCAAGGAGACGAGACACTTTCTAGACGTTTTGGCTTATTGTTGGCTAATGTAACCGTTATGTGCATTTGTTCAACAAAGTAACGGCGGTGGGAATTGCTAGATGCATATATAATAAACAGACATACCAGTTAACACAACTGTTCGATGATACTGTTGCTAATATAATAAACCTTTTCCACTTGGAGTGTGTTGTATTCCTAAGACAGGGTTTTGTAGGGTTGTTGATATCAATTACACGGCCAACATTCCAGTAGACGCCATTTTAGAGTGATCACTTCCGGCGCATGCGCATAATTTTCACCACTAGATCTGCATAATTCAATATCAATAACATAGACTAGTAATATTATTTATGCATGTTATACACTTTGCTGCATTACAACATGAACTATGCCATATAAGAAACATTCTAATTAACTAAATTGTTTAATTAATAGTTGTTATATCAGTTAAATGTAAAATTAACATGTTTCAAGAGTTCACACCACAAATTCACATAAAAAGGGTGTACCTACTATATAAACGGGTAGTCGCGTTGTCATAAGATAAGTTGATAGCTCAACACATAGGGATTGTCAGTGGTTTTGGTGGAGAACTACTAGCGTCTGGGGGCCGACATATCTCTCCCCTGAGAGCTTCTCGATACGCAACTGTAAGAGATTCGGTGACTGTGGATTGGTCTCTCCACCGACCGATAGGAGGTGCAACCAAATAGCAGATAATGCTAAGTGTCACTCACTTCATTGGTCTCTTATTTTTTAAACAAAAGAACATCGATCATTACATATTCAGATAAAGGTTATTATTCTCGATTCGCATTAGTTGGTCAATCGGCATCAGTTTTATTGTCATCGTAGCAAACGTATGTCAATCCGTAATCAATTACATGTCAATTATTATGTTGATGTGCTTCCTTGCATTTTAGTAAATCAATGCTTTCATTATATCACTCTACGTCACTCCCAAAACAAAAAGGCTATATAATATTAGTGTTTTGTGGCACTCCAGCACACATGCAAATTTGTTCTCTTCGAAGAACTGCCAGGTGACACTGTTAAGCTAATGCTTTCCACACGTTTTGATTTAACTGTGCTTCTCTACATGCAGTCTAAAGTCTGACACTTCAAGAAACGTCTTGCAACATATTGTGCACACATAATCGATTCAAATAAACATGCCAAATTTACTCCACCAATAATAACAAACTCGGATTTACTTGCATTTAACTTTAATGTGGTCTCTGTCATCCAATGGAAGATTTTGTGGAGACAATCTCTGAGCTAGTTTTGGAAGTGATTTTGTATCTCGTGTAGCCAAAATAGCATATGTCTGTGATTTATTAGCATACACTTGGTGATCCAAGTTGTGACGTTGGATAACAGAGCCAAGTATAGTAGCGTAGAGAGTGAAACATCCTGAGGAACATTACGTGAAGTAGGGAGGGCAGCTGAGAAACAATTCGCTATCTTCATTCTTTTGTACCTATCAGTTAAATATTATGAGAACCAGCTCTGTTCCAGATATGCCACACCACAATAACACACTATTATTAATTTGTCCTTTGACCAATGGTATCAAATGCGGCAGATAGCTTCAGCAAGGGAATGGTCTCCTTCCATACACTTCCTGGACCCACTACCCAGTGTGTAGATCCGCTCATGTCTGGTCAATAACAGATTTAACACCTACACATGGTTCACTGAATGGTATAAATTCAGTCAACACTTGATCATTTGCTGTGTCGCCAGAACGGTCTGCACTGATTGTCCTTAAACACTTCCAGGAGAAACCATGTGGCAATATATTAATTTTGTTGGACCCCCGACTGCAACGTTATTTTAAAAATAATATAATAAGTTATAACATTTACATACATTAAATTTAACAAAGGTAATAATAAATACATTTGTATGTGGGCGTTTTCACGTACAGGGTACACTTTTGCCAAAATGAACTTTCCCGCATAGTATTGAAATAATTAATGGTGTAATATTAATTCAGTCTAATTACCATACAATTTTTTAGGCTGATCGGGATTGAGAGACTTTACATGAAACCGCCAATACTGTGTATATCTAAACAGACGTCTTTAAAAACAAAGGTGCTAAAATACGATTAGATGGAACGTGATACGTCTCTTTCATGGTTTCATCAATTATAGCAAAAGCAAATTAATTAATTTTCACCTAAATTAGCTAAGGAAGCTCCAGCATATGATCACAGAACAGAATAAACTAATGAAATCTAAATATATATTCCTCGCTCACTTACCATATGCTTCTTAGAAAATCTCAGCTGATGGATGCACAAAAACCAACTCACTTCTTCGTGGTGATGTCCTCCTCATGAGAGATGGAGTCCACAGCTGACCCATTGTGTCTGGAATGATATTAACAGACGTCGTCATTTCATCCTCCCAAAGGCAAATAAATGAATGGGACAACTTTTCTACAGTTTCTCTTAATGCAGGCCATGTGAATATGTTACAAACACAATTTACAAATATCTTGTTACACATAGGTGTAAGAAAACCTGTCTAATTAAATAGCTTCCTTTTCTGTCTGAATCAACCAATGGTTCCATTCCAAATATATACATAATTCTAACTCGACCAAACATTACATCTATATTACACATCTGTTGAATAATAGTGGATTGATAGGATGAACATTTGAAGCAGTGTGCCGACGACCATAAAAGGATGAACATTTGCAGCAGTAAAAATACCCTAAAAAGCCATCTTGGTGCACCCTGGGGCAAGACAGCCACCCGTATTCCTGGGCCAGTTCGGTCTACAACTCCTTCCCCCGTGTTTCTAGTTTTGTCATGTTTGATAGCCCTGACAGTACATGGTAAAGTCAGTTTAGGTTGCCCAACCATGGTATTGTGTTTTTTTGACTGTCGAGGACATCAAATATACGTCATGCCTGGACGATTCTGATCGAACGCAGCAACAAGTTGAATGTTAAACCTCTAACCATGCATAAAATACCGAAATAAGGAGTTATGTACCATATTGGTTCGTCCATATAAATATCGACGAAACATTGCCTGAATAATAATATACATACACACATGCAAATATTATGATAGTACACAGGCTATAACAGTTGTCAAGTAAAAATGGAGTTAGCACATAAAATATACCTTCCAATTCATAAATTGGTGAAATGTTATAAAAGTGTTATATGCACGTATTTCCACAGTGACTGGCTGTGATAGTGTTTGAATGTTTAGTGTCATTGTAAAATTAAAACAAATGCCTCTTTCCTTTGTTTACATGTGATAAAATTCAGAATATAGTAATAAGTTATCCTACTCAATATAACCATATAACCATATAACCAGAATGCATGTAATTCCAAAAACAATGCCCCGAAAGCGGCGGTGCGCAGAAGAGTTGCACGAGTCATTGTATGTTCGCTGACCCAGTCGCACAACCACGGAATGTACGATTCATATAAGTTTGCATCTCACTGATTGTATACCTACCAATATTATCTGGACGATATCTCATCATTAACTCCACGGACAATATTCCAGAAATACTGTTGATGAGATAATATCTCTTCAGAAGTATATGCTGGATATTGTTCTGCTACTGCATTACACACAGAATGTCTGCAAATTGTCCAATTACTGAAGTTGATTTTCGGCTGTCTTTGGAGATGAAATCGTATAATTGAATTACGGTTAGTTGATAGTAAGTTATTATAACATCAGTGAACAATGTAATTTACTGGTTCAGTAACTTGATTAAATGCAAATTTTTAGGTGCCTCCTCGAATGTGAATTTTATTTATTTTCCTTAATAACAACATTCTTCTTCTCATAACGGGCGGGCCCAGTCGCACAAAAAAGGGGTGCCCAGTTTTCCAATAAAAACATTATTACGTAACTTAATATATAATCTAATTTACTTAAATATATAATTATTGTAATTCTAGATCCTATCAATGTGACTTACCAAAGTTGTTACTGTGGATATACTGAAGGTGTGGTTCCACCCTCTGTATGGAAATAAACTTGAAAGATGCCAAGGCCACTGAACCGGGCTGTGTGCTGGTCATTCCAAGGAATCAGGTCACGTTCCACGTATGTACATGGTTGTTCTCAGAGCACACCGCAAACACACCAATGAGCTACAGTGATTCACTTTCCATTATTCAAGGACCTGATACTGATAAGCCGCGTCATATCAAACAAAAGCTGATATGATCATAATCAATGCTTCAATTTGGGTTACTTGAAAAGAAAACCAAGCTTTTACTTGTATATTTTATATAACTGAGGATGTCACAGTATATGTAATTTATGGCCCACTCAAAATCAACCCATAAACGTGACATGGTCATCATCATAAAATAAAGCTTTTCCAGGTATATTTGAATATTTTCCATAGAAATATACTTGATAATTGGACCTACGAGAGACGCAATGCTTCGTTGACAACATCACCTTGGTGATGGGATTGGCGTGTACAGAGAACGTCTGGAAGAACTGTGGCCATGTCCAACTGAATCAGGTTGCTGCAGAATCACCTGCGCAGCTCCCGAAATTGTCCAGTAGGCTATCCCAATACATTTCCCACACAGGGCTGAAAACAGTCAATCAATGTACAATACCAAAACAGCCCTGCTTCAAAGGAGCAACTTGCACATTAGCTTAAAAAATATAATCAACACATCTAAATGAGACGTTAGTCTTAAGTGTAGTTTCTATGAATTAGTCAGAATTCATAACTTTTACTTCTAACATTCTAGTCAAATGTAGCAAGCAGGGAGACACACCCGTTGTGGGGGCGAGATAGAGACTGAGGGCTGTAACACGGTCACTACTATGGTATCTCTCCTTCATACGCAGCGGGACCTTGTGCATGTCTGTAGGTAGGACGCAGAAACAACAACACTCAATCAGCTTTAGTTTTCAATGTCTGCATACACATATTCTGTGAACTCTATCTAACATATAAAGAAGTTTATGTTGGTATGTATGTTGTGTCCTATTCCCCTTCTGACGAACATGGAGGGTCAAATGTGAAACCGTCCATATGGGCCTCAGGGGGTGGGGATTAAATTTTAAAAAGATTTACTTTTGTTTTCTATGTCATCATAAAGATAATCATTATGGCTGCCTAGTGAGTACAGCCACCGTGACATAATTACCTGCCAGTTCAGTGCCAAGGAATGCCACACCCCGACTTTGCCTGCCCTACTGAGCACAGCCACCGTGATAGATTTAACTGCCAGTTCTGTGTCATGGCGTGCAACACCCAGACCTGTCCTGTTCATGAGAACAAAAAGAAGAGTCGTGGTTGGATCTGGTTTGTCGGAAGAGTTTCCAGTTAAAATCGGTTAGAGGCAAGGAAGTGACCCTTTACTGTTTATCATGGTGCTGGCACTAATCAGCAGGAAGATCAGCACGAAGGATGTTCTCATGAAGGGGATGCACGCAAACGATCTGGCCATGATAGCAGAAAAAAACAAGAACTACAGGAAGGGGGTGTTCAAGAAGCACGGACCGATAATGAGCCGGGAGAACACAGATGTGATGTGGGTTTGACATTAGAGAGAGGACTTGAACATTAGTTTGGATGATAAAGAGATCAACCAAGTGGATGGCTTTGTGTAACTTGGAGGAATGGTTAATGAGGAAGGGCATTCAGAGGTAGAGATGCGATGCCGGATACAACAGGGAGCGAATGCTCGGGAAAAAGTAGAGGGAGTCATGTTGGAGAGAAACATTTTGAAAAAGCTGAAAAGGAAAGTCCTGAGAGCTTATGTTACACAAGCATGCCTGAATCTGTATCTGGAGACAGTGGCGTTGACAGAATAACAACAGCAGCTGCAACTTTGGTTCTGGTTTCGTCGAATAACACGAACAAAGAGGGTTGACGAAAGAAGGATGAACGACCTGAGGAAAGATGTGATGCAACAAGACAGTTCAACAGGATGATTGGTGAGAAGCAAGGTGAGAATGGCAGGCCACATGGTAAGGATGGATGCAGACATACTAGTAAAGAGATTTGAAGAGATAGGTGGAAAAACATCAAGGATGCAAGAAAAGGAGAAGCGAACAGCTAAGATCGAAGGACTGCGTGAGGTGGGATATGAGAAGATCGAAAGATGGAGAAGGGGCGGCCGATAGAAAAGTATGGAAAGAAACAACAGAAAGAGTGACTTGACAATATTTTACCTGACCCTAACCAATGAACAGCAGTGAACAAAGAGGAAAAGCACTGTTAGTGTGGTAAAAAGTTATGTTTAATATATCTAATAATATGGTCAACATTTTCATAAACAGTGTATAAATTGCTTATGAGAAAAACCATTATTTCAATAGAACATTTGCTAAATTTTAGCAACCCTCTACAGACGTGGTATTGTGTGACTATGATGCGCCATTTAGAAACCTGGTGTCTATGACAGTGACATGATTCTCTCCAGAGCCTTTTTCTCATGACACGACTATCTCACTGACTGACTTATCACACGTGTGACGATGTTGCCATCATTGTTGACCATGACGTTCCACAACTGGATAGTGGACTGGGAGGTGGCGGCCACCCTCCTGTTGCAGCTCTCCTGGCCAGTGCTGAGCACCTTGGCATTGAGGACCACCTGATCAATCAAATCCATCAGACACGGACTAGTCCATGAAAATTGGCAGCGTGCGCAGTCCTTCATCCTGTCTCACATAAACACACAAGTTACATCGATCTGTAGATCTGCGTCAAACAAACAGTTCGCACACCCACACTTTGGTATTCTGCTGTGGAAAATTACAAAATCAATCTCTCATATGTATCTCTGTTTGAGCAATATGCATTTTACCATATGGTTGTACTCATATAAATGACGTACTCTTCTTGACTACAGCATGCTCATAAAAATCAAATATCCTTTGACAAGAAGGATGTACAGTGAAAGTATCAATAAAAACAGTAACCAAATCAATCTGGTTACCAAAACATAACACCCCCTGGCTGACCTGTTCATTCCAACACCTTTTGTACTGCTCTGGGAAGAATTCAGCAATGCTGCAATTACTGTGCAAAGATTTTTCGTTCACATTTCCACACTTGTCTGTACCTGGGTACTCATTTACAGCTGGGTGAACTGTGGTAATGTGGGGGAACAAAATTGTCAAAGCTTTGATACGGCAGCAATTGGATTTGAACCCGGGTTCCGTCAGCCAAGTCTGGCGTTCTACCTTTGTGTGGTAGAAATATCATGAATAAATATTTTTTTCATATTGCGAAGCATAAGCATATTGAAAGAGATGAATCAATCAAATGTATGAAGGGGAGAGGGGGAGAGGGGGAGAGGGGGAGAGGGGGAGAGGGGGAGAGAGGGAGAGGGGGAGCGAGGTAGAGAGGGAGAGAGGGAGAGAGGGAGAGAGGGAGAGAGGGAGAGAGGGAGAGAGGGAGAGAGGGAGATTGGGAGAGGGGGAGAGGGGGAGGTGGAGAGGGAGAGGGGGAGAGGGGGATAGGGGGAGAGGGAGAGGGGGAGAGGTAGAGGGGGAGAGGGAGAGGGGAGAGGGGAAGAGGGAGAGGGGGAGGGGAGAGGGAGAGGGGGAGAGGGAGAGGGAGAGGGAGAGGGAGAGGGAGAGGGAGAGGGAGGGGGAGAGGGAGAGGGAGAGGGAGAGGGAGAGGGAGAGGGAGAGGGGGAGAGGGGGAGAGGGGGAGAGGGGGAGAGGGGGAGAGGGAGAGGGGGAGAGGGAGAGGGGGAGAGGGAGAGGGGGAGAGGGAGAGGGGGAGAGGGAGAGGGGGAGAGGGAGAGGGGGTAGATGGAGGGGGAGAGGGAGAGGGGGGAGATGGAGAGGGGGAGAGGGAGAGGGGGAGAGGGAGAGGGGGAGAGGGAGAGGGGGAGAGGGAGAGGGAGAGGGGGAGAGGGGGAGAGGGAGAGGGGGAGAGGGAGAGGGGGAGAGGGAGAGGGGGAGAGGGAGAGGGGGAGAGGGAGAGGGGGAGAGGGGGAGAGGGAGAGGGGGAGAGGGAGAGGGGGAGAGGGGGAGAGGGAGAGAGGAGGGGGAGAGAGGGGGAGAGGGAGAGAGGGAGATATAGAGGAGTAGAGGGGGAGAGAGGGGGAGAGGGGGAGAGAGGGGGAGAGAGGGGGAGAGGGGGAGAGAGGTAGAGAGGGAGAGGGGGAGGGAGGAAGGGACGGAGGGAGGAAGGGAGGGAGGGAGGAAGGGAGGGAGGGAGGAAGGGAGGGAGGGAGGGAGGAAGGGAGGGAGGGAGGGAGGGAGGAAGGGAGGGAGGAAGGGAGGGAGGAAGGGAGGGAGGAAGGGGAAGGAATGAGGGAGGGAGGGAGGGTGGAAGGGGAAGGAGGGGAGGGAGAGGGAAATGGAGAGGGAGGGGGGCATTAAGAGGGAGAGGGAGAGACTACGACACTGTGGTTCTGTAATTCCTACACGCCGCTAACTGTGTATATCACCAGGGCGACTTCGCGATAGTCTCGCGCTAAATTTGCAGGCAACTGTTGAAACACGCATGAGGAAGCTACAGCGTGGTGCGAACCATGGCCATATTAAATATTGCTAAACACTTGTACTTGTCTGCATTAACAAACAAACGGCATATCTACCTCCCGCGCTGCCTCCTCTCCCTCCCTCGCTTCTTCTCTGACCCCCTCGTGTCTTCTTGTCTCCCATCGAATTGGGCGTGATAACGTTCGAGATAGAACGTCAGGCTCCTAGTCGTCAAAATCCTAGTTTGAACCGTCTTGCTGCCGTTTGGAAGCTTTGGCAATTTGTTTTACCGAACGTTGCCACATCTCATTCGTTTGTATAAATGGTACCTGGCTATATGCAGTGGTGATTATACGTATGAATGGTCTTCGTGCAGTAACTGCAGCATGACTGAGTGCTTCCCAGAGAAGTCGAGATGGAGTTGGAATGAACAGGTGTGGTAGGGGGTGAAGTGTGAAACACTTCGAACAATACAAAGGACTGGATACAATGAACATAATTTTCATGCGTATCTGTCTGCCTCCCTCCCTGTCTGCTTCCATCCCCGATTACGTATTCTCGACACTACAATATGCATGTGTCGATACAATTAGAATAGTTGCTTCCCGGAGAAGTTGCGATAGATTTGTTAACGAACATTTATGACAGTTTTTGAAGTGTAAAGCACTTTGAACAATCCCAAGGACTGTATACCACGAGAGCAATATTCCTGCCTGTCTGCCTGCCTTCCACCTGTCTGCTACCATCCCTGCCAACCTCTAACATGCAAGCGTGCGTGCGTGGGAGTCCAATGTAAGGCTGTCCTTTTCTGCCCACATTTAAGTCACATTTACAGCAGAACACTGAACGTACACCAACAGATGCGTACTATTATTTTTTTGTGTAACCGTGTTGAGAAAATTGCTGTAAACAGAACGATTACGTATCCTCAATAGTACAACACGCATGTGTCGATACAATTAGGATACCAGAATAATTGCGACATAGAAATTTCGCTTCTAACTGAGGATTACAACGTCACTCAGGGCGTTGACAGGTGTCAATGCGTGGTGCTGCAAAAGATTATCTGATGCAAACAGGACAACGCCGTCCGAGCGCAAGGACAATGCCTGTCGTATTTCGTTGATTACCTCCGCCAGCAAAGACAACAGACCACAAGGGTTCATTCCTGTTTACCAGCCAGCCTGCGGGGAATTCTTGCATTTCGCGGGTCTTATATAGCAATCCATGCGAAGTTGGTGATTCTTCTTCCAAAAATGGGTATACGGTGTCCGTCCTTCCATGACTGAAGAATGATCAAGTGGAGAAATATGGAGGAGTGTGCAAGATAGCATTTCGTGTGCTACATCCGTGTTGGCGTGCATGTTATCTGTTTCAACATACGTGGTATATCAATAGCACACGCTGCTTGCTTCCTGTGGTGTTCTCTGTAAAAGCTGATCTCATCTAGACAGGTAGAAATGCATTGCGTTGACAGCCAGTCGGACGAAATTGGTGAAGAAAGAGGTGATTCGAGACAGCTACTAACAAAAGGTTCATTATAAACAGGGACTTTTTGACCTACCAGAATGCGGAAGGTTTGTGTATAAACATTATTTGGCTTTGTAGATAAATAATATCTATACTACGGAGTACACATATTTGATATGGTATTAATTCTGATACTTATTTTATTCATTCTACAAACGATTGATCATTTCATATGGAGTTTGGAATAACGTATTGGGACAGATTACTTATTAGTGACAACTATGGTTTTCTGCTTCTGATGCAATTCATGACTGTGTATAAGTCGCACGAAAATTTGGCTAGACTATTGCTGGCAAGGCGACGAGACACTTTCTAGACGTTTTGGCTTATTGTTGGCTAACGTAACCGTTATGTGCATTTGTTCAACAAAGTAACGGCGGTGGGAATTGCTAGATGCATATATAATAAACAGACATACCAGTTAACACAACTGTTCGATGATACTGTTGCTAATATAATAAACCTTTTCCACTTGGAGTGTGTTGTATTCCTAAGACAGGGTTTTGTAGGGTTGTTGATATCAATTACACGGCCAACATTCCAGTAGACGCCATTTTAGAGTGATCACTTCCGGCGCATGCGCATAATTTTCACCACTAGATCTGCATAATTCAATATCAATAACATAGACTAGTAATATTATTTATGCATGTTATACACTTTGCTGCATTACAACATGAACTATGCCATATAAGAAACATTCTAATTAACTAAATTGTTTAATTAATAGTTGTTATTTCAGTTAAATGTAAAGTTAACATGTTTCAAGAGTTCACACCACAAATTCACATAAAAAGTGTGTACCTCCTATATAAACGGGTAGTCGCGTTGTCATAAGATAAGTTGATAGCTCAACACATAGGGATTGTCAGTGGTTTTGGTGGAGAACTACTAGCGTCTGGGGGCCGACATATCTCTCCCCTGAGAGCTGCTCGATACGCAACTGTAAGAGATTCGGTGACTGTGGATTGGTCTCTCCACCGACCGATAGGAGGTGCAACCAAATAGCAGATAATGCTAAGTGTCACTCACGTCATTGGTCTCTTATTTTTTAAACAAAAGAACATCGATCATTACATATTCAGATAAAGGTTATTATTCTCGATTCGCATTAGTTGGTCAATCGGCATCAGTTTTATTGTCATCGTAGCAAACGTCTGTCAATCCGTAATCAATTACATGTCAATTATTATGTTGATGTGCTTCCTTGCATTTTAGTAAATCAATGCTTTCATTATATCACTCTACGTCACTCCCAAAACAAAAAGGCTATATAATATTAGTGTTTTGTGGCACTCCAGCACACATGCAAATTTGTTCTCTTCGAAGAACTGCCAGGTGACACTGTTAAGCTAATGCTTTCCACACGTTTTGATTTAACTGTGCTTCTCTACATGCAGTCTAAAGTCTGACACTTCAATAAACGTCTTGCAACATATTGTGCACACATAATCGATTCAAATAAACATGCCAAATTTACTCCACCAATAATAACAAACTCGGATTTACTTGCATTTAACTTTAATGTGATCTCTGTCATCCAATGGAAGATTTTGTGGAGACAATCTCTGAGCTAGTTTTGGAAGTGATTTTTCCTGGACCCACTACCCAGTGTGTAGATCCGCTCATGTCTGGTCAATAACAGATTTAACACCTACACATGGTTCACTGAATGGTATTCATTCAGTCAACACTTGATCATTTGCTGTGTCGCCAGAACGGTCTGCACTGATTGTCCTTAAACACTTCCAGGAGAAACCATGTGGCAATATATTCATTTTGTTGGACCCCCGACTGCAACGTTATTTTAAAAATAATATAATAAGTTATAACATTTACATACATTAAATTTAACAAAGGTAATAATAAATACATTTGTATGTGGGCGTTTTCACGTACAGGGTACACTTTTGCCAAAATGAACTTTCCCGCATAGTATTGAAATAATTAATGGTGTAATATTAATTCAGTCTAATTACCATACAATTTTTTAGGCTGAGCGGGATTGAGAGACTTTACATGAAACCGCCAATACTGTGTATATCTAAACAGACGTCTTTAAAAACAAAGGCGCTAAAATACGATTAGATGGAACGTGATACGTCTCTTTCATGGTTTCATCAATTATAGCAAAAGCAAATTAATTAATTTTCACTTAAATTAGATAAGGAAGCTCCAGCATATGATCACAGAACAGAATAAACTAATGAAATCTAAATATATATTCCTCGCTCACTTACCATATGTTTCTTAGAAAATCTCAGCTGATGGATGCACAACAACCAACTCACTTCTTCGTGGTGATGTCCTCCTCATGAGAGATGGAGTCCACAGCTGACCCATTGTGTATGGAATGATATTAACAGACGTCGTCATTTCATCCTCCCAAAGGCAAATAAATGAATGGGACAACTTTTCTACAGTTTCTCTTAATGCAGGCCATGTGAATATGTTACAAACACAATTTACAAATATCTTGTTACACATAGGTGTAAGAAAACCTGTCTAATTAAATAGCTTCCTTTTCTGTCTGAATCAACCAATGGTTCCATTCCAAATATATACATAATTCTAACTCGACCAAACATTACATCTATATTACACATCTGTTGAATAATAGTGGATTGATAGGATGAAAAATTGAAGCAGTGTGCCGACGACCATAAAAGGATGACCATTTGCAGCAGTAAACATACCCCAAAAAGCCATCTTGGTGCACCCTGGGGCAAGACAGGCACCCGTATACATTGGGCAGTTCGGTCTACAACTCCTTCCCCATTGTTTTTAGTTATGTCATGTTTGATAGTCCTGACAGTACATGGCAAAGTCAGTTTAGGTTGCCAAACCATGGCATTGTGTTTTTTTGACTGTCGAGGACATCAAATATACGTCATGCCTGGACGATTCTGATCGAACGCAGCAACAAGTTGAATGTTAAACCTCTAACCATGCATAAAATACCGAAATAAGGAGTTATGTACCATATTGGTTCGTCCATATAAATATGGTTGATGAGACAATATCTCTTCAGACGTATATCCTGGATATTTTTCTGCTACTGCATTACACACAGAATGTCTGCAAATTGTACAATTACCGAAGTTGATTGAAAGCGTATAATTGAATTACGGTTAGTTGATAGTAAGTTATTATAACATCAGTGAACAATGTAATTTGCTGGTTCAGTAAATTGATTAAATGTAAATTTTTAGGTGGCTCCTCGAATGTGAATTTTATTTGTTTTCCTAAATAACAACATAACTTTTCCATGTATATTTGAATATTTTCCAAAGAAATATACTTGAGAATTGATCCTACCTGAGACGCAATGCTTCGTTGACAACATCACCTTGGTGATGGGATTGATGTGTACAGAGAATATCTGGAAGAGCTGTGGCCCTGTCCAACTGACTCTGGTTGCTGCAGAATCACCTGCGCAGCCCCCGAAATTGTCCAGTAGGCTATCTCAATACATTTCCCACTCAAGGCTGAAAACAGTCAAGCAATGTACAATATCAAAACAGCCCTGCTTCAAAGGAGCAACTTGCACATTAGCATAACAAATATAATCAACACATCTAAATGAGACGTTAGTCTTAATTGTAGTTTCTATGAATTAGTCAGTATTCATAACTTTTATTTGTAACATTCTAATCAAATGTAACAAGCAGGGAGACTCACCTGTTGTGGGGGCGAGATAGAAACTGAGGTCTGTGACACGGTCCCTACTATGGTATATCTCCTTCATACGCAGCGGAAACTTCTGCATGTCTGTAGGTAGGATGCAGAAACAACAACACTCAATCAGCTTTAGTTTTCCATGTCTGCATACAGATATTCTGTGTATTCTATCTAACATATAAATAATTTATGATGGTCTGTCTGTTGTGTCCTATTCCCCTTCTGACTAACATAGAGGGTCAAATGGGGAACCGTCCATCAAACATCTTCTTCCTTGTAATGTGGCCAAAGTATCCAAGCTTTCTTGTCATCACTTTTCTCAATAGTCAACAATTGTTTTCGATTTTACTTATATAGTCATTTCTTTTCTATCCAGCCAATAAACAACCACCTTCTTCCACCCCGACATTACCTGTCCTACTGAGTATAGCCACCTTGAGAGAATTAACTGGCAGTTATGTGCCATGGCATGCCACACCCCGACCTTGCCTCACCTTCTGAGTACAGCCACCTTAATAGAATTACCTGCCAATTTTGTGTCATGGCATAACACACCCCGACCTTGCCTGTCCTATTGAGTACAGCCACCGTGAGAGAATTACCTGCCAGGTCTGTGCTATGGCATGCCACACAACGATCTTGCCTCTAATACTGAGTACAGCAACCGTGAGAGAATTATGTGCCAGTTCTGTGCCATGGCATGCCACACCCCGAATTTGCTGTCCTACATAGTACTTCCACCATGAGATAATTATCTGCCAGATCTGTGCCATGGCATGCCACACAACGACCTTGCCTCTCCTACCGAGTACAGCCACCGTGAGAGAATTACCTGCCAGATCTATGCCATGGCATGCCACACAATGACCTTACCTCTCCTACCGAGTACAGCAACCGTGAGAGAATTATGTGCCAGTTCTTTGCCATGGCATGCCACACCCCGAATTTGCTGTCCTACAGTGTACATCCACCATGAGAGAATTACCTGCCAGATATGTGCCATGGCATGCCACACAACGACCTTGCCTCTCCTACCGAGTACAGCCACCTGAGAGAATTACGTGGCAGTTCTTTGCCATGGAATACCACACCCCGACATTGCTTGTTCTACCGAGCACAGCCACCGTGATAGATTTAACTGCTAGTTCTGTGTCAAGGCGTGCAACGCCCAGACCTCTCCTGTTCCTGAGAACAAAAAGAAGGGTTGTGGTTGGTTCTGGGTTGTTGGAAGAGTTTCCAGTTAACATCGGTTAGAGGCAAGGAAGTGACCCATTACTGTTTATAATGGTGCTAGCACTAATCAGCAGGAAGACCACCATGAAGGATGTTCTCAGGAAGGTGATGTATGCAAACGATCTAGCCATGATAGCAGACAACAAACAAGAACTACAGGAAGTGTTGGAGGAATGGAAGGGGGTGTTCATAAAGCCCGGACTGAGAATGAGCCGGGAGAAGACAGAAGTGATGTGGGTTTGACATCAGAGAGAGAGGACTTGATCATTAGTTTGGATGATAAAGAGATCAACCACGTGGATGGCTTTGTGTAATTTGGAGGAATGGTTAATGAGGATGGGCATTCAGAGGTAGAAATGCGATGTCGGATACAACAGGGAGCGAATGCTCGGGGAAAGGTAGAGGGAGTCATGTTGGAGAGAAACATTTAGAAAAAGCTGAAAAGGAAACTCCTGAGAGCTTACGTTACACCAGCATGCCTGTATCTGTATATATATATATATATATATATATATATATATATATATATATATATATATATATATATATATATATATATATATCTGTATATGTATCTGGAGACAGTGGCGTTGACAGAACAACAACAGCAGCTGCAAGTTTTGTTCTGGTTTCATCGTATAATCAGAACAAAGAGGGTTGATGAAAGAAGGATAAACGAGGAAAGATGGGATGCAACAGGACAGCTGAACAGGAATATTGGTGAGAAGCAAGGTGAGATGGGCAGGCCACATGCCACATGGTAAGGATGGATGCAGACAAAATAGTAAAGAGAGTGGAAGAGAGAGGTGGAAAAAACATCAAGGATGCAAGCAAAGGGAAAGCAAACAGCTAAGATTGCGTGAGGTGGGATACGAGAAGATCGGGGGAAGATGAAAGATGGAGAGGGGGTGGCCGATAGAAGGTATGGAAAGAAACAACAGAAAGAGTGACTCGTCAATATTTTACCTGACCCTAAATCATGAATAACAGTGAACAAAGAGGAAAAGCACCGTTAGTTTGGTAAAAAAAGTTATGTTTAATAAATTCACGAATATGGTCAACATTTTCATAAACAGTGTATACATTGCTGATGAGAAAAAAACATTTCAATACAACATTTGCTAAATTTTAGCACCCCTCTACAGACATGGTGTTGTGTGACTATGATGCGCCATTTAGAAATCTGGTGTCTGTGACAGTGACATGATTCTCTCCAGAGCCTTTTCTCATGACACACCTATCTCACTGACTGACTTATCTCACGTGTGATGAGGCTGCCATCATTGTTGACCATTACGCTCCACAACTGTATAGTGGACTGGAAGTAGTGTTGAGCACCTTGGCATTGAGGATAACCTGATCTATCAAATCCATCAGACACGGAATAGTCCACGAAAATTGGCAGCGTGCAGAGTCCTTCATCCTGTCTCACATAAACACACAAGTTACATCGATCTGTAGATCTGCGTCAATCAAACTGTTCACACACCCACACTTTCGTATTCTGCTGTGGAAAATTACAAAATCTCCCATATGTAACTCTGTTTGAGCAATATGCATTTTACCATATGGTTGTACTCATATAAATGAAGTACTCTTCTTGACTACAGCATTCTCATAAAAATCATATATCCTTTGACAAGAAGGATGTACAGTGAAAGAATAAATAAAAACATTAAACAAATCAAACTGGTTACCAAAACATAAGCCATTACTACTCAGTGCAAATACTGATTTATTAGAACAGCTGTAAAAGTTAGTTTCTCAATCTAATGTGACATTCTCCCCTCCCCCACAATTCATCGTTACAGTTGTCTGGTCCACTCATAATCCAATGAATTTGCAAGAGGTCCATGAATGGCCTGCTTCTAATGTGGTTACGTCTACTTATGACACCAACCTGTACCAACACACAAAGTGGGGATAGGCAAGAGCGATCCGATTGAAGTGACCCTTGATATTGTTCACTCTTTTTCCACCAAAATTGTTCCTGGCTGCCGCAGCACCTGTAAAAAGACTTCAAGTAACGGTATGTTTTTGTTTACACAACACTGTATCCAGTCTTTGGGATTGTTCAACGTGCTTAACAGTTCACCCCCTGGCTGACCTGTTCATTCCAACACCTTTTGAATTTCTCTGGGAAGCATTCAGCAATGCTGCAATTACTGTGCGAAGATTTTTCGTTCACATTTCCACAGTTGTCTGTACCTGGGTACTCATTTACAGCTGAGTGAACTGTGGTAATGTGGGGGAACAAAATTGTCAAAGCTTTGATACTTCAACAATTGGGTTTGAACCTGGGTTCCCTCAGCCGAGTCTGGCATTCTAACATTGTGTGGTAGAAATATCATGAATAAATATTTTTTCATATTGCGAAACATAAGGCATATTGAAAGAGATGAAACAGTCAAATTTATGAAGTTTGTAACTTCTCAGGAGTACACACTGTGGAAACATCCTGCCATTTCCTGCGTATTATTCCTTCAAGACAAAGACACTAGTGAACAATAGTTGTATAGTAAATTAAGGAAGTGGCACCGGAACTTAGACTGAATATTACAATGAAAACAGTGGATTTTAGTGTTCTGGCCGTCTGAAGTTTGTAAAACTCAAATGACGAGGGTCAATAGCACAACAATGCTGTATATAATGGTGAACTTATTTAGCAAACTAACAACCATACTTTGAACAATGTTACCAAATACTACCTTACTAACCATATGTATTATATATGTAGTTATGGTAACATTTGGCTATGTCTACAATAGGCCCATGCTTAGAAATGGTCAAATCTCTGATGACAGAACACCGCACTTTTATGACCATCCCTTTTGATTAAGTAGGTGACTTTCAACGAGGGGTTTCACTGTATACCCTTTACATTAATTCAAAATATTGAAAACATTCTTCCAATGTGTCACAGGCAGGATATGCATACATTCAAAGTGCAGTGATCACAAATTGTGATGGCAGAAAGAATTATCTTTCTTACATGACTGACCTACTGCAGGAGCCAGAATTGCAGAAGTACACTGCAGCAAACATTAAACTCAGATATCAAAGGATATTTGATTTCATGAAGATGGTGCCATATGCTGATACCATAAAGAAGTCTTTGTTCATCGATACCAAAGAAACATGCTCTACCGACCAAGTTTTTAAAAGTTTTTTACAATATAATATTGTATCACAAAAATCGTATTGTGTATCATAATAGCCCCACCTTTATAAAAAAATAATATCACCATCAATCAAACAAGATAAATGACTTCATTGTAGAGAAATTACATGTACTGAACATATGTTGATGTTCCAAGTTAGAATTTAAGGGTATAAAATATTGTAATACATTTTTTTTTATATAATAGAAATAACCAAACGAGCTAATTATAATTTCTGCATGATGGATTCTAGAAATGTTAGTCTTCTGTTTGACACTGACTGATAGTATTTGTTTAATTTGCCAGCATAATTATGATAAGAAATCAGCCACGTATATCTGTGTACTGTATCTGATTCTTTTCGTTGTGAAACTGCTCCTCGTAATGTGATCTGATCCAATGCATATGCAATCTCAGTTGCCATGTTAACGTGCACACATTTATGACCGTAATTGTCTATATTTCTTCTCTTACAACTTACATACTAGCTGAACAGTCTACTCTGTATAAAATTATTAAGAATGACATTGTACACTCTAAAATATAAGTTATTCATTCAATCCATTTTTGGTAATTCAATCCAGTTTTAATTGTCTCTGAGGAACTGATAGTTTTGTTTTGTGCAATAAGCTAGAATTTCAAAATGTCTTATATTATGAACAGGGATTAACGAACACAGCGGTGTGCACATGAGTTGCACGAGTCATGGTATGTTCGTTGACCCAGTCGCACAACCACGGAAAGGATATTTTTGCTAGTAGTGCAGTCGCGCGTGACCCGTACTAAAAGTTTAGCAATGTACGTTTGATATAAGTTAGCTTTTCCTCCTGATTGTATCCCTACCAATATTATCTGGACAATGGTAGGTAGGTGGATAAAGTCATTCCCCAGGCATTACGCCTTAGGATGCCATGAAGGCTTATAATGACCAGTGCATAAACTTGGTTTCTAAAGTGCAAAGCAACTTAGATTGCAGTTATACTGACAATCCTGGACGGGACACTAGTTCATCGCAGGTACATTCCAAACAGTATTTGTACTCATTTACAGCTGAGTAGACTGAGGCAAAGAAGGGTAAACGAAATTGCGTAAGCTTCGAAAGCGAACCGTGAACTCAGAACCCTTGAATTTAGAGTCCAATACCTTAACCACTAACCCAAGGCTGACCCCAATCTTGACAATATCCTAACATTCAATCCATGTATACTATTCCGGAAATACTGTTCATCAGACAAAATATATCCTGGATATTGTTCTTCTACTGCATTATATACAGAATGTCTGAAAATGTTCCAATTTCTTAGGTTTATTTTGACTGTCTTTGGAAACGTATAATTGAATTACGGTTAGTAATTTATTATTTAAGCAGTCACATCAGTCAACAATGCAATTTGCTGGCCCAGTAATTTGAGTTACTAAAAAATGTAAGGTGGTTCCTCGAATTTTACTATTCAAGCCTTACATACAAATGTCTCATGATCTTATTGTCTTATCAACTTATGCTCCTATTGCATACCATGATTTTGTATAACCATTATACACTTTTGATTGGTCGATGTATGTATAATTATTATAATTTGTATTTACGGATGTCAGAATTATTAGAAGTTGCTATTGTTTCTTAAATAAAAGCATTTTTCTTCAAATAACAGGCGGGTCCAGACTAACAACAAAGAGGTACCCAGTTTTCCAGTAAAACATCAAGAATAGCAACTATAGTTATTCATATTTCCACACAGACAGCACTTTCTAGAAAACAGCACAATGAAAGGTTTATACAATATTTTTTCTTTACTGAAGATACACTGAAGGTGTGGTTCCAAGTTATCTATGGAGATGACTTTAAATGATGCCAAGGGCATCAAGCTAGGCTGTGTGCTGTTCGTGTTATGGAAATTATCTTGTGTGCTGATCATGTTATGAAAATTAGCTGTGTCCTAACCGTATCCATCCAGACTAATATGACTTTAGTTATATTCATAATCAATGCTTCAATTTGAATTACTTGAAAAGAAAACCAAGCTTTCAATTGTATATTTTATCTTAAGTTACACATTTATTTATCTGTTTTGTCACTGTTATAAGGCAAAGCATGCTTATCATGATGACAAGTAAATATAAAGCTTCAGTTATTGTTAAGTATTACTACGGATATGGGTATATCAAGGACACCTTGGCTATACAGTGATCTTAGTACACAAATCTCAACAACTGCCGTATTTGCAAGATATTTATGAAATAGAGATCAGAGTTTCATTCAAAAGATAACAATTAAAATATAATGAAACAACATCCTCATAGAAATATTTGCATAACATTTCATTTGTCCATATACTTATACAAAACTTTCTCCTAGAGATCACTGATTGGCCGTCACGAGGAGCCTTACTTGCCAGTTCTGTGTCATGGCATGCCACACCCTGACATTGCCTGCCCTGTTGAGTGCAGCCACCGTGAGATATACCAGCAAGTTCTGACCTTGCATGTCATACTGAATGGAGCCAATGTGAGCGAAAAAATCTGCCACGGTGAGAGATTTACCTGCAAGTTCTTTCATTGTATGCCACACCCCGACCTTGCATGTCGTACTGAGTCCGGCAATCATGAGATATTTAATTGCTAGTTCAGTTTCATGGTGTGCCACACCCTCACCTTGCCTGTCCTACTGAGTGCTGCGAGTTAATTGCCAATGAAGAACAGGTTGTTGATGACAACATACATATGGAACTTGCCTGCAAGGGGAGAGAACACTTTTATTCAGTGAAGTAGTACGACGTTTTCACCTTACACTAAGCACAAATATTAATAAAACAGTTCTTTATGGACCTGCTAAAAGGAGATATTTAATCCACATAAAAGTACCTCGGTCTGAATGTATCAGTTTAGTCGACTGGACTAAAAATTCAATTCAAATTTATTGTAACTCTATACAATAAGAACAAATACAAAGCAGAGCGAAGTCCTATCTAATTGCATAAAGTGAACAATAGGGGAAGAACAATATATAATGTTGTATTCCCTTTTAGTTTCATCAAGTACAGTTTTGAGCTATGGGTGGTTTGGAACATTTGTGTATGGCGAAATAGATTTGTACTTAGCAGAGACCGAAAACCACGTAAAACTGCACGTGCAGTAATGTTACAGGAACTAGTTGCCCACGCAACCAAATTACACAGTCGTTGTCCACACGCTCTCTTCATTATAGGGGCATTGTTAGCATACATTGTTAGCATACTTCAATATAGGGGCTGCCTCTGTGAAGTTACAGAGGCAGTATGCGAAAAGAAGGAAGCCTGGAAAGAAATAGAGAAGAACAAGGAGAGAGGAAATCAACCGGATTAAAGGATATACACACATACGGGCAGGTGAATACAGCGGCAAAGGGAGCTGTTGTTAGGTGAGGAGAGATATGGAAGCAGACGTATATAGCAAACTAGACGAGGATGGTGCAAAGAAGATGATCAAGGATATAAATGGGAAGTTAGTGACAGAAAAAGAGGTAATGCTGAAGGTCTGAGAAAGCTACTCAAATGAGCTACTGAACAAGGAAGGAAATAACAACGATGAGGAATTACCAATGGATGTAGAGGGGAAAGAGAAGTTAACTGGTATTACGGATACAGAGATGCAAACCGGGATGAAAGGGATGAAGAAGGGAATAGCACCTGGTACCGATGATATGCATGTGGAGATGGTAATGGCAGCGGGGGAGAGTGGAATCAGCTGGACAAAGAGGCTGCTGAATACATGTATGAGGAAAGGTAAAGGACCAGAGGAATGGTGAACAGAGCTAATTGTCCCAATATGGTAGAAGAAGGGAGATGTGCAATACCTTGGGAAATACGGAGGCATCACATTTCTAAGTCACATCACATCATGAAGCTGATAGAGAGGACCCTCGATGGCAAGATCCGAAAGAGAGTAGAGCAAGAATTATGGGAAGAACAACAGCGATTCAGAATTGGAAAATGAGGACTGATGGGATGTTTGCATTAAGACAGCTGGTAGAGAAGAGGTTTGATATGCAAGGGAGAATGGTAGTGGGATTTGTGGACGTTCTCAGGAAGATGGTGTATGCAGATGATTTGGCCATAATAGCAGAGAGCAAACAAGAACTACATGAAGTGTTGGAGGAATAGAAGGGAGTGTTTAAGAAGCACGGACTGAGAATGAGCCTGGAGAAGACAGAAGTGATGAAGGTTGGACACCAAAGAGAGGAGCTGACCATAATTTTGGACAGTAAGGAGATCAAGCAAGTAGATAGATTTGTTTACCATGGATGAAAGTTTATGGAGTATGGGCATTCAGACGTAGATGTGAGACGTCGCATACAAGTGGGAGCGAATGATTGGAGAAACGTAGGGGGAGTTATGTTGGACTGAAACATTTTGAAAAAGCTGAAAGGGAAATTCCTGAGTATGCATGTTACACCGGCATGCCTGTATGATCTGGAGACAGTGGCGTTGACAGAACAGCAACAACCGCTGCTGCAAGTTTGTGAGAACAACTGAGTTCGTCGACTATAAAGAACAAAGAGGGTGGACAAAAGAAGGATGAACGACCTGAGGAAAGAGGTTGGGAATCAATGCAGCCTAACAAGATGATTGTCGAGAAGCAATGTGAGATGGGCAGGCCACTTGGTAAGGATGAATGGAGGGAAACTAGCAAAGAGAGCAGAGGTGAAAAAACATCAACAATTCAGGAAAAGGGGGAGGCCACAGCAAATATAGGAGGACTGTTTGAGGCGGGATATGAGAAGATCGGAGGAAGATGAAAGATGGAGAGAGGGAGCGGCCTTTAGAAAAGTATGGAAAGAAACAACAGAAAGAGTGACTTGACAATATTTTACCTGACCCTAACCCATGAACAGCAGTGAACAAAGAGGAAAAGCACCGATAGTTTGGTAAAAAAAGTTATGTTTAATATATCCAATAATATGGTCAACATTTTCATAAACAGTGTATACATTGCTTATGAGAAAAACCATTATTTCAATCAAACTATGAAAAGAAACAACAGAAAGAAGGGCTCGACAATACTTCACCTGACCCTCAACCATGTACAGCGGTGAACAAGAAGGAATAACGCCATTAGCTTGGTAAATAGTTATGTTTAATAAATGCAAGGAAGTGGTCAACATTGTCATAAATAGTATATAAACTGTTTATGAGAAACAACATTTCTATACAAAGTTTGCCAACTTTTAGCATCCCTCTACAAACATGGTGTTGTGTGACTATGGTGCACCATTTACACACATGGTGCCTATGACAGTGACATGATTCTCCTCAGAGCCCTTTTCTCCTGACAGACCTATCTCACTGACTGACCTATCTCTCGCGTGGCGAGGCCGCCATCATTGCTGATCATGACGCTCCACAACTGGATGGTGGCGTGGAAGGCGGCGGTCACTCTTCTGTTACAGAGATGCCAGCGTGCAGAGTCCTTCATCCTGTCTCACACAAACACACAAGTTACACAGAACTGCTTCAATGACACAGATCACACCCACACTTTGGTATTCTGCTGAGGAAAATTACAGAATCAACCAATTATATTTATCTCTGTTTGAGCGATACCCATTTTACCAGATGGTTGTACTCGTATATAAATGACGTACTCTTCTTGACTACAGCATGCTTATCAAAATAAATATATCCCTTGACAAGAAGGATGAACAGGGAAAGGATAAGTAACAACATCACAAAATTAAAGCAGGTTACCAAAACAAAAGCCATTACCATTCAGCACCAATACTAATTTATTAGAACATCTATAAAAGTGAGTTTTTTTATCTAATGTGACATTCTCCCCCCTCCCCACCATTCATCATTACAGTTTTTGTAATATCTGGTCCAGTCATGAATCCTATGTATTTCCAAGAGGACCATGACTGGTTTGCTTGCAAGGCGGTTATGTTTAGTTATGTGTCACGGATTTCGGTGGTGGTCCACGCAAAACCAGGGGCGGGCCGTACTTAGATTAAGCTCAACATATGAGTGTAAGAAATTTCCACAAATGAAAAACAACACCAAAGTAATCAACATGAATATGTTTACAATGAATCAAAACCTTACTGAAATGATGCAAATGAAATAATAGACATCAGTGTTAATACATTCGTCACAAGCAGAAAGGCGTATTTCACACTTATAATACAATGTTCCGAAAACAAACAAAAAATAGTCACAGAAGCATGCCTTGTGACGCATAAAGTCAACAATACCCTTCGCGCATTCTGCTGGGTTGAGTAGAACGATAACTGATGTAGCCGTCGGTCGCATAATCTCACCGGCAGCAGAATACGTTCGACCGCAGTGATGTCGAGGTTGTTGTCGGCTGGACGATAGTAGATAGATGTCAATAGATCGTGATACGGCGATGTTTCGTGACGACGGCTGACGCGGACGCTCTGATGTCACACACGGGGAAGACAGTTGAACGGTCAGCTGGACGTACAGTATGTCAGCCGGCAATATGTCGTGGAGACGGCTAACGTGTCGTGACGACGGCTAACGTGTCGTAACGACAGCTCGTGCGGACGCACTGGTGTCGCGCGCGCGGGGAAGGCAGTTGAACAGTCGGCTGAACGCTCTGTAAGTCGGCCGTCAACATGACGTGGAGACGACGAACCTGTCGTGGACGGTCCCATTACGTTGATACCCCTTTTAATATAATGTACCACGCCAAAAGCGAAAACATCATGGGTACAATTATTGCATAACCTGTTCATGCCCCATGCCTAACAATAAACTTCCAATGTGGGCTCCCACACCACACTTGGATACTATTATTGCATAACTTGTTGATGCAATCAGTCTATATACACTCTAACATTTACCGCACCATATCCAGGAAAATAGTTCACATAATAGCAATTCGTAGAAAGTCGACATTATGACACCTACCTGTGTAAACACACAACGTGGGGATAGGCAACAGCGATGCGACTGAAGTGATCCTTGATACTGTTTACTCTAGGTCCACCAAAATTGTTTTTGGCTGCCGCAACACCTGTAAAAAGACCTCAAGTAAAGGTACGTTGTTATACAGCACGCTATCCAGTCCTTGGGATTGTTCAACGTGCTTACCATCGAGGTACCGAGATTAATGGTGATAACACAAGTCACAATACAATGGTGAGATAGGATTGCCAATCATTAATATTCGCACGTGCCCATTAAATTATATGCGCACATAGGCTTAGGTGGTTAGTCTTGATATCGAAAAAAAATTATAACCTACTGCCATGATTTGGCATGTACCAACTACAAATCAGCATAACTAAATAGATTACTGTAATTGCATTTAGTCTGAAAAATAAAATGATACTCTGTAATAAATAATATATCCGTATAACATGGATAGGTTATATTAATAAAATACATTCATGTTGTTTATAAAGAAATAATAATAATACTGTCATAGTGCCATGGAAACTGGATACGTAGGTTCACGCTACTTGAAGGTGTGCAAGTGTGCAAGTGCCAGACAATGCTTACGTCATTTGACGCAGCAGTGTCTCGGGAATGTCCGCAGGAGTTACGTAACACAGGCTTCAAGCACGGCGCACCTTGAAACATGCGGCCTGTTTACTTCGTACTTGATGGACAACACCCTGAGTGTCTTTGTACAAGATATTCCCATTGAAAGACCAACAGTCAGAAATCAGTTCATTTTTTCCAAGTTCATACAGAAGTTCAGAACGAGTTTTCGTGAGGTCTTCATTCACAAATAAACGAAGGTTTAGACCCGAGGCTGTATTGTGCTGTTTTAGGTTGATTCGAGCTCTGTATATAGCGTCCCTCCGACGTTCGCTATTTAGTGTAATAATTGTAGTGCGTGGTCGTCCGCCATCCGTCTTAGGGCGGCCAATTCTGTGCGCTCGCTCAATCTCGTCAGACTGCAGGACTGGGGTTAACTTCATATGATCATTGAAAATGTCTAGGATTGCATTTTCAATTTCACCAATACCTACAGATTCGGGTATTCCTTCTATTCTCAAATTGGATCTTCTATGATATTGCTCGATGCTGTCGTTGGCCGATTCTAACAAGTCGACTCTACTTTCAAGTGCTTTGATTTTCTCGTCCTTCTCTTTCACAGTTTGTTTTAGTTGCTCAGTCTGAGCTGCTAAGTAATCTGTTTTTGTCAGCAATCTCTTGCGGGAACAGAGCTCGTTTCAATTGTTTTAAAACATCACTGTCACTCAGAGTTTCAATAAAGGTAAGTTTTAGAAGTTCATTGTCAATACCTTCAAAGCGAGTAACCTCTGACGAGCTTTTTTGGCGATGCTTGGGCGGCATGATGTCTTATTGTCTTTGGTTACACGTCTGATAGGTGTGTCAAATGTGGCATGTCCAATATGGACGTTCAATATGGCAGTACGCTGAATCTGACAGACCCATAGATTATGTGCAAATCCACCCCAATCTTAGGGTATTGTGAATGTTTATCTCACCAGATTCATCGTACGGAACATTGGAAGTTCGACGCCATTAGATAACTTAATTATTTTCCGTCGCATTTGTAACAAGAGAACATCGTCACACGAGAGCTCAACGAAACGGGGCCTGCTCCGTCCGACGTCATGGGTCGGACCATATATAAGTTAACGTTTCCGCCTGATTGTATCCCTACCAATATTATATGGACAATATCCTATCTTTAAATACATGGACACTATTCCGGAAATACTGTTTATCAGACAAAATATATCCTGGATATTGTTCTTCTACTGCTTTATATATGCAGAATGTCTGCAAATTGTCCAGTTTCTGAGGTTTATTTTGACTGTCTTTGGAGACGTATAATTGAATTACAGTTAGTAATTTATTATTTAAGCAGTCACATCTGTCAAAAATGCAATTTACTGGCCCAGTAATTTGAGTTAATAAAAAAATTAAGGTGGCTCCTCGAATCATTAAAAAAATAGCAACGACACGCTTTTTCAATGCCCCTACTAATATATTCTTATTTTCTAGCATAAAAAACATGCACACTGTGTTTTATTTATCTGTTTTGTCACTGTTATAAGGCAAAGCATGCTGATCGTGATGACAAGTAAATATAAAGCTTTAGTTATTTTTAATTATTACTACGAATATGGGTATATCAAGGACACATTAGCTATACAGTGACCTTAATACACAAATCTCAACAACTGCTTATTTGCAAGATATTTATGAAATACACATCACAGTTTCATTCAAAAGATGTCAATTAAAATATGATGAAACAACATCCTCATAGAAATAGCGAATTGCTGGTACAATTTTGCACATTTGCATAACATTTCATTTGTCCATATACTTATACAAAACTATCTCCGCTGCGACCCCCCTAGAGACCACTGATTGGCCCTCACGTGGAGCCTTACCTGCCAGTTCTGTGTCATGGCATGGCACACCCCGACATTGCCTGCCCTGTTGAGTGCAGCCACCGTGTGATTTACCTGCCAGTTCTGTGTCATGGCATGCCATACCCCGACCTTGCCTGTCATACTGAATGGAGCCAATGTGAGCGAAAAACCTTCCACGGTGAGAGATTTACCTGCAAGTTCTTTCATTGTATGCCACACCCCGACCTTGCATGTCGTACTGAGAGCAGCAATCATGAGATATTTAACTGCCAGTTCAGTGTCATGGTGTGCCACACTCTGATCTTGCCTGTCCTACTGAGTGCTGCGAGTTGATTGCCAATGAAGAACAGGTTGTTTATTACAACATACATCTGGAATTTGCCTGCAGAGGGGAGAGAACACTTTTATTCAGTGAAGTAGCACGACGTTTTCAGAAAACCATGTATATTAATGCTAAAGATGTGACAATACTGTTATTGACATTTATTTATTTCATAGCTACAAACCTGCAGAAGCGAAAAAACCTTTGAGAAGGGAAATACGGAGTTGAGTACGTAAACCGTGTCTTTCCGTTGTCCCATAATTAATAATGTCTTATAATACAAGCGACCTAAATAATACAAGTGGTCTTAAATTACGACCGTTCATACAAATTTTAATTATTCTATTGGGTCACACCCTCATGAGAAAATATGACTTCCACATTTTAAAACCAACATTGTTATGATAGTTATCATGCC
Organism: Lamellibrachia columna; assembly: GCA_963662155.1. NCBI lineage: Eukaryota > Metazoa > Annelida > Polychaeta > Sabellida > Siboglinidae > Lamellibrachia > Lamellibrachia columna. The sequence goes on from OY759268.1 coordinate 36,646,888, forward strand.
TAATGTATGGAACAATAATTTGTTAACAGTGTTACGTAGTGGACAAAGGTCAATGGTGGATAGAAATCTATACCGTTGGTTATTAATTTGGCAAGTATGTTTACAACAATGAATTATGTAGGTCTGCCCAAGATGGGAGGAACATCGACCGCCGTGATGACGTTCGTCAAAGCCGTCTGTAATGACTAATGGGTGAATATACACAAACGCAGAGTTTTACGGGTGGCAAAAATTTTGAAATTAATTGACAGTTTGTTTGCGTTTTCTGAATTCAGAGCCGTTCTACGAACTTTCGATTATCTAAAAAACAACATTGCCCACAACAACATTTGTTTCTTGATATTCCAGGGCGGAATTATATACGGATGATTCTTGGTGAATGTGTGGGGATTGCGACAAACGGTGGCGCCATGCACATCCCGCAGCCTGAATAATCGAGGCTAATGAAATGGTTAGTGGCGCCACCGGTGGGGAATTTGGGGTTAAAGTGTATATGAGGCGTGCGACTGTGCTCGAGTGATCTTTTAAGTAGAACATTTATACAGCGCGAGTTAGTCCCCGTATCGGTCGGCAAATGAGTACCTGTGGTTACATATCGAATTTTTCACCTTCAAATTACGCGCTTAATTCGCCGATTTCGGTTGCCAGCCACCGAGCAAGGCGGATGTTATGTAAAGACACACCTCGTTTGGGCCATTGATATTGTTGTCGTGTAAGAGCGGAACGTTCGAGTCCCAAAAATGAGTGGCCAAAGGTGTATAGTCGGAGGCTGTAGTAACCGCACCTCGAATGAAACTAGGTTTCGTCCAGAGGAAAGCTCCCTCGCTTCACCTGTCGTGGGTTTCTGCAGCGAAAAACACGTTAATGCCATGGAATGGGCTGACCCCTCTCTACTCTAAAAGTGTCATCTGCTCTGCACACTTTATCTTTGGGGCTGAGTGTTTCGATGAACAGGCCATATCAAGTGCAGCTATAAATCTGATGGCAGAGCAACTTGGCTTATGCTTCAGTGGAAGCGAAGAAGACTGAGTGTGTGCTAAGTACGGGTTGCCCAGAGCATTCACCTGAACGCGTGTATATTATTTTTTACTTTTGCCCACTTGTATTTTGTGGTAACAACATTTAACATCGACACGAGTTCGTTTGGGCGTTTCTTTGCAGTCTCCTAGCCTTTCGAATGATTTATCGTGAAAAATTTTACGAATACCAAATACACGTAAAACATTTCAGAGATACGAATATGTGGGAAAGTTCTTTGAACGGAACTATCTTTGTCATTGTTACTAGTCACTGGTAACTTATATAACGATAACTTATAACTTGTATATCTGACACCTTATAATGATACGTTAACTATGTGTTAATGCATATTTGTATGTTCATTGTCTGGGTGTTTTTACTTGAAATAAAAGTATTCGTATTCGCATATAATATTATGCTTGTATTTGATGTATCAAAGTTTTGCATTGCATGACTTATCTTCGGTATCCCATCGTCTACAATAAGTTCTATATGACAAAATGGGATGACATTTTACACACAAATTGCACGAGTATTTGCTACAAAAACTAAAACCAAAAACTAAGCGAAGGAGTACATAAATAAGCTTAGGTTCCTCGCCAGTCTACTGTTACATGCCTCTCAACTTTCACGCTTAAAACCGTGAGACTCAAAGTTTTGCATACAAAGTCACGGTCTCACGACAAAGGTCTGAAATCTCACGCATATTTTCGTAATCTATTGCAATAAAAATCAAAGTGTCTTTTTTGTGCGATTGGCCAACAGCTCAGTATCAACCAATTATATCACACGTTTTGGATATTTAAAATAATTATTTAAACATATCAACCAATTATATATCCTGTTAGAAAGCAGTGTGAACCCAAAGTGTCTTCATGGGTCATCAAATGTTTTTGAAATTCACTGAAGTCCATGGGCTGGGAACATCGCGGCCAGCGGCCTTTGAACCCTGGCTGGGAACATTTCTCACGCCCACGAACCCTCCACGGATTGACAGCTAGTCTGGCAGCAAGTGATTCTGACTCCTTAGGGATACCCCGCTTGAGGCTAACGACACAAGACGCAGGCATGCGAATCGTGTTAAATTTTATTGTCTTTAGCCTGAGCTCCGTTTCAGATTTTTTTCTTAGAAGCCTCATCACTGTCAGAATACATCTTTCACAGAACGAGTATTACCTAGTCTACGTTGGCCAAAAAACGTAGCTGAACCGGTGTTGCTAATGCCTATGAAAAAAGCTTACTTAACGACAGGTCTTACATCATTGCCTTTTAGTCTTGCCGCCAAACTTGCAGCTGGCGACGACCTTGTCTTTATATGACCGTCTATCAACCCATTCCTTTATCCTGATCGGTGAACACATATGAATGCCTTCTTGCACGCACTGCGTAGTCTGCATCAACCGACCCAACTTCAACAGGGAATCAATTTGCCGACAAGACAGACATATGCCAACGTAATATATGTTGTCATTCATAAAAGGAGCCTGCTGATTGGTGAAGTATGTCTATGTCTTTGAATAGTTAACCGAGTGAATGGATTATTAGTATCGATTAACTAATTTCATCATGTATTCATACATATACGTCACATATACGGAACCAAATAAGAAACGCGAATATCGTATCATTATGTCAATGATGATACAACGAATAACTGTACTTTGGCGAGCGTCGACCATTGTGCGAGTCATTCGCGTTTGTGAGAACTGTTAACTGAATGTGGCGCCATCTAGTGGAGTTGTTAAAACCACATACATCCTGGACTTGAGTAGTCTGACTTTATAATACCCGACTCTCGCTCGCCTTCGACAACTCCCCGAGATAAGAGTTTGGCCCCAAACCCGTATTGTTTTTACTGTTACCGCCATTTGCCTTGGTCGAAAAGGTTTACTTTTCAATAAAAACTCAAAGGTGAAAGGGGTACACTGTAACGATACGGGGGGGGGGGTGGTGAAAATGTACTTTAGTAATATTCGAGTGGATAAGACAAACACAGAAGAAATAGAGACGCTGGTGTCGATAAGACAAACATGACACGCACGGGACAGTGAAATGACAAACTCACTAGTTTTCTAACTTCAACGTTAATATTCTTCCTACTTACTTTGACCCCCCCCCCCCCCATTCACGTCTATAGGGTACTACTTAATTTTACGACGGGAAAACATACAGGTTTGTCTACGACCGGATTGAAACTTCGCAGAAATGGCGAATGTGTGAGTTCACGCAAATCCTCGCTGCGTAATTATTCATGCGTTACCAGGTAGTTAATTTATTGTAAACTGACTGACCTCGACAAATTAAATCTAACCGATTAGTGCGTGATGAACAACGCACCAATTGGATGGATTGAGCAAGTCTTCTTGGTTGGGCACAGAGACTAGACGTGTTCCTCGTGCTTGTGAACGAATGCTTTTTTATACTTAAGTTCAGGGGCCTGGTGATACCATCAAAAGATGAAAAGTGGCCCAAAGCAAAGCTAAGCAACATTGCACTAAAAACGAGATAAAACATGGATGGATCAATAAGAATATATACAACAAAAGAAAGAAAAAATAATAAATAAATATGTAAAAATTATTTGTCTATCTATCTGGTGGTCATGGCAACAAGGAATAAACGCTAAGCCCTATAAGATACATCACCTGACCAGACGACAGGGGCGGGTTACGGAACTTGGAACAATCGTAGAAAACACGCATAGCGTTGCGAACAATCTACGAAGGGTAATTCTACAAAAGGTAAGGAAATAGTGGGGTGAGTTTCTATAAAAACAAATTGCGCATCCTTCCTGAGGTCATAGATGAACCCGTGAACGTTTGGCGTCTATAGGAGGAGCAGCATAACATTGTACTATGTACATACATAACATTGTACAGTGTACATACATACCATTGTACAGTATACATACATAACATTGTACAGTGTACATACATAACATTGTACTATGTACATACATAACTTTGTACAGTGTACATACATAACATTGTACAGTGTACATACATAACATTGTACAGTGTACATACATACCATTGTACAGTATATATACATAACATTGTACAGTGTACATACATAACATTGTACTATGTACATACATAACTTTGTACAGTGTACATACATAACATTGTACAGTGTACATACATAACATTGTACAGTGTACATACATAACATTGTACAGTGTACATACATAACATTGTACTATGTACATACATAACATTGTACAGTGTACATACATAACATTGTACAGTGTACATACATAACATTGCACAGTGTACATACATAACATTGTACAGTGTACATTCATAACATTGTACAGTGTACATACATAACACTGTACAATGTACATACATAACATTGTACAGTGTATATACATAACACTGTACAGTGTACATACTAGTGCCCTGCATGGACCGGGCTTTAGGTCCAAGCCCGGCCGCGGGCCGGGCCGGGCCGGGCCGGGCCGGGCCGGGCCGAGCCTCTACATAATTTCGCGGGCCGGGACGGGCCTGGGCCTATATATTGCGGACCCGGGCCGGGCCTAGGCTGAAAACAATTTAAACACATCGAGCTTGGGCCGGGCCTGTGCCTAGTGTGAGCGGGCCGGGCCGGGCTTTGGGCCTGGACATAATAAAAGCATTCATACAACACCCAGATTATTAATTTTATTATTAATAAAAAAAACTGATTATAAATTGTAATTCCGGTTAACGAATGTTTAAAATTATTTATTTAGTATTATATAGTTGCAAATTGAGACCTTGCATGGAATTATGAATGTCATTAGTGCTTTATACATTGGAATGCAGTTTAACCTCTTCAACAATGGGACTTCCTATGGTATAATTTTAATAATGTGCATTCTTTTAATACAGACATTTCATATCAAATATAGGCATAGTCGCATGCCCATATCTTTGTATTGTAATTCTTTAAACATGTACTGGCTTTCCAAGACACTGTGATTGGAGTAGACTCTGTAAACTGCATATTTTTGCATGAATGTACCCTTTTGCATAGATCTAATGGCCCCATATCAGGCCACTTAAGTTCACCTGGCTGGAAGCAGCCAGCTCCAAATGTTTACTTTATACATATTTGCAGAGGAAATCAAGCCATGATTAACCATCAACTTATCATCCTTTGACCCTACCAGTGGATATTCCATTGTCTAGGTCTTCCCTCCAAACATTGCCCACCTGAATGACCTGCCCACTGCCAAGTGCCCACGAGGCCACTAGCCCACTACCCAGTACCCAACCCAGTTGGTAATTGGTATTTCTCCCCAGTCCTAATTCATTCACACTTGTACTAATTCACACATGTCTGAACCTGTCTGTCCCAGGCTAGTGACTGCAGACCTACTGGAAATGCCACTGGGTGCCAGTGCCAGTGGGTGACATTGAATTGAACTTATTTGAGCTAATTCAATTAGCAATATAAATCGGGGTTCTGGCTTGCATATGGGTTAAGTCAGGGTTAGATAAACAAATCTCGTACCCTAACCATAAGCCATGATTAACCATCAACTTATCACCCTTTGACCCAACCAGTGGACATTCTATTGTCTTGGTCTTCCCTCCAAATATTCCCTGCCTGAATTACCAGCCCACTGCCAACTGCCCACTGCCCTTTAGTGCCACTACCCAGTACCCACCCCAGTTGGTAATTTGTATTTTTTATTTGTACTAATTCACAAATGTCTGAACCTGATCTGTCTCAGGCTAGTGACTGCAGACCTGCTGGAAATGTCACTGGGTGTCAGTGCCAGTGGGTGACATAGTAGTAGCTAGTACTAGCTACTAGCCAGACACTACTAAACAACAACTGACATAAGTATTTAAGTAGTAAACACTATACAATATAATATTTTTTATTTAAGTCTTTTAGCTTAAGTTTATTTGTGTTTCGTCTATCTTATAAGATTATAGGTTTATCTTCTCTAAACATAGCGGGCCGCGGGCTTGCGGAACGCTGGCTTACCCGACTTTGGCCCGCGGGTATGGGCCGGGTTTGGGCCTGAAATTTGCGGGCCGGGCCGGACCTGGGCCAAACATTCACGGTCTGGGTCGGGCCTGGGCCTAAATTCTAGTTTGCGGGCCTGGGCCGGGCCTGGACTCTAACTGCTCATTGCGGGCCGGGCTTGGGCTCAAATTATAGGTCTGCACAGGGCACTAGTACATACATAACATTGTACAGTGTACATACATACGCTAGCCCGATTATAGTAAGACTAACATCATCCCTGACATACTCATTCAGCAGGCGTCGCATTAGTCTTAATTCCGCACTTACTGCATCTGACCAAGTAACACGACCTACACCATGGGAGGAAACTTGTATCTCATTTACCCACAGAGGAACGACGCCACAACGTCTGGGAAATATATATTTCGATTGAGGCTTCATCTAATCCGAGTAATTTATAGTCTGCCTACATATGTTGATGTTAACATTGTACACCGACGTGATATTGAGTAACCCTTTGTTTTTGGCACGAATCTCAGTTCGGGTACCCGAGTATTTAGGGGCAATAGGCGTTAAGGGTTTGTCGTCGAGAGGATGGGACAAATTGACTGACGTGGCCCCAAGGGACCGGGGAGGGGGGAGTTAAGGGCTGTTAATTTTACTATATAATATATTATTTTACAGGTTATTCAGTGACTTCATTATAATATGTATAAAATGCAGGATAAATATTAGAAAATAACGCTTTGTATTACGATCACCTGCCATGTGAAAACGGTTATTTATAAGTATTATAGAAACACCTGGCACTGAGGTATTTCAGGACATAATTATCGTGTATTAAAAAAATAGCCACACAAGCAAGATTATACAAATTATGTAATTTATGGATGTCACACATATATCTTATTTTGCTGTCGTTAGAGGTCCTTTGACCTGCTTCGGCTCGGAGAGTGTTTACCATGGCACATTACAGACATGCATTAACAGTCAAACCTTTGCATGTTCACTGAATAGAATTACGCCCTGCATCAACTTCTACTACAATTGCATGTCTCCGCTCGCACTATAAATAGATTAGGAACATTCTAAGCGTGAACCTCGCGCGGCACCTTTAATGAAAATCTCAGCCTGCCAGGTGTGTAGTGTATATACCTGTATCAACAAGTCTGCTCTGGATGTCTAGCTCGGCTGGGCGCTAATTTGTTGTTTGGCATTATTAAGTCCGACGTTTTGAAGCTGCTATAAATTACACGACTTTACAGCTACGGTCAGCTTCAGAGCGTCGGCAAGGTCGTCTGCAGAGAGAGATTTAACACAAGACACACGACATTGTATTTGTTATTTATCAAAACCGTGTTATAAGTATTACAATAATGGTCCAGGTTAATCAGAGGACACCATCAGAAATAACAGTTTCTAAAGTTACGTAAAATTACATGTTATAGCAACGTTTGCAAATAGCAATAGTGCATAATGGTCACACGAGTTAGCAAAGGCGAATTACGTCTTCAATCAATAATGAACGTTGTTGTTTAGCAAAAGGGTAGTACGTCGGATAGTTGCAAATCTGTTGAAAGATAAACGAAGTAACTGTAGTTATGTCTCACGCACATTACACAATACTGACGAATCGACGTCGATGTTATCAAAATAATCGCACAAAAATATACTTGCAAGCGTATTAAAGGGAATATACTGCGATTTTCATTAGCTAACTCGTATAGAGCTATATAGTGATCTTTCGCATAATTAAATGTACCAATTCTCTTCTCTTATCGATCTTAAATTACATCTAAACTTGCAGCATAACGCTTCATGTTTTAATCTTTATTGATGTAGTATATTTAGCATAAGAAATTATATATAAAAATGCAAGAACAAAAAACAACCGGTCCTCCACGTTTGCTGAATGACGTGGTTTTTTAAGTTTTTTGGCCGGGCGTGTTACTGCTGTAATATCTCTTTTCCGTATATTTTTGAAAATACATAATTTGGCGACGAAATAAAATACCAATAAATAGAACATAATTATAATGACCGCTGTACTGTCTATTTTGGAATGCGAATAAATCAGCCAATGAAAATCGACGTACATTTGCTTTAGAATTGGCTTATAATTGGATCATAATTAATCGGCACCATAGTTGCTTGTCTGGCGTAGTTAAACAGCTGGAGAAGTTTGGCGATGAAACCATAGTTGCTTGTCTGGCGTAGTTAAACAGCTGGAGAAGTTTGGCGATGAAACCATAGTTGCTTGTCTGGAGTAATTAAACAGCTGGAGAAGTTTCACCGAATCTGTTCTACTTTAGAGAAGGCGCAGCAAAGCCAACATGGCGGCGATGACGGTCCAAGAGATGGTGGCCACGGGAGGGGAGACGCTGGTATCGTCGTCCTCCTCGTCGCCGGCGGACACGGTCGGGTCGTAGACGACGCTGGTGTTGAAGCCGGGCAGGCGGAACGTGAACACGTTCTTGTTGCGGCGCACCTCGAACTTCGGGTAGCCTTCCGCCATGTCTGTCCAGGCACCGTCAACGTTCACCTGTAGCAGAACATACACAATAGGGGTTACTATCGGAGGATATTTACTATTGCGACAGTATCGCAATAACTATTGCAATACTACTGCGTCACGGGAATAGCGAATAACCAGGTAGGCCGTCCGAAGCCATTGACTGGTGGCGATATGGCGTGACCTTGGAGGTAGTTGATTGAAAATGCTGAATCC
>OY759268.1:36660600-36713100 GCA_963662155.1 Lamellibrachia columna
AAATTGATTATAAACGGATTATAAACAAATACAAATTTAATTTCTAACATGGCGCCGTGCAAACGCCAAGTAAAGGCGAAACGTAATTTGATATGCTCTAGCTGCGACAGCTGGATAGACTTTGCAAAGTCCGGGTGTGTAAATTCGTGGGCGGAGGTGCAGGCGGATGATTTCCATTTCGTGTGTAGGGGGTGTAAGACAGTGAAACATCTGCAGGAGCAGGTGATTGAGCTAAGGCATATGATTTTGATGATGACAGGGCAGGGTGAGACAGAAGTGAGCAGAGGTGGTGAGAATGATGAGAGCAGAGGTGGTGAGACCGAGGAGAGCAGAGGTGGTGAGACCGAGGAGAGCAGAGGTGGTGAGACCGAGGAGAGCAGAGGTGGTGAGACCGAGGAGAACAAGGAGAGCAGTGGCAATGTGAGGGAGAAAGCTGGTATGAAGAAGAAAGATGACAGAAGGCAGAGAATGCAACAAAAGAGAGGTAAGCGGGTGAGTGGAGAGGGATTGCCAGGTGGTAAGACAGTAAAGGTTGATGATATGAGAGAAAGGGGGCATACTAGTAGTGTGCAACAGGAAAGGAGCTTTGCTGATGTAGTATCACAGGGGAAAGCGAGGAGAGCCCGGGTATTTATGGGGGATTCCATCATTAGGAAAGTGGATAAAATTGTAAATAGAGGAGATGACATAACAGTATGCCTACCAGGGGCAAAAGTAGAGGATATAGAAGAGAAGGCAGCACAGGTCATGGGTGGTGGCACGGGAGGTGCTGTTCTCGTGCATGTGGGAACGAACAATGCAGAGAAGGAGGGAACGTCATCCATCGTTGGTAAGTACAGGAGGTTGATCAAGACACTTAAAGAGGCACGAGTTGGGCAGATCGTATTGTCGGGGATATTACCAATAATGGGAGGCAGGGGTGAGGAATATAGGAACTGTAGAAGGATGGCGATCAACACACAGGTACAGAAGGTATGTATGGAGGAGGGAGTAGGCTTCGTAGACATGTGGTTAAACTTTGTGGGAAGAGGTGACTTTTTCATGAGAGATGGACTTCATCTGACAGGGAAGGGCGCTGCAGTTCTTGCGTGTGAGTTTGTCAGAGTTGTCGACGAGGGCACAGGTACCATAAATTATTTAAACAAGATGCGCAGGGGGAACTGACAGAGAAAACTCAAAGGAGTACTACTACAAATACACATCCAAAGAAATGTTCACCAATAATTTCAGACAATGAACTTAAATGTGTATGCTTAAATGCCAGGAGCATAGTAAATAAAAAAAGTGAGTTAGACATTATGGTAGCAGATATTGATCCTCATGTAATAGGCATCACAGAATCATGGGCAAATGAAGATATAGTAGAGGCTGAGTTAGAACTGACAGGCTATGTAATGTTTAGGAAGGATAGACGAGAAAGAAGGGGAGGTGGAATAATTTTGTATATTAAAGAATCTATCCAAGCATATGAAATTACACTGAAAAGTGAAGCAGATAGTGTGGAAGCAATTTGGTGTAACATAGTTACCAGGAACTCAACATTAACAATAGGAGTAGTTTATCGTAGTCCTAGCATAGGACAAGAGGAAGATGTAAAATTACAAAAGGCGATAAGGGAGGTGAGCAAGGGAGAATGTGTTATAATGGGTGATCTTAACCATGGCCATATACAATGGGAATCATTAGATAGTGCTGGAGGGGACGACCCTCAGTTTCTACTTCTAACACAGGATTGTTTCCTTACTCAACATGTCTTGGAACCAACCAGAGGTGGGAATGTGTTAGATTTAATTTTGTCTTCTCAAAATGAATTAGCTGACAATGTTAAAGTACACGAACCTTTGGGTTCAAGTGACCATAACCAAATATATTTTAATATAAAAGTAAAGACAGGGAATACATATAAAAAACAATGGAGGAGGAACTTCAACAAAGGCAAATATAAAGTGATGAGAAAATATCTAGCAAATATAGATTGGAATAACTTGCTGAAGAACAAGACAGCAACATAATGCTGGACTTGTTTAAAATATGAGATTGAGGGCATTATTGAGAAATTTATTCCATTAAGAAAACAAGGGAAAAGATCCAGGAAAAAACACCTGTCAAAAGAAGCTATTAGAAAAATTGCTCACAAACAGATGCTGTGGAGGGTCTATAAACACACTGGAAATGTAGAAGACTACACAAACTACAAAGAGGCACTTAACCTACAACTACAACTGAAATTAGTATTTCAGCTCAGTTTTTACCACAGAAGATATCAGCTCACTTCCAGTTCCATTGACTAAATTTGAGGGCAATAAATCAAAACATTTAGGGCAGTTTTTTGTAACTCCTGAAATGATAGCAAAGAAAATTAAGAAGATGAAAGATAATAAATCACCTGGAGTTGATGGGATACCACCAAAACTGCTAAAGGAAATTGTTGATCAAATTAGTACACCACTTGCAAACTTATTTAACTTGTCACTAGAAGAAGGAATAGTTCCTTCAGAATGGAAAGAAGCAAACATTACGCCGCTATTTAAGAAGGGATCGAGGAAGAAGCCAGAAAATTACAGACCAGTGAGTTTAACATCAGTTGTATGTAAATTACTCGAAACATTAATTAGAGACCACATGGTGGAATTCCTCGTAAAACATAAATTAATAAATACATCTCAACATGGATTCCTAAAAGCAAGGTCATGTCTAACCAATCTCTTATGTTTTTTAGAAGAAATTACAAAGTGGGTAGATGACGGGTCACCAGTGGATGTTGTCTACTTAGATTTTCAGAAAGCTTTCGATAAAGTGCCACATCAAAGATTGTTACTTAAACTAAAAGCCCATGGTATAGGCAATGATGTAATCAACTGGATAGAAAAGTGGCTTACACACAGAAGACAGAGAGTAATAGTAGATTGTGAGATTTCAAATTGGAAATCTGTTTTGAGTGGGGTACCACAGGGATCAGTATTAGGCCCTATACTGTTTTTAATATATATAAATGATTTGGAGGATGACATATCTAGCAAAGTACTCAAATTTGCAGATGACACAAAAGTATTCAGAAAGGTTACTAATGATATAGATAACCAAAGTTTACAGGATGATCTGGAAAAATTAGTTAAATGGTCAGAAAAATGGCAAATGTTATTCAATTTTGGGAAGTGTAAATGTATACACATAGGACATGGACATATGGGCGAGGAATATAAAATGGGGTATGCTGTACTAGGTAGAACCACACAAGAAAAGGATTTAGGAGTAACATTTAATGCTGACATGAAAGTTTCAGAGCAATGTGGGATTGCTGCTTCGAAAGGAAATCAAATTCTAGGGCTAATTAGGATAACTATCACGTATAAGGAGAAACATCTAATTGTACCCCTGTACAAAGCAATATTTAGACCACATTTGGAATATTGTATTCAAGCATGGAGTCCATATCGTAAAACATACATAGATAAGCTAGAAAGAATACAACGAAGAACAACTAAGATGATTCCAGAATTGAGAGACCTTAGTTACGAAAGTCGCTTATTACAATGTGGTTTGACAACACTAAAGACCAAGAGGAGACCAAATAGAAGTGTTTAAAATAGTGAACGGTTATGAGGATGTTGATAGGAATATGTTCTTCAAATTTAAAGAAGGCAGTAGAACCAGAGGACACAAAGCAGCATTAGCTAAGGTGCAGTGTAGGTTGGACATGAGAAAGTACTCTTTCTCACAGAGGGTAATAAATGAATGGAACAAACTGCCAAATGATTGTGTTAATGCTAGTAGTGTGAATATGTTTAAAAATAGAATTGACAGATATCTGATAAGGGCGGGCTACACATACATGAGAAAATTGTTGGACTCTCGATAAGCCAATGGCTTCCTTGTCCACTTGCCATCTGGAACTTGTTGTTCGAGATGGCAATCTTGTTAAACATACAACTTAAAAAATGCGTCAAACTGTGGTTAACTGGAGGTCTTTATGTGTGTTGTTGTCATGTTAACTGGATTTCTTTATGTGTGTTGGTGTCATGTTAACTGGATGTCTTTATGTGTGTTGATGTATTGTTAACTGGAAGTCTTTATGTGTGTTGGTGTCATGTTAACTGGAGGTCTTTATGTGTGTTGGTGTCATGTTAACTGGAGGTCTTTATGTGTGTTGGTGTCATGTTAACTGGAGGTCTTTATGTGTGTTGATGTCATGTTAACTGGAAGTTTTTATGTGTGTTGGTGTCATGTTAACTGGAGGTCTTTATGTGTGTTGGTGTCATGTTAACTGGAGGTATTTATGTGTGTTGGTGTCATGTTAACTGGAAGTCTTTACGTGTGTTGGTGTCATTTTAACTGGAGGTATTTATGTATGTTGGTGTCATGTTAACTGGAGGTCTTTATGTGTGTTGGTGTCATGTTAACTGGAGGTCTTTATGTGTGTTGATGTCATGTTAACTGGAGGTATTTATGTGTGTTGATGTCATGTTAATTGGAAGTCTTTATGTGTGTTGGTGTCATGTTAACTGGAGGTCTTTTTGTGTGTTGATGTCTTGTTAACTGGAAGTCTTTATGTGTGTTGGTGTCATGTTAACTGGAGGTCTTTATGTGTGTTGGTGTCATGATAACTGGAGATCTTTATGAGTGTTGGTGTCATGTTAACTGGATGTCTTTATGTGTGTTGATGTCATGTTAATTGGAAGTCTTTATGTGTGTTGGTGTCATGTTAACTGGAGGTCTTTATGTGTGTTGGTGTCATGTTAACTGGAGGTCTTCATGTGTGTTGATGTCATGTTAACTGGAAGTATTTATGTGTGTTGGTGTCATGTTAACTGGAGGTCTTTATGTGTGTTGATGTCATGTTAACTGGAAGTCTATATGTGTGTTGGTGTCATGTTAACTGGAGGTATTTATGTGTTTTGATGTAATGTTGCTGTGAATTACGCTCGCTGTCATTAAAGTTTATAACTTTATATGATGTTTTGATTTTAAAGGGTTATTTTGTTCCGGAGACGACCAATGTATGGCACGAAGAAGAATATCATCTCTCGTCCACTCTACTATATATTTCAGCTCGTCTCTCGCCACCGCCGGTCCACTCGTCTCTCGCCACCGCCGGTTCACTCGTCTCTCGCCACCGCCGGTCCACTCGTCGAAGTTGTCGCTTCTCAACTGACAGCTCATTTTTGTACCAGGGTGTCTTGGGGCGGTGACAAGATGAGTGGTGTCTTGGGGCGGTGATAAGATGAGTGGTGAGCGGTGCATGAGTATTGTGGGGTTGTATTGGAGAGACAGTCAGATTTGACTTTGATCGTAAGATCAGTAAACTTGCGAAAGGATGAACAGCCTTATGCTATCGTATTTGGTGCATTTTACCTGCTGAAACACGAACATTTTATGATCTTTGATATTGGTTGTACATATTATATCCTATGCCTTTGTTTATACACAGTGTATTTGACTCTAATTCTGACCTCGAATAACTCTAATCTTAACTACTTTTCTATATAAACTACGCCATTTTGGAATTCCCCAGACATATCCTGGCTTGAATTCGGGTATAGTTTGATCTATGGTGCAATACTCTGAGAAAGTATCGGCTAGCAGACCCTACACCCGAAGCAACAGAAAAACATCGCAGAAAGTGATGCATAAATCAGCGATCACAGATCACATGACTCAACAGAATCACATCGTAGACTGGACGGGGGCCACATTTGTAGACAGAGAGATGGACTGGAGAACAAGAGGCATCAAAGAAGCGATATGGATAATAAAAATCAAAGCCAGAATGAATCGAAATGATTGCCGGTACGGACTCTCACATATCTACGATGATCTCCTAAAGGGCCACCCAGGGCGCGGCCGCGGGAGCCACCCAGGGCGCGGCCTTTGTCGTCATCTAGCGGTAGTTGTCTGAAGAAGATTGCTGATAGCAGTCGAAACGTCACGAAAAGAAAATGGTAAACTGATTGTGAAATAAGTAAAACTATTACTTATTTGAACCATCCGGTCTGATGAACATCTTCCCTCAAGATCAGAAACTTCAACATCAACGTGAATAGTGTGCTGCTATATGGCTATGAAACATGGAGAGTAACCAAGACAACAAACATAATGCTACAAACATTCATTAACAAATACCTGAGATACATCCGGAAAACCAAATGGCAAAATAGAACCACAAACAAACACATTTGGAGGAGGACAGACCAACACAGCATGAGGAAAGAGATTACAAGAAGAAAATGGACATGGATAGGACACAGCCTCCATAAACAAACCAACAGTGTCACAAGACAGGCCTTAGACTGGAATCCACACGGAAAAAGAAAAACAGGCTGACCCAAAACTACTTGGAGGAGATCAATAGCCGAGGAAGTAAAGAAACATGGAACCACCTGGAAAGAGATGAATATGCAGCAAATAACAGAGTGCGTTGGAAAAGAGTCGTTTCGGCCCTATGCTCTATGCTCTATGCTCGAGCGAAGAGGACTAAGTTAGTAAGAAAAGAATACATTGTGCCAAAAATAACGGTTAATTATATTAAAGAGAAACCACACCGCTACCACAGGACGCAACAATCGGCTGATCTGACGTATGAATAACTACGAACATGCGTTGGCATAGATCAATACGCGATTATTTCAGCGTACATAAAATAATCAAGCCAATTTGTATTGTTAATTTGATTAAAATGATGTCAACCACTCATGGGTTTATATGTATCACGATACTTATTCTTTATTGACGACTTTATTTACACTATGGTGAAAATGTGTAGTAGCATAGCTTCTAAAACATCTGGCGATTAACAGTGTGACAATCCTGGTCCTGACTCACATTCTCCGTCAGTGGCGCCACTTAAAATATCACCACTGCCACAACTTGAGGTGTGCAGACATTCCTGGTACTGACTCACATTCTCCGTCAGTGGCGCCACTTAACATATCACCACTGCCACAACTTGAGGTGTGCAGATATTCCTGGTCCTAACTCACATTCTCCGTCAGTGGCGCCACTTAACATATCACCACTGCCACAACTTGAGGTGTGCAGATATTCCTGGTACTGACTCACATTCTCCATCAGTGGCGCCACTTAACATATCACCACTGCCACAACTTGAGGTGTGCAGATATTCCTGGTACTGACTCACATTCTCCGTCAGTGGCGCCACTTAACATATCACCACTGCCACAACGTGAGATGTGCAGATATTCCTGGTACTGACTCACATTCTCCGTCAGTGGCGCCACTTAAAATATCACCACTGCCACAACTTGAGGTGTGCAGACATTCCTGGTACTGACTCACATTCTCCGTCAGTGGCGCCACTTAACATATCACCACTGTCACAACTTGAGGTGTGCAGATATTCCTGGTACTAACTCACATTCTCCATCAGTGGCGCCACTTAACATATCACCACTGCCACAGCTTGAGGTGTGCAGACATTCCTGGTACTGACTCACATTCTCCGTCAGTGGCGCCACTTAACATATCACCACTGCCACAACTTGAGGTGTGCAGAATCTGCACATCAAATGTGAGTTTGAAGATGATGAAGATATGTGCATGGAGGTATTGAGATTTGGACACCAAATACGTGAGATCGATAGGATGACTATACTCCACATGCTTCCACCAGGGCATGTTATGCTAACTTATGTACTAGGACGAAATGTATTTGCCAGCAGGTTTTCGTCGACTCCCAGGCACACATCAAGCCATAAATTCAACGAAAAACGCGGCGGAATGTCTGGCACCTTTACATTTGTTTGCTGATAGGTTGAGTGACCTGGTGTGGGCGCTAGGCAAAACGTCACGTGATTGATATGTCAATAGCTGATACACCATACGTTAGTGACGTCAAGCTGACACGACGACCACTGATACATCGCGGAGCTACACGTTGGTGACGTCACGCGTACACTATAGAAACACGTTGAACATATTTCCCTGTCGAGGCAGTTGCTGAGACCACAGTCAGACCTTAGTCGTTTAACGCTGTCGGGGCACACGCTGTCATCTTTCTTATTCGTACGTTGGTCTTGCCACACGGCCATGACAGTTGTTGAGGTCACAGTCAGACCTTAGTCGTTTATCGCTGTCGGGACACACGCTGTCACTTTTCTTATTCGTACGTTGGTCTTGCCGCACGGCCACTACAGTAGTTGAGGCCACAGTCAGACCTTAGTCGTTTAACGCTGTCGGGGCACATGCTGTCACCTTTCTTATTCGTACGTTGGTCTTGCCACACGGCCATGACAGTTGTTGAGGCCACAGGGAACTACATCTTAGCCGTGTGACGCTCTCCCTACATTTGCTGGACTCCATTTTGTTTAAATTGTTCGTGTTACTTGTTGTATGTTCTTTGTGCGGTGTTGACAAGGAAGGTGCTGAGATTGTTTGTGTTACTTGTTGTACGTTCTTTGTGCGGTGTTGACAAGGAAGCTGCTGAGATTTTTCGTGTTACTTGTTGTACGTTCTTTGTGCGGTGTTGACAAGGAAGCTGCTGAGATTGTTCAGTCAACATGGAACGAGTGTCGTGTGTTTTTAATTGACAGTTGGTATATATTTGTATATATATATATATATATATATATATATATATATATATATATATATATATATATATATATATATATATATATATATATACAAAGGAATAAAAAATAACATTAACAAGGAACTTACAGCACCGACAAGGAGAACGAAGTAGGGTAGCCAGGCGAAGGAGAAGAGAACTGCGATGATGATCAACATCTTTATAATCCTCGTACGATTGTGCGACACGAATGATGACGTCAGACCCCCTGTCGTCTGATGTCCTTGCTGTACGATGAACGTGATAAGTCGGTAATAGCCACTGAAGATGAGCGCCTGAGGTATCATGTACGATGAGCATAGGATAAAGAAACCGTTCATCTTATCAAAGACGTCAGGCTTGCATAAGATAAGTGACGTCACAGCAGTGGTATTGTTAACATCTTGTGACGTCAGCGGCTCGGGGTGGATGGAATAGTCGATGAATGTCGGCGTGGCCACCAATGCTGACAATACCCATATTCCGCCAATTATCTTCAACGCCTTCTTGCGGTAGATGGCATGCATAGGGCCCAAAACAATGGCCCTGAAACAATGAATGTGCACACTCTCGTTCCCAATATATTGTTTCGGTTCACACCATGCACGGGTCATTATTATATTAATTTGCTAAATCAAGTTAATATTGCATGTTTTTCAAATAACTGAAGTTAAGTTAATGCCCCTGTGATCAACACTATTGACACTTGTAAATCATGTGTTTTAAGGTATATTATATTTAGTTCACCTAAGGGCCAGTCAGGAAACATCATCCATGCATTGTATTTATTTCAAGCACCTGTGCGTGAGGTGAATTCAGTAGAAAACTCGAATAACAAATTGATTTTATACTTCCCTAGCTGTCTAATTCTGAAATATTTGTATTGAAATTATGTGATATCCTTAATAGGCATGACATGTATATTTTGATTGATATAAAATCATCATAATGCATAAGACATATCTGTTTACTTCCTCTGAGTAAATTAATATCTTAAATGCTATGTTCCCCACCTACCGGTAGCGTTCCTCAGCCAGGGCCACCATGATGTAGATGGAGCAAGTGATGCTTAAGACGGGCAGACAATTGTCCAGCTTGCAATGGATCTCGGCTGAAACCACCAAAGTCACCGTAATTACGTGACAGCAGCCAACTACGACAATGACGTAATTACGTGACAGCAGCCAACTACGACAACGACGTAATTACGCGACAGCAGCCAACTACGACAACGACGTAATGACGTGACAGCAGCCAACTACGACAACGACGTAATTACGTGAGAGCAGCCAACTACGACAACTACGACAACAACAATATAAATTCAAAATCAACAAAATACTCACTACATCGTCGATATTATTTACCATTATCAAAACAAACAACAACAGCAACTGCGTCATTACAAATACCACAACCACCACTAACAACGACAGCAACAACAACAACAATAACAACAACAACAATAACAAGAACAACAACTGCGTCATTACAAATGCCACAACCACCACCACCACCGCCAACAACAACAACAACACTAACAACAACAACAACAATAACAACAGCAACAACAACACCAACAATAACAACAACAACAACAACAAAACTCCACCCCATCGTAAACATATAATATGTAAGAAAAAACATCACAGTAATAATAACAACAACAATAATAGTAAACGAGACAGTAATATTAATTGTAACAATAGATAATAATGTTAGTAATAACAACAACAACACTGGTAATAATTATAATAATAGTAAAAGTAGTAATAGTAAAAACAAAGCACAATCTCTAAGTATGATATAATGAACAGGGACGCACAAAAGCCATCATCAGAGCGAGGGACGCCGATGATTTAGGAAGGTATCCCGACAATACATAACAACCATATGAGAAATACAAATTCCAGGATCTTCTTTCCGACAGTAAATTTAATTGTTTGATGCTCAGCCTTGACCAATCTCTGACTGCGTTTCACACAGTATTCGGTAAATGGCGGCTATTAAACGTATATTTAACCGAGTCCTTTGTATGTGGAACGCACAAATGAATTGTGTTTGTAATGTTCGCAAAAGAAGGGATTACTGAAAGACGACAGGTTTACAGGCGTACAGTAAGTCGGCCGTATAATCCGTGAAAATGAGTCAATATTCAAGAAACATATCCGCACTACGTCGGCAACGACATTAATGCAATTTAACTGATTTGTCAATTTACGGAAAAAAATAACTTATATTTAAGTGTTAATAAAAAATGTATATTATTACTTCAGAGCTATGTTAATAATCTATGTAGATTTCGGTGTTGAACCGTTTAACTCCATGACTGTTTCGGACATTGCCTGTTGGGTTTTATTCTAGCGGGGTTTTGACTATACACAAAAATATTGGACATGTAACATGCAACTTACATTCGTAGTATTCGTCCGTGTGTGATATGTCGTGCACTTTGTGAGGCAGAATGAACGAGACGAGTATCAGGTCGCTGACGGCAAGGTTCGTCAGAAACATATTCGTCACCGTTCGCAACGTCTTGATCTTCATAATGACGATCACAACGCCCACGTTGCTGAGGAAACTAAGAATGAGAAACGTCGAGATGAAGGCTATGAATGCGACCTCGCTGTCTGACAAACTCATTGTGTCATTCGCTGTGGTCTCACAATGACGTCATACGTGTGTTCGTCCCTAACATATCCGTCACATCCGTCCGTGTCTACGGCATTATTTGGATAAAAAACACAACTGGTTGAAAAAGGCATGCTTCCTATCACTACTTGTCATGCGTTTGCCAGTTGCTGTGTCTGTTGCATGAGGAGACAGTCGTGAACACGTCACAGACTGACTGATTTAATGAGGTAATTCCACATGAAGGGGAGATATTTGGCCATGTACACAGACCTTGTAATCAAAAACCTCACTACCAAGACCGTCATCGCAATCATCATTACCACCACCGACAAATGATGGCTGCTGGACGAGGGAAGTAATGACAAATCAATGCGGTGACGTATTTATTATTTTGTAAGTGTCGTTCTTCCTTTTATTTACTGCACAGTTTTTTTCTTAGTCAATCATTTCAAGCGTCTTCGCCATTTACTCATCCTTGTTAGTATCACAATACATGTTGTTGGATTCTCCATTTTGTCAGACTTCAGGCCGCAGAAGCTATACATAAGTGGGTTATAGAGAACACCACACTTTGAGTCCTCGACTTTTACCCCCTGTATGAGATATTTTGTTTCCCCTGGAATAGATGCCAGGGAAGAGAGACCAGTGGTTTTACCGTCTCTCCCGAAAGACATAGGCAAAGTGAGGTGAACTAAATTGTCCAGGCTTCGGTAGGCGGAATCGAACCACCGTCCTCTCGATCGACAGTCGGGCGCTTTTACCACTCGACCACCGCTCCCCAAAATACAGACTACTTCTCAATGTATGTCAATAAAAATGTATTTAGCCACCGAGCTACAGAGACACCGTGTTGTTTAAGTTGGTATTTGTTGTACGTTCGTTGATCGACGGTATCACGGCAACTGTTGAAACAACCCGGGGTGGCTTAAATAGTTTAGTACATAAGAGACAAGTGTCACATTTTTTCGATACACTGGCAAGCTAAGAGAGATGGATGGGTGAACAGTCGAGGTGAGGACTCAGCAGAATATGCCGATGAACTCAGCGATGTAGATGAGGTAGAGACCGATGTAATCTGATATACAAAGACGGCCAGAATCAGGTGAACCCAGGCAAACCCTGCTGCTGGAGTGGCCGGGCATTTTCTTCAGGAAATTAAACACAACATTTATAGGAAAAACGTTGATAGGAAAAACGTTGGAAGTGAAAATCATACGAATCAAACTACGCTAATACTTTATAAATGTGTGAAACATGTGTCAGATTACAAAATATTGTATTCGAAAATACCATTTTACACAGTCGCGTTAATTTATGAATGCCTTAAGCAATACTTGACAATATAATTAATTAACCACTACTCTATACATTTGTTTTCGCCAAAGCTTGAGACGCTGACGTGTGTTATTTTTATATTTGACTCTTATCTCGTTTTAGCTATCCACAAACGTTCATTCCTTGACATGGCATCGCTTTATGTACACGAAGGGCATATACGATTATCACATATTGTATTTTAGGGCATTTTTGTTGTCCAAGTAGCGCTGCGGAATGCATCCGTGACCGGTAAAACATTAAAAAACTGCTACAATAAATCGACAAATAGAAAAGGACAGGTTATTAACGATAAAAACAGTACTTACATGATCAACAAGGAGAACCAATTACTTACATGATCAACAAGGAGAACCAAGTACTTATATCATCAACAAGGAGAACCAAGCACTTACATCATCAACAAGGAGAACCAAGCACTTACATCATCAACAAGGATAACCAAGTACTTACATCATCAACAAGGAGATCCAAGTACTTACATCATCAACAAGGAGAACCAAGTACTTACATCATCAACAAGGAGAACCAAGTACTTACATCATCAACAAGGAGAACCAAGTACTTACATCATCAACAAGGAGAACCAAGTACTTACATCATCAACAAGGAGAACCAAGTACTTACATCATCAACAAGGAGAACCAAGTAGGGCGATGGCGAAGGAGAAAATAGCAGCGATGATGATCAACATCTTTATAATCCTAGTCCAGTTGTGCGACACGACTGATGACGTCAGACGTTGACGAGATTTACGTAAGACGCGTCAAACGTCCGCATCAGTTTCTTCGAACGGTAAGATGGCTTCAGGAAACCGGCCCAGCAGCATATTTACAAATGTAGGAAACGAAAAATATGCCCAAGTGTTAATTTTCCGTTATGTAACTGAAATAAGATTCAGACGGTTTATTGCCATCCACCCACCAACCCACCCGATAGGCGACATATCATGTAAAATCGACTGTGTAAAGAATCACTGCCGAAAACTTGCCGACATGACTTGCATAATCGTAATAAACTTCAGACAACTATTGTCACTACGAACAACTACATCGACCATCCTATGGATTATGTTGAAGAGATAGTGTTAGGCGTTTAGATTTTATATATTATATAAACAGGTTGCACCGATTGTTGCTGATATTGCCTTTAGTAGCACAACCAATCTCTCAAAATGCACAACATGTATGAATCTGACTGTCGCATTAGATGAGCATGTGTGGCGGGATAACTAATACGCTAAGTCAGTTATTAAGTCATATGCTCGGTAGTTGTTCCTGTGGGCTGATAAATAAAGCTAGATCGTTTGCTAGACTGGGGGGTATATATTAACAATCAAATAATTTTAAACATCATTCAACCATTGTTTACATAAGTCTCAGGGAGGTTGAACTTGACACGTTGACAATTGATCATATCACGTATATGCAATGGACACGGGGTGTTCCGTGGTTAGCACGTAACGATGTAACAAACAAGTGTTAGTCCATGTAGAATAATTAACACGTTCAGTGTTATTTACGCAGCCGACCATTAAACATAAATCTACCATCTACAAATTAGAGTAAAGCGGAGAACCCTGTCATATGTACACTGTAATATGTACACTGTCATATGTATACTGTCATCTGTACACTGCCATATGTGCATTGTCATCTGTACAATGCCATATGTACACTGTCATATGTACACCGTCGTATGTACACTGTCATTTGTACACTGTCATCTGTACACTGTCATATGTACGCTGTCATATGTACACTGTCATCTGTACACTGTCATCTGTACACTGTCATATGTACACTGTCATCTGTACACTGTCATCTGTACACTGTCATCTGTACACTGTCATATGTACACTGTCATCTGTACACTGTCATCTGTACACTGTCATCTGTACACTGTCATCCGTACGCTGCCACCCGCCTCAGTCAACCGTACCCGCAACATTTGAACCATTTAAATTAATATGGGAACTTCCCTTTGCATTGTGTTAACGGATGACAAGACCATCCCACTATCACATGCATTAAACGTCGTGATATGGAACATTTATACACACACACACACACACACACACACACACACACACACACACACACACACACACACACACACACACACACACACACACACACACACACACACACACACACACACACACACACACACACACACACACACACGCCATAAGTTCGTTGAAGTCATTATCGACGACGACATGGCAACAATGGGAAGCTACTTCCATTACTCGCGGTTAAAAACGAACCCAACAATGTTTATTATTATCAGCTGATCACCTTTGCAATAATGAGGCAACATCGACGTTGAATGTAGAGGTCTGGGATAAGACCATCACCCACTAACCTCTGCCGAGATATTCCGGCGGTGTCGTCGACCGGAGCCTCCGTTACAACAACATGCTCAACGCCGCCATGAAGAAAACAAAACTTTCACTACTGGCGGCTTAAAAAACTAACGCATTCCATAAGTTGTCCTCCTTAATTGTAAGATATATGTGTACAGTTACCACATACTTATTGTTAGAAGTACGTGGTAACTGTTTTATATATTACAATTATGGTGGATTGGCACGAAGAGATGATAAATTAAATGTAAAGTTGTAACATCATTTACAGTTTAAAGTTTTTTTTTATATTAACTAACAGCTACATAATAGTGATAACCATTTCTTTTATTTCAAGCCTTTCGCGGCAGTTAATTGTCCTCTGAATAAAACAGTTTTGGTTAGTTGCTGTCGGAGAGCTGAGCTTCGTTTTCGATTATTGTAAACTGTTGCAATCTGATGTTGCCGAACAGTGTAATAAACATGTGTAATTAAAGCCATAAAATCTAAGAAATGGTTGTCAATATCATGCTGGGTGTCCACAATGTGAGTTCCCATCTGAAAGACATCACAGGTGCCCAGTTCAGGCTTCACCATTATTGCAACTTGTGGCAATTTTACAAATTGCGACGTGGAAACAATGAGATTTGACAAATTGTCACAAGTTTCATTGACGGTGAATTTGCATATGCGTTGAACATAATAGAATCAGACGTTCATTAGACTGCGTATTGACCGCTCTGCACTTAGCACTACTGCCACAGTTAGATACTTCAAATGAAACTCAACCGTATGTAAACCTAAACTATACCTTAAAATCGTGTAGCTACTTTAAAACACTAATTCAATGCAGTAGCCATACGTTTCTGCTTCTAAGGCTACTATATGCGTAATTAATACAAACAAAACTTGTTCAGATACACATGTACGAAAACTAGAAAATTATTTCGTCCCTGTTAGTTGGAACGATACTTTAATGAAAACGCTGGATAATGCCGCGTACCCAGGACGAATAATGTTTAGCATGTTTAAGTTGTTTTGGAGCTCCAATATGACCGATGAACGTAATCGCTAATTACTTGGTCATAGCCTCTCTAGTCTATATCTATTTCTATGTTAGAAACATATTATGACATCATCGGCTTCCTACTGAACAGAATAGTCGATGAATGTCGGCGTCGCCACCAGGGCTGACATAGTCCATCTTCCGCCAATGATCTCAGACGCCCTCTTGTGTAAAGAAACAACAATGTTCTGGGGTAGGAGCATTTACCTTTGTTTACCTCAGAATCATTCACATTTGTTACGTGACTCACCAATAGTAACACCTTAGTAGTAAATGTAATTTTCCAACGCAAAATTCGCATCCAAAATTATATAAGACCTACACAATAATTGCATGCTGATCTTGACTAATATGATATAAGACCTACACAGTAACTACACGCTGATCTTGACTAATATGATATAAGACCTACACAATAACTACATGCTGATCTTGACTAATATGATATAAGACCTACACAATAAGTGCATGCTGATCTTAACTAATGTGATATAAGACCTACACAATAACTACATGCTGATCTTGACTAATATGATATAAGACCTACACAATAACTACATGCTGATCTTGACTAATATGATATAAGACCTACACAATAACTACATGCTGATCTTGACTAATATGATATAAGACCTACACAATAACTACATGCTGATCTTGACTAATATGATATAAGACCTACACAATAAGTGCATGCTGATCTTGACTAATATGATATAAGACCTACACAATAACTACATGCTGATCTTGACTAATATGATATAAGACCTACACAATAACTACATGCTGATCTTGACTAATATGATATAAGACCTACACAATAACTACATGCTGATCTTGACTAATATGATATAAGACCTACACAATAACTACATGCTGATCTTGACTAATATGATATAAGACCTACACAATAACTACATGCTGATCTTGACTAATATGATATAAGACCTACACAATAAGTGCATGCTGATCTTGACTAATGTGATATAAGACCTACACAATAACTACATGCTGATCTTGACTAATATGATATAAGACCTATACAATAACTACATGCTGATCTTGACTAATATCAATATTAGTATATGAAAGGAGATGACAAGGAACAGCTGTGGTCTTGGTATAATTAACATTCCAACTAAATGACTTTCATACGTCACATGTGTGAATGTATTCACAAGTTTGGCACATGCTTTTCCTTTGTTTGTTTCAAGAGATCGCTTAGCTCTTTAAAAGATTCAGTCGGAATACATTCTGTTGTAATGCATACAACGTGTTTCCGTTCGCTCTTTTTAAAGAGCTGGGCATTTTCTTCTTAGTCTTTCTGGTACTTTTGTCAATTTTGTTTAATCAGATGAAGTTTGCACTGAAATATTGACTTGTTAAACATATTATGCCATTTGTATACAGAACATCCAACCATTTCTGCCCATTCATTGTAAATCGCGTAGCGTATACGAGCATAATATATAATGTTATTATCTGATGAATATGGGTGCCCTACACAAGGGCCAACAATGAGCTGTAGGACAACGGGCTTACTGACATGACATGACATGACATGACATGACAACGGGCTTACTGACATGCCATGATTTGATCTGAGGTACGTCATCTTATTATGTAACTAATGGGAAATGAAGCCCATCCTTACACATGTATATGCAAGATAACATCAACTTCATTGAATAGAAACAGGGAGAAAATGTTGGCTTCATATTAAGTCTTGATGATAACATCAACTTCATTGAATAGAAACAGGGAGTAAATGTTGGCTTCATATTAAGTCTTGATGATAACATCAACTTCATTGAATAGAAACAGGGAGAAAATGTTGGCTTCATATTAAGTCTTGATGATAACATCAACTTCATTGAATAGAAACAGGGAGAAAATGTTGGCTTCATATTAAGTCTTGATGATAACATCAACTTCATTGAATAGAAACAGGGAGAAAATGTTGGCTTCATATTAAGTCTTGATGATAACATCAACTTCATTGAATAGAAACAGGGAGTAAATGTTGGCTTCATATTAAGTCTTGATGATAACATCAACTTCAGTGAATAGAAACAGGGAGTAAATGTTGGCTTCATATTAAGTATGGATGATAAGGGGTATAAGGAGCACACTGTGTAGGCGTTGGAAACGTGTGCACATATTGTGTATAGGCACTGTAGTGTTCTTAGACATTTACAGTCAAAACCTGTTCCGCAATAAGATTTCCCTATTTAGTTATATCGTCTACCAAAACTCGTTCATTGCTTTGGTATTTATATTCTGCTGTAAGATTTGCCATTTGAGTTATTATCGTCCAATGGCGTTACGTCTTCCGATGGCGTTACGTCGTCCAATGGCGTTACGTCTTCCACTAAAACCAGTTAATTGTTTTGGTAATCCTGTTCGGCAGTAAGGTTTGGCAGTGCAGTTATTTCGTCCACTAAAACCAATTAATTGTCTTTGGTATTTCTGTTCCGTAGTAACAGTTGCCAATGGAGTTATTATCGTACCATAAAACCCATTATTTTTTTATAATTGTGTTCCGTTTTGCATTGTAAATCTGCAATCTGCTAATGGAGTTACACTGTCCAATAAATACGTCCCTTTATTAGTTAAGTTGTTTCTGTTCCGCAGTGGTTGTAGCAGCTGCCAATGGTAATGTTGTCATGACAATTATATTATTTACGAGCAGTGTTTTTACATTGCAATATATTGAAAAAGAGGATTTCATAAGAGACGATTATTTTCCTGAAGCTTGTTGCGATCAATATTCGGTGATAGCTGACAGAGACGCTTTCATGTTATGCACCCAACAAAGCTGCTGAGCAGCTTAATTAGTCAGTTTTATGTGTGTTTGTAGATGCGAGTTAGATATTACGCATATAGAAAGATATTGATCATAGGTATGAGCACACCATTATATAATTATATTCCGTATTATTACATTTCAAATCTAGCAACATGTTTTTAATTGACGATCCGCTTATGTTCCCTTTCTTCGATATTTGGCAGCGCAGGTTCAGTCACGAAGCCGGATTGTGATATTTGTTCCTTCCTCGAAAATATGTTTAAAACATTCATCTGTTCACGTATGTTTTGAAATATTATCCGACATATATTACCCTGGAACCTTTGACTTTGTTTGATCAATTCAATATGGCATTTGCCACAGCTACAGTTTGTTTTAACATGAAATGGTGTATGTGTGTGTGTGTGTGTGTGTGTGTGTGTGTGTGTGTGTGTGTGTGTGCGTGCGTGCGTGCGTGCGTGCGTGCGTGCGTGCGTGCGTGCGTGTGTATTGTATGTGTACGTATGTTTGTGTGTGTGTATATGTGTGTGTGTGTGTGTGTGTGTTTGTGTGTGTGTGTGTGTGTGTGTGTCCCGCTCTATAACACGAAGTAATCATAACAGGTGACCTCAACGTAGTCCACTTTTGAGAGGGACACCAACCGTTACTCAGCCTGGTAACTTGAAAGGTAACCCTTCTGGTGACCATCTGGCTCTATATTTTGGAGTCAACTTAGCGGTCAGAAAGTCAGAAAGTGTTCGCCGGCTGGTCACTCTTAGGAAACTAAGGACATTGTATACCGCAATTTATCGAGGATCTAGCACCAATCTTGAACAACATTGAAAACCCGCTCGGTGGATTTGTACACTCCTACACTACAGGAATTGAATTTGTTGCCGACCAACACGCTCACTTCCAAAGAAAGCCGGTAACTATGAGGCCGAATATTCAATGGTATTCAAATGAGCTGTGAGGCGGACGGTACAGGCGCAGAACAGCAGAAAGGTTGTTGCGGTGAACACTACTGGCTATTCATCGGCAGCTATTCAGAGAACAGTGCAGTGCAGCCAACAAGCTACTGATCTGTGCAGTACAGCCAACAAGATACTGATCTGTGCAGTGCAGCCAACAAGCTACTGATCTGTGCAGTGCAGCCAATAAGCTACTGATCTGTGCAGTGCAGCCAACAAGCTACTGATCTGTGCAGTGCAGCCATCAAGCTACTGATCTGTGCAGTGCAACCAACAAGCTACTAATTTGTGCAGTACAGCCAACAAGCTACTGATCTTTGCAGTGCAGCCAACAAGCTACTGATCTGTGCAGTGCAGCCAACAAGCTACTGATCTGTGCAGTGCAGCCAACAAGCTACTGATCTGTGCAGTACAGCCAACAAGCTACTGATATGTGCAGTGCAACCAACAAGCTACTGATCTGTGCAGTGCAACCAACAAGCTACTGATCTGTGCAGTGCAGCCAACAAGCTACTGATCTGTGCAGTGCAGCCAACAAGCTACTGATCTGTGCAGTACAGCCAACAAGCTACTGATCTGTGCAGTGCAGCCAACAAGCTAATGATCTGTGCAGTGCAGCCAACAAGCTACTGATCTGTGCAATGCAGCCAACAAGCTACTGATCTGTGCGAAGAAACATTTCTTTTCTGAAAAAGATTAGAAACTGTAGCAAAGACTAAAACAACTTTTCAAATTTGCGAGGCATCTTATGGGAAATTCGAATCATGCAATATTATTAACTTTTACATCAGCGGAACAGGGGGCGAACATTTTCACTGACTTTTACATGACAAAAACATCCGGCAAAGTTATTTTCTTCAAAGATATATTACGCACAAAGGTTTTAAATACACTTTCTCGTGTTAAATTAAATATGTTTATGGTGATTATGTAAACAGACGCCGTCTACATAACGTTTTTCATTTTAGTAAGTATAGTATAATTTATACATATAACCCTAATATATTTCATTATTATATTGATTTTTGAATTGATAATAGTAGTAATAATAATAACAATGTTAATCAATATTTTATTTTAAGTGCCTCTGAACATATTTTATTTTCGGTTATACCGTTCTATGTAAATAAAGGTTATTGTTATTAGTTTTACTATAAACTTGACGGCGGACACCATTCTTTCTTCACGCAAACTTGATTGCTAACAAAATGGTAAGAAAATGAAGCCACCGCTTGAACTATTTTACGCTCGTTCTACAAATATGTTTCTCAACAACAGTAAATCACGAGCTGCAAACGAGCAAAGAGTCGGGCAGGCTACAAACGCCAACGGTTAGACTGCAATAGACAAGACAAAGATGGAGCTGTTGCAGTGCAGCCACGATCACTGCAAGAGAAGGGAGAACACGAGGAACTGGCGCCGCCTGCCGTGCAGCAGAGCGTTGAGGTTGAGCTTGACGCTGTGGCCGGACCGGCAGCGGCCGTACGTGAAGACAGCGCCGCTGTGGCCGGTTCGGCGGCGGCCGTACGTGAGGACAGCGGCGATGTGGCCGGTCCGGCGGCGGCCGTACTTGAGGACAGCGGCGATGTGGGCGGTCCGGCGGCGGCACTTGAGGACAGCGGCGATGCGGAGGCGCAGCTAGGAGAGAACATCTTCCACGA
Organism: Lamellibrachia columna; assembly: GCA_963662155.1. Lineage (NCBI taxonomy): Eukaryota > Metazoa > Annelida > Polychaeta > Sabellida > Siboglinidae > Lamellibrachia > Lamellibrachia columna. The sequence goes on from OY759268.1 coordinate 36,681,969, forward strand.
TGCAAGAACCTGGCCCCGGTATGTCCCAGACGAGCTACGGGTAGAGCTGGTTCGGAGGGGGCCTCTTGGCTTCCAGACAAAGACGGCCCATTCCAGTCAACCCAGAGACGAATAGGAGCATGAACCGCAGATGGTGTTACAAGGTGCTACGTAACGGGGAGCAGCCACTCCGCTCATTGCTGACGTGTTCGCCCTCCTTAGATTGTGGGCAGTGATTTTGTTGTCGTCTGTTCGGCACCGGGTCAAGTACATTTGGAAGATCATCTGGATTGAAGAACTGGATAAAGCTCAATCCTCGAATCGGCGTCCACGAGGAGACGCCGGGTCACGAGGAGGACCGCATGCTGTGGACCGAGCTCCGCATGCGCCTGGAGATGGGAGCGACGATTGACAGTGTAAACACGGTTAGAGGTTAACCATGTTGCGGCCAGGTGGACTGCATTCGCTTCCTCTGCAGGCAAAACCTCGCATTCCGAGGCAACCGAGATATTCTCTCATCCACAGAAAACACCGGCAACTTCCTGGAGCTGGTGAAGTTCCTCGGCAATTACGATCCGGTGGTCCGGGAACACCTCACTCGCATTCAAGCCCAACCGAACACCGTGTTATATCTCTCTGCAGTCACCCAGAATGAATTCGTCTCCATTCTGTGTCGTCGCGTATTGGCAGTTATCCAGGACGAAGTCCGTGAGGCAAAGTACTACTCCATAATATTTGATAGCACGTGGCTCATGACGTGGCTCACGTCGTCCAGATGTCACAACTATTGAGATACGTCAACGTCCCAGGAGGAAAGTCGAGGTTAAGGAGACAGTTGTCGGCTTGATTGAGTTCGGAGAGAAGAACGCCGAAGCACTGACGAATCAGATATTGGCCAAGTTGAGGGACGACCATCTTGATATTCAGGACATGCGAGGCCCAGGATGTGATAACGCGGCTACGATGGCTGGTGTCCACAGTGGCGTGCAGCAAAGGATTCTGGACATCAACTCACTGGCCACCTACGTCCCCTGCAACAATCACTCGCTGAACTTGGCGGGCGGCCACTCTGCGCAAGCGTCAGTCAATGCCACTACTTCTTTGGGACGATGGATCGTCTCTTCGTGTTCTTCTCAGCATCAACCCACCGATGGGATGTATTCAAGCAACATGTCACGGGAAAATCCGTTAAAAGGACCTGGGAGACCCGATGGAGCTCGAGACATGAGGCAGTCGATGCGGTGGCGTCGAGTCTGGAGTCCATTACCGCTGCATTGGAGCAACTCCGTGACGGTGATCACGAGATGATTGACACACGCTCTGATGCTGCCATCCTACTCTCATGTATGATATCTTACACCTTCATTGCCTACCTGGCCTTCTGGCGTCCAGTGCTAAGAGAGATCAATTATGTTCAAATATTCCTGCAAACGCCTCGGCTCGGGCTTGACAGTTGCGCGACAAAAAATGGGGCTCTTGTTCTCTTCTGCGAAGAGAAACGCGAAAACATTGTTGAAAAGGCAAAGGCGAAGGCTACGACTTTCTGCGAGTAAATGGGGTCACCAACAGAAAGAAATGTGCGGCGGAAAAGACGAATGGCGGGAGAAAGCGGTGATGATGCTGGTTTTTCACTACAAGCGGACCTGAGGCGAGAGCAGCTGCAGATCATCGATCGACTTGACAGGGAGATAAGAAACAGCACAAACCACATGATGGATGTGAATGACAAATTCTGGTTTCTTACCAATGTCGGGTTTCTTACCAATATGAAACGCGTGTGCGACGTCACCTCCATAGTTACGACAGACAGACACGAGAGTCGGCTAGAAACTCGAATGCGCTCGATCTCCTTAAATGGGAGGTGAAATTGGGACATGAGACATCGTTGCCGAACCTGTTGGTGTCCTCAAGTACATTGGAGCACGTTGTACATACACTATTGTGTGCTTAATTTCAAAATCAGTATAAATGTCTTGTAGAAAATGAGAAGGCAGAGGTATAATACTGCGGTGGGGCTCGGTGGTGTATCGGTTACAACGTCTGAATCTCAATCGAGAATCCTCTCGCTGGTGTTTCAAAGCTTTGATGATTTCGATCACCCCACGTTGCAACAGTAAGACACCACCGATCAATATGATTATGACAATATGAGTATAAAGAGGGCCACAAATGTGAATCAGTATTAGACTTTCCATATGCAACTGAGGAATGGACAAGGCCTGGATGAGAAGAAGAGACATACCACTGGACACAGCCTGGAGAAGGAGAAGATACATACCACTGGACACAGCCTTGAGGAGAAGAAGAGCCATACCACTGGACACAGCCTGGAGAAGGAGAAGAGACATACCACTGGACACAGCCTGGAGAAGGAGAAGAGACATACCACTGGACACAGCATGGAGAAGGAGAAGAGACATACCACTGGACACAGCCTGGAGAAGGAGAAGAGACATACCACTGGACACAGCCTGGAGGAGGAGAAGAGACATACCACTGGACACAGCCTGGAGAAGGAGAAGAGACATACCACTGGACACAGCCTGGATGAGGAGAAGAGACATACCACTGGACACAGCCTGGAGAAGGAGAAGAGACATACCACTGGACACATGGGGAATGTAGAAGAATAAATTAAGCTGGCTGGGAAGACCTGGACTAAATTCAAATTGCTCGCTCAAGACCGTGCTGACTTTAAATGATATCTTGGCGCCTAATGCTCCAGTGCAAGCGAATAAGATTTAGTGAGTGAGCGATCAAGGAAATACTGTGTGCTAATTTGTCAAAAAACGCGCGCGTATTAATAACCATTCGTACGCAGTGAAAACTGTGATCATGTCAGTGCCTTGCCAACGATGTCAACGATTCATTCCTGCCAGACGCACAAAGCGTTGCATATTCAATGCTTACCAATTAAACATCTCACAAATTAATAAAGCAGATTAATACTGTTAATTACAGGTATTTCAAGATTATTACACGCAGAACGACGATGTCTCTGCAGCTACTAAGACCCTGTGTTGTATAAGTTGTTCTTGCTATTTTCTACATGTTGTTGGCGAGATTGTGTCACGGAGGAGGCTACATACACTTTGTGTTTCTTAAGTAGCTCATACTATTAGCTGAACGGTCGTTGTGCGACAGTTGGCGAGACTTGCCGTTAACACGTGTATTGAAGAGACGAGTGCTACACGAATTCGACAGTAGTTATTAATGCCTATGTTAACAAGATACCCATTTGAGATAGATGGGTGAAATGTTGAAGTCCGGACGCAGCAGAAAATGCTGAGGAATGATCTGCCGAACTTAGGTTTGTATATGAGTTAGAGAACGATGTTATAGTATGTGCTGAAGACGGCCAGAGTCAGCTGAACCAAGACGAACCCACTAGACGCTTCGGCTGTGCTGGACTGGCCCGTCATTGCCTACATGAACAAAACAGATTCTACTTCGATTGATAGGAGTCATGTTGAATATCTGCATACACGCCGACGCACAAACACACGTACGCACTCACGCACCCGAACACGCAGGCACTCGCACACAAACAAACACACACCAGTGTGAACCGTTACAATAAAAACAACATTTATTTGTGATTCGTATTCTCAAATGCACATTTGCAATGACGTAGCAAATTGTAAACAACAATGACGTAACAAGTCGTAAACAACAATGACGTAACAAGTCGTAAACAACAATGACGTAACAAGTCGTAAACAACAATGACGTAACAAGTCGTAAACAACAATGACGTTGCCCTGCCTACCAGGCGTATATATTACTCTGGATTTTATTTTGAATTGATAATCAGGTTGTGGCAGTGGTGATACGCTGAGTGGCGCCACTGTCGGTGAGTGTGTTTGTAGAAACGCGGAATATAAAATACAAATGTGCTGGCATCTAGCGAATTATATAAAATCATTTACTTTGTCGGACAACGCCAGTAATTATGTGTTGCGCCATAGCTACCACTACCATTTCATACGTGGTCGCCCCACGCCATGATCAGCTCAACATAGGCACGATGACTATATACACCACGCTTGCAACAAGGTATGGTATGTTAACTTATGTACTAAGGCTGCGTACATTTGCGAGCAGTTTTCTTTTACTTTGTCGCACACTTCTGCATATACAACACCAACAGTTCAACGAAAAACACGGAGGAATTTCTGACAGCTTTGTATTTGAGGACACGTTTGCTAATAGCTTGACGGACCTGCTGTGGTTGCTATACAACACGTCACGTGGTGGATATGTCAGTTGTTAGTGACGTCACGATAACACGACGATCACTGATAAATCGCGCAGCTGCACGTTGGTGACGTAACGCTTAGAAGACAATCATAGTCAGATATTCGTCGTGTCAAGCTTTAGAGGCATATGCTGACACCTCTCTTATTCACACGTTGGTCTTGCCACACTGCCACGACAGTTGTTCGAAGCACACGGAACTGCATCTTAGTCGAGTGACGCTGTCACTGCATTTACTGGGACTATATGTCGTCTAAATTGTTCGTGTTACTTATTGTACGTTCATCATGCGATGTTAACACAGCGTTGCAATCAACGCGGGACGAATGTCGTACGTTTTTTGTAGGACCGTTGGTGGGGCCGGTGTTAATGGGAGGCCCAGCGGGAGAGTCGGATGCACGGTCGATGGCCGGACGCAGCAGAAGATGTTTAGAAGCGATTTGCGGAACTCAGCGTTATAGATGAAGTAGATAACGATGTCGTAGGACGTGCTGAAGACGGCCAAAGTCAGTTGAACCAAGACGAACCCACTGGCCGCTTCGGCACTGCTGGAATGGCCGGTCAGTTTCTACAGGAATTAAAACATTGTATTTGATTGTATGAGTAACGTTGAATCTAAACAATGATACGCGCGCGCTCTCATGCATCGTACACACAAATACGTACGCACGCACGCACGCATGCACGCACGCACGCACGCACGCACGCACGCACGCACACACACACACACACACACACACACAAACACACACCCACACACACACACACACACACACACACACACACACACACACACACACACACACACACACACACACAACCAGCCTGGACCGTAAAACATATACTTAATTGTAAATCGAGTGCTGCTGATGACGTGTACGAGCACCAAAGGTTGTTGATGACATGTACGAGCACCAAGTGCTGCTGATGACGTGTACGACCACCAAGTGCTGCTGGTAACGTGTACGAGCACCAAGTGTTGTTGATGACGTGTACGAGCACAGAGCTATTGATATCGTAATTTTCATTGTCCGCGTACAATGTTTTAAAACATTCACTTTTATCATAACACAAAAATCATACGCTACAAAATTCCTGTAAAAAGGAAGACAATAACAGATAAACAAAAACTTACAGCACCGACAAAGAGAACGTAGTGTGGCAGCCAGGCGAAGGAGAAGAGAACTGCGTTGATGATCAATATCTTTATAATCCTAGTTCGGTTGTGCGATACGAATGACTGTTGTCTGATGTCCTTGCCGTACGATGCTCGTAAGACGGTAGTAGCGATTGAAGATGAGCGCTTGAGGTATCATGTACGATGCGGATAGGATAAAGAAACCGTTCACCTTGTCAAAGACATCATACTTGGGCTTGCATAACATATATGGCGTCACTGCAGTGGTATTCACAACATCTTTGACGTCATCTGCTCGGGGTGGAAGGAATAGTCGAAGAATGTCGGCGTGGCCACCAAAGCTGACAATATCCATATTCCGCCAATGATCTTCAACGCCTTCTTGCGGTAGATGGTATGCGTAGGACCCAACACCATATATCTGAAACAACGAATTTGCTGACAACCACGTTATTTTGATCCCAATATGTTGTTTACGTTCACGCCATGATCCTGAGATCAAAATGAACGACATTTGTAAATCATGTATTTTAAAGTATATTATATATAGTTTACCTAAGGGCCAGTCAGGAAACTATTGTATTCATTTCAACCTATGTGGATGTTTTGCCTCAAGTTCAATAGAAAACGCGAAAAACAAAAGGATTTTAGATATGTGTTGCTGTCTACCTCTAAAATATTTGAAATAAATTATGTGATATCCCAAATGGGCATGACATTAATATTTTTCTTGTTATAAAATCATCATCATGGAAAGACATATCGTTTCACTTCCAGCAAAAACATATATTACATGATATGTGCGCCACCTACCGGTAGCTTTCCTCAGCCAGGGCCACCATGATGTAGATGGAGCAAGTGATGCTTAAGACGGGCAGACATTGGTTCAGCTTGCAATGGATCTCGGCTGAAACCACAAATGTCGACGTAAATACAGCAGCAGACAAACGACGGCACCTAACTGTGATAGGATAGCTGTGATGTCAACGACGACGACGACGACGACGACATCAATATAAAGGCAACAAAACACTGCCACTACAACGGTCATTACCATGATCACAACGAATAGCATCAACAACACCGAACAGCAACAACAACGCCGTCACCATTACAACCGTCACCACCAACAACAACAACACCACTCCCAAACCTATAATATGTAAGAAAATTACAATAATAATGATAATAATTATGACAATAACAATAATAATAGTAATAATAACAACAGTAATATTAATAATAACACTATTAATAATAATGATGATAATACTAACAACAACAATAGTAATAATAATAGTAATAATAATAATAATAATAATAATAATAATAATATTAGCAATAATGCATAATCGCTAAATATGATATAATGAACAGGGACGCGCAAAAGCCATCATCAGAGCGAGGAACAGTAAATGTCGTTGGTTGATGTTGAGCTGTTGACCAAACTCTGACCGCGTTTCACACAGTATTCGGTAAATGGCGGCCATTACGTTGAACTGAGCTCTTTGCTTGCGGAACGCACCAATATATTAGGAGTATCAAGTCACAAAAAATATACTTATTTTATAATTTTCATTGCTAGACAAAATGAATATGCCGTGATACCGTAATGTGACCTGTGCCGTGATACCGTAATAGACCTATGCCGTGATACCGTAATGAGACATATGCCGTGATACCGTAATGAGACCTATGCCGTGATACCGTAATGAGACCTATGCCGTGATACCGTAATGAGACCTATGCCGTGATACCGTAATGTGACCTGTGCCGTGATACCGTAATGAGACCTATGCCGTGATACCGTAATGAGAGCACCCGCCATCTTAATAACATTGGACATGCAACATGCAACTTACATTCGTCATATCCGTTCGCGTGTGATATGTCGTGCACTTGTAGCGGCAGAACCGCTGAGACGAGTATCATGTCGCTAACGGCAATGGTCGTCAGAAACATATTCGTCACCGTTCGCATCGTCTTGATCTTCATCAAGACGACCACAACGCTCACGTTGCTGAGGAAACTGAGAATGATAAACGTCGAGATGAAGGCTATGAATGCTACCTCGCTGTCTGACAAACTCATTATGTCATTCGTTATGGTCTTCCAAAGACATGACAAATGTGTTCGTCCGTAACGTGTCCGTATTTCAAGCGTGTTCTCCATCTTTTTTCCCTAGTACGTATTACAAAACATGTAGAAGCTATAATAAGTGGGTTATAGATATATACCACCATTTTGAGTCCTCGACATTTACCACCTTTGTTGGGTATTTTATTTCTCCTTGCACAGATACCAAGTAACAGGAACACTAACAATCCAAGAGAGAGTAACGGGTGAACTGTCGAGGTTCAGACGCAGCAGAAGATGCCGAGGAACGATCTGCGGAACTCAGCGTTGTAAATCAGGCAGATAATTATGTTGTAGGACGTGCTGAAGACTCCCAGAGCCAGCGGAAACAAAGGGAAACCGCTGGCTACTTACGAGCTGCTGGATTTTCCGGTCATTTCTACAGGAATAAAATCATTTTGTGACACAAATAACCACTGGGTTGGCCTCTAAAAAATTGTCTGTCCCAATTTGCTGACATACGTGTTGATCTGCATTAACACATTGCTTTCCATCTGAGCAGTATGGGAGACCGGGGTAAGTTGTAACAAAAACAGCATATTGCACGATTGCATTTCGAATTGTTTGCCGATACAATTTGTCCTGGGAAATATTACAAATTGCCCAAGCACCATCTCATTCACAACAAATGATTACAGAAAGACATACATAAATTACTGTTAAATGGCCTACGTCGGCAAATCGAAATTGTTAAAGCTTTGAAGCGGCAGTTAGAGGAATCTCGATTGAGATTCCGACGTTCCAACCACTACACCGCCGCGCCCCACAGCTGTGTTAAACCTCTGCTTTCTCAGTTTTTAGGAAATGGTAACTGAATTTGAAATTAAACAAAACATATTGTATGTTTATAGTACTACAATCTTCCTGAGAATATAACAGCAATAAACCTGATTAAGATACTACAATCTTCCTGAGGATATAACAGCAATAAACCTGATTAATATACTACAATCTTCCTGAGGATATAATAGCAATAAACCTGATTAATATACTACAATCTTCCTGAGGATATAACAGCAATAAACCTGATTAAGATACTACAATCTTCCTGAGGATATAATAGCAATAAACCTGTTTAAGATAATACAATCTTCCTGAGGATATAATAGTAATAAACCTGATTAAGATACTACAATCTTCCTGAGGATATAATAGCAATAAACCTGATCAAGAATACACCTTTGTTGCCCTTTATTTGTTGTTGTTGTTTTTGTTTAAGCGTTCCCCTCGTAAGTTCCCATCGTAAGTTCCCATCGTAAGCATTCGCTACCCTCAAAATAACGATGAAAACACCGACATATTTATCAAACATATTTAAAAGAGTTATTTCTTCGTACTATCATCATGCACTACCTGAAATCTCACGTATATTTTCAATTTGTCTAGCAATGAAACTAGACAATGAGACACATTATCTATTGGTGTGTTCCGCAAGCAAAGGCCTCAGTTCAACGTAATGGCCGCCATTTACCGAATACTGTGTGAAACGCGGTCAGAGTTTGGTCAACAGCTCAACATCAACCAACGACATTTACTGTTTGAAATCAGATCCTTGGAATTTGTATTTCTCATCTGGTTGTTATGTATTGTCGGGATACCATCCTAGATCCTCGGCGTTCCTCGCTCTGATGATGGCTTTTGCGCGTCCCTGTTCATTATATCATATTTAGCGATTATGCATTATTGCTAATATTAATATTACTATTATTATTATTATTATTATTATTATTATTATTATTATTATTATTATTATTATTATTATTATTATTATTATTATTATTATTATTATTATTATTATTATTATTATTATTAGTATTATTATTGTTATTATTATTATTATTATTAATATCATTGTTACTGTTATAATTGTTATTATTATTATCTGTATTATTTTGATTTACTTACTATAGGTTTACGATGGGAGTGGTGTTGTTGTTGGTGGTGACAGTTGTAATGACGGTGTTGTTGTTGTTGATGGTGGCGGTTTTGTAATGAATGTGTTGTTGTTGTTGTTGTTGGTGACGGTTGTAATGACGGTGTTGTTGTTGTTGGTGGTGACGGTTATAATGACGGTGTTGTTATTGTTGGTGGTGACAGTTGTAATGACGGTGTTGTTGTTTGTGTTGACGGTTGTAATGACGGTGTTGTTGTTGTTGGTGGTGATATATAATTTAAGATGTTAATTTATTCGGAGGAAGTGAAACTATATGCAATGTACATGATTATGATTTTAAGAAAATGAAAATATTTATGTTATGCTTATTTATGATATCACATTATATTAATACATAATATATTTTGGATATTATGAAGATATATAATTTCCTTAGAGTCCCATAGGTAAATATATATAATATACCTTAAATACATGATTTTCAAATGTTGTTAATTTTGATCACAGGGTCATTAACTTAATGCAAGACCAAGTATGATATATTTGACATGGTGAACGGTTCTGTTCGTGTTGTATATATGCAGAAGTGTGCGACAGAGTAAATGAAAACTGCTGGCAAATGTACGCAGCCCTAGTACATAAGTTAATATACCTGATGATACCGTACGTGATGTGTATAGTCATCGTGCCTACATTGAGCTGTTCACCGCGTGGGGCGACCACGTATGCAACGGTAGTGATAGCTATGACGCCACACACAATACCTGGCGTTCTTCGACAAGGCAAATTATTTTGGATCATTCGCTAGACGGCAGCACATTTGTATTTTATATTCCGCGTCTCTACTACCACACTCACCGACAGTTGCGCCACTCAACTGCCTCAACCTGATTATAAATTCAAAGTTAACTCCAGAGTAATATAAACGCAGGTAGGCAGGACAACGTCATTGTTGTTTACTTGTTACGTCATTGTTGTTTACGAATCGTTACGTCATTGGTGTTTACGACTTGTTACGTCATTGTTGTTTACGACTTGCTAGGTCATTGCAACTGTGCATTTGAGAATACGAATCACAAATAAATGTTGTTTTTATTGTAACGGTTCACACTGGTGTGTGTTTGTTTTTGTGCGTGTGCGTGTGTGCATGCGTGCCTACGTGTTCGGGTGTGTGGGTGCGCACGTGCGTTTGTACGTCGGCGTGTATGCAGATATTCAACATGGCTCCTATACATCGAAGTTGAATCTGTTTTGTTCCTGTAGGCAACGACGGGCCAGTCCAGCAGCGCCGAAGCGGCCAGTGGGTTCGTCTTGGTTCAGCTGATTCTGGCCGTCTTCAGCACATACTATAACATCGTTCTCTAACTCATATACAAACCTAAGTTCGGCAGATCATTCCTCAGCATCTTCTACTGCATCCGGACTTCACCCGTCTATCTCAAATGGGTATCTTATTAACATCGGCATTAACATCTACCAGTTGAATTTATGCAGCACTCGTCTCTTCAATACATGTGTTAACGGAAGAGTCTCACCAACTGTCGCACAACGACCGTTCAGGTAATAGTACGAGCTACTTAAGAAGCACGAAGTGTATGTAGCCTCCTGTGTGACACAATCTCACCAACAACATGTAGAAAATAGGACGAACAACTTGTACAACACAGGGTCTTAGTAGCTGCAGAGACATCGTCGTTGTGCGTGTAAACATTTTGAACTACCTGTAATTAATAGTATTCATCTGCTTGATTAATTTGTGAGATGTTTATTTAGTAAGCATTGAATATACAACGCTGTGTGCTATCATCTGGCGTCTGGCTGGAATAAATCGTTGACATCGATGGATTTTATTGTACACTAAGCAAGGCACTGACATGATCACAGTTTTCACTGCGTACGAATGGCTATTAATACGCGCGCGTAATTGCGAGGGCGTTCCTGACACTTGCTGGGTTACATAAAACTTCATACTCGACTGATTTAGCTAATCGTGATTACGGTTATTTGATATCAAAATATATAGTGTGAGAATAGTTAACTAATACCTGCAGTCAACTTAATAAAATGCGTGGCTTTGTTCAAATCATTGAAACAAAATAGGTGTATATGGCAAGGCTCAAAACAGTGGACATCCAAAATTGAAAACATTGCAGGGCGAAGACCGACCATGTGCGTGACTTCCATATGCGTGACTTTTCATACTTTTAAAAATATCAAATATTTAAACAGTTTGTCTGATGATTTAAGAAGATCGACATAAATTATGCACAAACGAGTTAGCACGTTGTAGTTGATACAATGGTGTTTTGATTCTTTGCAAATTGGATTTAGATCGAGTCAATAAACATTCGAATAGAGGATTGACATTTAAATGTTTTGATTAATTGATCATCACTAGGTTGGTCAGTAAGAAATTGGCTGTCTCATGTGTTGGCATACGTCTTTACATTCAATAACACATTACGTTTCCTATCAACAGTAGGGGAGACCGGGGCAGGTTGTAACAAAAACAGCATATTGCAGGATTGCGGTTCGAATTGTTAGCCGATACAATTTGTCCGGGGAAATATTACAACTTACCCAACCACCATCTCATTCACAACACGTGATTACATTAAAACAAGCTGAAAACATAGTTAAATGGCCTATGTAACAGCTAGAGTATATATTTATGATTATAACTACTAAAAGAAGAATAGCACAGAATAAATCATCTGCACCCAAACACATAACAGGTAGACTTGCCAAACTTTACCATATTACCCGGTTTGTCTGTAGTACGTCTGCTTGAATTTACCCGTGTTACAACTAATCGCAGTCTCCTCTAACGTTGTCATCAAATACGTTCTAGGTGTTTACAGTCTCCACTAACGTTGTCATCAAATACGTTCTATGGATTTACAGTCTCCTCTAACGTTGTCATCAAATACGTTCTATGGATTTACAGTCTCCTCTAACGTTGTCACCAAATACGTTCTAAGTGTTTACATATGTTTGCGAAATAATAACACAAACCATTGGGAACTTGACGTCTTCGTTACGTTTTGTATATAACAGTAAACATGTCGCTTGTGTCATGTTAGTGGTTTATTTGCACTTATTGGTTAACTGTTGCAACGTGGGGTGAACGAAATTATCAAAGCTTTGAAACGCCAGCCAGAGGATTCTCGATTGAGAATCAGACGTTCTAACCGACACACCACCGCGCCTCTCTTGATCGGTGATTTCTTACTGTCGTTTTTTCTGCCGTTCCCTTCCTAAACATTCAATAAAACCCAAAAATAATGACGAAAATACCAACGTATTAATCACACAACTTTATATTATTGCTTCATGTTACCACCTAGCGAATTATAAGTCCGATCTTCTGTAAACGTGCATGCTATAACTATAACGCATAAGCCGTAAGACTCACCGTTTTGTATTATTTGTCAATGTTTCACGGCATAGGTCTGACAATCTCAGGTATATTTTAATTGTTTTAGCGATGAAAATTACGAAACAAATATACATTTTTTTGCGAAAATGAGGTCCAGACTCTATAATTTGCGTTTTCTGCGAGCAAACGCCCCAGTTAAATGTATTGGCAATAGCTGCCATTTACTAAATGCTGTGTGAAACGCTGTCGGAGATTGGTCAACAGCTGAACATCAACCATTGAAATTCCCTTTTGGAAAGCCGTATAAGCAAGTGTTGAGGATGAACGTTACTTTACTGTTGAAACAAAACGAGTCTTCACAGGTCTTCAAGTGCTCTTGAAATTAACTAAAGTCCATAGGCTGGGGATTCGCGGCCTGCGGTCCCTGGACGGGAAAATGTTTCACGCCCAAGAACATATTACGGGTTGACAGCTATAAACGTTTTGTGTTGTGATACTGATACTGGAATAGCTTGTTTTACGTGATGCTCTCTAGCGGATCCCTGGAGTTTGTATTTTTCATATGCCTGTTATGTATTGTCGGGAAACTATCCTAAATCCTCGACTTCCCTCTTTGTGATGAAGGCCTCTGTGCGTCCATTTTCAATATGTCATATTTAGTGATTATGGTTTGTTGTTACTATTACTAGTATTACTATTACTATTAATATTACTAATATTATTATTATTGTTGTTATTAATATTACTATTACGATTATACCAACTATTATGAGTATTGTTGTTATTATTATTAATATTACTAGTGTTATTATTATTTAATTGTTGTTATTATTACCATTTAATTATTATTACAAAAATCATTATTATTTTATTAGTATTATAGGCTTATATTATTATTTTTCGTATTATTATGTATTTGTTTGATTGTAGTGTGTTAAATGTTAAGGCTTTACGATGGGAGTGTTGTTGTTGTTGTTGTGGTTGTTGTTGTTGGTGGTTGTGATGACGGTGTTGTTGTTGTTATTGGTGGTGGTCGTTTGTAATGACGGTGTTGTTGTTGTTGGTGGTGGTGGTCGTTTGTAATGACGGTGTTGTTTTTGTTGTTGGTGGTGGTCGTTTGTAATGAAGGTGTTGTTGTTGTTGGTGGCGATGGTCGTTTGTAATGACGGTGTTGTTATTGTTGTCGGTGGTGGTCGTTTGTAATGACGGTGTTGTTGTTGTTGTTGGTGGTGGTCGTTTGTAATGACGGTGTTGTTGTTGTTGGTGGTGGTCGTCGTTTGTAATGACGGTGTTGTTGTTGGTGGTGGTGGTCGTCGTTTGTAATGACGGTGTTGTTTTTATTATTCGTTGTGATGATTACAATGAAGGCGGTGGTTGTAATGAAGATGTTTTGTTGATTTTTAATTGATGTTGTTATTGTCGTTGTTTGTGTTGTTGTCGTCGTCGTTGTCGTCTTTGCTATACGACATCATCTGTATCATATGTGTCCACCTATTGCAGTTAGCGCCGTAGTTTGCCTGTTGTCAAGTAATTAAGCTGACTCTTACACAGGGAGCCAAACATGTCTAACCGACATGGAGTGCTGTAAAAGATTTGCCTCCACAAAATATATAATTATATATCCAGGATCACAATCTGGTTGGACAACTTTGTAAAAAACTACTGGAAATATGTAGGAAGCCATTGAACACACACGTCCAACCCCATTGCAAACTAATGTTGTAAAACTATCGGAAAACACATTTGTCCAACATTTGTAAACGGTCTAAATTAGTAGCAATTATATCACCAATTGTGTGGAAAAACATTGTTAGAACTGTTGTTTGCAGTTAAATACCTATGATTATCAAGGGACAAACACGTTTCGCATGAAGGAACAACGCCACAAAATTGCTACGCATATTCGTAAGCCTCACTGTATCTTAACCAGTGCATGACAATACGTAACCTATTGAATACATAGACACACCATGGCCGCTGTTAACTTTTCTGTGACGATTATTACGTATTGTAATAAATGTAAATTGATTTGGATAGTTGTTTGTGGTGTTGGTTTTCAGAATCCAGAGTGAGGCAGTGTGGCGTGTGTACTGGGAGGCATTCGAAATGTGGGTAGGGAAGTGATCCTGATATGCACTGCAGTCAAAAGAACTGTAGTATTGTTTACAGAACCGCCAGGGGATATCTTTCAACGTCGTAGTTGTCTGCTTGGCGCGAATTGAAAACGGTGAGTTCCTAATTTGTGTTTATGAACTTTTCTAAAAATAATTGTCGTATCTTACAAACTCCACATTTTCGTAAAAGGTCAAGGTATATAAACATATATGTGGTAATGTGGTATATATATATATATATATATATATATATATATATATATATATATATATATATATATATATATATATATATATATATATATATATATGTGGTATATATATATATATATATAAATATATATGTATATATATATATATATATATATATATATATATATATATATATATATATACATATGTTATTTCCAATCCGGATTCGGTAATCAGTTAACCCAACTTTATCTAATACCTCATAAGGTCCTTTCAATTACATAAGCAACTTATTGTAATGTTGCTTTGAGTAGTATCATTTGTTGTAATGCAAAAGTAAGTGAAACTGTACCGCTGATGTAAAAGTTAGTAATATTACATGATCCGGATTTCCCGTTAATTTGAACAGTTGTTTTAGTCTTTGCTGCAGTTTCTAATATTTGCAGAAAATAACTGTTTCTTCGCACATATCAATAGCTTGTTGGCTGCACTGCACAGATCAGTAGCTTGTTGGCTGCACTGCACATATCAGTAGCTTGTTGGCTGCACTGCACAGATCAGTAGCTTGTTTGCTGCACTGTACATATCAGTAGCTTGTTGGCTGCACTGCACAGATCAGTGGCTTGTTGGCTGCACTGCTCAGATGAGTAGCTTGTTGGCTGCACTGCACAGATCAGTGGCTTGTTTGCTGCACTGCACAGATTAGTAGCTTGTTGGCTGCACTGCACAGATCAGTAGCTTGTTGGCTGCACTGCACTGTTTTCTGAATAGCTGCCGATGAACAGCCGGTCTTGTTCACCGCTACAACTTTTCTGCTGTTCTGCGCCTGTATCGCCCGCCTCATAGCTCATTTGAATATCATTGAATATTCGGCCTCAGATTTACCAGCTTTCTTTGGAAGGAAGCGTGTAACAAATGCAATTGCTGTAGTGTACGAGTATGCAAGTTCATCGAGCGGGTTTTCAATGGTGTTCAAGATTGGTGCTAGATCATCGATAAATTCCGGTATACAATTTTCCTAAGTTTCCTAAAGACGACCAGCTGGCGAACACTTTCCGGCTTCGCTAAGTTGACTCTAAGATATACAGCCAGATCGCCACCGGAAGGGTTACCTTTCGAATCACCAAGACATGGCTGAGAAACGGTTGGTGTCTCACTCAAAAGTGGACAACTGCCCCGGGTTATTACCAAGCCCAAAGTGTGTTCCATCTTGTATGTGGCTCCAGCCACGTGTTGAACCAACCCATGAGCATTCAGCGAGTAATAGTAGATGGTGAGATCTTAAATTGGAAATTTGTTTTTTAACACATTCCCATCTCTGGTTGGTTCTAAGACATATTGAAAAAATCTGTGTTAGAAGTAAAAACTGACCGTCATCACCTCAGAACTCTCTAGTGATTTCCATTGTATATGACCATGTTTAAAATCAACCATTACAACTCATTCCAGGGTATTCAGGGGTTCACATGAAACCCCTTTTTGTGAACCCCCCTTTTCCAAAATATGAACCCGCTTTTTTATGTGAACCCCTTATCCTGAACCCCCTCCTTCTCAAAAGCGTGACCCTCCAATAATATGAAAATAATAATATTATTTTCATAGTATTGGTGGGTTCATGCATTTTAAGAGGGGGATTCAACGCTTTAGAGGACGTTTCATGCTTTTGAGGAGGGGGTTCACATTTTTGAAAAAGAGGGAGGTTCACATTTATGAAAATAATATTATCTCCATATTATTGGGGTGTTTACATTTTTGAAGAAGAGGGGGTTCACGTTTATGAAAATAATATTATCTTCATATTATTGGGGGTTCACGCTTTTGAGAAGGGGGTTAACTTTTTTGAAAGGGGGTTCACGTTTATGAAAAATACTAAATAATATTGAGGGAGGGGTTCATGATTTTGAGAAATGGTTTACATTTTTTTAAAGGGGGTTTACATTTATTAAGACATTATAATAATTATTTTCCTATTATTGGGGGTTCACACTTTTCAGAGGGGGGTTCAAATATAATAATATATTATGTATTATGTAACCCTGATTTGTTTGAAAAAAAATCTTAATCCAACTATAAATGTGTTACCAAGTCACCTTACGTGTGGTCAGTTGGTAACAACCAGAGAGCAGTAGACAATGTACAGACAGTTGCTAAGCCATTATTCAAACAACATAAAGACTTGTTATGGTTTCGGAAAATATCTGCTCACTGAAACAATGCAGCAGAGTTAGCAAGCCAATTACTCTCTTTGTTGTGGTGGCACGCTATATGGCCCCACACATTCATAACACACACAAAACATCAGGCATAGGTTAATTTCAATTGTTAATTTGTTAATAGGATTATCTCAAGTTAATTTAATTTAATGAATTAACTTTTCCAGAAAGGCTAATTTCATTTCACTAATTAACTTTCACAAAATGGATTAATTAAATTTAATTGACAAATTCCCAATTAACTCTCATTTAAGTGCGCATTTAACAGAATATTTTACTGGATAGTTCACAGCCAGCCATCTATTACCTAATGGTATCAGAAGGTATGTAATCACTATTCCAGTCACCAATGACAGATTAGGTTCGGGCACGTGTGAATGGGAGCGATATCATCACAGAGCTCAAATGCACTGTACCAAGTGGGGTAGGCCGATACTTCAGGCACCTGTGAAATGGAGGGAAGGCCTAGATTGTCATCTGGTTGTGATAAGTTGATGGCTAACCGCGGCTTCAGCAAATCTCTGTTTAAAGAAAACATTTGGGGCTGGAAACTTGCAGCCAAGTGGGCCTGTGGTGCCATTAGGCCTACGCATATATATTTTTCTGTGATTACATTATAACCGTTAATGGGAAGATGTAGAGAAAGGTAGTATAGCTTCAATTTGGGATCTTTTTACAATGCCAACTTAAATGAAAAGCATGCCAATTCTAGTGATGCATAACAAATAATATATACATATTTAAATATTAGTGTGAAACGGGGAAACCTAATGATTTAGTATAAAACACTGCACAAATAACAACTTGGTGCATAGAAATTATGTATGTAATTACCCGGTTTTATTAAGTTGGTGGTTGAATATATGAGGAAACCCCACACCTGCAAGTCTTCAACCACAACTTTTCAATCCTTTAAGAAAAACTATTTGTTATAAGTATCTACAACATTAAAAAATGTGATCAAATGTCCCATGAAGAAATGTCTTGGCGTGTAAATATTGTATGAGCAAATCTCATTCAATAAAGTTACAAAACACATTTCTGTTATAAGTCTTGTGGTTTTAGTCTTAAAAGTGTAAACATTTCTACCAACACATGATTTAATATTTAATTGAATAAAATTAATTGTTGATTTAATTGACCTGATACATTTTTGAGGTTAACTTAATTTAATTGACCTGAGAAATGTCTGAGGTTAATTTAATTGGAGAATTTATGAGTTAATTGTAATTTAATTTATTAACTTCTTTATTTGCCCATTACACTGTGATATATATTACCTGAGGGTAAATATATCTTACCATAATGTCGAACTCGCATTTTTTTTACTGTGCTCGTGGCATTTAGGCATACACATTTAAATAAATTTTCTGAAATAATTGGTGAACATTTCTTTGGATGTGTATATGTATTGCTTTTAGTTTTTATGTCAGTTTCCCTTGATACAAATGCGATGTAACGGCCAAATGCGAAGAACTGTTACAAAATTACGATAAGCATATCGAGCCTCATTTTGAGAAAGAATTCAGTCTGGTCACAAAAAATACGGAGACTTCAAAATAGGTGCCGTGATGATATCCCTTCGTCAAGAAAATTACGTGTCACTAGTTTCCTCCAACGTTTTTGTACTAGCCTTAGCGACTAATGCATGTATTCTATGTGCATGTACAATATAGCTACGTAGATATGATGGGTGAAATTTTCACTTGAAGGCGTTGGGATGGGTCTAGCTAGAGCCCACAAAATATACCAGTATCAATGACCCACGAATGTCTTAATTTGCTACTGTGTGTAGGTCATACGTGCATGTGGCCCCTTTGTAGGTCCTACACGCATGAATCACAGTGAGTAGAACACATGACGGGCATTGATCGACGCGTGTTAGTGTCAATATATATGTTTCTTGCAAATTAACCCATTATTATTTCACTTTCGACAATTAGCCGTTTTTTGTAATGCACCCGGTAATTGCCTGACGAACCCCGACCCCGGGTAATGTACGTCATGGGTGCGCTATGACCATAAAAACAATGACGCAGAATTACCTCAAACTTACCACTTTGGTGGGTCACAACTATGCACGAGGGGTGCGTCAACGTCCATCAATGTCCGTCGCGCGTCTTAGCAAAACGATTAGAATGACGGCAACCTGCTATTCAATTGAGTATAATGGCAGCCATGCACACATACCGACGTTCTGTCGCCAACAGTTTGCCAGCCTACAAACAGTTGATGACTCGCCAACCGCCAGCAGACAGAAATTATGAACGACCGTTCGAACCAACTAATTTGCGACTTGGCGACTATAATTTACTATGCGGCCCATTCGCTCCAATGCACTTCGGCTGATGTCGGCCGATGGGTAGTTGTCGGCAAAGCAAAATTGGGGGATTAATGTCGGCATGTGTATGGCGGCATGTGTATGGCGGCATTAAACATACTAACTATTAGTCGTCAACAGTTTGTATGTCGACAAATAGTGAATAACCGTCGGCTAACCAACTAACCGTCGACTGACCGATTTTTCAGATGCCAGAGGTCGACAAAAATGTTTGTCAACTGTTGTTAGAGAACATGCACATAACCACTACATTTGTAGTAGTCGCCGACATGTTGGGAACGGAAGAAGCGGTGTATGTGTGGCGGGTTATAAGAAAAAGTAGTCGCCAACATGTTTGCAACTGAAGGATACGTATTCAACTGCTATCCAATACTTGTTTTGCTTATAGTATAGAAGCACGCTCAATACATCAGTCACTAGTTGCTTATAGTATAGATGCATGCTCAATACATCAGTCACTAGTTGCTTATAGTATAGATGCATGCTCAATACATCAGTCACTAGTTGCTTATAGTATAGATGCATGCTCAATACATCAGTCACTAGTTGCTTATAGTATAGATGCATGCTCAATACATCAGTCACTAGTTGCTTATAGTATAGATGCATGCTCAATACATCAGTCACTAGTTGCTTATAGTATAGATGCATGCTCAATACATCAGTCACTAGTTGCTTATAGTATAGATGCATGCTCAATACATCAGTCACTAGTTGCTTATAGTATAGATGCATGCTCAAGACATCAGTCACTAGTTGCTTATAGTATAGATGCATGCTCAATACATCAGTCACTAGTTGCTTATAGTATAGATGCATGCACAATACATCAGTCACTAGTTGCTTATAGTATAGATGCATGCTCAATACATCAGTCACTAGTTGCTTATAGTATAGATGCATGCTCAATACATCAGTCACTAGTTGCTTATAGTATAGATGCATGCTCAATACATCAGTCACTAGTTGCTTATAGTATAGATGCATGCTCAATACATCAGTCACTAGTTGCTTATAGTATAGATGCATGCTCAATACATCAGTCACTAGTTGCTTATAGCATAGAAGCACGCTCAATACATCAGTCACTAGTTGCTTATAGCACAGAAGCACGCTCAATACATCAGTCACTAGTTGCTTATAGCATAGAAGCACGCTCAATACCTCAGTCACTAGTTGCTTATAGTATAGAAGCAAGCTCAATACATCAGTCACTAGTTGCTTATAGCATAGAAGCACGCTCAATACATCAGTCACTAGTTGCTTATAGTATAGAAGCATGCTCAATACATCAGTCACTAGTTGCTTATAGCATAGAAGCACGCTCAATACATCAGTCACTAGTTGCTTATAGTATAGAAGCACGCTCAATACATCAATCACTAGTTGCTTATAGCACAGAAGCACGCTCAATACATCAGTCACTAGTTGCTTATAGTATAGAAGCACGCTCAATACATCAGTCACTAGTTGCTTATAGCACAGAAGCACGCTCAATACATCAGTCACTAGTTGTTTATAGTATAGAAGCATGCACAATACATCAGTCACTAATTGCAGAAGCCCAGTATGTATCCTATGACGTAATCAATAAAACGTCTTACCTTATCAATCATTGGTCAAAATTAGTCTATTAAAATGTATCCAGGGGTGCATCAGAAGCCCGCAATGGTCCGTCAAAAATGCAATGATATGTAATTTTGTTGAAGGAGAAGTACGTCATAGACATGTATGACGCACATTTTGACAATGACACACATTGCACGGCAATAGAACAAATTAACTCTAGAGAAGGACAATAAATAGTAATAATAATAAGAGTACAAATCTGGGAGGTTTTATATTTTAATATAAAACTGTACGACTGAACTTGGCTTTACGTTGTTATGTAAACACGATAGTTATGCCATTATTAATCACGGGGAAGCGAGAGTGTTTAATGTTGTACTTTTACCAACACTCTGAGAAACGTTCAAGTAGATCTTCGCGTCGATTATTCATATTGTATCGGAAATGCGCGAAATACATGGAATAATATTTTGTATTTCGGGCACTTTAAACAAAAACGTGCATTGCAACATAAATTTACTTACATCGCCTTCGGTTGCATGAGCGGCTACGCTACCTTGTGAGTTAAAATGCAACTACGTTTGAGGTATCCACCCGGGGTAGGCGAAGACAGACACGACATAAAATACAACCACGTGTGAGGTACCCACCCGGGGTAGACGTATGTTATCTTTAAAAACTGGTAAGCATATTGTACAAATGAAAATATTATGGTAAGACACTTCATTCAATCATAGTGTTTTGTTTTTGAACTTTTGAAATGGTTATACTACACCTAGCAACATTAATGTAGGTAGCAAAGGTGCATTTATAAATAGGCAATATGCTGAATAACACACGTTTCTAAGGAGCCATCAGGTACCAATAAGAAATAAAGGACTCGTCGTCTCAGTGGGCCCTACACATAGGCCTACTATATATAAATTTCTTAATCGCATACTGTAAACCACGAACCAATTATATTTATAACACAACTAATAGTACCGGTCAAGTCCGATCACCTCCTGCATTCAACGTATTATGAAATATTAGACGCCGTTAGGGCAAGGTGGAATGATTTCATTAAAAAGTTTCGCATTAACATATCTTATCTATACGCCGCAAATATTGGCGGTTATTGTGGTAGTACTGGACAGGGCGTCAACAGCCGATGAAAACTCCGTGGCTTCCGATGACGCTACACGGCCCGACTGCCCAGCAGCGATCCACCGAGAAGTAAGTGTCCATGTCTCAGGCTGTATTGTCTCCGACACAACAACAACAACTCGGTCACAATAGCGAGGTTGTCCACGGACAATCACTATAGCGAGTTAGTCCACGATCACAATCACTATAGCGAGATTGTCCACGAACACAGTCACTGTTTTGCATGGTTGTCCACGAACACAGTCACTGTTGCGTGGTTGTCCACGAACACAGTCATTATTGTGAGGTTGTCCACGAACACAATCATTATAGCGAGGGTGTCATCGAACACACTGGTGGACAACAACAACTCGTGGAATATGGCGCTTAATCATTTTCGTCTACATACGAAAAAAACACGTGATCGTTTTGATGACGTCATACAAGGGACACATTTAATGTTGTAACGTAGAGAAATGACGGTCAACACGTTACGTGATTATGTAAAAATAATATCCTGGCAGCGTTCACATGTTAGTCGAAATTTACAGTTCTGTTCGGTGTCACTATAGCCGCCTACCAAAAGCTGTCCGTTAAACAAATTACTTCTACGTCACTCCTGTTATATATCGAACACGTCATATTAGAATAATACGAACAAGAAGATCGTCGTAATTTGTTATATTTTAAGTCGTACTTTTTGTCTTAATTAATGTATTACCATTGGTTGCTTTACTGTGCAAATCGCAAATATTCAATTATATTGTTATTACACACACATAATTGATCTTAGCAATTTGACAGCAACAAGAATTTTTTTTTTATGTTTTGTTTGTACGCGATGTCTGCGTGAAAACGTAAACAATAATTTCGTCGCCATCCACGCGTATGCGGATATGAAATCGCAACTGCATCCATGTACTGAAGTAGATCATATTGTAATGACATACAACACCATCCAGATGGCGCCCGATTGAGCAATCACAGTGTGTAGCAACCGTCAAGAGGGTATGTCGTACATATTGCATACTTTTGTTTGTAAAAAAAAAATTATTTTAATAATATGCACTTTAACATTGTAGACGGCCTGTACTCACCAAACCAGCATTATGCCAACGTCCAATAAAATGCACATGTCACAGGGCACCCCACAACATGTTAAAGCTGTCTCAACCAGCATTTTATCGGCTCGTCTACAAGGACTGTAGTCGCCGTCAATAAGCCGACTGTTTCCCGTCGAATTGCCGTTCTCTATGTCGCCCGGCAGCACGCCGTCTGGATGAGCACGAGTCGGAAGCGTTTGTTGAAGAGGACGTAGATAACGAAGTTGATGGCCGAGTTAAATATGACGAGCATGTTGGCGATGTGCGACAGGTAGAACTGAAAGCCGCCGCAGCGCCGCGCCTCGTCAGGCGTCACGGTCCACATCACCCTGTTGATGAGCGCCGGCACCTGGCAGATGATGAATACGGTGACGACGATTATGAGAACGAATGTGATATTGTTGTCCTGCTGCTGGCGCACACTCTGCATCTCTATCCGCGTCCGGCGGAATACCTTCAACGCTATGATCATGCGAATGTTCAGCAACATCAGGATGAATACGGGCAGGGCCAGGTTGAATATAAAGTACAGGATGTTTTCATATACTATGTAGTATATTTTATGTGACAGAAGCCCCGAGGAGGTAGCTAATGCACTGTACGTCGTACCATTGTCATACGTAGCGTACTCGACCTGATACGCGATAAAGTTCGGGATGTTGAACAGGACAGCTAATAGAAGCACGAAGGCCAGCTGCTTCTTCGCCTTCGAGACGGTGCACCACAGCGACGCCCTAAACGGTAAACAAATGGCGATGTAACGGGTGACGGCGACCAGTACGGTCACCCATATCGTGGCCGTCTGAGCTGTTAGCGCCAGAGGCAGCAGGTACACGAGTACGTAGGGGTGTATGGCCCAGTAACCCTGCAGCCAGCCCGTGTAGACGACGAACGAATGCACCGAGTACATCGGGAAGACACTCAACAACAGTGCAGAGTCAATGAGCGACAGACACTGGAAGAGAAACAACGCCGACGACTTGATGCTTTCCTTCCAGAAGACGACGAAAGCGAAGCTGTTTCCGATGACGCCAACAACGACGAACGTTCCGACGAAGACCGTGTAGATGATGAATGAGTAAAGTTCGCAACTGCGCTCGAGCTGGTGGTCGACCGGGCCGTCCGACATATTCCACGAGCTGTTTGCGTGCCCCGTCACCGTCGCAACACTCGCTAATAACCGCAGTCCACAATGACAAATCGTGCTGGACAGAGACAACAGGCGCGACTATGTACTCGCGCGCGGCGCTCTAGCTTGCTACGACGGCGACGCGGCGAGCGAACAGCGGGTCCGGCTCCGTGATTGGGCGACGTCAGTCACTCAAACTCAACCGCCGATCCCGCCTCCTACGTGATGACTGACTGGCTCTGCCTGTTGTCAGACTGGCTCTGCGTGGCAATCGAAGCGACGTCAGCGAGAAGTAGGAATTATATTCGTTGCCGTCTTCTCCTGACGGTCCGACTTCGCGTGTTGTGCTTCGATTGATCAAACCCTTGACTGATCTATAACTGCATCTGTTCACAGCAACGATGGTTAATTGAATGTGGGCGCATTTTGGTACACCGATAATCCACGTCGATATTGTTTGGTTTCGCTGCCGCCTGTACCATTCGCTTCTTCCAGGCGGCGTTACTACGGTGGCTAATCTAATACCGGGCCTGACAGATTAGTGCTCCACATTTTAATACAAACTGCCTCGAAACGCCGTCAACAGGTGTCCGAAACGCCCGCCGTGGCTGGTCGAAATTGAAAGCACAGAAACATGCGATTGTTTTGCATCGACACAATCTATTGCCTCTTGTGTCATCAGACACTAATCTCTTCGCGAAGCTGTACCAACCCCTTTCACTCAACCTGATTCTACACATAGGTATCTCCACTTAAAGTATTCGAATTTGGTGGTCAACTATTTGTGGCGATCTGTCGTAGAATGGACCGCCCCGGTACAATGACGTCACTTGCCTTCATGCAGCAAGAGCCGACATTACGTGCATTTCAATTATTAGCCTGTCAGGCCGAGACTGTAGGATCATATGGTCAGCCCGAAAGGCCGTGTCTACCTGGACTTGTAGCCAGCCCGTCAGGCCGTTTCTGCAGGAGCTTGCAATCAGCCCGTCCGGTTGTGTCTGCCGGAGCTTGAAGTCATCTCGCCAGGCCGTGTCTGCAGGACCTACTTGTCAGCCTGTCAGGCCGTGTCAGCCGGAACTTGCTTTCAGCCCGTCAGGCCGTGTTTTTGGAGCTTGCAACCACTGCAAGAACGACCATAATCAGATTACGATGAATGACAACTTAGGACGCAGCATTATTTGCACTGATTTATAAGATGCCGCTTGAACGCGGAACTGTCAGCTGCCTTACGGTTTTAAGACGGCACATGCGATAAGCCTTCGACCTTCGCTGAGTTATTGCCACCACTGCCACTACCAGTTACGTGACGACGACGACAACGTCCGTATGACTATTACGTCACAACGACGGTATGACGGTGACTATTGGACAATAAATAAAAAGTGAAAACGACTAGGTTACGATAACGGCGCGTTTAAGGCAATATGATGACGTTGAATGCTTCATGACAACGGTATGACTACGACAATGTGATATCATTGAATATGTCACGACAAAGGCGTGACTACGACACTGTGATGTCATTCAATACGTTACCACAAAGTCGTGACTACGACACTATTTTGACATTGAATACGTTACAACAACGGCGTGACTACGACAATGTGATGTCATTGTATTCGTCACAACAACGTCGTGGCTATCACAATATGATGAAATTGAATACGTCACGACAACGGCATGACTAAGACAATGTGATGACAATGAATACATCACAACAACGACGTTACTACGGTAATGTGATGACCTTGAATACGTCACAACAACGACGTGATTACAATGATGTGATAGCATTGAATACGTCACAACAACGGTGCGACTACGACAATATGATGATATTAATACGTGACGCCAACGGCGTGAATACGGCAACATGATCACAGTGAATACGTCAAGATAACGGCGTGACTACGACAATGTAATCACAATGAATGCGTCACGACAACGACGTGACTAGGATAATGTAATGTGATGACATTGACTACGACAATCTGATGACAATGATGATTTCACAATAAAGGCGTGACCTCGAACATTTTATAACGTTAAAAGTATGTTTTTTTACGACACTTTATTAACATCGACTTTTTTTGCAATTTTACAACCGCAAGACTTTATTGCCATTACTTTAGTTATATCGACTAAAAGCCATCCTTTGTCAGTATAACGAAAACTGTTCGCTGACAATCTTAGGTTATTGTAATATTGCTTATATTCAAAAGTACTCTGTATTAGAATGTATGTGCGAAACATAAGTATGTTATGTTGTCGATGCATTTTGTGACAATTCCTGCCCATGAAAGACCATGAAACAAATGGATTATATGCAACGTACAATATTGTTTTACTTACAACACATCACTATGTTGCATCTCTAGTGGTGTCTATATGATTTATTTCAGACTTTTCTGGTAACCTAGGTTACACCATCCAGATGACGCCCGATTGAACAATCACAATGTGTAGTGACCGCCAAGAGTGTATGTCGTAGATATTGCATATTTCTGTTTGTAAAAACAATTTGTCATTTTATTAATATGTACCTTAACATGTTGGACGGCCTGTATTTACCAAACCAGCAAACATACGGCATTATGCCAAAATCCAATAAAATGTACATATCACAGAGCATCCCACAACATGTTAAAGCTGTCTCAACCGGCATTTTATCAGGCGTCTCATCTACAAGAACTGTAGTCGCCGTCGATAAACCAGCGGCGACTACCAGTAGAACAAAATAATTATTACAACAAATGCGCATACGGAAGAAAGTCAGTAAACACGAGAAAGAAATAATGTTGTCTTTGTGTGCAACCCCTGTCGTATTAATAGCTTACTATATGAATGCATTTTGTCTTTGTGTGCAACCCCTGTCGTATTAGTGGCTTACTATATGAATGCATTTTGATGTTTTTGAAATTCTAGCAAATGCAGACATAAAATAGACCGATTTCAGCGAAATAATGTAAATATATTGCATAGGATGCGCCTTGTACAATTAAAACGCTTCGATCGCCAACAGCGCGACACGACAATAACATTGAACTTTGCGCAACTGAAACGTGTACAAATTCAATCGACGATGCGCACGGTTTTCTAACAACGACACACCGATAATTCCGCCGACACACCGATAATTCCGCCGACACACCGATAATGCCCGTGGCAATAATTGCGAGCGAGAAAGGTCGAAGTCATCAACACGTTGCCAAATCAAACAGTAACGTGACTGAATAACTGGTTCATGCGTAAAATTGCCGTAACGTATTGACTTGACAAAAATAAGGAATCAAAACATTAGCTTTATTCGGAAATATGAGGGTCATTTTAATTAAATCACAACGTGGTCGAAAAACGCTCGAAATTTCTATGAAACATCAATATCGAGATCATATATTATATTGATTTCCTTAGAGTTGAAACAAAAATTAATTTGTCGTCTACTTACTTACAGAAGTCACCGCTTAATGCGGACACACAATATTGTCCCACTGTAAAGCAACGCAACGAATGCAAGTCGCAATACATATGTAATTAACATACAACGGCATTGACATGATATTCCCTCTCTGGTTTCCTTTTCCAAGAAAACTACCTCTAGCCTACAATATGTAGGCCTACGCCGTGAATACTTAATGACATCAAGGGTTTATGTGTTAAAGCAGCTGACAGTTCCGCGTTCAAACGGCATCTTATAAATCAGTGCAAATAATGCTGCGTCCTAAGTTGTCATTCATCGTAATCTGATTATTGTCGTTCTTGCAGTGGTTGCAAGCTCCAAAAAACACGGCCTGACGGGCTGACTGCAAGTTCCGACTGACACGGCCTGACAGGCTGACAAGAAAGTCCTGCAGATCGCCACAAATAGTTGACCACCAAATTCGAATACTTTAAGTGGATATGCCTATGTGTAGAATCAGGTTGAGTGAAAGGGGTTAGTACAGCTTCGCGAAGAGATTAGTGTCTGATGACATTAGAGGCAATAGATTGTTTCGATGCAAAACAATCGCATGTATCCGTGTTGTCCACGTGCTGTCGCCTTTTCTGACTGTTTCGTCGTGTGGGTGGCATTTCTACATGAACAACGCAGTTGGTACGTAAAGCGTGCGATACGAAAGGTACATATGAACAACGTCGTCTTCTGTGAAAGTCAGCGAAACAGATGCCAACACCTGCGTAACAACCAACTACGAACAATTTACAAGCGAAACCATTCCAGAACAGGAAACTGACAGCTGACTCCATCGACCACGAAGACGTCGCAACGTGAGCGGAATATCGACCAGCCACGGCGGGCGTTTCGGACACCTGTTGACGGCGTTACGAGGCAGTTTGTATGAAAATGTGGAGCACTAATCTGCCAGGCTCCGGTGGTAAATTGCTGTTCGCTCGCCGCGTTGTCGCCGTAGTAAGCTCGAGCGCCGCGCGCGAGAACATAGTCGCACCTGTTTTCTCTGTCCAGCACGATTTGTCATTGTGGACTGCGGGTATTAGCGAGTGTTGCTACGGTGACGGGCACGCAAACAGCTCGTGGAATATGTCGGACGGCCCGGTCGACTACCAGCTCGAGCGCAGTTGTGAACTTTACTCATTCATCATCTACACGGTCTTCGTCGGAACGCTCGTCGTTGTTGGCGTCATCGGAAATATCTTCGCTTTAGTCGTCTTCTGGAAGGAGAGCATCAAGTCGTCGGCGTTGTTTCTCTTCCAGTGCCTCTCGCTCATCGACTCTGCACTGTTGTTGACTGTCTTTCCGCTCTACTCGATGGAATCTTTCGTCGTCTACACGGGCCGGCTGCTGGGGTACTCTACCATACACCCCTACGTACTCGTGTACCTGCTGCCTCTGGTGCTAACAGCTCAGACGGCCACGATATGGCTGACCGTACTGGTCGCCGTCAACCGTTACATCGCCATTTGTTTACCGTTGAGGGCGTCGCGGTGGTGCACCGTCTCGAAGGCGAAGAAGCAGCTGGCCTTCGTGCTTCTATTCGCTGTCCTGTTCAACATCCCGCGGTTTATCGAGTAACGCGTCGTGTACGTTACGTATGACAATGGTACGACGTACAGTGCAGCAGCTGCCTTCTCCCGGCTTCTGTCACATAAACTATACTACATAGTCTACGACAACATCCTGTACTTTATATTCAACCTGGCCCTGCCCGTATTCGTCCTGATGTTGCTGAACATTCGCATGATCAAAGCGTTGAAGGCGTCCCGCCGGACGCGGATAGAGATGCAGAGTGTGCGCCAGCAGCAGGACAACAATATCACATTCGTTCTCATAATCATCGTCACCGTATTCATCATCTGCCAAGTGCCGGCGCTCATCAACAGGGTGGTGTGGACCGTGACGCCTGACGAGGCGAGACAATGCGGCGACTTCCAGTTCTACATGCGGCCCATCGCCAACATGCTCGTCATATTTAACTCGGCCATCAACTTCGTTATCTACGTCCTCTTCAACAAACGCTTCCGACTCGTGCTCATCCAGACGGCGAATTAGAGAACGGCAAGTCGACGGGGAACAGTCGGCTTATCGACGGCGACTACAGTCCTTGTAGACGAGCCGTTAAAATACCGGTTGAGACAGCTTTAACATGTTGTGGGATGCCCTGTGACATGTGCATTTTATTGGACGTTTGCCTAATGCCGTACGTTTGCTGGTTTGGTGAGTACAGGCCGTCTACAATATTAAATTGCATATTAATCAAATAATTTTTTTTTTCAAACAAAAGTATGCAATATCTACGACATACCCTCTTGGTGGTTGCTACACACTTTGATTGCTCAATAGGGCGCCATCTGGATGGTGTTGTATGTCATTACGAAATGAACTACTTCAATACATGGATGCATTTGCGATTTCGCGTAATGCATATCCGCATACGGGTGGATGGCGGCGGAACTATTGTTTATGTTTTCACGCAGACATCGCATCCAAAACGGCAGACGAACATTTTAAAATAAATGTTTCTTGTCGCTGTAAAATTGCTAAGATCAACTACGTGTGTGTAATAACTATAAAATGGAATATTTGCGATATGCACCGCCCCCTGATCATCGGAAACGGGGGCGGAGTAGCACAAGAATCTGACGTAGGTAATAAAAATGTGTAGAAAACATTAAGAAAGCTCACATAGTAATGTTAAAAACATAACCGCAGCCGGACATTAAGATTCCGGCATTCAGATCCCAAATCACTTTAATATAGGCATTTCACTTTCCGCGTTTGCGTAATTTTATATGATTGGTTGTGAATCCAATAAATAGTTTACTTATAATAATAATAATAATAATAAAATTATTAAAATGCCAACTATAGCAGTTGAATTATACAATTGGCACAACGAATGATAATAAATTAATTAAGACAAAACATATGACTTAAAATATAACAAATTACGGCGATCTTGTTGTTTCTTATTATTCTAAAATGACGTGTTCGACATATAACGGAGTGACGTAGAAGTAATTTGTTTTAACGGACAGCTTTTGGTATGCGGCTAAAGTGACACCGAACAGAACTGTCAATTTCGACTTACACGTGAACGCTGCCAGGA
>OY759268.1:36718100-36783100 GCA_963662155.1 Lamellibrachia columna
CTACCTGGTCATACTATATTATAGTTGATAGTGAAAATGTGTTCAGTAAACATATCAATACAATACATAAGGCTATAAGTTTTACTTAAGATAAGATGGCCAACTACATAATGTGTTTCCTTTAAATATAACGCAATGTGGCCACAGGTTACAATGTGACATCTAAGCACACGTCGCCTCAAAGCTCAACTTGACCAGACAACTCGGAATGACTTAAGAATTCAGCATGACCCAAAAGCTCAAGCATGGTTTAAGACCTTCAAGTGACCCAACAACTCAGTGTTGTAGTGTGACCTAAGAGTTCAATGTGACCCAGTAACTCAGTGTGACTCAAGCGTTCAGTATGACCTAAGAGCTCAGTGTGACCCCTAAAACTCAGTGTCACTCAAGACCACGCAGGCACGCACGCACGTACGCACGAGTGAGCGCGCACATGCAGAGTAATTCCCAGGAAAGTGGTGAATACGCGTGATGAGTGATTTCTTTCCAAGCACGTTTACATCGGATACGTTTGTACCAAAAGTAGGCGTTCCTACTGAAGTGGTTTGCGATAATAACTCTATTAGGTTTAACAGTCAAATAGTTACAGCATAATAAACATAAATTTAATAGATAATGCGAATTATTTGCAGGACAAAGTTAATAAAAACAAGAAGAAGAAGAAGAACACTGAACTAAAACTCGGCTACTTCTGGTAACACGATTGATGGGATCACGTAGTTGACTGAGCTTGTATAGGGGACACAAGTGAATCTCGTTTCGAGGCGATAGTTGACCAAATAATGCACTTCCTGGCCCGAAGTTGTGCACATCATAACGCATCAAATGTGCACATGTCATTATAAAACAAACCATTGGAATTAGTATTTTTACATTTTAATGCTAATTGTTTAAATAAATTATATAAGTAAATGTTTTATTGTTTGTTCTCTCTGTTTAATTTTAACTGTGTTTATGTGTGAAACGCATTTGCGAACTGTGTTTCGTTGGGGGACGGGGGGCGGAAGTGAGCATTTACGGGCAAATTTGACCTCACCAACAAAATGGCGGCAAACTATTGGCGCATTACGTATTTGCGCAGTACGCATTTGCCTACTCATTCATGGGTTAATGGCACGGAATCTAATTTTAGATCCATGTTTTTAATTTTTAATGATAATATGTTTTGTTGTTAAATTGTTATCCACAATTTGTTACACATATTTTGTACTGCAAAGATCTGCGTTAGGCATAATACTCGGTGTATTCGCAACACAAATTCAGCGTACTACGAATTTGTGTCCAGTTGTCTGACCCCATACATACGAGGACACGGTCATCAAAGGATATTGCCTTTGTTTGAAAAAGGTATTATCACCCTTTTTGCTAACTTAGTATTGTGTCATATTCTCATATTATATTCAAGTCACGCTTTATTCTCTATTACCATACAATTTTTTAAGAGGTAAATATACAATATCCAAAATACTTGCAAGTACTCACAACATTTTAAAGTAATAAGAACAGTCAATGTAATAATAATGTAAGTTAAACTTTCCTTATGAATTTGATAAATTTACGAAACTTACGCACATAGAACTTAGGGTGATTAATAAAATGTCTAGCCAGAAATTTATTTCTTTGGTCTCTTAAAGTCTCACACTGAAATGATGAAATTCACCCCCTATGTAATTTCTATTATACAAAGTACAAATCGAGAAAATATCTCTCTCGTATTTTAGCCCCAGACATGGCTGTTTGGATATAAATGTCATAAATCATAATAACTATGCTCTCTGAAAGAGTTAAGGGTACTATATATCATATTGATTTAAGTTGCGTTTATTGTTGCAAATGTCTTATTGGCGAGTATGGGATCATGTATATACAGATAGATTTTCATATGGTGAGCGAGTATCGCCGTACAAGTAATCAGACACGCTCGACCGTAATGCCTTGTGTTTGTCTTCAGGAATTTAACAAATTATCGACCGAATGAGCGAATCAGCGCTTCTTAGTGACAATGGCATCCTCCAGGTGGATATCCATCGCTCGTAGCCAGCGTTTCTCACGCAGATGTTAATTTGTCATAATAGGCGACGCAAGTGATTCTCGTTTTGAGGCGTTAGTTGATGAGATAATGCATTTCCAGCCCCCAAGTTGTGCACACCGTAACACGTTATACGTCAATATATATAACAAACGATTGGCATTACTAATAGCATATTGTAAATGTTGCTTGTTGCTTTAATATATAATATAAGTGAGGATTTGCATATATGGAAATCAAAATCACAACAGATGGAAATTCAGAAAAATATGCCATGGCTAGAATCAGAAAGCCAAGTCAGTCTTTCACTATGCTGAAGTCTTCAAATGATTTATCCTGTCGCGAATCCAAGGCTGATCACGGTCGTGACTTCCATCCTCTCTCCGGACACAGTTACGAAATATCACCAAGGGCGTTTCCATTTTCATTTCAATAAATTTGGTATAAAACAATAAACAATGCAATAGTTTGTCTCAAGAGTTCGCAAAAACTATGTACAAAAGATGAACAAACGAGCTAGCATGTCACAGTGGATATTTGGTAGGCTTTAATTTTTGCAAAATGAATTTGAAATGAAACGAGCAAAAATCTAATTGTGTATGAACATTTAAAGGCACATTATGTAGTTGGTCATGGGGGCATCCGTGGCCTAGTGGTTAAGGTGTTGGACTCTTTCGAGGGTTATGAGTTCAAGACCTACATTGGGCACGGTTCGTTTTCGAAGCTTAGACAAATTTCGTTTACCCTACTTTGCCTCAGTCTACTCAGTTGCAAATGAGTACAAACACTGTTTGGAAGGTACCTGCGATGGACTAGTGTCCCGTCCAGGAGAGTCAGTATAACTGCACTCTAAGTTGCTTCGCACTACAGAAACCAGGTTTAAGCTCTGGCAATATAAGCCTTTATGGCTTCCTAAGGCGTAATGCCTGGGGGGATGTAGTTGGTCATCTTCTCTGAAATAATACTTGTTCGATTGTGTTGTATTACTGAATTTGGTGAATATATCGACGTAACATAAAATCATCGTTTAGTTGGTGGGCTACACACCTGATTAATTTGGCATTACGTGGGTCATGTAGTCTTTCAAAGACTTGATATTTCCAGCAGCGGCCTAAAGTTGATTAACATCGTCACCAAAGCTAATTTAATTGTTTGATTAATACTTGTACTTTTACATTGTATTATTCTATTTAATAAATATATCGACGTAGCCTTTGGTCAAACTCTATTTCATGAACATATCGACGTAGCCTTTTTCTAAGTGACATTTTCAATGTAAACTATTATAGCAAGGTGACACACAAAGTCATGGTGTAGATTGTCCTACAAACATGATTTGTTTGGCATTACGTGGATCAATACAACTACCGCTTGTTTGTGTAGTCTGTACATTGACATTGACATTTCCGACAGCGGCCTAATGTTGATTAACATCGTCACCAAAGGTCACTTCATTGTTTGACTCTTTGTTGAGTTTCCGAAATTTCACCCGAGCCACGCACGGTTCCTTGACTATGCTAAGGCGATAATTGACAAATTATTTATTCAAGGCGTTTAATTGCATTAATGTCGCTTCGCCCAAATGACAGTTGTTGAATCACTATAATGGCTTTGTCATCGGTCGTCTGCTCGTCGCTTCAGAAAACGCATGTTTTTATTTCAAATCGTCGAAAGAATTAACTGTTTGTTAGATCTTGTAACTTACAAAGTCAATACAGAGCCAACGTTTAGCCTTCAACTCACTGAACTTGTCGATCATATGTCTTTTGGGAGAGCAGCGACAGTCGACAAAATAAACAATGATACATGAGATTGATCCAAGCATTGAAGCACTCAGGTTCGTGAGTTTTGTATTTTCACTTCTATTGATGTTTACGCCAAACATCAAATAATTTATTAGTTTGTCTGATGATTTCACAACAACTACATAAATTCACACTTCGTTACATATAAAACTCCACCCTCAACTGATTTAGCCTATCTCGAATCCGGTTCGTTGATGTCCTAATATGTTGAATGTAAATAGCTTAAGTAATATTCGCAGTCGGTTTATGAAAAAATTGCATATTTTTAAATTATCGAAATAATTTAATTTTGTTCGGTAGATTTGGTAAAGCGCAAAATAGTAGATATTTAAAAACGGTAAATACGTTGTGTGGTCAAGGCTGATCATAGGCGTAACTTCTATCCTCTCGCCGATCAAATTCCGTCCGAGCCACATGCGGTTCCGTGATTATGGCTAAGGTGACAGATGAAAAAAAAATATTCAAGGCGTTAAATGTCATTAATGTCGCTTCGCCCCAATCACAGTTGCTTCTCGTTGTAATGACTTTGTAATCGGGCGTCTACTCGTCGTATACAAAGTGCGCATTTTTATATCAAATCGTTCAACCCAGTGAACTTGTCTATCATGTCATGTCTTCAGCGAGAGCAACGACAGTCGACAACATAAACAGTGATACAGGTGATTGCACCAAACATTGAAACATCAATGTTCGTGAGTTTTCCATTTTCCAATTAATTATTTTAATTATTATATTTTCCAAATGCACATTGAGCAACACAGTAACACTTACAATTGTTCGCAAACTACAAGCGGTAAAATTTACAGTTGTTTTCTCTTTAAATTGATCAACTGGTTTGATTGATGAATTTAATACACGAGTGTCTAAGCAACTTCAGGCATATCCACCATTTAACGCACACATGAAACTGTAAACTAGGCTATAGTTAATGAATGTTTGTAACAACACAACACGTAAAGTCACCACATAACATTCAACAAATGGACGTCAAGTGAATTGTCTGGCGGAAAGTAATTCCTTCATATGCATATGTCAAATGGCCACATATGCAAGGAGAGTTCAGCGACGCAGTACGGGAGAGTGCGGGAACTTTCCCTGTCCTGCCGCCGATGGACGAGGGCCATGATGCTATCTGGACTGCAGTGCAAAGCCTTTAGGCATGCAGGCCATAATCTGTTCACCACGTTATCAAAACTAACAAAACTGTATCCCGACATTGTCGACTCTGAAGAATGACACCGAGCACCAAGTTGCCCACGGAGACCACTGGTTATCGTCTCTAGGTAAAAGTGAACTGTCACCATCGACTACAACATTATGCATAGTCATTTAATGTAATTATTCATTTGTCCTTGCCAGAACTACCATGGGCTCCACGTGAAAGTGTGGAACGATCATTCGGAAACGTGTGAGGCGACCACGTGCCAGACAGCCGGGCATGCGCGGGGCAGCATCGATCGACTAATATCTCATTCATGTTGACCATCGCATTTTAACATGCATGAGAACATCAAGGTTGACATCACATAGGTGTATCGATTCCTGGACCCATATCAGAGTACAACTCCATTAGGAAAAACAACAGAAAATGTAACCTATGTTGTTACTACCCATTGACTTGGCATAATAGTGTAATGCTGCATTGTAGTGTGCGGATGTTGTAGAATTTCGGCTATTTTTTTTTATCAGAATACTACTTCCTGTTTCTTAATTTATTAGTTCTGCCGTCGTTCAGTTGTTGCGCCCGTCTTTCTTCGCATCAGGGGTGTCGTCTCACTAGTGGCGTGTTGCCATCGCCACGCTGCTTCGAAACTCGCTGCGCATCTCGGCAATGTTTTCAGCCACTTCAGTTCACACGTTTAACTCTACTTCTTAACTTGAGGGGAACATAGGCATGTTTACTTCTACACTCTAAAACAGATTGGTTGAGAAAACGACCAATCTAATTGGTTGGCCCAATATTGGTTATATATTGGTTGTTTTAACCAATATATTGGTCAACTAGTGACCAATACGTTGGTTGTCCGGTAACCAATCACATTGGTTACGCCTACAACCAATTGTTTTATGCATTATTGTTGCCTTATGCCGTACTTATTGTGCAGTACAGCAACTTCAGACGATGTATTAGTACATTAGATTAGTAATATAATTGTTTGGCCCAATATCGGTTGGCTTAACCAATATATTGGTCAACTAGTGACCATTATTTTGGTTGTCCGGTAACCAATCACATTGGTTAGGCCTACAACCAATCTTTGTTTATTATTGTTGCCTGATGTCTTCCTTATTGTG
This sequence comes from Lamellibrachia columna, assembly GCA_963662155.1. Lineage (NCBI taxonomy): Eukaryota > Metazoa > Annelida > Polychaeta > Sabellida > Siboglinidae > Lamellibrachia > Lamellibrachia columna. The sequence goes on from OY759268.1 coordinate 36,724,230, forward strand.
CAGTACAGCAACTTAAACCGCTGTATTAGTACTTTGTGAATCCCATAATAAAACAACTAAACAATCCAAGAAGTTTCAGTTAAATACTAGGTGACTACATTTGCTGAGTGGCAGTGGTCACGTGAGACTTGGTAAGTGTCAAATAGTTTCTTAACCAAAATTTTTTTTATATTATATAATTTTGGCATGATATGGTATATAAAGGAATATGCTATTATTTGATGTAATTGTAATGTAATGTATTAGTATATATTCATACATATGACTAGTTTTATTCTCAGGGGTGTGACCTTGTATGTGTTTAGTGATGGAGACGGGCCAAGCCCGCACGTATCAGTTTTCATATAGAGCTGGAAGCAGTACTAGGAGTTCTTGATGAAATATACCAGATCTTGGTTTATCATCATAAGGAGTTAATAACTCTCTGTTAGCCAGTGTACATCTTGCTCTATGTTAACTGTAAAATGCGGAGTTGTAAGTAGTTAGTAAAGTTAGTTAGCAAAGCTTTAATGGAATGTTTGAAACTGATATATCCTGTGTTTGACTGTGGAATGCAGAAATGACAAATTACCCAGTGACCAGCTCAAGCCAGCGGGGTGGTTCATAGCAACAGCCATACTCCACTAGATGGCAGACAGCCGTCAGTGTTAATGACTTTCAAGGATAGTCTACATGTACCAGCCAGCAAGATTTAACAAACTCAAATTGCTTCTTGTAGCTGCTTATTAGCTGTTACATACTATGTCATACATTCTTAGTAAAGTAAACGCGTGTAGTGAACTACATAAATACAATGGTATTGAGTCACTGTGGACTTGTGCAGCTGTGTTGCTATTTTCTATATAACGGGTAGTTTGAGTATATAGACCTACTTGATGTCTACCAATTAGTACATTATATTGATTCATATATTTGGTAATATTTTTGTAGTTTCACCAGTCATCACTGATGGACAATTATGTGGAAGACAAGATGGCCGATTGGGGAATGCATCACATGATTGAGACATTCAGGGGTAAGTTTAGGTATTAACTTTTTTGTTCAAATCTACTGTTCTATAGTCACCAGTCTGGCTATTTGACACTTCTCACTGGAGTACACATGGCATGTCTATCTTCGCAGCATATGCCACATCCGTAATCAAAAACATTACTAACTTAGTAATTATAAATGAATATATAAATAAATGTACACATAATGTACTGGAATGTCGTCATGCTTCAGCGTATTATACTCCGTGTTCCTTGCTTATTTCAGAGTGGGACATACTGTAGTGAACGCATGTTTATGAGCTGACATTTATTCTCGAACTCGGGCTGAGAACCGTAAGGGAACTTGTAGCCAAGTACATAGGGGCTCTTAAGTACAATAGCCATCGCATATGCCACATTCCTCCCAACGTTAGTTGCTGTTCCACAGTCCTGTAAAGCGTATAATAACAAAATGAACATTATCGTTAAGTGCCCAATTGGCTAGTGTCCTTGAAATAAACTGCTGCCAACTGGCATAACTATATGTAGAGTCCAGTATGAACTGAGTACTATAAATTTGCATTATACATGTTATTACAAGTCGAAACGTTTCGGTTGTTGTCTGACTCGTGTTGAACGACGTAGTTCAAACTCCGACTCGGGCGGTGTGCGGTCGGTTGGCTGAGCTGGCCTATACGGCGCCGGCGTCGACGGCGCTGTCGGAGTCGATGTCCTGTTCTCCGTCGGAGTCGTTGTCCTGTTCTCCGCCTCGGACGGCTCCGGCTCGATCGTTCGCTGTCGCGGCTCCTCCACGTAAATGGGAAGCTCACGAACCACTTGACTGCTCGACAGTCTACTTTGTAGCTGGTCGATGTGGCGTCTGGCGATCGTGCCGTCTTCAAGACGTACGGTGTATGAAACTGGACCCGTCTGTGTGACAACAGTGCCTGGAGACCAGTTAGTTTTGTTGCCACGATACATTAGCGCGTACACCAGGTCACCAGGTTGATATTGTCGTGCCTGTGTGTGTTGGTCGTGTCTCTCTTTCTGTGTTGTCTGTTTGCTGATCGCTCTGCCGGACACGTCAGGTATTATCCGATCCAACCTCGTCCTCAGTTTTCGCCCAGTCAGCAGTTCTGCTGGTGATACGCCTGTTGTGGTGTGTGGCGTGATTCTGTAGTCGAGTAAGAAGTGAGCGATTCGTGTCTCGAGATCACCTTGTAGGCGTTGTACCCCTCCCTTGAGGATGCCCACGGCCCTCTCGGCGAGGCCGTTCGTTGCTGGGTGATGGGGCGCACTGGTTACGTGTTTTATACCATTGCGTCGGCAGAAACTCTGGAACTCTTCACTGACGAAGCCTGTAGCGTTGTCACTCACGATGACATCCGGTATGCCATGTGAACTGAAGATCCATTTGAGTTTGCTGATCGTGATGGCTGACGTAGACCCAGAAGTCGTGTAGGCTTCAATCCACTTGGAATGCGCATCTAGGACCACTAGGATCATCTTTCCCATAACCGGTCCGGCATAGTCGATGTGCACTCGTGACCACGGTCTGTCAGGGAATGACCATGGCTGCAGTGGAGCTTCTGTAGGCTTATGGCGGCTTCGCCTGCACATGTCGCACGAGTTGACTGTTCTTTCAATGTCACTGTCAATGCCGGGCCACCACATGTAACTGCGGCCCACAGCTTTCATACGCACTATGCCTGAATGTGCGTTGTATAACTCCTCCAGCATCGCATTGCGGTAGCGACTGGGAATGAAAACACGTGCGGCCCACATGAGACAACCATCAGTGATGCTGAGCTCGGTCCTCCGTTTATGGTAGGGCTTCAGTAGATCATTGTCCTCGAGTTGTGGGAAACCATCTCTCGCTCTCATGAAGACTTTAGAGAGTATCGCGTCACGCATCGTCTCATTGCGAATGTCGCAAGACGTCACAGGCGACATGTCCATATACTGCATTGCTAGTATAGTCTCTCCTGGCACCGGCACGTGTGTCGGTGCGCCACCTAGCGGGAGGCGGCTCAGTGCGTCGGCCTGGGGTATACTTGACCCCGGCCTGTGGACGATCTGGTACTCATAGGCTGCCAATGTCAAAGCCCATCGCTGCATACGAGGAGATAGCATTTGCGGTACTGCTTTCTGCTCTCCAAAAAGACCCAGAAGTGGTTTGTGGTCCGTCACGATCAGGAATGGTCGACCCCACAGGTACTGGTGAAACTTGGTTAGCCCTGCGATGACAGCTAGCCCTTCCTTGTCAATTTGCGCGTAGTTTTTATCAGCTGCCGAAAGGCTTCTTGAGTAGTACGCGATCGGTCTCTCGACACGGTCGTCAAACGCATGTGCGAGGACCGCACCGACTCCGTACGGCGATGCGTCACAGGTGAGCACGAGTGGCTTAGAAGAGTCGAAGTGAGTCATTACCTGAGGTGTACTCAGCATCTCCTTCGTCTGCGCGAAAGCGTCCTGTTGAGCCTTGCTCCAACGCCATCTCGTCTCTTTCCTCAATAGCTGGTGCAGTGGTGCCAGAACTGTCGAGAGGTTGGACACAAACCTACCATAGTGGTTTACCATACCCAGATACGACCGAAGCTCTGCCACGTTAGCAGGAGCGGGAGCGTCTCGAACGGCCACGAGTGCGTGTCCCGATGGATGAATGCCCAAGGCGTCTATGCGATGGCCCAGGTATTCAACCTCCTCGACCATGAAGTTACATTTTTGTCTCTTCAAGCAGAAACCTGCGCTCATCAGGCGTTCCATCACCAGATCCAGTGTCTGCAAGTGTTCTTCGTCAGTCCTTCCAGTTACAAGCACGTCATCGAGATACACCATAGTGTTTTTGATGCCCTTGAGTAAAGAGTCCATCACTCGCTGATAAATGCCCGGTGCTGAGGATACTCCGTAGGGAAGGCGTTTGTAAGTAAATAGCCCCCTAGGAGTGTTGATCGTTACATACTTGCGACTTTCGGGATGTAACTCGATTTGTTCGTAGGCGTGGCGCATATCGAGTTTCGTGTAGGATGTGCCATTGCCAAGTTGTGCGTACTAGTCTTCTATTCTTGGAATGGGATACCTGTCTAGCTTCGCTACCTGATTCACCGTCAGCTTGTAGTCTCCACACAGACGAACGCTCTTGTCGGCTTTCATCACGGGAACTACCGGTGTCGCCCAATCAGAGTATTGTACTGGCCCTATGATGTCATCTGCCAGCAAACGATCCAGTTCCTTGTCCACCATGTCGCGCATAGCATACGGTAATGGTCGAGCTTTGAAGTACTTTGGTGTCGCATTTTCTTCGACATAGATCTTCGCTGCCTCTGTCTTGGCGGCTAGGTGCGAGTCTTTGAAAGCCGCGTCATACTTCTGGAGTAACGCCTCAAGTCGCGGATCTGACGTTCTATCGTCTCGACGTGTCGAAGACGACGCACCTAAATGATGGATCCTGGTCCAATCAAGTTGTAGCATGCTGAGCCAATTTCTGCCTAGCAAACTTGGTCCGTTTCCGGGAACGACCATCAGTGGAAGTGTGTGACATTCTCCCATTTTGCCTTCGACCTTCACGTCCACGATGCCCTTGATCTTCACGCACTGCCCGGTGTATGTGCGCAAGGTGTCGTGTGAATGCTCCAAGTGTGGACGTGGTCGCGTCCAGTGTCGACGCCACGTCTCTTCACTGACGACTGATAGGGTCGCTCCTGTGTCGACCTCCATCTGTAACATCTGTCCATCAACATTGAGTGAGGTAACAATCGGGTCAGGGCGTGGCCCCTTCACTGTGTACAGCGATTCTCTTCTTGCCCCGTTGCTCTCATATGATGGGTATGATTCCTCGGCTTGTATTTCTTTGAGAAACAGTGGCTCTCGATGTGGCCTATCTTCTTGCAGAAACGACACTCAGTATTTCTGAAACGACACTCGCTTGGCAGATGTGTCGTCTTGCCACACGTGTAACATGCTTTCAACTGCGAATGAGTGGGAGTCCCTTGTTTTACTTTGTGACTGCACTGTTTACGCGTGGAGACCTTGTCTGCGTCGGCGTAATACACAGTAGTGTCCTTAGTGTGGAGCTGTGCCGCGTTTGTGGCAGCTGACTCCATAGCTAGAGCTAACTGAAAAGCTTTATCAAAACTCAAGTCCGACTCCCCCAGCAATCTCCGCTGGATGGCAGTTTCTGCCATACCACACACTAACCTGTCCCGTATGTTTTCCTCCAAGATTAATTTTTCAGTTAAATTAACCCCTGTGCTGGTCTTGCCAAAATCACAGTTACGTGCTAACCCTTTTAACTCTGCCACAAAGTCTTTGACACTTTGGCCCTGTTTGCGGTATGCTGAATATAAATTATATCGCTGTAAAATGGCGTTTGGTTTGGGTTCAAAATGAGAAGAAAGTAAATCGCACAGTTCTTTGTATGTCAACTCAGCTGGCCTTCGTGGCGCTGTCAAACTGCGCAACAGAGTGTAAGTGTCAGTGCCTATGACCGAAAGCAAAATAGCCAGCTGCTTATTGACAGCGTTAGTGTCAGCTGAAATGTCATTGGCTTCGAAATAAAAACCCAGCCTGTCCATGTAGTACGACCATTCCTTTCCCGAAAATTCGGGCTAAGTTCCGTGTACAGCCATAGTAACAGCGAAGCACAACAGTAAACACCGTACGACAATGAATACTTGCGGTTGCTCCTTTTCGCCGTACTTGTTGACATTAATTTAGCCACGGTGACGTTTCCGCTGGCTTGCGAGTTCCGAGTGTTGGTGTCGATAATTCAGTTTCGCTGACGCTGCGTCAGCGAGTCCGAAAGTAGCTTCAAAGTTCACTTTTCCGCGTCGTCTCGGTAATTACTCGATATCCAGTAATGACAGTCGATGTCAAAACGTATAAGTCCCGTATTCTATTCACTGAATTTTTTTTTTATTTACTGAATAGTGAACGCATGTTTATGAACTGACATTTATTCTCGAACTCGGGCTGAGAACCGTAAGGGAATTGGTAGCCAAGTACATAGGGGCTCGTAAGTACAATAGCCATCGCATATGCCACACATACCTTGCTGCCTACCTAAGAAAGAGATGAGAGGAGAAGTCAATTTAATGTCTCAGTACAATGCCGTCATATTACATGTTTTGCACCGACTTGCACTGACAACTTTGTGGAAAAAAAACTGACATGATGTTCCTGAAATTAAATGCATGCAGTGATAGTAGAATGAACTCTAGCTTGTTGTCTATTGCATTGCCTAAATGGTATATTGTATTAATTCCACATAATTGGTCCTATTCTAGACAACCAATCAATTGGTCATATTCCAACCAATATAATTGGTCCTAGCCTAACCAATTTACATTGGTTGCTACATGACCTAGATATATTAACCAATAACTTGGTTAAATTGACCAATATATGTTGGTTACTATTCTAACCAATATGGATTGGTTAAAAAGTTAACCATAAAAAATTGGTTGTCTTAACCAAGAGATTGGTTGGACACATATATACCAACCACATTGGTTGAATTTGACCAATATCCTGGTCATTTTAACCAATCTGTTTTTAGAGTGTACCTCTACCTCTACACGTTTCCTTTGTCTGACACCCGGGCGCCCAAGCTCACACGTGTATCCAGTCTTTTTTATGCTCCTTGTTTCTGAGATAACACATGACACTATTTCACCAAACACTGTCTCCTGGTTTAATCCACTAGGAAAACACCCCTAAAATCGGGTAATACTCCGGTACTTGCATACTTTATAAGCATCATCCTTTAAGATAAACAAACCCACCGGACACTGGCATGTTTAAGATATTAAATAATATTGGTCGGCTCCAACAAAGGCTGATCCATTCATTCATTTTGGAAAGGTTTAACTAATAAATTAAGAAACATGAAGTAGTATTCTGATAAAAAATAGCCGAAATGCTACAACATCCGCACACTACAATGCGGCATTCCACTATTATGCCAAGTCAACGGTAGTAACAGCATAGGTTACATGTTCTGTTGTTTTTCCTAACGTAGTAAAGACTTGAAATAAAAATACGCACTTTTTGATGCGACGAGCAGACGGCCGAAGACAAAGCCATTATAATGAGTCAACAACTGTCGTTTGGACGAAGCGACGTTACTGCAAGTAAACGCCTTAAATAATTAATTCGTCAATTATCCCCTTAGCGTAGTCACGGAACTGTGCGTGGCTTCCGGTGGCTTCGGTAACTCGACAAAGAGTCAAACAATGAAGTGACCTTTAATGACGATGTCAATAAACATTAAGCCGCTGCCGGAAATGTCAACTCGTTGAAAATACACAAAGAAGGGGTAGTTGTAGAGATCTATGTAATGCCAAATTAATCATGTTTGTAGCACACACTCTACACGATGACTTTAAGTGCCACCTAGCCATAACTGCTTACATTGAAAATGTCATTTTGACCAAAGGTTACGTCGATATTTTCATTAAATAGAGTAGTACAATATAAAAGTACAAGTATTAGTCAAACAATGAAGTGATCTTTGGTGACGATGGTAATCAACATTAGGCCGCTGCTGGAAGTATGAAGTCGTTGAAAGACTACATGACCACGTAATGCTAAATTAATTAAGCAGGTGTGTAGCACACCAACTAAACGATGATTTTGGGTTACGTCGATATATTCACCAAATTCAGTATTACAACATAATAAAACACGTATTATTTCAGAGAATATGACCAACTACGTAATATGCCTTTAGATGTTCCTCCACAATTCGATTTTTTGCTCGTCTCATTTAAAATTCATTTTGCGAAAATTAAAGCCTACCTAATATCCACTGTGACATGCTAACTCGTTTGTGCATCTTTTGTATATAGTTTTTGTGAACTCTTGAGACAAACTATTACATTGTTTAATTCTTGACCCCAAATTTATTGAAAAGAATATGGAAACGCCCTTGGTGAAATTTCGTAACTGTGCCATATGACCGGAGATAGGATGAAAGTTATGACCTAGATCAGCCTTGACCCCACACAGTTTTTGCCTTTTCTGGATATCCACTTTTGTCAGCCTTACCAGATCTAATGGTTGAAGTCAATTATTTCGATGTTTGAAAAAAAATACGCACGTTTTTTATTAAGCCGACTGCGGATATTACATAAGCTATTTTACATATTAAGACATCAACGAACTGGATTCGCGACAGTCTCAAATGTAAAGCAATGTGATCACAGGGTACAAAGTTGTGTATAAAGCTAAGCATTTGCTCACTCAATCACTCATTCACTCACTCGCTCATTCACTCACTCACTCACTCACTCACTCACACAATACTCTTCGTGCCAAGTGGCACACAAGGCTACAACAAGAGAGCTTCACTGCTGTCGGTCTGCAGCCCGTTTGGTGATGGAGTCCCATGTCAGGCCCCATTCTTTATTATCTTTTTCCAATGTTCATCTCCATGTTCCTTCTGCCATCCGCTGTTCAGCGTAAAGCTATCTTGGGCAATGCGCCTGGTGACAGTCGGCACACGTGCACAACCATCTCCGTCTTGTATTTTGATCTGTGTGACCAGGGATGTTGCGGCTGTTATGTGAAGCAGTTCTTCGTTGGTGATGGTGTTGGGCCAAAATACTCAAAGGATCTTCCGTAGACACCTGTTTTGGAAGGTCACGGGCTTGTGTGTTAGCTTGGCTGTCAGTTTCCAGCACTCGGAGCCGTATAGAAGTACATTGAGAACGTTACGGTTGCACAGTCTCAATTTTGTTTTCAATTTCAGTTGCTTGGATTTCCAGATGGGCTTCCGCATAGTGAAAGGCTGGCTTGCCTTTCTGATTCTAGACTTGGCATATTTTGAGTCTTCATCTGTTGTGATTTTGCTTCCCATGTATGCAAAATATTGAACCTCTTCTTAAGCATCACTGTTGATTACGGTAATAGGGTCTTCTGTCTTGTGGTTGTTCCTCGTTAGTTTAATTTTTGATTGTTGAGTCTTAGCCCGATCTGTGGTGCTGTTGTTGTGAGTTTGTCATCTTTTCATGCATATCCTTGGGCCTGCTAGACAGCAGTCCGACATCATCTGCATAGTCCAAGTCTTCCAGTATTGGGGTAAGTGTCCATCTGATGCACGTATTTCCATCATTGGTGATTTCTTTCATCGGCCAGTTAATGACGAGGATGAACAGAAATGTCGAGAGAATGCATTCCTGCTTTACTCCAGATTTGATGCTTAAGCAGCCTGTCAGGTGGATGTTACAAGCGACTTGTGGAATCCCGTAGTGACGTAGTACTCTCCTCAAGGATACTCTGTGAAGGCTGTCTAAGGCCTTTTCAAAGTCAATGAAGGCAATGTAGATCGTATTGTTCCATTCCGCGCTTTGTTCCAAAATGTGCTATAACGTGAACATGTGGTCGATGCCAGACTTGCCTCTTCTGAACCCGGCTTGTTCCCAAGAACACGCCGCCTGAAACCACAGCATGGCACGGGATACTGTCGGCCCGTGATATATCGGGCTCGGTCAAAATTGATGGGTATCAGTTTTGAGTGTTGTTTTCTAAAACAAGAAACGAGGTATGTCAATTTCCCGATTTTCGCACAGCATATTAAATGTTCCGAGAAAGTTTAAGGAAATTTGTTGGACACATTTTACAAGAATCAATGTACAACATGACAACATGACATCCCTCTATTACCGAGGGTTTAACTAAACAAAATGTCACATGTGTGAAAACCGCCAAATAATTCATCAAACTATTTGTAAATACGCAAATAAAATCTGCACCTTTCGCAACTGTAGCAATGGCCGTCATACGAAAACACGTAAGAACGGATGTCGTTGAAATTATGGCCGGGCATTGTTTCTGTGCAAGTCGGATAAATATTAAATCTACCGTAAATCGTCGTATTCGTGCCTTGTTGTGAGACACGCACAAGAACGAACTGTGAGACACTTTAATTACACACTGGAATATTCAATACTCGAAAAAAACCTACAATCGAATCTACCTTGGATTTTGTGTCACCAAAGACATCACTTGGAATAAACACATCCATTAGATAACAGCCTCAGCACACCGTATACTCTTGCGTTTGTTAGACGTAACTTGTACGCATGCCATCAAAACATCAAAACAATTGTCTACACATCCTTTGTTCGTCCGCTTTAGGAATGCTCTTCATCCACATGGGAACCTACACGCAAGTTCTCTTTAACAAAATAGGGAAGGTGTAAAGAAGAGCGGCACGCTTTTTTTACAATGATTACACATCCTGCGAAACGTGGGTCGGAGTGTGTGTTAGAAAGCGAAGATAATTAACAGCCAACCACCAGAAGAACAAACAGACGACTCACCATATTCCACACAACCATCAACGGTCAGTTGTACTTGCCAGTCGGACATCTTCTGCTTCTACAGCGTCAATCACGGCATTTATATATCAAAGCCTTAAAAACCATCCACACCAGAAAGAACTATTACAAGTATTTCTCCTATTTTTCCTGGGCAGTAAAATATTGGAACTCACTACAAGACACAATAAACAGCATCACCCGCACCAATTAAAACTACACTCTAAAAACAGATTGGTTAAAATGACCAGGATATTGGTCAAATTCAACCAATGTGGTTGGTAGATATGTGTCCAACCAATCTCTTGGTTAAGACAACCAATTTGTTATGGTTAACTTTTTAACCAATCCATATTGGTTAGAATAGTAACCAATATATGTTGGTCAATTTAACCAAGTTATTGGTTAATCTATCTAGGTCATGTAGCAACCAATGTAAATTGGTTAGGCTAGGACCATTTATATTGGTTGGAATATGACCACTTGATTGGTTGGAATAGGGTCAATTATATTGGTTGGAATATGACCAAGTGATTGGTTATCTAGAATAAGACCAATTATGTGGAATTAATACAATATACCATTTAGACAATGCAATAGACAACAACCTACATTTCATTCTACTATCACTGCATGCATTTAATTTCAGGAACATCATGTAAGTTTTTTCCACAACGTTGTCAGTGCAAGTCGGTGCAAAACATGTAATATGACGGCATTGTACTGAGACATTAAATCATTTAATATAACATTCAATACATTATAAACTACAGGTGAACGATATAGAGCTAAAGCCAATAAAAAATCAATGCAAACAAAGGCAAATTATAGAGTAGCTCAAACTGGCACGTCCAGTCAATGTACTAGTAACCATCAAGGTCATGAAAGTATAAACATGTGTCATGTGACATATGCACAATGTAAATTGTTAATTGTGTTACATGAAATAATTCAAGAGACGTCACACTGTGACCTTGATTTCAGTTTTCTAGTACACACAAAAGTACACATTACGAGTACACATTTGTAAGGGCAAATAACTGGCATGCAATGCATGACTCTGTTCGTTGTCTGTTTCAATTACTAACTAACCATGTACAATGCACATAGAGCAGACGGGCAGCTTGATGACAACTAAAACAAAACAATGTCAGCTTCGTATTTCCAGTCCTAACATTTAATGTGGCCGAGAAGTTCCATCTCTCTTGGTGTGACCACGTCATATGGCGTGGTGATGTTGAAAAGCCCCTTCTGTACGAATGTCCACACGTCTGCTGCCTCAGCGGGGTACTCTGCATTGAATATAAAGAAGACCTTGAAGCAGATGTCGACTGCCTTCACCAAAAAGTCCACCTTATAGAGCACATCCTCACAGAGGAGGAATAACTCCTTGGCCGCCAAGATAGTGTCACAAAGAGCGAGGATTTGAGGTTGCCGAGTCATACCTCACTTCTGCCGCTCCTCTCATCTCTTTCTTAGGTAGGCAGCAAGGTATGTCCCACGCTGGAATAAGCAAGGAACACAGAGTATAATACGCTGAAGCATGACGACATTCCAGTACATTATGTGTACATTTATTTATATATTCATTTATAATTACTAAGTTAGTAATGTTATTGATTACGGATGTGGCATATGCTACGAAGATAGATATGCGATTTGTACTCCCGTGAGGAGTGTCAAATAGCCAGACTGGTGACTATAGAACAGTGGATTTGAACAAAAAAGTTTATACTTAGACTTACCCCTGAATGTCTCAATCATGTGCTGCATTCCCCAATCGGCCAGCTTGTCTTCCACATAATTGTCCATCAATGATAACTGTTGAAACTACAAAAATATTACCAAATATATTAATCAATACAATGTACTAATTGGTAGGTATCAAGTAGGTATAAATACTCAAACTACCCGTTATATAGAAAATAGCAACACAGCTGCACAAGTCCACAGTGACTCAATACCATTGTATTTTTATAGTTCACTACACGCGTTTACTTTACTAAGAATCAGCTAATAAACAGCTGCAAGAAGCAATTTGAGTTTGTTAAACCTTGCTGGCTGGTACATGTAGACTATCCTTGAAAGTCATTAACACTGACTGCTGTCTGCCATCTAGTGGAGTATGGCTGTTGCTATGAACCACCCCGCTGGCTTGAGCTGGTCACTGGGTAATTTGTCATTTCTGCATTCCACAGTCAAACACAGGATATATCAGTTTCAAACATTCCATTAAAATTGTGCTAACTAACTTTGCTAACTACTTACAATTGTGCATTTTAAAGTGAACATAGAGCAAGATGTACAATGGCTAACAGACAGTTACTAACTCCTTATGATGATAAACCAAGATCTTGTATATTTCATCAATGACTCCTAGTACTGCTTCCAGCTCTATATGAAAACTGATACGTGCGGGCTTGGCCCGTCTCTATCACAAAGCACATACAAGGTCACACCCCTGAGAATAAAACTAGCCATATGTATGAATATATACTAATACATTACATTAAGGTTACATCAAATAATAGCATATTCCTTTATATACCATATCATGCCAAAATTATATAATATAAAAAAAAATTTTGGTTATTTGGTTAAGAAACGATTTGACACTTACCAAGTGTCTACGCGGTGGCCTCGTCAGTTTAAAGTCATGCTGTGAAAAGGAAGTTGCCTGCATCTCACGTGACCACTACCACTCAGCAAATGTAGTCACCTAGTATTTAACTGAAACTGCTATGATTGTTTAGTTGTTTTATTATGGGATTCACAAAGTACTAATACAGCGGTTTAAGTTGCTGTACAGCACAATAAGGAAGATATCAGGCAACAATAATAAACAAATATTGGTTGTAGGCCTAACCAATGTGATTGGTTACCGGACAACCAAAATAATGGTCACTAGTTGACCAATAAATTGGTTAAGGCAACCGATATTTGGCCAAACAATTATATTACTAATCTAATGCACTAATACATCGTCTGAAGTTGCTGTACTGCACAATAAGCACGGCATAAGGCAACAATAATGCATAAAAAAATTGGTTGTAGGCGTAACCAATGTTATTGGTTACCGGACAACCAACGTATTGGTCACTAGTTGACCAATATATTGGTTAAAACAACCAATATATAACCAATATTGGACCAACCAATTAGATTGGTCGTTTTTTCAACCAATCTGTTTTTAGAGTGTAAATGCAGTATAATTTGCAATATCAGCGTATGCATTATAAACTATAACTGCATAATGCAGTATACTTATATTGAACCTAAAAAGCACCGTTTATTTCAGACGGGGCGTGACTACAAACGTGTCACCAATAGGCATAATGGTGCTTATGGCGAGGCGGCTTTAGAATAGGCTCTCAATGCTCTTCAGCAAGTGTGTGTGTGTGTGTGTGTGTGTGTGTGTGTGTGTGTGTGCGTGCGTGCGTGCATGCGTGCGTGTGTGTGTATGTGTGTGGTGTTTGGTGTCCGTGGTGTGTGTGGTGTGGTGTATAGTGTGGTGTGGTGTGTGTGTGTGTGTGTGTTTGTGTGTGTGTGTGTGTGTGTGTGTTTGTGTGTGTGTGTGTGTTTGTGCTTGCGCGTGCGCGTGCGCGTGCGTGTGTTAATGCTTATGCTCAAACATTGTTGAATAACCGTTACCTCCACAGTCAATATCTCTCATCTCGATCTTCCTATTTGACGCACTCCTTAAGGGCCCAACATATAGTTTTTACCAGGCCCCCCACGTTGATAATCCGCCACTGTCGATAGAAGTAATTGCCCATTACATTGCGGTTAACCGCACAAATAAACAACCCAACAACTCACTGGAGAACCACAGAACAAAGCGGTCTTCGTCGGAGATGTTCGAGTCAGCTACTGGGCAGTCGCCACTCGTTTTGCGTTTTATAAATGTTCACGCGTTTCTACAAACTCGCCGTTTCCTCCATTCTCGCGTTCGTACTAGTGATGTGATGACGTGAATGTGATGACGTGAATATGAAAAAGGTAAGTAAAGGTAAGTTCTTATATAGCACGGAATCCAGTCCTTAGGACTGCTCCAAGCGCTTTACACTTCACCCCCTGGCAGACCTGTTCATTCCAAGGCCATTTCAACTTCTCTGGAAGCATTCAGCCATGCTGCAATTACTGCGCATAAACTATTTGTTCACCTATCCACCACTGTCTGTATTGCCAGGTACTCATTTATACAGCTGTGTGAACTGTGGCAACGTGGGGTGATCAAACTTGCTAAAGGTTCGAAGCGACCGCAGTGGGATTTGAAACCGGGTTATCTCGATTGAGAGTCCGGCATTCTAACCGGCATGCTATCGCACCCCATGATGACGGGAATATGTTGACGGGAATGTGAATGTCATAGAAAAACGTAAAAACATTTGTAAATAATAATGATAATAATAATAATATGATATATAAAATACTTCAGAAGTATATTGACAAGTCTTCCCCTCAGGCGATAAGACTTCTGACACCGTCTTAAGAGTATTTGTCAAACGTCTTATGTCGTCCGAGCTCACAGTGAAGCATGATCCATTGATAACCACTATATAACCACCACAAAAACACCATGTATTTATATGATATGTTTAGTTAAGCGAATTCGCTAGCTACAAAAAAAACCAGTATTTCGTCTTTGTCTTCTTTCTGTTTGTTTTTCTTACCAGAAGACAACTGCAAAGAAACAAAGGAATCAGTTTATAGTTCGACGTAATTACATGATATAGAAGCAGAAAAACAATGAGTCACAAAAGCGACGCAGTTACAGGCGGGGCAGACAGATGCGGGTGCAGACACTAGTTACAGACGGGGCAGACAGATGCGAGTGTAGACACCAGTTCCAGACGGGGTAGACAGATGCGGGTGTAGACACCAGTTACAGACGGGGTAGACAGATGCGGGTGCAGACACCAGTTACAGACGGGGCAGACAGATGCGGGTGTATACACCAGTTCCAGACAGGGTAGACAGATGCGGGTGTAGACACCAGTTACAGACGGGGTAGACATATGCGGGTGCAGACACCAGTTACAGACGGGGTAGACAGATGCGGGTGCAGACACCAGTTACAGACGGGACGGACAGATGCGGGTGCAGACACCAGTTACAGACGGGGCAGACAGATGCGGGTGCAGACACCAGTTACAGACGGGCAGACATATGCGGGTGTAGACACCAGTTACAGACGGGGTAGACAGATGCGGGTGTAGACACCAGTTACAGACGGGGCAGACAGATACGGGTGTAGACACCAGTTATAGGCGGGGCAGACAGATGCGGGTGTAGACACCTGTTACAGACTGGGCAGACAGATGCGGGTGTAGACACCTGTTACAGACGGGACAGACAGATGCGGGTGTAAACACCAGTTACAGACGGGACAGACAGATGCGGGTGCATACACCAGTTACAGACGGGGTAGACAGATGCGGGTGCAGACACCAGTTACAGACGTTGCAGACAGATGCGGGTGTAGACACCAGTTCCAGAAAGGGTAGACAGATGCGGGTGCAGACACCAGTTACAGACGGGGTAGACAGATGCGGGTGCAGACACCAGTTACAGACGGGGTAGACAGATGCGGGTGCAGACACCTGTTACAGACGGGACAGACAGATGCGGGTGTAGACACCAGTTACAGACGGGACAGACAGATGCGGGTGCAGACACCAGTTACAGCCGGGGCAGACAGCTGCGGGTGTAGACACCAGTTACAGACGGGCAGACAGATGCGGGTGTAGACACCAGTTACAGACGGGGCAGACAGATGCGGGTGCAGACACCAGTTACAGACGGGCAGACAGATGTGGGTGTAGACACCAGTTACAGACGGGGTAGACAGATGCGGGTGTAGACACCAGTTACAGACGGGGCAGACAGATGCGGGTGTAGACACCTGTTACAGACTGGGCAGACGGATGCGGGTGTAGACACCAGTTACAGACGGGACAGACAGATGCGGGTGCAGACAACAGTTACAGACGGGGCAGACAGCTGCGGGTGTATACACCAGGTACAGACGGGACAGACAGGTGCGGGTGTAGACACCAGTTACAGACAGGGCAGACAGATGCGGGTGTAGACACCAGTTACAGACGGGGCAGACAGATGCGGGTGTAGACACCAGCGGATGTGAACAACAACAAAAAACAAAGAATACACAAACGTCAAAGGGCTGTAAGCCTACTTACATGGAACAAATTATCTACAGATTGTATAAAAGCTAGCAGCGTGAATATGTTTAAAAACAAGGTTGACACATATCTCAGTAGGGCGGATTACACGTAGATGAACACTGTTGGACTATCGAAAAGCCAATGGCTTCCTTGTCACCTTGCCATCCTGGCCTTTGGCTTGGATGGTGAATATTGTTAAATCTTGTTACGGACGTATGCTAGTAATTCAGTTGTCGTCTGGTAATAAAAAAACAGAAATACTGTTTTTTTTCTTGTAGCTTAGTTTCGCTTAGATAAACATATCATATACATACGCTGTTTTTGCGGTGGCTATATAGTGGTTATCGATGGGTTATACTTGACCAATACTCTTAAGACGCTTGACAATGTCTCGAAACGCTTGACTAACGTCCTATGACATATGACCAATACTCTTAAGATTGTGCCTCTTCATTTGAGGAAAGGACTTCTCAATATCCTACTGACGTATTTTATATAATTATTATATTATTATTATTATGTACAAATGCTTTTACATTTATCTATGACATTCACATTATCACATTCACGTCTTCACATTCACGTAATCAGATTCGCGTGATCACATTCACGACAGCAGATTCACGTCCACAGTCATGATAGTTTCTACTCATACATCTCCTTCCTCGATTACTTTAACCCATCATGAATAAGGTAGATAATAAATCGGGTAACTTGTGAAAACTTCTTGATATCATATCAGGAAAATACGAAGCTATCTTTGTCGCTTTTCTCCGAATTTCCATTTGGCCTAGTTTAAAATAAATTAATATTTTGGCCGATAATTTAAGCAAAACTAAATAACACATACTAACAACAGGGATAGCACGTCGAAGTGGATGCCAGGTGTGTTTGCAAGAAGTTCCATGAAACAGTAGCAGCAGCAATTAAATAATAATAGCAACAAGTAAATTGTCTAGCAAACAAATGAGTTGTAAACGATTGAGGCGCCTATGTTCACGTCGTAAAGGGACCAACCTTGAAATATGAATTTAACCGTAACGTTCACGGGAAACGTATCCACGCAACGTGTCAATCGCATAATATTTGACAACGGAAGTCGACAACGGCAATACCTCTACCCAACACGAACTATTCATCAACGAATTGCAGCGGACCAACCAAAATGTTAAACAACTCAACACAACTTGTTCATCGTGTAAGATGTTCATCGTGTAATATGTAAAAAAAAAGGCACTGCAAGAGCCAGAGCTAAAAAGAGCCAGAGCTACAAAGAGCCTGAGCTACAAAGATCCAGAGCTACAAAGAGCTAGAGCTACAAAGAGCCAGAGCTACAAAGAGCCTGAGCTACAAAGAGCCAGAGCTACAAAGAGCCAAAGCTACAAAGGGCCAGAGCTACAAAGAGCCAAAGCTACAAAGGGCCAGAGCTACAAAGAACCAGAGATACACAGAGCCAGAGGTACAAAGAGCCAGATCTACAAAGTGTCAGCTCGGACGACAACGACCAAAATTCGCACACTCGCGTCGGTGAGAACCAGTTCCGGACAAACTAACGAGACTAGGTACAACACTAAGTCCAACGCAGAAAGGCTTCTGTGTGCCTCGGATTTAAACCAGCAAACGTTTGTATTTCACGTCGGGCTAAGACTTAACCTTTAAGCAGCAACAGCAGCGCCGACGATCCACGCGGAGACAATGATTCCGTAGCGGCGATATCTAGAGAGCATCTGCTCTTACCTAAGCGGCTTGGATACCGATACCATCTTAGACAAGGCTACCCAAGCCTGGCTGTTTCATTTCATCGTCATGCATCCCATGTTTATCTTGAGAAGGTATTGTGTTAAATGTTGCACTCTTGGTGTAACTCTTGAACTGACCACAGCACTGACTGGTCAGGCCTTAAGTCCGATGTCTACGTCGTCTATAGCGATATCATGGAGAGAGCAGTGCGGTCTTCGCGTAGTTCTGTATATTTCACGAGAACAGACCACAGCACTGACTGGTCAGGCCGTGAGTCCGATGTCTACGTCGCCTCGAGCGATATCATGGAGAGAGCAGTGTGGTCTTCGCGTAGTTCTGTATATTTCACGAGAACAGACCACAGCACTGACTGGTCAGGCCGTAAGTCCGATGTCTACGTCGTCTATAGCAATATCATGGAGAGAGCAGTGCGGTCTTCGCGTAGTTCTGTATATTTCACGAGAACAGACCACAGCACTGACTGGTCAGGTCGTAAGTCCGATGTCTACGTCGCCTATAGCGATATCATGGAGAGAGCAGTGCAGTCTTCACGTAGTTCTGTATATTTCACGAGAACAGACCACAGCACTGACTGGTCAGGTCGTAAGTCCGATGTCTACGTCGCCTATAGCGATATCATGGAGAGAGCAGTGCGGTCTTCGCGTAGTTCTGTATATTTCACGAGAACAGCGATGAGCAGAGAGTTCACGGTGATATATAGGACGATCATTATAACGATTACTGTTTTGACGTCACTATATTCGATCGAATCAATGGTAAAAAGAATATGTCACCAGGTGTTCGCAGTCTCTCGTATCTTACTGATGACTAATGCAAGTTATATAGCTGAAACACTAAATTATTTTATTCAAAATACGTTGCGATCTCTTACATGGAAATATATATCTTAATTGTGCACCAAATTGTACAAAGGCTTGATAAATGAATTGCTGTGCGCTCTCGTTTAGAAGTATATTATTGTCCAGTACGCCAACAATGAGTTCAATCTCCCCCACCGAAATCCCATCATCATACTCACACACACACACACACACACACACACACACACACACACACACACACACACACACACACACACACACACACACACACACACACACACACACACACTCACACACACACATACACTACACATACACACACACGCTGTGATGAATACTCGTACACCAGAAAAGCTTATAATGAAAACCATATCAGTTGGATGTGGACCTTTTAGAAAGCTTTTGAATGTAAATGAGCAGGCATGAGTAATCTGCATTTCATGTTCTGAAACTTGTATTTGTCGTACTAGACCTATTAGAAGAGTTTATGATCTTAAATGTTTGTAAATGCACCCCGTGTCACAGTCATTAAAACGACATTGTTAAGTTTAACACGTGGATAGGGCCAGTAATATGTGCCCCCATCTGGTTGTGTCACTTTCTGAACATGTATAATGAGCTATTGCAAAATCATAGGATTGATTACTAATTTATAATACGTACCTACTAATCTTTTATGATATGTCATAGTATATATATATATATATATATATATATATATATATATATATATATATATATATATATATGTATATATATATCGCTGGGATGTAGTGGTTCCTGGAAGGGTTATGGTTCTGATCTATTGTCTCCCCTGAGAAGCTCGCACATACACAACTCGGAGAGACTGGTAAGGACGACTGAAGCCAAAGATTGTAGTTGCTCAGCCACCGTACTACTATACGCCGCACGTATTGGCGGTTATTGTGGTAATACTTGACTGGGCGTCAACAGCCGATGAAAACTCCGTGGCTTCCGATGACGCTACACGGCCCGACTGCCCAACACCGATCCACCGAGAAGAAAGTGTCCATGTCTCAAGCTGTATTGCCTCTGATACAACAACATCAACTCGGTCACAATAGCGAGGTTGTCCACGGACAATCACTATAGCGAGTTTGTCCACGAACACAATCACTATAGCGATATTGTCCACGAACTCAGTCACTATTATGATGTTGTCCAAGAACACAATCATTATAGCGAGGTTGTCATCGAACACACTGGTGGACACAACAACCCGTGAAATATGGCGCTTAATTATTTTCGTCTACATACGAAGAAAACACGTGATCGTTTTGATGACGTAATACAAAGGACACATTTAATGTTGTTTTCTCAATTTTTGTTTTATTGTAGAACAATGTCTCAAGCTGTATTGCCTCCGACACAACAACAACTACTCGGTCACAATAGCGAGGTTGTCCACGGACAATCACTATAGCGAGATTGTCCACGAACACAGTCACTGTAGCGTGGTTGTTTCCGAACACAGTCACTATTGTGAGGTTGTCCACGAACACAGTCACTATTGTGAGGTTGTCCACGAACACAATCATTATAGCGAGGATGTCAACAAACACACTGGTGGACAACAAAAACTCGTGGAATATGTCGCTTAATTATTTTGGTCTACATACGAAGAAAACACGTGATCGTTTTGATGACGTCATAAAAGGGACACTTTTAATGTTTTTCTAAAAAAATGTAATATAGAGCAATGATGGTCATCACGTTGTAAAGTATAGGCCTGTTTGATTTTAATTAGTTTTTATGCGCTAATGTTTAGTAAGTCATTTGGAAGTTTATTCGATGTGTTAAGCCTAGATTAACAACAGAAAAACAGGTTTCTAAAGGTTTATAATTAAACCACCCAAGTGGATATGGACACAACCATATGGTGTCAAAGATTGATGGTACTGTTTAGACACTTCAGCCTTCCCTTTAATCCTGACATTTGTTGCTCTGACCCGAGGGTCAACGTAATTGGGGAACCGAGAAGGAGCCCTGGGAACCCTGGAATTGGCGCAGCTCCAAGAGTTCAAAAGTTTAACTTGCAAAATTGGGAAAGGAAGATTGGCAGACGTCATTGTCCAGCGGTTGAGAGGGTGGGTGGATTTAATAAGTTGACCAATAGTAAAGCGTATTGGGTATTTAAGCAACCACAGCGCCTCTAGTGACGGCGTCTGATTTTGGAAAACTGGGAGTATAAATACCCCGGAGGAGCGTTTACAAGGGGGCGGCAAGACTATTTTAAATTCACACTTAGGTGTGTAGTCATGCTGAATTTTAGGCATCAAAATTTTCAGTAAGGGTGGTCCTGGCGGGCCATACCTGCTTTAGCATTAGAATTCAAAATTTCCGGCCAGAATTTTATTGTCAAATCTTCTATATTTTAAGAATCTGTATACAGTTTGAGAGATGTTTACATTCACTAGTTTTCTTTACGGTTTACAGTGATAGATGTGTTCACTGTTATTTTTATTTGTCATCGTGAGTGATTATATTGCTACTATGTACGTAGCCGTCTGATGCCAAGATTAAAATCGTTTCGAACCTGGAGAACAATGCGTTGACTACACTTCTGTAGTACTCTATGTACTCATTGGTCGAGTGAGTACAAATTCAGTTATAAATCTCGACCTGGCGAGCGCAAAAACGACGGACAATCAAAATATCCTTCATTGTGAGAAATGCCTCCTGGACCATTGCGTGCGGCCCCGAAGAAGACAAGAAGAAGGAGGTATATATCTTACATTGGCGAGCGACGCCAGCGATTTTTTTCGGCGTACATTGACTAGCGTACATTGGCGAGCGACGCCAGCGATTTTTTTCGGCGTACACTGACTAGCGTACACTGGCGAGACGCGCGAGCGATTTTTCGGCGTACACTGACGAGCGCACTTTAAAACGTACATTGACGACGATTACCAGCGACGATCTATTAGAGAGGTATGTGTCTTTCGAACTTATAATTGTGATGTTTCACTACCCTATTGACGCTATGCGGAACGAAACATTCCTTCATTCACATTTGTCATTGGACGAACACGAACAGTGATTTTTTTTATTTACGTTAATTGGTTTACGAACATTTCAAAATGGATGCGGCACAATTTCAAAACTATACATTAGGACTGGCACAACAAGAAGCCGAAAGACGACACGTTCGAACACAACGCGAACAAATTCGAGATTTAATACGTCAGACACAAACGTGCGATGGTTCTACGACAGCCGCTGTTCGAAATTGGATCCGAGAGGTTACGTTGGCTTTCAACCAGGTTGGTGCGGACAGTATTATAGAAATTGCAACTAAAACTGTTTCCGGACCTTTGCGATTTGAACTTGAGCGATATATCGAGGGAGTAATCGTTGCAAATCAAGTCGCAAGAGCAGATATTCTTTGGGCCGATTTGCGTAACCATATTTCCGCCCAGTTTCTCAATCCAGATGAATCTGCTGTGTTACGTGATGAACTGGAAAAAATTCGTCAATCTGTTTACGAACCAACTGCCCAGTATGCTCGACGATTTCGAGATATCGCTGATGTGGCATATCCTATGGCACATCGTAATGCCGACCAGGAACGTCTCCTGATTAAAGCTTTCGCTAGAGGATTGAAATCCAACGAACTAGCACGAAAACTCGTCGAGCAGTCGCCTGCTACGATAGAAGCGGCATTCGTAGACGTCACACGATTCTGTGAGCGACACGACGCTTACACACGTCTCGGACGGGACGAGCAGCCGATGGAAGTTGGCATGATGGGGAAGCCGGCCTCCGATTCCACTCCGCCATTAATCAAAATGGTTAATTCCCTTTCGTCGACAGTGGATAAGCTGGCCACGAAAATCGCCAAGATCGAAGCGCGCAGCCCTGTCTCCCGTGATGCGTCCACTCACGCGACTAACGACCGTTGTAACGGGACACCTGTCAACACGAACACCCGCCGTGTTCCTCGAGACGACACCCGCACAAGACGTCAGCTGCTTTGCTTCAACTGCGGCAAGCCGGGACACTATGCTAGGGAATGTCATCGCCGTTATTCACAACGCAGGTTGTCGGAAAACGGGCATTCGTCTTAGATCATAAAGGTCAGGTAAGCGGGCGGCCTACGGTCAACCTTATTCTATCTGGTATCAAGGTGACTGCCCTTGTAGACACAGGCGCCTCTTGTACTCTTCTAAGACGATACATTTTTGACCTTATTGTAAGGAGAACGCATCGTGCATGTTTACTAGAGCATTCTGGACCATTGCAGGGTTTAGGTGGAGTGTCACTTAAAGTATGTGGTAAAACACAGGTTGCTATATCAGGGATTATTTCTCCTGTTGAGGTAGTAGTGTGCGATGAATTACCACACGAAATGATATTGGGTGATCCTTCCTTGCGAAAGGGTAGGAGTGTGATCGATTTAACACGAAATGTGTTTACCTGGTTCTCCCAGAAATGGCCTTTAAGATGTCATTTACAAGATGGTTATACTAGCATTGGTCCAATTGCGCCCGAAACAGGCAGTAGTGAAATTAACCAATTAATCCAACGAAATTCCGATTGTTTCTCTGCCAAGGGAGAGCGAAATGGTAATTGTTCAACAGGTGCCTTGCGTATCAAAACACATGGGCCTCCGATTTGTCAGAAAGCGTATCGTATGCCTTTAAGTAAGAAAAAGGTAGTCGAAGAAATGATTAAGGAAATGCTAGATGATGACATTATATACCCAAGTAATTCGGCGTATTCTAGCCCTATTTTGCTGGTACCAAAGAAAGATGGCGAGTCTCGTCTGTGTGTTGATTATCGCAAACTAAATGAGGTAACCCAGAAAGATGCTTACCCGTTGCCACACATTCAAGAAATCTTTGATTTAGTAGGCGGGAGCACGATTTACTCAACGTTAGATTTAAAGGCAGGTTATTATCAAATGCCCGTGGCCGAGGAAGACAAACATAAAACTGCTTTCCGATGCCATTTAGGTCATTATGCCTTTAACAAGGTCCCGTTTGGTCTTAAATCAGCTCCAAATTTATTTCAAAGAGAAATGAATAAGATCTTGGCTGATTTGATTGGCAAGTGTGTCTTTGTATACATCGACGATATTCTGGTGTATAGCAAAACTGAACACGATCATATCCAACACTTGCAACTCGTCTTTGACAAACTTAGGGATGCCGGACTTAAACTTAAGCCGACAAAATGTGCATTTGGTTTACCAGAAGTAAAACTGTTAGGCTATGTTCTTAATGCTGACGGAATTACAACAGATCCGGATAAAGTTTACGTCATCGCTAAACTGAAACCACCGACTACAGTCAAAGAAGTTAGATCGATGCTTGGCTTGTGTAATTACTACAGGAACAGCCTACCAAATTATGCGACAGTAGCTGAACCATTAATTGCTTTGACACGTCAAAACGTTAGATTTTCGTGGGACGACGACAAACAAGCAGCGTTTGACGAATTGAAACGGTTACTGACGTCATCACATGTGATGGCGGCTCCTGACATGAATCGACCGTACCGACTTTATACCGATGCATGTCAATATGCGATTGGAGGGATACTGGTCCAGGAATCTGATGACGGGGTAGAGAAAGTAATCCAGTACGTTAGTCATACTTTGTCTAACACACAACGTAAATGGGCGACGATTGAGAAGGAAGCATATGCCGTTGTATTCTGTATTGAGAAATTACGAGCATACTTGTTTGGGTCTCATTTTCATGTGTACACCGACCATAAACCTTTGTTGAGTCTTTTCACGAAAGCGTTGAATAACACGAAAATACAAAGATGGGGCATTCTTCTAGCTGAATTTGGAGCAACAATTTCTTATCGATCCGGTCGACACAACATTCGCGCTGATATGTTATCTCGTATAAAACATACCGCGAATGACAATGTTGCTGTGATAGACACAGAAGATATTTTTGATCCGGAACTGATGACCAATGACGATGACATAACGGACATACTGCCACTACTCCATGACGGACTAGATTTGAAAGCAGTAGCACAGGATCAACGCCGCGAATTTCCTGAATTATGGCAATTAGCCAAAACCGATGATGAATATGAGATTTTAAACGGTGTTTTATACAGTCTGAAATCCCCCAACCTACACGCGCCTTTATATCCTCGTTTAGTTCTCCCTACAGGCTATCGCGAAGCTGTCATTTCACGCGCACATCAAGAATGTGGCCATTTGTCTGTCTGGAAGACTGTACGTCGAATAACAGAAGCCTATGTGTGGAAAGGTTTACGTAAAGATGTCCGAGCACAATTTCACAGGTTTACGTAAAGATGTCCGAGCACATTTTCAAAGCCATGCTATGGGAGACATGCCAATTGCATCATACCCCATCCAAATTATAGGTGCCGATTTAATCGGACCGCTAGTGGAGTCACCCACAGGGAACCGCTACATTCTCACAATCATTGATTTTTGTACCGGTTGGGCCGAAGCTTTCCCCTTACCTAACAAAACTAACGAAAGTGTTTGGAACGCCTTTGCAAACGGATTCATATGCCGTCACGGCGTACCGGAAGTGATTATTACAGATAACGCGAAAGAATTTACAGCTTTTGAATTCGAACTATATCTCAGTCAAATCGGAATTGAGCACCGCACAACAACCCCAGTACATCCACAATCAAATGGCAAAATTGAGAGATTCAATAAATCGATTAAAGAACTGATTCAGAAGGCAGTAAATAATGTACCTTCCCGTTGGGAAAGTGTTTTGAACGACGCCCTACTTGCGTACCGCGCATCTGTCTCCACAACCACCGGTTATACACCGTATTTCTTGATGACTGGCCGACACATTCGTATGCCTCTACAAAAGGCACTTCGTATTTCTAATGACCACACTTTTGGTAATCGACTCGATGAATTGGCTCGAGCTTTGAAAATAGCTCGTGTCATGACTGAAGATAGTCGTAAGCACAACAGAGAAAGGTTAGCCAGGAAAGCTAACGCCCGTCAAATATCACCTGGAGATTCGGTGATTATTAAATCAGAAGCGAGAGTGACTCTAACTTCTAGGTGGGACCCACACTGGACAGTAACCCGAGTAAGGGGTCCAGTTATTTTTCTCCACCACCAACAGACAGGGAAAACCAAAGTGCTAAACGCAGAAAAATGTCGAATCGTTAACCCCGAACAAAATTGGGACTCGTGCAATCCGCGTCCAATTCGTCATCAGGTTCCTAGCACTACTCGCAGACGACTTGCTGCCCATACTGACAGTAACGACAGAGCGATGAACATTGACACTGGCCCTAATCAAATTCGAGACGGTCCCTCTGTGAAGCCTGGTCAGGTCATACGTAAACGACTTAAGCGACGTAAGCGAGACCGCAGCTTATCATCCAGCGATGGATATGACCCGCCCCGCGAGGAAAGACAGCCGAACCCCAGGCTTACCCGACGCGCGACGGACAGATCGCTCCGCCCCAGGACACGGTCTGTGACTGCTCGCGAAGCAGCGGACAGATTCGACAGTGACAGTGAGTCATTATCGACGACGAAGTATTTTAGAAAGCGACGCAACTTAGCGCCGCCGACTGAGACTGAAATAAAGCGACAGAAATGCGCAGCTATAGCGCTCTGTGTGTATTTCACACACTGATGGCAATTGCAAAATCGACTGAATACGTCCATATGGACGTACGTTTTATAAATCCTATCTACTTAACAGATTCCTTGTAACAGGCGGTGATGAGATCACATGGCGACATGGGTAGTTATCATTACGATAGCAACGCCGACCGAAATCCCGGGATTACGCTTTAAAATACAACGTTTCAAATTGGTGACTGGCTACATGACTCGATCCACGACGTAGCAAACGCGACAGTTGAGTCTAAGAGTATACGTATCGCTGAAATTAAAAAGACAAATGTCCATCCCGATATACAGTGCACGGTATAACGAGGATTACTCGACATGTTCGATTTATTGTAAAAAACATTCTTTGGACCAGCGACCGACATCGACGTTCGTGAATGCCAACGTTAGTGCGACTCTACAGCCGACGAAACTAGCGTATTTATTAACTTCGGTAAACCAAATGCTTTCAGTAATTAGCTAAAACCCATGATCAGCTAGTGAAGTTTCGTGAGAATATTATTGGTTTACAAGTGAAACACAAAAGGCATAGTTAGAATTAGGTTTTCTAACAAAGGATTTGCTTAAACAGACAGGAATTAATGCGTATTCTGACTTTCGCTAGTCTCCAATGGTACTTTTCTAATGTGGTAAACGTATCCGGGACATGTATCCTGTACTGTAGCAATTGTTATATTGTGTTTGTTCGTGGTGGTTGGAATGCTTTATAAGAGTACTGTGTCGACACCGAAATTGTGTCACAAATGGACAGAGAATCCATGTCGTAACGTGAGAGACCATGTCGAAACCGCTAGCTGTTAAAGATATCGACATACTTATTGTAGCACATGAAGTGATTTGTTTGGATTATTGATGTATTCTTGCATTTATCCTAGCATTGTGAAGCATCATTTTATGATTGTGTATATAGCTTTTAGATACAACTGTGTATTATTGATACGCACTTGATTATATGCCAACGGACATTGATTTGTTTAATCGGCGTTTGTATCAGTGCTGGATAGAGTAGGGCGTATATTCTACATAATCATTTGCGTTTGTTCGGTGTCTATGTATTTTCTGGTGCATTATAACATGCATGTGATTATCGATGTTTTAGTCTAGTACTTTGTATGATGCATGTATGCATCGACGTTTGTTTTACGGTACCTTGTAAAATGCACATGACTACCGATGCTGTATTCTTTGTACATTGTATGGTACATGTATAAGTAATAACGTTTATATTTCTCGTATGTCAAAGACATATTGTCTGTTTTAGTGAAGGTATACTCTTCATTGTATTCTAGCAACTTCGTTGTTTAGACGTACGGTAGCAAAATCAAACTGACCTTTCCTTTAAGTTTTTGTTTAATTGTTGTGTTAAAAACAACATGTTGTTTTGAACAAGAAAAGTGTGGGAGGAATGTAAAGTATAGGCCTGTTTGATTTTAATTAGTTTTTATGCGCTAATGTTTAGTAAGTCATTTGGAAGTTTATTCGATGTGTTAAGCCTAGATTAACAACAGAAAAACAGGTTTCTAAAGGTTTATAATTAAACCACCCAAGTGGATATGGACACAATCCATATGGTGTCAAAGATTGATGGTACTGTTTAGACACTTCAGCCTTCCCTTTAATCCTGACATTTGTTGCTCTGACCCGAGGGTCAACGTAATTGGGGAACCGAGAAGGAGCCCTGGGAACCCTGGAATTGGCGCAGCTCCAAGAGTTCAAAAGTTTAACTTGCAAAATTGGGAAAGGAAGATTGGCAGACGTCATTGTCCAGCGGTTGAGAGGGTGGGTGGATTTAATAAGTTGACCAATAGTAAAGCGTATTGGGTATTTAAGCAACCACAGCGCCTCTAGTGACGGCGTCTGATTTTGGAAAACTGGGAGTATAAATACCCCGGAGGAGCGTTTACAAGGGGGCGGCAAGACTATTTTAAATTCACACTTAGGTGTGTAGTCATGCTGAATTTTAGGCGTCAAAATGTTCAGTAAGGGTGGTCCTGGCGGGCCATACCTGCTTTAGCATTAGAATTCAAAATTTCCGGCCAGAATTTTATTGTCAAATCTTCTAGATTTTAAGACTCTGTATACAGTTTGAGTGATGTTTACATTCACTAGTTTTCTTTACGGTTTACAGTGATAGATGTGTTCACTGTTATTTTTATTTGTCATCGTGAGTGATTATATTGCTACTATGTACGTAGCCGTCTGATGCCAAGATTAAATTCGTTTCGAACCTGGAGAACAATGCGTTGACTACACTTCTGTAGTACTCTATGTACTCATTGGTCGAGTGAGTACAAATTCAGTTATAAATCTCGACCTGGCGAGCGCAAAAACGACGGACAATCAAAATATCCTTCGTTGTGAGAAATGCCTCCTGGACCATTGCGTGCGGCCCCGAAGAAGACAAGAAGAGGGAGGTATATATCTTACAACGTTACGTGATTATGTAAAAATAATATCCTGGCAGCGTTCACGTGTCAGTCGAAATTGACAGTTCTGTTCGGTGTCACTATAGCCGCCTACCAAAAGCTGTCCGTTAAACAAATTACTTCTACGTCACTCCTGTTATATATCGAACACGTCATATTAAAATAATACGAACAAGAAGATCGCCGTAATTTGTTATATTTTAAGTCATACTTTTGGTCTTAATTAATTTATTATAATTGGTTGTTTTACTGTGCCAATTGTATAATTCAACTGCTATAGTTGCCATTTGAATAAATTTTAAAAGTAAACTATTTATTGGATTCACAACCAATCATATAAAATTACGCAAGCGCGGAAAGTGAAATGCCTATATTCAAGTGATTTGGAATCTGAATGCCAGAATCTTAATGTCCGGCTGCGGTTATGTTTTCAACATTACTATGTGAGCTTTTTTAATGTTTTCTACACATTTTTATTACCTACATCCGATTTTTTAGCTATTCCTCCCCCGTTTCCGATGATCAGGGGGCGGTGCATATCCCAAATATTCCATTTTATTGTTATTACACTCACGTAATTGATCTTAACAATTTGACAGCGACAAGAAGCATTTATTTTAAAATGTTCGTCTGCCGTTTTGGATGCGATGTCTGCGTGAAAACATAAACAATAGTTCCGCCGCCATCCTCGCGTATGCGGATATGCATTACGCGAAATCGCAAATGCATCCATGTATTGAAGTAGTTCATATTGTAATGACATATAACACCATCCAGATGGCGCCCTATTGATCAATCACAGTGTGTAGCAACCACCAAGAGGGTATGTCGTAGAAATTGCATACTTTTGTTTGTGAAAAACAAATATTTTAATAATATGCACTTTAACGTTGTAGACGGCCTGTACTCACCAAACCAGCAAACTACGGCATTATGCAACGTCCAATAAAATGCACATGTCACAGGGCATCCCACAACATGTTAAAGCTGTCTCAACCGGTATTTTATCGGCTCGTCTACAAGGACTGTAGTCGTCGCCAATAAGCCGACTGTTCCCCGTCGACTTCCCTTTCTCTATGTCGCCCGGCAGCAAGCCGTCTGGATGAGCACGAGTTGGAAGCGTTTGTTGAAGAGGACGTAGATAATGAAGTTGATGGCCGAGTTAAATATGACGAGCATGTTGGTGATGTGTCGCAGGTAGAACTGAAAGCCGCCGCAGCGCCGCGCCTCGTCAGGCGCCACGTTCCACATCACCCTGTTGATGAGCGCCGGCACCTGGCAGATGATGAATACGGTGACGATGATTATGAGAACGAATGTGATATTGTTGTCCTGCTGCTGGCGCACACTCTGCATCTCTATCCGCGTCCGGCGGAACACCTTCAACGCTATGATCATGCGAATGTTCAACAACATCAGGATGAATACGGGCAGGGCCAGGATGAATATAAAGTACAGGATGTTGTCGTATACTATGTAGTATAGTTTATGTGACAGAAGCCGGGAGTAGGCAGCTGTTGCCTTGTACGTCGTACCATTGTCATACGTAACGTACTCGACGCGAAGCTCAATAAACCTCGGGATGTTGAACAGGACAGCGAATAGAAGCACGAAGGCCAGCTGCTTCTTCGCCTTCGAGACGGTGCACCACCGCGACGCCCTCAACGGTAAACAAATGGCGATGTAACGGATGACGGCGACCAGTACGGTCACCTATATCGTGGCCGTCTGAGATGTTAGCGCCAGAGGCAGCAGGTATACGAGTACGTAGGGGTGTATGGCCCAGTACCCCTGCAGCCAGCCCGTGTAGCCGACGAACGAATGCATCGAGTACATCGGGAAGACAGTCAACAACAGTGCAGAGTCAATGAGCGACAGGCACTGGAAGAGAAATAACGCCGATGACTTGATGCTTTCCTTCCAGAAGACGACGAAAGCGAAGCTGTTTCCGATGACGCCAACAACGACGAGCGTTCCGACGAAGACCGTGTAGATGACGAATGAGTAAAGTTCACAACTGCGCTCGAGCTGATAGTCGACCATGCCGTCCGACATATTCCACGAGCTGTTTGCGTCCAACGTCATCGTCGCATAATACCCGCAGTCCACAATGACAAATCGTGCTGGACAGAGACAACCCGTGCGACTC
Organism: Lamellibrachia columna; assembly: GCA_963662155.1. Taxonomy (NCBI): domain Eukaryota; kingdom Metazoa; phylum Annelida; class Polychaeta; order Sabellida; family Siboglinidae; genus Lamellibrachia; species Lamellibrachia columna. The sequence continues at coordinate 36,755,496 of OY759268.1, forward strand.
GAATACTGCGGGCGACTAAAGCACAGCTTCAAAGCCCGTCTCTATGTACTCGCGCGCGGCGCTCGAGTTTGCTACGGCGGCGACGCGGCGAGCGAACAGCGGGTCCGGCTCCGTGAAGGCGCGACGTCAGTCACTCAAACCCAACCGCCGATCCCGCCTCCTACGTGATGACTGACGTACAAAGAGGCGTGTTGTCAGACTGGCAGTGCGTGGCAATCGAAGCGACGTCAGAGAGAAGCAGGAATTATATTCGTTGCCGTCTTCTCCCGACGGTCCGACTTCGATTGATCAAACCTTTGACTGATCTATAACTGCATCTGTTCACAGCAATGATGGTTAATTGAATTTGGGCGCATTTTGATACACCGATAATGCAAGCCGATATTGTTTGGTTTCGCTGCCGACTGCGGCTGTACCATTCGCTTCTTCCAGGCGGCGTAACTACGGCGGATAATCTACCACCGGAGCCTGGCAGATTAGTGCTCCACATTTTCATACAAACTGCCATTAAACGCCGTCAACAGGTGTTCGAAAAGCCCGCCGTGGCTGGTCGATACTCCACTCACGTAGCGACGTCGTCGTGGTCGATGGAGTCAGCTTCCCGTTCTGGAATGGTTTAATTTTTAAATTGTTCGTAGTTGGTTGTTACGCAGGTGTTGGCGTCTGTTTCACTGACTTTCACAGTAGACGACGTTGTTCATATGTACCTTTCGCACCGTATGCTTTACTTTGTTCATGTAGAAATGCCACTAACACGACGAAACAGTCAGAAAAGGTAACAGCACGCGGACAACACAGAGACATGCGATTGTTTTGCGTCGACACAATCTATTGCCTCTTGTGTCATCAGAAACTAATCTCTTCGTGAAACTGTATCAATCCTTTTTACTCAACCTGGTTCGACACATAGGTATCTCCACTTAAAGTATTCGAATTTAGTGGTCAAATATTTGTGGCGATCTGTCGTAGAATGGACCGCCCCGGTACAATGACGTCACTTGCCTTCATGCAACAAGAGCCGATATTATGTGCAATTCAATGATTAATCTGTCAGGCCGAGTCTGTAAGATCATGTGGTTAGCCCGTCAGGCCAGGTCTGCCGGGACTTGTAGCCAGCCCGTCAGGCCGTTTCTGCTGGAGCTTGCAATCAACCCGTCCGGCCGTGTCTGCAGGACCTTCTTGTCAGCCTGTCAGGCCGTGTCTGCCGGAACGTGCAGTCAGCCCGTCAGGCCGTGTTTTTTGGAGCTTGCAACCACTGCAAGAACGACCATAATCAGATTACGCACTGATTTATAAGATGCCGCTTGAACGCGGAAATGTCAGCTCCCTTACGGTTTTACGACGGCACATGCGATAAACCTTCGACCTTCACTGAGGTATTGCTACCACTGCCACTTCTAATTACGTCACGATGACGACAACGTCCTTATAAATATTACCTCACAACGACGGTATGACGTGAAATGTGAAAACGACGAAGTGATGATAACGACGCGCCTAAGGCAATATGATGACGTTGAATGCGTCGCAACAACGGTGTGACTACGACACTGTGATGTAATTAAATACATTACGGCAAAGTCGTGACTACGACATTATTGTGACATTGAATACGTCACAACTATGACGTGACTACGCCAATGTGATGGCATTGAATACGTCACAACAACGGTGTGACTATGAAAATGTGATGTCATTGTATTCGTAACAAAAACGTCGTGACTACGACAATATGATGACATTGAATACGTCACGGCAACGGCATGACTACGACAATGTGATGAAAATGAACAAATCACAACAACGACGTGACTACGTCAATGTGATGGCATTTAATACGCCACAACAACCACGTGACTACGTCAATGTGATGGCAGTTAATACGTCACAACAACGACGTGACTACAACAATGTTATAACATTCTACAACGGCGTGACTACGTCAACGTAATGACATTGAATGCGTCACGACAACGACGTGACTACAACAATGTTATAACATTGAATACGTCACAACAATGGGGCGACTCCGACAACGGCGTGACTACGTCAACGTAATGACATTGAATGCGTCACGACAACGACGTGACTACGATAATGTAATGTGATGACATTGATTAAGGCAATGTGATGACAATAACGATTTCACCGTAAAGGAGTGACCTCGAAAATGTTATGATGTTAAAAGCATGTTTTTTTACCAAACTTTATTTACAACGAATTTTTTTACAATTTTAAAACGGCAGGACTTTATTGTCATTATTTTAGTTGTACTGACTAAAAGCCAACCTTTAGTAAGTATAACGAAAACTGTTCGCTGACAATCTTCGGTTATTGTAATATTGCTTATATTCAAAAGTACTGTATTAGGATGTATGTGCGAAACATAAAGAATTTCCTGGTATGAGGTATTTATCATATATAGAAAGACTAACATTACTGAAGCTACCAACATTAGCATACCGAAGGCTAAGAGGAGACATGATAGAAGTCTATAAAATAATGCACGAACTATACGATAATGAATCTGCACCAAACCTCCTGAAATGGGAGGATGTGACACTAAGATCAGGAAATAGAGGACACTCCCTTAAAATTTTTACCCAAAGAGCAAAAAATATATTTTAGAAAAAATGCATTCCTCTTAGCGTGGCTGAACAATGGAATAGTCTCCCAAACTATGTAATACAAGCTAGATCAATTAACTCATTTAAAAACAAACTAGACAAATTCTGGTCTACCCAGGCAATAATATACGACTATGAATCTCCTTTAACAATAACTAATGGAACCGGAAAATATGATATACAAATATTTGATTCTGAAGGTCTGATCATGGAGGAATCAACTGGATCCTGCGATCAGAATCGTCATAAGGTATGAGTATGTTATGTTGTCGATGCATTTAGTGACAATTCCTATCCATGAAAGACCATGACACAAATGGATTATATGCAACGTACAATATTGTTTTACTTACAACACATCACTGTAGTCGCCGTCGGTAAGCCAGCGGCGACTATCAGTAGAACAAAATAATTATTACAACAAATGCTCATACGGGAGAAAGTCAGTAAACCTCGGAGAAATCATTTTGTCTTTTTGTCAACCCTAGTCGGGTTAAGAGCTTACTATATGAATGCATTTTGATGTTGTGGAAATTCTGGCAAATGCAGACATAGAATAGACCGATTTCAGGGAAATAATGTAAATATATTGCAGCGGATGCTCCTTGTACAATTAAAACGCTTCGATCGCCAACAGCGCCACACGACGATAACATTGAACTTCGCGTAACTGAAACGTGTGCAAATTCAATCGACGCACGGTTTTCTGACGACGACACACCGATAATGTCAATGGCAATAATTTAGTATTTCGAGCGAACAAGGTCGAAGTTATCCACACGTTGCCAAATCAAACAGTAACATGAATAACTGGCTCATGCGTAAAATTGCCGTAACGTATTGACTTGACAAAAATAAGGAATCAAAAAACTTTATTCGGAAATATGAGGGTCATTTTAATTAAGTCATCAACGGGGTCGAAAAACGCTCGAAATTACTATCAAACGTCAATATCGAGATCATATATTATATTGAATTTCTTAGAGTAGAAACAATTTGTATTTGTTTTCTACCTACTTACAAACGTCAACGCTTAATGTGGGCAAACAATAGTGTCCCACTGTAAAGCTACGCAGCTAATGCAAATCTTCAGTACATATGTAATAAAAATGCAACGGCATTGATATGCTATTCCCTGTCTGCTTTCCTTTTCCAACAAAACAACCTCTAGCCTACAACATGTAGGCCTCCGCCGTGACTACTTAATGAAATCAAGGGTTTATGTTTTTAAATTGTACAACCGTTATTTATTTTGACACACGCGCACGCACACGCACACGCACACGCACACGCACACGCACACGCACACGCACACGCACACGCACACACGCACACGCACACACATACGACACACGACACACTGCTGGTTGGCCGATTTGGTAGCGGACCGAGGTGACCAACGGCCCGCCAGAGGTCGCAGGTGTTCGCGCTTAAGTATATTTCACCTTTTACTTTTGTGTCTTTCCGCATCAGACAATGACATTACGAACGCCAAGTATGTGTCGGTCCGTATATGTGTCGGTCCGTATGTTTTACCCGTGTTTGTCTACATTCGACTCGCATTAGTTTTCGTCGCGGCATTCAAAAGGTTAAACAACAGTTAGACTTCCGGATATATTTCTCACGAATATAATGCCTAAATGTACGCAATTTAGCCGATGTCAGTGATTTTATTTGCCAAAACAGAACTGTATTCAGCAAGCAAGGTTGGAACATTTGAAATGTCCGACATTTGGTAGTGAGATGTTGCTGTATTAAGCGGATTCGAAGACCCGTAGGTATTTTGTGGTACACCGGTAGGCGTATTAATATGTGGCAAAAACCACCGATACCGGAGGGTAGACGCGTTTGCTAACTAAGGTCAACGCGGTTGAAGAGCTAGGCGTGTGTGACTTTGACACAACTCTTTAGAATATAAATAACATGATGGCGGTGGCTGTGAAATTGTTATTTAAAATAAATAGCTCTTGTACAACTATTACTTCAGATTTTTTTTTTTAAAACGGCTAATTCTATTAAGTAAAGTGAATTTGGCTCCGACCAGTGTATATAATGACAATATTGTTCTGACAATCAAAAACGATTTTGAGGTGAATGTTGGGGTTGGGGCAATGGAATTTCGGTTGTCAGTGCGACGTTTGGGTCAATCTTAGACGGGCCGCACTAACTGTGGTCAACTCACGCGAACGAGTAGCGACCACCTATTAGAGAAAACGTTTCGTTCTTTAAAAAAATGTACTGAATGTATTTGTCCGTATATATTGTTCGATAAAGCATGATGTGGTCATATTCTTTTCGCGGGCGTCAGAGCGGGGTCGCCGGTGGACTCCAGAGCTAGAACTAGGTGACGAGACTTACGTGAGATAGCATAGGGTCACACATGACCGGTAGCGAGTTGGTAAAAATAAATACATCGAACCGTCCACACTTACAATAAGTGGGAATCGAGCTTGCTATTCAAACATGCATATATCACCGGGTTCTGCATATGCTTCATTAAACAACATATTCCGGAGGAAAGGCATGTCCAACCCCCGCGCCATGGCAGCAAATCGCTGACAAGCATTCCCAGTCGGCCTCACGTCGACCAGTGAAGCGGCGCTGCAAAGCCATGTAGGCTTAGCCACGGCTTCGAACACTGTTCGGATCGATAACGTGAACATACGTGCACACGACGTTTCGCAACATGTTCGATCGAGCCACCGATCAACATGTACACTATTACAGGTCGGTTCACCGGCTTGTCGTTAAGTGGAAGAGACGCCCGTCGCTATAGTCTTCCCGGTGCGCCTGGTTAGAAAGCCGTGGCAGTATCCGGGTGAGCGGGTGCAGGCGCTAATTAGTGTACGTACCCCACATACATAAATAGAACACCCGGTCGACGCACTTCAGTCGACGCAGATCGTCTTTTTGAAATCTGAATATTTTTCAACAATACTCATTGCTAGCATCATTGAAACAAAAACGCCTTTTTCGGAGGCATTTTTTTCCTTGACGTGCAGATGCTGCAGGGCAACTACCATCGCGTCGTCAGTATTCGATAGAAACGCTAGGCTCAGTATTGCATTGTCCATATTTGTATAAGAAGAAAATTTGTTGTTGCAACATTTATTAATGGTAAACATTGTGGTACCATAAGTTAGGGGGTGTTGGGATCGGGCGGGATAGTAGTACATTTGCATGCCAGGCAGCTGCACCATTGTTGGGTGGCTTGCAGCATTGGTCCACCCAAACCACTCAACTCCAAGTAGCGGCGTAAAGACCGCGGCGGCCCATCCCAGGACAACAGCCTCGGATGGCTGGCTAAATTATGTGCGGATTAGCTGCCTCGGGGCAGCGAACTGGGGATGTCTACCACTTTAAAATGTATGACGCTCATGCGTGGCAGAGCATGTACAGGGCAGCATGGATGTTTAAAGAACACGGCTGGCCACTGCCTGTATTCGATCTCCCCTCTAGTCGTCTCACCCAAACTGAGCCACTAGATCAAGTGTGTGTGATAGATCTGCGCAAATCTACTCCACCATGCCGTCCACACCGTCCTCCTAATCCACACCTTCCACCCCGTCCACAACTTCCACCCCGCCCACGACGTCCCCACTCTTTCTCTCTCTCTCTCTCTCTCTCTCTCTCTCTCTCTCTCTCTCTCTCTCTCTCTCTCTCTCTCTCTCTCTCTCTCTCTCTCTCTCTCTCTCTCTCTCTCTCTCTCTCTCTCTCTCTCTCTCTCTCTCTCTCTCTCTCTCTCTCTCTCTCTCTCTCTCTCTACAAAAGTCCTGCGGCGATGGGGAGATGGCAACGGGGACAGGGAGAAGATGCCGCTGGGAGTTCTTGGTCAAGAACCTACACGTATGACGGCCCTAGTGGGATGGTCATTTTATCATTGACATGGAGTTCACAATGACGTCCGTATCCTGCTAGGGCGACAGAACCGCCTTCTTCAAGGGCAGCACTGCTCTCTCCAATTAGAGTAGGGGATATAAAAAAGTTCCCTAAACAAAGCTGGTTTCACCCAGGCTTGTCTGCAAACCACGGCGGATTAGTCATCCAACACTGCGTTCGAAAACAAAAGAAACTACACAAGATTAATATATGCACTTGGAATGTGAGAACACTTCAGGACAAGAGTAGCTTGCAAGATTCGACATCACCATTGCCGCTCTAAATGAAACACGACTATCAGACGTATCACAACTTATCGAGAAGGGTGCCGGCTACACTTTTTCTGGATTGGCATCAGATAATGAACCCAGACAAGCAGGTGTAAGAATCGCAGTAAAGTCATCTCATATTCGGTACATGGACACCTTGCCTAAAGGAAAAACGAACGGCTCGTGGTAATGCGCATCAGGTTATCTGACGCTCGACATGCTACCATCACCAGTGCATATGTGCAAACCATGACCTACCCGGACGAAGAAAAAGAAAGTTTTTTACGAACATCTGAAAACGATCATTCGTAAAACAGCTCGCCACGACAAACTGATTCTCCTAGGAGAGTTCAATGCACGAGTAGGAAGCGACCTCACCGCATGGGAAAGGGTCATCAGACACCATGTTGTTGGAAATGAGAACTCGAATGGGTCCCTCCATCTATGAATGTGTGCTGAATTTCAACTTGTCATCACAAACACCTTATTTCAACAAGCGGAAAATACAAAACATCATGAACGCATGCACGCTAAAAACATTGACATCTGATCGACTACATCATAATCAGACAACGCGACGTCCATGACGTAAGAAAGACACGGGCCGTGCGTTGCACAGACTGCTGGTCTGATCACAGAATGACAAGAAGCCAAATGTGCCTCAATGTGCAACCCAGCAGGCACAGGTGTAGTGCAAAACCACGGAAAAGCTTGATGTTTCAAAACTCAAGTCGTTAACCGTCCAACAGCAACTAGCGAAACAATTTAACACCATATTCGGGGAAGATATCGAACCAGTACCAGATGCTGACACCGAATGGGCACGTCTGAGAGACACCCTATACGGAGCAACCCATGAAATACTCTGTGTTACCCAGCGCAAGCACAGAGACTGGTTCGACGAAAATTACACAGAGGCAATGAACATTCTCGACAACATGAACACTTCACATCTCGCATGGATAAACGACAGGAATTCGCCATCGACAGCAACATGTTATCGCCACTACAAGCAGCAAGCATAGGCCAGGCTACCTGCTATGAAGGAGGCCTATTGGTCTGATAGAGCTAGCGAGATTCAACAAGCATCTGATCAGAAGGACGCGAAACGTTTCTATGACGGCCTCAAAGCAGTGTGTAGGACCCAGTCATGTGGGGCGACACCACTCTTGAATGCCGACGGAACAAAACGTATTACAGATCGAAGTGAAATTCTCAAACGATGGGCTGAACATTTTAATGATGTGCTAAGCCAACCATCAGCCATCTCATGAAGTAACACAACATGCAATCATCCATGAACTAGAAGCACGTCCACATATCGCGGAAACCACTCAAGTGATAAAGTAACTGACAAGTGAAAAAGCTGCGGTTTCAGACGCAATTGCTGCAGAAATATACAAACACGGAGGAATAAAACTTACTAAACGACTTGTCCAACTCTTCACCATCATCTGGGACAGCAGATCCATCCAACAGGACTTCAAAGACGCATCACTTATATATATCTACAAGCGAAAGGATGACAGAGCCATCTGCGACAACCACCGTGGCATATCCCTACTATGCATAGCTGGCAAAATACTCGCCCGGATTATGCTATATCGGCTGACACAACATATAGCCGACAATGTCCTACCAGATATCCAATGTGGCTTCCGGGCAGGGCGAGGTACTACTGACATGATCTTTGCAATGGGACAAATACAAGAAAAGTGTCGCTAACAAAACCAAGACCTCTACATGGTCTTCATAGACCATATCAAAGCTTTTGATTCAGACAACAGAACAGCGCTCTGGAAACTGTTAGCAAAAGTTGGTTGTCTTCCCAGACACGTTTATTGACGTAATACGGTCCTTCCACGATGGCCGGAGTGCAAGACCAAGGGACAGAATCAGATGTGTTTGGCACCAAACGTAATGGCGCCAATGCTGTTCTCGATTATATTTTCCATCATGCTCAAAGATGCTATCCGCGATAACGATCTAGGCGTTTACATTCAATTTCGTACCAACGGAAACATATTCAATCTACAGCTCCTGAAAGCCAAAACCAAGATTACAGAACTACTTGTCCGAAACCTGCTGTTTGCTGATGATTGTGCACTCATTGCACACTCAGTTAAATACATAAATATAATCACCGACTCTCACAATCAGTCTAAAGAAAACGGAAGTTATGTTCCAACCAAAGCCTGGCACCAATCATGTATCACCAAATATTACTATTGACAACGTCCCATTGAATGTCGTGGATAAATTCACCTATCTGGGAAGTACGTTGTCCGGAAATGCAATGATTGATGATGACATATCTGCCCGTCTTGGAAAGGCAAGTGCTTCTTTAGGCAGACTGACCAAGCGCTTCTGGAATGAACGTGGCGTGTGCCTGAGCACGAAAATCAACGTGTATTGTGCTGTCGAATTTACAACCCTGCTCTACGTATGTGAGGCATGGACCCCATACCGACGACATATCAGACGACTAGATCAGTTTTACATGCGCTGCCTACGACACATAGCAGGCATCAAATGGCAAGATATGGTGCCAAACACTGAAGTACTAGAACTATGCGGAACATGGGGTATCGAATTCCACATCAAACGAACACAACTCCGATGGTCTGGTCACCTGGTTCGTATGACTGATGACCGCATACCCAAGGCGCTTTTCTATAGCCAATGAAAACCGGTTGCCGAATAAGAGGCGGCCAAAGAAAAATATACAAAGACGTAATAAAATCGACGCTGAAATCCTGCTCCATCCCTCTTAAGACATGGGACGCGACAGCTACAAATCGCCCTCTCTGGCGTCACACATGCCACATATGACTTCGAGCAGAAACGACTACAAATAATCAAAGACCGGAGAACAAAGCGGAAGAATGGTCAACCTCCGCAGGGACCTTCGACCACCTATGACTATACTATCTGTGGACGCCGAAACGAGATCCGTCGTTCGTCGGCTCACTCCATTTACTCTGTCACACTCGTCTATCCGAAAGATGGGGAACTCTTAAACCCACGTGTGTCCCCACTAACCATTTAATTAGCCTCGATTATTCAGGCAGCGGGATGTGGCGCCACCGTTATTCGCTCACGCTACACATTCATCAAGAATCACCCGTATATAATTCCGTCCTGGAATATCAAACAACAAATGTTGTTGCGGGCAATATTGTTATTCCGTCATGGAATATCAAGCAACAAATGTTGTTGCGGGCAATATTGGTTTTAGATAATTGAAAATGTGTAGAACGGCTCAGAATTCAGAAAACGCAAAAAACTGTAAATTAATTTTACTATTTTTGCCCCCTGTGAAACTCTGCGTTAGTGTATATTCACCGATTACAGAAGGCTTTGACGAGCGCCATCACGGCGGTCGATGTTCCTCTCATCTTGGGCAGATCTACAGAATTAATAGTTGTAAACATCCTTGTCAGAATAATTACCAACGCTATTGATTAACTTTTGTCCATTACGTAACAATGGTAAATAATTGTTCCATACCTTAGTCATGATAAGTATCATAAGAATGTTGGTGTTTAAGAAAGTTATATTTAAACATGTGGAAGTTATATTTTCTTCAATGAGGGAGTGACCCAACATAATAATTGAAATTTGTAACACACGCATACACGCACACACGCATACACGCACGCACGCACACACGCACATCAATGTCTTTCATTGCTTAGAACGGATGCGCGCGTCTGAAGTAAACATCCACCTAGACATCAGTTTGGTGGAGGCTATATGATATGTCCTCATCTGGGAAACATCGACAATAAACTGTGTTTTGGAAAAAGGAGACTATGCACGATCGTGCTCCGACTACTCCAATAGTTGCCCCGGAACGGCAGTTTCTCCGGAATGGGTACAGTACCATGTACATGTGTTGTTTTATCTACCAAATTTAATTTATACGCATCCAGTCTGGTTAAATAAATGCGCACACTGTCTGGTTGTTATGGATACAGTACCATATACTGGGCAGACGTGTTGTTTTATCTACCAAACTTAATCTATACGCATCCGGTCTGCCTTTGTAAATGCGCACACTGTCTAGTTGCTTAATAACTATGCGCAGTCACTATTTGTTGCTGCCCCAGTATGTTTTCTTTGCAAGCAGAGCGATATAATTGGTTTTCCAATTGTTGTGATGTAACAATGGAGTGATACACGCCGCGGAGCACCTTGGATTACTATATATCAGACATTCAACAAGATTTAACAAGATTTAACAAGATTTGCCATCCAAGCCAAAGGCCCAGATGGCAAATGGACAAGGAACCATTGGCTTATCGAGAGTCCAACAATAGTGTGGACACTGTATGGCAGCAGTTCTGCGCCGTTGTGCACTGCAGTCGGCTTACTACTGAACATATGCGTATGTATGCGCTCGCTTTCCGATATATGAGCATGTCAGTACGAAAACTATAAGAAAAATACATGATATATGCACGCGGAATTCGAGGAAAGCGCTCTCTGTCGACAGCAAAGGGAAAATATGTACTAAAATGCGGAAATTGAAAGCCTACAGAATCCGGTATTCCCAGGCGGTCACCCATCGAAGTACTAACCGGACGCGATGTTGCTTCACTTCGGTGATCGGAAGAGAACCGGTGTTTTCAAACTGATATGGCCGTAGACATTTCCAAAGCTTTATTTTGCATCTGTTATAGTCATACACTACTGTACGAATAGTAAAGCGTTCTGACATAGCGGATAACTCGACTTACCCATATATATAATAATTAAAAACCCACATTAATGTATTTCATTGCTTAGATCGGATGCGGGCGTTTGAAGTAAACGTCCACCTAGACAACAGGTGTTTTTTTTGGGTGGGAGGCTATCTGATATGTTCCCCCCCGCGATTTTGTGCATTGATGCTGACTTAACGGATCAACTCGATTTACCCATATATTGTAACTAAAAACCCACATCAATGTCTTTCAATGCTTAGAACGGATGCTTGCGTTTGACGTAAACGTCCAACGAGACACCAATTGGGGGGAATATATAATATGTTCCTCTCTGGGAATATTTGATATTAAACTGCGTTTTTGAACAAAGAGACAATGCAAGATCGTACTCCGACTACTCCAATAGTTGCACCGGAACTGCAGTAAATACATTATATCTGTTCGCGAAATTCGAGGAAGGCGTTCTCTGTCGACGACAAGAAATGGAAAATTATGTAGTAAAAGAAAACTCTACACCGAAAATGGCCTTGTCCCAAGTGCACCCCTGGGGTTTAGTGTTCTGACTTTTGCCCTAAACTTATTAGCATACTAGCACCCAGGTATTATATCTACATAAAAATATACTACGAAAAAAATTTACCGCACGATATAACATACATATCTGCATAATACGATTTACGAGCATTAATATACATGTCCCCTATTCTGACGTCTGCCGTGTTACCGACAGGATATACGAAACTGGTAGAAATTTGCGAACACTAATCGCTGCCAATTATCCGGTAGGTGCAGCATTTGATACATTTATCAGGCTGTATATGCACCAAACGCTCATCTCCCGCTCGATTAAATTAGTTTGATTGCCGAAGGTAATATTTATGTAAGGGCCAGGATGAAGGTGTTACCAATTTTACCAGCTTAACGTACTGAACTATTTGTTGTTGATCGCCATAATGTCCTTACAACATAAACTCAACCAACGTATATTACACGTTTACAAATCTGGGAGATAATTCAACCTCGACTCTCCTAAACGCAACTTAGTTGCAGAATTATCCACTGTGTTACCTTGCGCCGTTTTACCGTCACTATGGTAACACGGCGGACACATGACTGTATACGCAAGTACTTTTACTGATGTTATCACTACATAGAATTAACTGCGTAGTACACACTCCTATTATGTAATGTGGAGGGTGGTGTACTTTACGTTATATAACGTGGTGGTGGTGGTAGTGTATTTTACGTTATATAACGTGGTGGTGGTGTACTTTACGTTATATAACGTGGTGGTGATGGTGGTGTACTCTACGTTATATAACGTAGAGACTCCTCTAAGACTTTGATAGTCGCTCTCGAGGAGCCACCTTGCAAAATAAAAAACTTATTTTGTTCGAGATATAAATCGACAAAATGCATCGCTGCGTATCGCCATCTTGTTATCTATGCAGGTAAAAAGCGAGTGGTTTGAATCGCGTATATCTAATCAATGGAGATTTTCGAAGTTTTTGCGATTGTTTTCGTAAATAGGCATTCTGGAGCGAAACAATTACATGGTTCTCTATTATATATAGAAGTGTTTATATACGTCAACAAAATAGCGTTTTTGCGCACTTCAAAAAACAAAGTTAAAGAAATTACAAAAATACACACACACACACACACACACACACACACACACACACACACACACACACACACACACACACACACACACACACACACACACACACACATAAATCGTGGAAAACGCCACACTTCTCGAACACACGAGACGTTAGCCAACGGGAATATGCAATAACCGGAACTATTTTTTACTTGTTGACAATATAGGTAGATTTGTCGCTTGTGGCAGTTTTACCGCTACTAGCGATTTACTGAAGTTCCGTAATAGTTGTATATCTTTGGAGAAATGGAAACCACAGACAAAGAGTCCATTTCGAGTGCTTCACTCCCCCTTAATAATAAACCAAGAAGATATGTATAGGCAATGAAAATGCTTCGGTAATCAATGCCTACGAGTGTAGCATGACTACAGAAAGGGATCAATTGCAAACACCTCCTTCACTGAGGCGGAGTGTTAGCGCTAAACGACTGAACTAGTGTAAGATGCGTTCTGCATCCAACGTCTTGTCCTTGTGCATGTGCATGGGCTAATCCAGACAAGCGCTCAGTTGTCACTGTGGTGTCGCATAGCACTAAATGATCGCTGTGTTATGGCAGACTAGACATTAATCACCATAATGATCACAGCTGCTGTATACTGGCACATAACAAGATTTATTTCCTTTTTTTTATTGTGCCATCGAGTATTTTGGGTCTCTCAGCGACATCATCCCGACATGCAATGACAACATAATCTTGTTTAAGGGCAGATAAACTTGTTCTCACGTTGTTAGTTGTATTTACTGTGCAGGTAGTTTGTCTTGTTACTAATAATTCAGTTGTTGAAGTATAAATGTTGCCCTAAAGACAGGGGTCACGTGGTCAGTGGAAGTTGGGCCAGGCATGATTCCACACTTAATGACAGCTCTGTTTTGGTTCATCAATTATATTTTTTACCTAGTTAAGCAATGCTTTCAATTTATAATTGTATCTTATCGTGTGATAGAGAACTGTCCATCTTTTTATTTCAAGGTATTTACTTTATTAGTTATAATTACGTAATGGTAATTTGTATTACTAATGTGTTGGGAGATGGGGTAGGAGTGGTATATGGACCTTAGGGAATAATGATATATTGACCAGTCATTAGCAGCTGATACATGGATATAACACTTCAGAAAGTTCAGTTTCGATTATGTTTAGTGATGCTACTGTTATAGTTAATATGTTATGGAATTTGATATAATAATGTAATAAGGTATTAGGTAGCTGTAGCCAGGATCAGGTTGGTGCCCTCTCTCTCATTTGAAGTTATTGATTAATTGCTATAAGAGGTGGCTGTGAGAGTATTGATCTTAACTGTTCCCTAGCACAGACCATTGATACCAGTGCGATGAGCAGTGTAACTTGTTTATAAACAACAATGCAATGACAGGTAGGCTAGTCAGGCAATGTTTATAAACAACAGTGCAATGACAGGTAGGCTAGTCAGGCAATGTTTATAAACAACAGTGCAATGACAGGTAGGCTAGTCAGGCAATGTTTATAAACAACAGTGCAATGACAGGTAGGCTAGTCAGGCAATGTTTATAAACAACAGTGCAATGACAGGTAGGCTAGTCAGGCAATGTTTATAAACAACAGTGCAATGACAGGTAGGCTAGTCAGGCAATGTTTATAAACAACAGTGCAATGACAAGTAGGCTAGTCAGGCAATGCCTTCGGCAATACACAGGTGAAACAGACAACTTTATTGACTGTTGAGTTTATGATATTAGAGGTTTATACATGTAGAGTACTAGTTTTAAATTAAGACTTACATGTATGTCAGGGAATTTATGGATGACTATTAATATTATTATATATTAATACTGAATAAGATAACGTGTATTTTACAAACAATATTGTGAACAGCACCAACGTGTTGGAACTATGGTACTTAACAGATAGTTATGTATCATCTTATCTTACACTGGACGCTACGATATACAAATAGCTTAGTTGTTCTGTTTGTATTTGTACAGGCTCACTCCATGATGTTGTATTGAAGTTAGATCAGGAGTGTAAATTGTGCAATGACTAATAAATTCGGTTTAGTAGTAAGATTAATTTATCAGTTTAGTTAATAAGCTGAAATAAATGCAATTTTATCTTACAAACTTGTCTTACGAGGGTATATTCTTAATTTAAGCATAAGCTGGCCACCCGCAGTCTACATATTATTATAGCTCTGTAACAGTCACATTAGTGAGACATGTATTTTAACCCATATTGTACATTGATTACAATCAATAAGTGAAGTTATTTAGAAGATGCTGGTATGATATATGACGAACACTGGATGCTGTACAGTATAAACACTGCGCCTCCACTGGGTTCTTGCCGTGCAACAGTATGAATATCACTGGTCGGTGCCTGCATCGCTGTATCATGTGTCAGCTGATAAGAGCCCAGCGGTCTTGTTTTATTAACGGGTGTTCTATTTATGTATGTGACTGGGACCAGGTCTTGTCAACACATGGCCAAATGTATCACGACATCTGTCTATCTGTGTCACCACGTCTGCCCACATGTATCAATACGTCAGTCCAAATATTTCGCCTCGCATGTTCAATTGTGTCACACAACACTTTTACATATGAGAAAAAAATTATGCTGAACGTTGTCACCACGTCTGCTTTATTGTGTCACCACGTCTACCCAACTGTGTCAACACGCCTGTCTAACAGCCTCACCACATCGGTCCAACTATGTCGTCACATATGACGTATTGTGTCCACACGTCTGTACAACTGTGTCACAACATTTGTCTAAATTCACAACTATGTCTGTCCAACTGTGTCATCACATCTGTCTAACGTGGTCACCGCGTCGGCCAACTGTTCAACCACGTCTATCAAACTGTTTCGGCACGTTTGGCCAACTGTTTCATCATGTCTTTCAAACTGTGTCATCACGTTTTTTCATCCGTGTTACCACAATGTCACCACGTTTGTGCAACTGTGTCGCAATATATGTCCAAATGTGCAACCACGTCTGGCCAACTTTGTAAAGACTTTGGTCCCCAGCAGCGTCATCACGTCGGCCAAAATATGTTATCTAGTATGTAAAATTGTGTCGCCACGTCTGACCAACTGTGTCACCACGTTTGTCCATCTGTGTCACCACTTATGTCCAACGTTTTCACGACGTCGACCAACTATGTAACTACGTCTGTCCAACTGTTTCACCTCGGCCCAAATATGGTATCTAGTGTGTCAAATTGTGTCGCCACGATCTGTCCAACTGTATAACCACGTCTACCCAAATGTGTCGCGACGTTTGTCTATATGTGTCACAATGTCTGCCCAACTGTATCAAAACGTCTGTCCAAATGTTTCAACACGCATGCTCACCTGTGTCACAAAAAATCTAAACATGAATAACCAATTCTGCTGAATCATCAAGAAGCGAAGTACTGGCTGTCCCACAAATGAAATCCCGAGTGACATATATGATTAGGAATTGTACCCACTGAACAAAATACAATATTACGTCATGCTGCCGCTCAGCCGAACAATACAAGCACGATGTGGTATATTCACACACCATTTAAGAATGAGGACATCATAGGTGCCTAGCCGAGTAATTGAATGCACTCGGTACAACTGACATTCATTTGTCATTTTGCATATAATACCATACCATGTCGTAATGCTGTCGCTCAGCCGGGCAACAAAGCACCCGGTACAACTAGCATGGTCTGCACACCCATCATATAAAAAAGCAATATGATAACATCACGCTGTCGCTCAGCTGAGCAATAATTGCAACCGGTACAACTGTTATGGTATTTTAGCTCGCTATATTGTTATATAACATGCGTGTGACCCCATATGTTCTCATGCTGTCGTTCTGTTATGGTCTTTTAGCCCGCTATGTTGTTATATAACATGCTTGTGACCCCATATGTTATCATGCTGTCGTTCAGTCGGACAAAACATGCATTCGATGCAACTTGCACGGATTATTAACTCACACAAAATATAGTAATCAAGTACACTATTATATAATGATGTCGCTCAATCCGGCAATAACTGCCTGGTACAACTGGCATGTCCTGTTAACTTAACCGACAAAGGCAAAATGCGATATGTTTGTTATCATTACGTCATGTTGCTGGTCAGCTATGAAGTAACTGTGTGGTACAACTGGCAGAGAGAATATATTCAAACCTACGTGGCTTAACAATGTGATACTATATCCTATTGTTTTTGTTTAGACAGGCAATAACTGTCAGGTATGACTAGCAAAGCAGATTAGTTGTATGTCGAGCTTGTTCACGCTAGTTTCCCATAGTATTCACCAATCAATATACCTTTCGCGATGTTGATACATTTGCAAGCAGTGCATCTTTCAAACCTTTGTGTCGCCAGAAAAAAAAATTACTGCTCGACCCCCACCCACTATGTGTTGTAAGTTCGGCATTGACATGATCAGTGTTTGTTGAGGTTCAGTTCATACAGGCAGTGCGACGGTTCATATGGGCAACTGGTTTACCTTAAGACGGCCCCCTATTGTGCCTTATATCACGCTTAGATCACAACAACCGTTGAATGTATAAACGAAATAGGCTGTTAAAATTGCTGTAGTACAAATATTTGATTTTGAAATCATCAATCAAATTTAATCCAATTTCCCGCCCCGTCGCAGCTGTCATTTACCAGCCAGACAAAACGCCTACGTATAGTCCGCATGCGCACCAGCCAGGCATTTCCGTTTTCCAATTTTCAATTTGCGGTGCTCAAAACGTAAAACGAAAAACCGTTTTATTTCCGTTTTCCTATTTTTTACACAATATTTAAGGAATTTTTCTAATTTACGCTAGGTATCGGGATTCGAGCGGTCTATGAATAGCTGGATGGCTGCACTGAAAAGCAACGGTCGGCAGGCTGGCTGGCTACCTGGCTGGCTGGCTGGCTGGCTGGCTGGCTGGCTGTCTGGCTGGCTGCACTGCACAAATACGGGTTGGGTTTTTGGGCCGAAGTGCCCGGGAAGTTTTAAAGCTAATTATGATCAATGTTAGTCTACATATCAAGTTGTTATTGTCTTAGTTTACATTTAATATTATATATTAAAATTGAAGTTTCAAAACAAATCTCAAACGGGCAGAGCAGGTCTTTCATACAGGCATTTTGACGTGAGAGGACGTACAGAGCCGATACATGTGCTGTCTAAATCGTTGTTTCCAATTTGGATTATGACGGCCGGCGGTTGTACCAGGCGCATTTGATCGATAACTTGGCGCATGCACTAGTTATTTATAATAGCACTACCTCGAGTCGCAACGTTATGTTTTATGCGGCCGGATCTAAGCCAAAAATTAAACCAGTATCAAGTTAACTGATCGTTCAGACGACACTAGACGCTATTGTCAACGAGAACGACATCTGACATGTCTTGTGACACTAGTAATACTAAATCTTATCACAACAATTTTATGACGCGTTTTCAGTGATTTATGCATGACAAAACTCTTTCAGCATCGTTAATTTAAAGTCTGCTGTGTCCAAAAACAGCATCCACTAACACAATTAATCAAGCAATATTCTAACATTTATTGACAACTCATACATATTCAAACATATCAAAATAACTAGTAAGATTCATGGAAAACAATTAGTGAAATCCTAACATATTTCTAACCAGTTTAAGCCCACATGTTACTAGTGGAGGTCTTACAGTGAAAGTACCAATCATAAATTATAACCTTATAACGTTTATTAAGCATATCTTTTTTTCTCCGAACAATTCAGCTGAATCAGTGTTAGTAGCGATGAACGCAATACACTATTTAATACAGATCATGATCCGTCTGTAAAAAGCAGCAACATTTTAATGTGTAATTATAAATTTGGTCGTAGATACCACACTTGCAAACATTCATGCCTGCTGAATGTCTACGATACGCGTGTTTGTTGATTCAGTAACTTGGTTTCCTCGAAAGGGCCACTAAAGTTATTAATAGCATCCCGACTGAGTATCACATTGCATGTTGTATAATATCACTGCCACACACCATCCACCGCCAGGAGGCCACTACAGTTAGTAATAGCACCCCGACTGACTATCACATTGCATGGTGTACAATATCACTGCCACACACCATCCACCGCCAGGGGGCCACTACAGTTAATAATAGCATCCCGACTAAGTATCACATTGCGTGGTGTATAATATCACTGCCACACGCCATCCACCTCCAGGGGGCCACTACAGTTAGTAATAGCATCCCGACTGAGTATCACATTGCGCGGTGTATAATATCACTGCCACACGCCATCCACAGCCAGGGGGCCACTACAGTTAGTAATAGCATCCCGACTGAGTGCCATAATGCATAGTGTATAATTTAACAAGATTTAACAAGATTTGCCATCCAAGCCAAAGGCCCAGATGGCAAGTGGACAAGGAAGCCATTAGCTTATCGAGAGTCCACCAATGTTCATCTACTTATAACCCGCCCTCCTGAGATATGTGTCAACCTTGTTTTTAAACATATTCACGCTGCTAACTGTTACACAATCTGTAGACAATTTGTTCCATTCATTTATTGTCCTCTGTGAGAACGAGTGCTTCCTGATGTCCAATCTACATTGATCCTTTACTAATTTTACCTCGTGTCCTCTAGTTCTGCTATCCTTTTTGAGTGAGAAAAACATATTTCTATCAATATTTTCATACCCATTCAATATCTTAAAAACTTCAATCTGATCTCCTCTTAACTTCCTTGTCTCTAGAGTTGTTAAACCACATTCTTTCAGGCGTTCTTCATAACTAAGGTCTGTAAGTTCTGGAATCATTTTAGTTGT
Source organism: Lamellibrachia columna (assembly GCA_963662155.1). NCBI lineage: Eukaryota > Metazoa > Annelida > Polychaeta > Sabellida > Siboglinidae > Lamellibrachia > Lamellibrachia columna. The sequence continues at coordinate 36,775,436 of OY759268.1, forward strand.
TCTCCTTTGTATGCGTTCAAGCGTATCTATATCCTTCTTACGATATGGTCTCCATGCTTGTATACAGTATTCTAAATGAGGTCTAACTATTGCTTTATAAAGAGGTATAATTAACTTTGTTCCCTTGTATGTTATGTTTCTTCTAATCAATCCAAGAATTTGATTACCCTTTGAAGCTGCAATACCACACTGCTCTGAAACTTTCATATCAGCGCTTATTGTAACTCCTAAGTCCTTTTCTTTTACAGTAGTACCCAGAACAGTATCTCCCATTTTATAGTTTACATTCAAGTCCCCATGTCCTGTATGTAGGCATTTACATTTCCCAAAATTGAACAGCATCTGCCATTTCTCAGACCATTTCACTAATATGTCTAGATCGTTTTGTAAATGTTGTTTATCACCATCAGTATTAACCTTTCTAAACAGTTTTGTGTCATCCGCAAATTTCAGTACGTTACTTGTGATACTGTCGTCCAAGTCATTGATATAAATTAAGAATAATATAGGTCCTAATACTGATCCTTGAGGTACCCCACTCAAAACCGATTTCCAATTTGAAACTTCTCCATCTACTACAACTCGTTGTCTTCTGTCAGTCAGCCATTGTTCTATCCAGTTAGTTATGCTATCCCCGATACCATGGGCTTTTAATTTAAGTAGTAATCTTTGATGTGGCACTTTGTCAAAAGCTTTCTGAAAATCTAAGTATATAATATCTACTGGCGATCCCACGTCTATTCACTTAGTGATTTCTTCCAAAAAACATAACATATTTGTTAAGCATGACCTCGCTTTAAGGAATCCATGTTGAGATGAATTTAATAATTTATGCTTAACGAGGAAGTCCACCATATGGTCTTTAATTAACCTTTCTAATAATTTACAAATCACTGACGTTAAACTCACTGGTCTGTAATTCTCTGACTTATTTCTCGAACCCTTTTTAAATAATGGTATGATGTTTGCTTCTTTCCATTCAAACGGAACAACTCCCTCTTTTAATGATAAGTTGAATAGTCTTGCAAGTGGTATACTGATTTGTTCTACTGTTTCCATTAGTAATTTATGTGTGTGTGTGTGTGTGTGTGTGTGTGTGTGTGTGTGTGTGTGTGTGTGTGTGTGTGTGTGTGTGTGTGTGTGTGTGTGTGTGTGTGTGTGTGTGTGTGTGTGTGTGTGAGACACGCTTTTGACGCTTTAAATATATATCAGCCAATCTAAATCTCGCTGGTTTCGAAGACGCTTGCCAATTTCATGCAGATATGTGTCGTGGGCAGTTGGGAGTGTTGTTAGTAGTCGCCCTGGATTGTCAGCAACGTCAGCGCGGATGTGAAATATATGTATATATATATATATATATATATATATATATATATATATATATATATATATATATATATATATATATATATATATATATATATATATATATGTTCAACATATATATATATATATATGTATATATATATATATATATATATATATATATATATATATATATATATATATCTATATATATATATATATATATATATATATATATATATATATATATATATATATATCTATATATATATATATATATATATATATATATATATATATATATATATATATATATATATATATATATCTATATATATATATATATATATATATATATATATATATATATATATATATATATATATATATATATATATATATATATATATATATATATATATATATATATATATATATATATATATATAGCGAAAATAGCGAACGTAATAAAGAGTTGGTTGGAAAAATAATAATAATAATGTAGGTACTACATTTCGCTAAAACACGCAAACAGTTTAAACTACCAAGTAATAAGTAATAATGGTGTCAAATACAGTTATAGACAATAATAATGTAGCGTATGACATTTCGCTAAAACACTGAAACATTTCGCAATTGCAACACACAATAAACAACATTTCAATAAGACTCGCAAACACTTGAAACTACTGAACATAATAACGTATAACATTTCGCAGTTACAACACTCAATTCGCTATCAGTTACAATCCGTTAGTCGTTTCGGCCCACGGAGCCCGCTGACACCGTTATGGGCCGAAACATCCGACATCCTGCAAAGTGATTTTTTGCCCCGTCCTGTCTCGTGACCCTAGACGTTTTCAAGCACGGTCGGTCTGCTTTGAGAGTAACCGCGTGGCTTTGAATGAGGCTTTGGCTGCACTTTGCACATCCGATTCCCGCGTGTCCATGCTGACTCACCAAAGGTTTCTGAATTTGGCGGAATTGTTGCGTGATGGCGTGCATTTGTCGGGCCAGGGTCTGAAACGGTATTACTTCTCGCTGAGAAGAGGCATTGTGGAAACTTTAACGGAGTTAAAGGGATAAAATAGTTTTTGTTGTTTTCGTGTTTATACCGAAATGGGGTTAGTAAAGTAATTCCCGTCCAGTTACAGTACAGTGACGACGGTGTATATTTTCGGCATATTTACCATGTATAAATTATAACATACCTCATGGGTATAAAGTAAGCGTTTTCCAAACGTGTTACAATGGTTGTTGTGTCACTTTACGTGGGAAATAGTTGGAATTTCTTTCGGCGGTGCATTTCAGAATTGGGCACGGACGGCAGCCTTTTTGTTTATACAGCCGGCATTACAAATTGGGTCAGTAGCCTAGCACGTGGATTGCCTGGGGGGGGGTCAAGTTGGTTTAGTCAGGGCAGGTCGCCGTGACTGTCACTGGTGAAGCCCCACAGAGGCACAACTGAAAGAAAGAAAAGTAAGATGTGTATACGTATGACGTATGGGGAGGTAGGGAATGGCCTCCCTCAGTCGACTGTAGTAAGATGTCTATACGTATGACGTATGGGGAGGTAGGGAATGGCCTCCCTCAGTCGATTGTAGTAAGATGTCTATATGTATGACATATGGGGAGGTAGGGAACGGTCTCCCTCAGTCGACTGTAAAAACTATGTTCTACGGATTACATGCCTATAAGTTGTCTGAGAAGGTCGAACATATTAGACATCAACGTTGATCCAAGGGCATTAGGCAAATACAAAGCTAAGTGGTCGCCGAGATTGACGAGTGGCTGGAACTATTCATGATTTATTCAGCGGTTAGGGCCCGCAGGTTCCATGTGGAAGGCCATGTGTTAAAATCCTACATAAAACATGTTAAACCAATCGCACAACGGAAAGGGTCGGATGTGGCAATAGAATATGATGGCCAGTTCCGCCTACAGAAGTTTCCGAGGGGGTATGAAGAATACCAGTCATATTGTGAGAGTAAAATGAAACGTGTCCAAAAGCCCTTTCGAGCAGGCAGACGTGGCGAAAATGTGCCCCGTTTTTGTTTTGCCTTCAATAAAGACAACTGTTCACGACAACATTGCCTTTACAGTCACCTATGCTCCAAATGTAAAAGACCTGGCCATGGTCTCTCAACCTGTAGAGTCCAGAGTAAAAAGCCACATCAACCAACAAAGTCTGAACCTGCAAAATACAGGTCATGTCCTACCTACACCTGTCGAACACAAGGTCCTCGAATGTATGTTAACAGGTTATGATTGCAGATCAAAGACCGCTCTCATCTTGGGTTTTAAATATGACTTTAAGATAAATTCATCCATTGAAACCGATACCCGGAAAGGTCTTTATGAAAATCACAAATTTGTCAATGACAATTTATCCTTCCTATAGACTAAGCTTGACAAAGAGAAAGCACTTGGTAGAATTGCTGGTCCCTACCAGAATCCCCCTCTATCCAACATTATTTTCTCACCTTTAGGTTTAGGGTTAAATGAGCCAGGGGATTTTCGTTTCATTCATGATTTAAGCTACCCCAAAGAAAATTCAGTCAATTCTCACATTGCTTCAGAATGTTCATCCGTTTCATTCGAGATGCTTGATGATTGTATTCGCATTATGTTGGAATTGGGAAAAGGGTGTTGAGTAGCTAAAGCAGATCTTTTCAGGATCATTCCCATTTCTCCCCTTGATTATCGCCTACTAGGTTTCAAGTTTAAAGGACAATTCTATTTTGACATGTGTCAGCCAATGGGTTGCAGCACGTCGTGTCAGACGTTTGAGTCATTGTCACAAGCAGAGCATTGAATATGTGTACATAAAGCAAAGATTTTGCACATCAGCCACATTATTGATGACTATATCTTTTTCGGAAAGACAATTTCACGTTGTCAGTTATATTTGGACAGGTTTTTTGAAATCTGACATATGATTCCCATTAAACACTCCAAAACGGTTTTACCCACTACCAAATTGTTCACGGAATTGAAGCACATTCAGTAGCACAGACAGTTAAGCTTCCCCAGGATAAACTGTCAGCGCTTCGTGCCGAGGTTATTGCAACACAAAAACGCTTCACTTCGTGAGGCCCAGTCCTTGGTTGGGTCTCTCCAGTATTCCTGCCGAGTCATTTCGCATAGAACAACATTTTATCGTCGCCTCATCAACCTAACTCTGCAGTGGTGGATGTGCTAAACAAGCAAACAGCAAGAGATGTTGGTTGATGGATCTTATTCGAGAGTTGTCTTGTACATGTGCTCAACAAGCAAACAGCAAGAGATGTTGGCTGATGGATCTTATTCGAGAGTTGTCTTGTACATGTGCTAAACAAGCAAACAGAAAGAGATGTTAGCTGATGGATTTTATTCGAGAGTTGTCTTGTACATGTGCTAAACAAGCAAACAGCAAGATATGTTAGCTTGATGGATCGTATTCGAGAGTTGTCTTGTACATGTGCTCAACAAGCAAACAGCAAGAGATGTTAGCTGATGGATCGTATTCGAGAGTTGTCTTGTACATGTGCTAAACAAGCAAACAGCAAGAGATGTTGGCTTATGGATCGTATTCGAGAGTTGTCTTGTACATGTGCTAAACAAGCAAACAGCAAGATATGTTAGCTGATGGATCGTATTCGAGAGTTGTCTTGTACATGTGCTAAACAAGCAAACAGCAAGAGATGTTGGCTGATGGATCTTATTCGAGAGTTGTCTTGTACATGTGCTCAACAAGCAAACAGCAAGAGATGTTAGCTGATGGATCGTATTCGAGAGTTGTCTTGTACATGTGCTCAACAAGCAAACAGCAAGAGATGTTGGCTGATGGATCTTATTCGAGAGTTGTCTTGTACATGTGCTCAACAAGCAAACAGCAAGAGATGTTAGCTGATGGATCGTATTCGAGAGTTGTCTTGTACATGTGCTAAACAAGCAAACAGCAAGAGATGTTAGCTGATGGATCGTATTCGAGAGTTGTCTTGTACATGTGCTCAACAAGCAAACAGCAAGAGATGTTAGCTGATGGATCGTATTCGAGAGTTGTCTTGTACATGTGCTCAACAAGCAAACAGCAAGAGATGTTAGCTTGATGGATCTTATTCGAGAGTTGTCTTGTACATGTGCTCAACAAGCAAACAGCAAGATATGTTAGCTGATGGATCGTATTCGAGAGTTGTCTTGTACATGTGCTCAACAAGCAAACAGCAAGAGATGTTGGCTGATGGATCGTATTCGAGAGTTGTCTTGTACATGTGCTCAACAAGCAAACAGCAAGAGATGTTAGCTGATGGATCGTATTCGAGAGTTGTCTTGTACATGTGCTCAACAAGCAAACAGCAAGATATGTTAGCTGATGGATCTTATTCGAGAGTTGTCTTGTACATGTGCTAAACAAGCAAACAGAAAGAGATGTTAGCTGATGGATCTTATTCGAGAGTTGTCTTGTACATGTGCTAAACAAGCAAATAGCAAGAGATGTTGGCTGATGGATCGTATTCGAGAGTTGTCTTGTACATGTGCTCAACAAGCAAACAGCAAGAGATGTTGGCTGATGGATCTTATTCGAGAGTTGTCTTGTACATGTCGCACAACATTTGCTTTCGAGCAAAATACATTCCGGCTAAGAGGATTGATAGCAGATCATATCTCTCGGTTACAGGAAGTCAGGGCAAGGGTAGTGTAACCAACACTTGCTCCAGACAAGGTGCCACTTCGTACTCATTGGCTGCCTTGGGGAAAGCATCAATAGCTACTATTGATCTGGCCAATACCACACGCACTAGAGCAAGGTATCGCAGCAACTGGCGACATTTTGTGAATTTCTGTCGACACTTTAAATAAAGCAAGCAGCAATTTCTCCCTGCTTCTCCCTATCTTGTTAGATGTTTCTGTGAAGCATTTTGCAAGCAAGGAAAGTCACCAAGTAAAATTCGTACATGTTTAGCGGCTAATTCGGATGTCCATAAATCAATTGATCCAACATCCAACTACCTTGTCACTAAACACAGGCGTGTTGTTGCTACACTCACAGTCCGAATATAGATATGCGTAGTCCTCTTTCTACACATGATTTGAAGAAATTAGTTAAGGCACTGTCAGCAACTGGGTGCACTTCTTTCACTCTCGCTTTGCTCAAAGCCATGTTCGCATTAATGTTCTTTGCTTTTCTCCGGAACAGTGAGGTAACAAAAGGGGAAAATAATGTTAACATGAGTCAGTGTCGTGTAACAAAATCAATGATCAAACTCACTTTTTGTCCTATAAACACAGTACAGGCCGCCCTTTCAAATTCGACATTCAACCCACAGGTGGCAGCACATGTCCCCACAGGTTGCTGAAAGAGTATGTAAAATTACGGGGCCGTGATGGTGGGCCATTGTTCAGGTTTTCGGACAAGCTTCCTATGTCTCGGTCATATTTCTCTAGCATGTTGAAGAAGGCGGCAACAGCTGCAAAGCTGGACGCTAAACAGATCTCACCTCATTCCGTTCGCATTGGTGCCACAACTTGGGATGTGAAAAGGGGGTTCAGCACCGAGCAAATTAAGGCAATGGGTCGATGACGCTCCACCTCATTTAATAGTTACATTATAATTAAATAATTTGCTTCACCAATAAAGAAACCATAATTGAATTCTCACTGTTGCATTTTGTCTGCCAAAAAAATATTGTGTTGTTTCAGGGCGGCTCGTCTGGTGGTTGGACCTGGCGCTGCTCGTGAGGCGGGAGGTGCTTGGTCCAGCTGATCGTGAGGCGGGAGGTGCTTGGTCCAGCTGATCATGTGACGGGAGGTGCTTGGTGCAGCTGCTCGTGAGGCGGGAGGTGCTTGGTGCAGCTGCTCGTGAGGCGGGAGGTGCTTGATCCAGCTGCTCGTGAGGCGGGAGGTGCTTGGTCCAGCTGCTTGTGAAGTTGGAGGTGATTGGTCCAGCTGATCGTGTTGTGCTATCCCTGGACTATGTTCTCAGTTGTGTCTTTCAACACATATGTGCAGGAAGTGTGACCGTTTAACGCATGTTGTTTAACATGGGAACACTAATTGTTTAATTATGCCTGGCGCTTCGCCTGGGGTGGGGTGGTCTCCCTCGTACCGTGGGAGGTGGGGGATCGAGTACCCCAGCCTTTCTGTTTGTACATGTATGTGTATGGCTATTCAACTTGGTAATTTCACCCCTACTATGGCACTTGTAACCAATTGTGATTGTCACTCCTATGTAGGGGCTCTTCGGCATTCCATGCCTGTGATTACTGTATTAAATAAATGGATTGCCATTTTCTCACTCATACGTGTTTTCAGTTATGACTGATATGTACAGAAACTAGCTCAGGCTCCACACCAGTTTATGATATCATTAAGAACATG
>OY759268.1:36788100-36903100 GCA_963662155.1 Lamellibrachia columna
CATAACAACATGCGACAGGATAATTACCTCGTTCAGAATAAATAAGAAAACTCTGACCGTAACCATAACCTTGTGCATATCATTCCGCCGTATTAATAATTTCACATGCATAGCTTTATTAACCTTGCAGTTCGTTATATGTCTGTGTCTATGTCTGAATAAAATAACGCATCGCCTAGCATTACGAAATATATAGCGAATGGGGACGCCCACGGTGACAACTCGACCGGCAAGGGTCGAATCCATTTTGTATACTTAGTGGTGTCCAGGTTCTTGCGGCAACATTGTATGCGCGGATGCTATAGTGATTCATCCCAAAACTGGCTTCAAGTTGTCAGTCACTGGCCTATCGGAAAAAATATTACATGCTCATGTATGTAGTAGGGATAATAATGTACACACTGCCTAAAAACTCACGGTAGACAAAATTAATAATTGGCCGCATTCTGCAAAACACACATGGCCAACGGGCTGTGTTGTTAGTTTCCGTCTCATGTTGCATTCCCGGCAATCATCTGATGATGTTCCCGAATGAAAACATATCTACAATCGACGCATGAACTACGAAATTGCAATTGAAGAACAATTATGATCTGATTCATCTGATCATAATATGTTTTGAGTGGTATGTATTCAACTAATTATCCAGAATTAGAAACGCACATTCAGGCTTTGTTTGCAAATTGTCTTTGGATTACTCGTATTTTATGACATTACTTTTATGTTACGCCATATACAGTCTGATTTGTGAACATAAGAATATTGGTATCTGAACAACGTTAGTACGTACATAATACTCCCTTCCCCGAACAAGAAAGCACATTCCCTTCCTGACTACACGTATTCAAGCCCCAACAACACTGACGTGTTGGTTGTCTTATTGACTTGCGTGTGTATGTGTATTTTACAGGTTGTTAAATGCAAGCTCCAAAAACAACCAGTGATTAAATGACAATTTACAATATTCATGGCGAGCGTGAATCCCGAGTGACTGCGAAACACTGGATACGAAACCATTTAAACAAAACAGCTACCGGCGTGGCAAGGAATCGCTATAAAGGAAGGATTTATTTACTGCTAAGTAACACCGCGGATGATGAGTGTTAAGAGACAGAACAGTGACTTAGCTGATAGGGAGAAACAATTGTGATATAGAAACACACTTTGCTAAACAAATTGTGCCGTAACACATTTGTTTATGTTGAATAAAAAATCCACATTGGTAATAAATTATATATGAATGTACAACACGTGTATCATAACAATAATGTACAAAAACAAAGAGTACACATGACAACAAGGCACAACAACATGTTCATCATTACGACGATTATCCGTGTGACAGTGGTGTGTACACACGACATAACTGCGACCTGATATATATTTCACGACATTTCGTCGATTATGTCATGCGAAGTCGTTTTCTTTAGCATTGGTTACATTGCATGTGCAATAGGTCTGATAGGAAATACGTTCACGCTTGCTATACTGCAAAGTGCACCTGCGGCAACGTGGGCACGTACCTTCTTAACGTACCTTCTTAACGTGGGCACGTACCTTCTTAAGGCTCTTGCACTAACGGACAATTCGTTTCTTGCAATGTCTGTCTGTATGTATGTATGTATGTATGTATGTATGTATGTATGTATGTATGTATGTATGTATGTATGTATGTATGTATGTATGTATCATGTATGTATGTATGTATGTATGTATGTATGTATGTATCATGTATGTATGTATGTATGTATGTATGTATGCATGTGTATGTATGTATGTATGTATGTATGTCTGTATGCATATATGTATGAATGTATGTATGCATATATGTATGTGTGTATGTATGTATGCATGTGTGTATGTATGTGTGTATGTGTGTATGTATGTATGTATGTATGCATGTATGTATGTATGTATGTATGTATGTATGTATGTATGTATGCATGTGTGTGTTTGTATGCATGTATGTATGTATGTATGTATGTATGTATGTATGTATGTATGTATGCATATATGTATGTATGTATGTATGTATGCATATATGGATGTGTGTATGTATGTATGCATGTATGCATGTATGTATGTATGTATGTGTGTATGTATGTATGTATGTATGTGTGTATGTATGTATGTATGCATATATGGATGTGTGTATGTATGTATGTATGCATGTATGTATGTATGTATATATGTATGTATGTATGCATGCATGTATGCATGTATGCATGTATGTATGTATGTATGTGTGTATGTATGTATGTATGTATGTATGTATGTGTGTGTGTATGTATGTATGTATGTATGTGTGTATCCCGCGCCTCTTTGAGTACCGCTATGTGCTGCATAATGTGACAATAGTTGGCCACAATAACATGACCTGATGGTATGAGAAGTGGACGAATATGGGGATCTCATCTGTTCATTTGTAGAACATTCTCTATGAAAACATATCTTATGGTCTGTTCGTTTTCCTATTGCCGCTGACAAATGTGTGAGGTTAATTTCATTTAATTGGAGAATGTCTGAGTTAATTGTAATTTATTTAGTTGTATGTCCAAATTAATTAATTATTCCATGTCTGATACAGAGCTACCTGGATAACAGGAAAACTGCTTATACATTATGTATGTATGAACAAATATATTTCCAACAAAGTTACACATTTATGTTATAAGTCAACAATGCTGTTCAGAATTGATTGCATCAAATAATGTTACTGATATGTAATAAGCACAATAATTCCATCAATGTATATAAACCCTGTAGTGCTCTACATAGCTAAAACTGGTTCACGCATGTCTAAAAACCGTTCAAAGCAAAGCACGACACATACATAGCGAGTAAGCGTGTCTACATAGCTAAATGCAACACATTCATAACTAGAAGTGTTATACACATAGTGCCACTTTTTGTCACAGTAATACATTCGTTGTGACATACTTTGCGAATATGTATAAAATGTCATTAACTAACAAAATTACGGACATATGTGAATGTAGGGGCGTTGTATGGAGTTGTTCTTAGGGACAGTCAGACGGAGGTAAATGGTGGAAGTGGTGACCAGTACTGGACGAAAAGTCCACGGTTGGCATATGCTATGATGACAGCGCTGTGTATTCCACGGGAAGAATACCTAAACGCGCTACTACAGAGTGAATGTGTTACACACTTATAAAATGCGAACATACGTGGAAAAAAATTATATATATATATAAATATATATATATATATATATATATATATATATATATATATATATATATATATATATATATACATACATATATACATAGTCATTATATTACAGTTTGTTTTCATATCGAAACGTTTATTCACCCGTAATGACTTTCGCCTTCTTCACAAGACGGCTTATTCGGTAAGAATGCCGTAGTTTATGTCGTATGATCAGATTGGTAACTTTTTATAATGGGTGACTAATAATGTGCAGGGTAATTAACGACATTATTTGTTTCATCTCATTAGCGGCAGGTATAAAAGCTGTGACAAAGACGATACAAGATATTTCTGGAGCACACACGGAATAATGACATATATGAATGGTGATTATATCTGGCGACGTCAATTTTGTATAGACCTGCAGCCGCGATCGATTAATTGCTAGGAATAACGTACACTCGGACACATACAAAGTCACGCGAAATCTATGTGCGTACGCAAGTTGCATTTGAACTCTACTTTCGTGTTTGTGCTACATTTACCTAATTGGGCGATCATGCCAACGACCTGATCGGCAGGGGCCGCGTCCATTTCGTATACTTAGGGGTGTTCAGGTTCTTGCGGCTACATCGTCTGTGTGGATGCTGTAATGAATCATCCACAAACTGGTTTTAAGTTGTTAGTCATTGCCAAGGCTTATCCAAATTAATATTGGTTCACTGTTACATGCTCACAATTGTCAGGGTAGGAAGGAAAGTAGATGGGTGGGAAGGTAGGTAGGTCGGTAGATAAGTTGGTAGGTAGGTAGGTAGGTAGGCAGGCAAGTAGGTTAGTAGTAAGTACCGATTTTCATTATTTTAATATGTTATGGTGGAAATTACTGGTAGGCTAAGAAGGTATTTGATTATTTTCTTCTTCATAGGGTTTTCTCACCCAGCTTGTCTCAACATTTAACACAACGAATACTGGTTGAACTTATATCATACGTTGCCGTAATGTAGTTATAAGTGAACTTCCGCATTAAAGTGTGAGGGGGTGACAGGTAGTGGGTGGTCCGAGGTTGGTTCTAACAATTGGTGGGAGGTGCGATTGGTGTGAGGTGGAGTCTCTATATGCGTGAAACCCCTGCCACACACACTAATTCGCGGCCTTCACCTTGCTTTGCTCTAGTTATTTTCCACCAGCGGGCGTGTCGACTCGTTCTTGTACGTATGTACTATTCAAACATTACAGGTGTCTCCCTGTCCTATTAAGTTATTACTGTTCTAAGACATTTCAATTACATCGCGTTTGTTTTTGAATAAAAAGTGTCTTTACAGACAACTGTGTTGCTCTTGACATTCAAAGAGGTCCACGTGTGGGGGAATTCGCGGCTGCCGGCCCCTGGCCTAGGCCTGGGAAATTTTCTCAACTAATCAGGGGTTGCAGTAAACAATTTGAGACCTGTGGCGAAACATCACGGAACATGGTTAATCGAGGCTATTTTTTCAAACACTTAATAAATACCGCCGTACACTTACTACATACCACCGTACACTTACTTCGTACCGCCGTACACTTACTACATACCCCCGTACACTTACTAAGTACCGCCGTACATTTAATACATACCGCCGTACACTTACTACATACCGCCTTACATTTAATACATACCACCGTACACTTACTACACACCGCCTTACATTTATTACATACCACCGTACACTTACTACATACCGCCGCACACTTACTACATACCGCCGCACACTTACTACATACCACCGTACAATTACTACATATCGCCGTACACTTACTACATACCGCCGCACAATTACTGCATACCGCCGTACACTTGCTACGTACCGCCGTACACTTACTACATACCGCCGTACACTTACTGCATACCGCCGTACACTTACTGCATACCGCCGTACAATTACTACATACCGCCGTACACTTGCTACGTACCGCCGTACACTTACTACATACCGCCTTACACTTGCAACGTACCGCCGTACACTTACTACATACCGCCGCACACTTACTACATACCGCCGTACACTTAATACCTACCGCCGTACACTTCCTACATACCGCCGTACACTTACTATATACCGCCGTACACTTAATACATACAGCCGTACACTTATTACCTACCGCCGTACATTTACACCGTACCGCCGTACGCTTACTACATACCGCCGTACACTTACTACATACCGCCGTACACTTATTACCTACCGCCGTACACTTACTATGTACCGCCGTACACTTACTACATACCGCCGTGCACTTACTGCATACCGCCGTACACTTACTACATACCGCCGTGCACTTACTACATACCGCCGTACACTTACTACGTACCGCCGTACGCTTACTACATACAGCCGTACACTTACTACGTACCGCCGTACGCTTACTACATACCGCCGTACACTTACTACATACCGCCGTACACTTACTACGTACCGCCGTACGCTTACTACATACCGCCGTACACTTACTACATACCGCCGTACACTTATTACATACCGCCGTACACTTACTACGTACCGCCGTACACTTACTACATACCGCCGTGCACTTACTGCATACCGCCGTACACTTACTACATACCGCCGTGCACTTACTACATACCGCCGTACACTTACTATGTACCGCCGTACGCTTACTACATACCGCCGTACACTTACTACATACCGCCGTACACTTACTGTATACCGCCGTACGCTTACTACATACCGCCGTACACTTACTACATACCGCCGTACACTTACTGCATACCGCCGTACACGTTTTAATATATAAATTAATTAAACGTTCACAGTTTTAAGCAGTGTACTTTCCCATTGTGCGCTAGTGTGAGTGGGTGCGGGTTAGTGTGTCAGGAAGTTGTAAGCGGAAGGTTGGTCCTAAAATTCGTGGTAAATGGGAAGTGCAACTGGTGGGAGGTGGACTCTTAAAATTGGGAGTGGGAGGTTGTCCCCCAAAAAATTGGTTGAACTTATCTCAAAAGTAGCCGTAATGTAGCTTAAGTTAAATTGAACTTTCCCATTAAACGTTATTATGAGAGGGTGGCAGGTAATGGGTGGTAGCAGGTTGGTCCTAAAATTTGGTGGTAGGTGGGATTGGTGGGAGGTGGGATTCGTGGGAGGTAGGATTGGTGGAATGTGGGATTGGTGAAAAGTTGGAGGTGGGATCGGTGGGAGGTCGGATTGGATGGTAGGTGGGATTGTTATGAGGTGGTATTGGTGGGAGGTGGGATTGGTGGGAGGTGTATTCGCAACACGCGTGAAACCCCTGCCACACACCCTCTGGTATAATTCGCGGCTTTCACCACGCTTTGCATAAGTGATTTTCCACCAGCGGGGGTGTCGACTCGCTCTTGCAAGTAAGAACTACAAAACAAAACTGGTGTTTCCCTTTTAAATTGTTACTGTTCTCATACATTTAAATTACATCGCATTTGTTTTGGAATAAAAAGAATATTCACATACACCATTGTTTGCTATTGACATTCACTGAGGTCCACGGGTGGGGGAATTCGCGGCTGCCGGCCCCTGGCCCAGGTCTGGGGAACTTTCTCGCGCATAAGAACCGACCAGGGGTTGCAGTAAACGATTTGAGATTTGTGGCGAAAACCTGAGGGAACGTGGATAATCGAGGCTATTTTGACAAGCACTTTGTACATACTGCCGTACAATTTGTAAAAGAAAAATGAATTAAATGTTCCCAGTTTACATATTTATAATATTTACTTTTCACAGCACATATTGATTGTCTATTTAACGAAGATGTGTACTTTCAATGTGGTTTGTCCACGGGTGCCCCACGTGGATAATCATCAATTTAAAGAATAAATGGTGTTTTTGTCCCGTGTTCGAGCCGTCAGTTATGCTCTGGGGAGTGTTAACGAATCGTCTTTTTAAAGTCGCCGTCCGCAACGCTGCTCTGGAAGCGAGACGGCGACAACGCCTAGTCCACTCGGCGGCGCCACTGGAAGCGAGACGGCGACAACGCCTAGTCCGCACGGCGGCGCCACTGTATAAGCCGATCATCCACCGCCACCGCAACGTAGTTATGCTAGGCGCACATAGCTAAACTTTTGTTGCGAGTAGTCGGCTTAATTGACTTAAAACTGAGCAGTCGTGTACGTTGGTCCGTTACTCAACAAAACTCGAATCGCCTGTTGACTTGACTGTCACGATAGTTGTTGAACAGGTTCGAAAATTGAATCACGGCAATGTTGTGTAATGTGCGTCGTTCTACGACAATATGTCTCTCAGAGTCGGTCAGAATCTTAAGTTGACAGGACGATTAATTTTAACTACCAGGAGTGAATAAATAGGGATATTATGTTATAAATACAATAATGTACTTGTTTTCAGGAATGTATTCATGATATTGGAAAGGTGGTACAAGGCAGCAGCTTAACACTGGATATAAACAATTAGGTTGTGAATTGTGTGGTACGTGTATCAAAGAGTGTCGTTATAGGTGTACATTGTGTGGTACGTGTATCAAAGAGTGTCGTTATAGGTGTGCATTGTGTGATACGTGTATCAAAGAGTGTCGTTATAGGTCTGCATTGTGTGGTACGTGTATCAAATAGTGTCGTTATAGGTGTGGATTGTGTGGTACGTGTATCAAAGAGTGTCGTTATAGGTGTGCATTGTGTGGTACGTGTATCAAAGAGTGTCGTTATAGGTGTACATTGTGTGGTACGTGTATCAAAGAGTGTCGTTATAGGTGTGCATTGTGTGATACGTGTATCAAAGAGTGTCGTTATAGGTCTGCATTGTGTGGTACGTGTATCAAATAGTGTCGTTATAGGTGTGGATTGTGTGGTACGTGTATCAAAGAGTGTCGTTATAGGTGTGCATTGTGTGGTACGTGTATCAAAGAGTGTCGTTATAGGTGTGCATTGTGTGGTACGTGTATCAAAGAGTGTCGTTATAGGTGTGCATTGTGTGGTACGTGTATCAAAGAGTGTCGTTATAGGTGTGCATTGTGTGGTACGTGTATCAAAGAGTGTCGTTATAGGTGTGCATTGTGTGGTACGTGTATCAAAGAGTGTCGTTATAGGTGTGCATTGTGTGGTACGTGTATCAAAGAGGGTCGATATAGGTGTGCATTGTGTGGTACGCGTATCAAAGAGTGTCGTTATAGGTACGCACGAAGAAAAAAAATAAAGTTTTGACATGAATTATCACTCTTATTTTTTTATTAATACTAGCAATGGACGCCCAAAAGCCACAGTTGCCGTGTTCCTTAAACAAGGGCGCTACAGTGATGCATGACATTACAGGGAGCGAGGATAGTACAATATATCCGTGATATGGTGCCATCATTTCTTCATCATTTCTTCATCACTTGTATAATCAATTTGCACTTTCCATTGAGACAAATTCACTTGGTTAACTGTAACAGGAAATGTACTCTGAAGCTAACTCATCATGTAAGGTTGTTAGTTTATACGAAGCAATCGAACTTGAACAATTATATTGACACATTTGTGACAACAAAATAATACGTATTTGCAATTTGGCACCGTGTTCGTACGGCATGCCACTAACCAACTTTAGTCCGGGATGGGGTGGCACAAAACCAAACAACTTTAAACAACTTTAGTCCGGGATGGGGTAGCACAAAACTGAACATCTTTAAACAACTTTAGTCCGGGATGAGATGGCATACAACCGAACATCTTTAAACAACTTTAGTCCGCGATGAGATGGCATACAACCGAACATCTTTAAACAACTTTATTCCGGGACGGGATGGCATACAACCGAACATATTTAAACAACTTTATTCCGGGATGAGATAACATACAACCGAACATCTTTGAACAACTTTAGTCTAGGATGGGATGGCACACAACCGAACATTTTTAAACAACTTTATTCCGGGATGAGATGGCATACAACCGAACATATTTAAACAAATTTAGTCCGGGATGGGGTGGCATACAACGAAACATAATTAATGTATTTCGGTTTGCTTCAATCGCTGTTCCATGTTGTAAACTTATCGTTTAATAAATAGTATATTCCAGATCATCTAAACATTGCCAATATAGTTCCCATTTTCAAGAATTATTATGCTCCACTAATAAAAAAATGTATAGACACATTTCTAGTTAGCCAGCATTCTCAACATTTCGGAAGACTAATATATAATATATTAAATAAATATATTAATAAAAGCGTAACATACTGTATAATTTGTATTAAGAAAATACATTATTATATTAAGAAAATTAACATACTATGGAATCAGAGAAAATCATCAACTGAACGCGTTGTGAAGAGCCTACCACTGTTACTTTACTTTCCCAATGAGTCCTCACACCGATGTAACAATAACAACACGTTGTGAAGAGCCGACCACTGTTACTTTACTTTCCCAATGAGTCCTCACACCGATGTAACAATAACAACACGTTGTGAAGAGTCTGCCACTGTTACTTTACTTTTCCAATGAGTCCTCACACCGATGTAACAATAACAACACGTTGTGAAGAGTCTGCCACTGTTACTTTACTTTTCCAATGAGTCCTCACACCGATGTAACAATAACAACACGTTGTGAAGAGCCTACCACTGTTACTTTACTTTCCCAATGAGTCCTCACACCGATGTAACAATAACAACACGTTGTGAAGAGTCTGCCACTGTTACTTTACTTTCCCAATGAGTCCTCACACCGATGTAACAATAACAACGCGTTGTGAAGAGCCTACCACTGTTACTTTACTTTCCCAATGAATCCTCACACCGATGTAACAATAACAACGCGTTGTGAAGAGTCTGCCACTGTTAGTTTACTTTCCCAATGAGTCCTCACACCGATGTAACAATAACAACACGTTGTGAAGAGTCTGCCACTGTTACTTTACTTTCCCAATGAGTCCTCACACCGATGTAACAATAACAACACGTTGTGAAGAGCCTACCACTGTTACTTTACTTTCCCAATGAGTCCTCCCACCGATGTAACAATAACAACACGTTGTGAAGAGCCTACCACTGTTACTTTACTTTCCCAATGAGTCCTCACACCGATGTAACAATAACAACACGTTGTGAAGAGCCTACCACTGTTACTTTACTTTCCCAATGAGTCCTCACACCGATGTAACAATAACAACACGTTGTGAAGAGCCTACCACTATTACTTTACTTTCCCAATGAGTCCTCACACCGATGTAACAATAACAACACGTTGTGAAGAGCCTACCACTGTTACTTTACTTTCCCAATGAGTCCTCACACCGATGTAACAATAACAACACGTTGTGAAGAGCCTACCACTGTTACTTTACTTTCCCAATGAGTCCTCACACCGATGTAACAATAACAACACGTTGTGAAGAGCCTACCACTGTTACTTTACTTTCCCAATGAGTCCTCACACCGATGTAACAATAACAACACGTTGTGAAGAGCCTACCACTGTTACTTTACTTTCCCAATGAGTCCTCACACCGATGTAACAATAACAACACGTTGTGAAGAGCCTACCACTGTTACTTTACTTTCCCAATGAGTCCTCACACCGATGTAACAATAACAACACGTTGTGAAGAGCCTACCACTGTTACTTTACTTTCCCAATGAGTCCTCACACCGATGTAACAATAACAACACGTTGTGAAGAGCCTACCACTATTACTTTACTTTCCCAATGAGTCCTCACACCGATGTAACAATAACAACACGTTGTGAAGAGCCTACCACTGTTACTTTACTTTCCCAATGAGTCCTCACACCGATGTAACAATAACAACACGTTGTGAAGAGTCTGCCACTGTTACTTTACTTTCCCAATGAGTCCTCACACCGATGTAACAATAACAACACGTTGTGAAGAGCCTACCACTGTTACTTTACTTTCCCAATGAGTCCTCCCACCGATGTAACAATAACAACACGTTGTGAAGAGCCTACCACTGTTACTTTACTTTCCCAATGAGTCCTCACACCGATGTAACAATAACAACACGTTGTGAAGAGCCTACCACTGTTACTTTACTTTCCCAATGAGTCCTCACACCGATGTAACAATAACAACACGTTGTGAAGAGCCTACCACTATTACTTTACTTTCCCAATGAGTCCTCACACCGATGTAACAATAACAACACGTTGTGAAGAGCCTACCACTGTTACTTTACTTTCCCAATGAGTCCTCACACCGATGTAACAATAACAACACGTTGTGAAGAGCCTACCACTGTTACTTTACTTTCCCAATGAGTCCTCACACCGATGTAACAATAACAACACGTTGTGAAGAGCCTACCACTGTTACTTTACTTTCCCAATGAGTCCTCACACCGATGTAACAATAACAACACGTTGTGAAGAGCCTACCACTGTTACTTTACTTTCCCAATGAGTCCTCACACCGATGTAACAATAACAACACGTTGTGAAGAGCCTACCACTGTTACTTTACTTTCCCAATGAGTCCTCACACCGATGTAACAATAACAACACGTTGTGAAGAGCCTACCACTGTTACTTTACTTTCCCAATGAGTCCTCACACCGATGTAACAATAACAACACGTTGTGAAGAGCCTACCACTATTACTTTACTTTCCCAATGAGTCCTCACACCGATGTAACAATAACAACACGTTGTGAAGAGCCTACCACTGTTACTTTACTTTCCCAATGAGTCCTCACACCGATGTAACAATAACAACACGTTGTGAAGAGCCTACCACTGTTACTTTACTTTCCCAATGAGTCCTCACACCGATGTAACAATAACAATACGTTGTGAAGAGCCTACCACTGTTACTTTACTTTCCCAATGAGTCCTCACACCGATGTAACAATAACAACACGTTGTGAAGAGCCTACCACTGTTACTTTACTTTCCCAATGAGTCCTCACACCGATGTAACAATAACAACACGTTGTGAAGAGCCTACCACTGTTACTTTACTTTCCCAATGAGTCCTCACACCGATGTAACAATAACAACACGTTGTGAAGAGCCTACCACTGTTACTTTACTTTCCCAATGAGTCCTCACACCGATGTAACAATAACAACACGTTGTGAAGAGTCTGCCACTGTTACTTTACTTTCCCAATGAGTCCTCACACCGATGTAACAATAACAACGCGTTGTGAAGAGCCTACCACTGTTAGTTTACTTTCCCAATGAGTCCTCACACCGATGTAACAATAACAACACGTTGTGAAGAGTCTGCCACTGTTACTTTACTTTCCCAATGAGTCCTCACACCGATGTAACAATAACAACACGTTGTGAAGAGCCTACCACTGTTACTTTACTTTCCCAATGAGTCCTCACACCGATGTAACAATAACAACACGTTGTGAAGAGTCTGCCACTGTTACTTTACTTTCCCAATGAGTCCTCACACCGATGTAACAATAACAACGCGTTGTGAAGAGCCTACCACTGTTAGTTTACTTTCCCAATGAGTCCTCACACCGATGTAACAATAACAACACGTTGTGAAGAGTCTGCCACTGTTACTTTACTTTCCCAATGAGTCCTCACACCGATGTAACAATAACAACACGTTATGAAGAGCCTACCACTGTTACTTTACTTTCCCAATGAGTCCTCACACCGATGTAACAATAACAACACGTTGTGAAGAGCCTACCACTGTTACTTTACTTTCCCAATGAGTCCTCACACCGATGTAACAATAACAACACGTTGTGAAGAGTCTACCACTGTTACTTTACTTTCCCAATGAGTCCTCCCACCGATGTAACAATAACAACACGTTGTGAAGAGTCTACCACTGTTACTTTACTTTCCCAATGAGTCCTCACACCGATGTAACAATAACAACGCGTTCTGAAGAGCCTACCACTGTTACTTTACTTTCCCAATGAGTCTTCACACATATGCTATGTACGTAAAGCTGCCGCCTTATCACATGCTTGTTTATTGTATTCCTACATTTTCCACATAAAAAAATACATATGTTGTGTATTTATGTATAAACACAATAGGGGTATGATACTTGATATCGTTAACGACATGTGAACGCTGCATACAACCTCACATATTCAGGGGAAGATCTAGGTTTGTTGGCAGGGGGGGGAGTCTCAGTCAGTCGTAGCCTTATGTCGTTTTACTGACGAACTGGGAGGGGGGGGGGCGTCACATGTGTCGTTCTACTTATCGAAGGGTTCATATTAGCCGGCTGCGAATACTTCAGTATTTGTATTGACACTTGTTCCGATGTAGGCATATATACGTTGTCCTTTACAGTAATATATGCCACGGACACAGGGGGGTCTTAGACCCCCCTCCATGGCCTTGGGGGTATTTAGACCTGTTTTATACATCACTACTCTAAGTCACTATAACTAAGCTATCCCAGTTAATGCTATACATGTAAACCATACTTTATAGTAATGGCTTATGTGTTCAGCAAATGCATACCTGCTTTACTATTATCACTATTAATATTATAAACCTATTTTTTTAAATAATAATGTATTTGTACTAATGCTTGTGGTACACTTATATTATAGTTTATTATTGCGTGCATTGTTATTTTATTAATGGCTGATATGCTCAATTGTTGCATACGTCCATTATGATGATTTTTCATCATTAATATTATTATTATCTTAATTCGAAATATTTTACACTAGTAATAACGTTTATGGCACGTTAATGTTATATTGTTTTGTGCACTGTTATCAAGAGCTGCATGCTTAATATGTTATCTACCCATACATATGCCCACCTGGCCATACCACTTCACCGACATTCCTTTCATGCCGAAGCGAACGAATTGTCCCGTCGGTGAGACCAAACCATTTTGGTTGCATCCGCTAGCTGTCCAGTTACCGTGCAGTGTAGCGCCAATAAGGAATCGATCGAAGTGTTCGGTGAATGCGGCCATGTGCATAAATATGTGTTGTTGTTGCGGTAAATGGTGTTTACTGCGTAGCACGGCGAATAAAAGTGTTTTCCCATTTCCGTGATCCCGTTTGCTCTTACACCGACCCTGTGTCTGTGATTCCTTTTCCTCCTACAACGACCCTGTGTCCGTGATCCCATTTCCTCCTACAACGACCCTGTGTCCGTGATCCCATTTCCTCCTACAACGACCCTGTGTCCGTGATCCCATTTCCTCCTACAACGACTCTGTGTCCGTGATCCCGTTTTCTTCTGCAGCGAACCCTATGTATGTGATCTCGCTTCTTCCTCCAACGACCCCCTATGTCTGTGATCTCGCTTCCTCTTGCATCGACCCCAATGTATGTGATCTCGCTACATCTTGCAACGACCCCTGTGTCTGTGATCTCGCTTCCTCCTCCAACGACCCCTATATCTGTGATATCGCTTCCTCTTGCAACGACCCCTGTATCTGTGATATCGCTTCCTCTTGCAACGACCCCAGTGTCTGCGATCTCGCTACCTCTTGCAACGACTACTGTGTCTGTGATCTCGCTTCCTCCTCCAACGACCCCTATATCTGTGATCTCGCTACCTCTTGCAACGACCCCTATATCTGTGATATCGCTTCCTCTTGCAACGACCCCTATATCTGTGATATCGCTTCCACCTGCAACGACCCCTATATATGTGATCTCGCTACCTCTTGCAACGACCCCTGTGTCTGTGATCTCGCTTCCTCCTCCAACGACCCCTATATCTGTGATATCGCTACCTCCTGCAACGACCCCTATATCTGTGATATCGCTTCCTCCTGCAACGACCCCTATATATGTGATCTCGCTACCTCTTGCAACGACCCCTCTGTATGTGATTTCGCTTCCTCCTCCAACGACCCCTATATCTGTGATATCGCTTCCTCCTGCAACGACCATTATGTATGTGATATCGCTTCCTCTTGCAACAACCCTGTGTCTGTGATCTCGCCACCTCTTGCAACGACCCCTGTGTCTGTGATATCGCTTCCTCTTGCAACGACCCCTATATCTGTGATATCGCTACCTTTTGCAACGACCCCTGTGTCTGTGATATCGCTACCTTTTGCAACGACCCCTGTGTCTGTGATCTCGCTTCCTCTTTCAACGTCCCCTTTGTGTATCGCTGCCTGGACTAGCTTTATTACTTGTCTCGCTTATTCAACTCTCGCTCGGCTTCGTGAATTCGCCGAGAACAGAGTATATATGCAGAGGCGTGGTCTCGTTGTTACCCACTGTCACCACTCCGTTTTGGGGTTTGGGTTAACTTTACAGTCGAATAGTTGTGTTAATATAATCATGTTTACAAAGTTAATTCGAATTGCATCGTATAAAATTATAAAAGTACACTTATTCTATGAATTAGAAAAATGCCCTGATGAGATCTTGATTAGTCACTTATGTATACCCCCAGAATGTGGGTGCATAAATAATTTCCTTCACAATGAGAACCCACTCTGCATCCAGACTGGCTTGATGCAAATGTCATTCCAATTTACAAGAAAAGTCACCATTCCAAGTTAGAAAACTACCGGCCAGTTAGTTTAACTTCACAAGTATGCAAGGTGATGGAGTTCTTCATTCTGGAATCCATATCTGAACATCTTAAACAACACAAGCTGATACTAGATTCACAACATGGTTTTTGACCAAAAATAAGCTGTCTTAGTAATCTGCTAATATTTCTAGAAGAAGTGACTTCTTATATTGACAAAGGATATCCAGTTGACGTGATCTACTTAGATTTCAGTAAAGCGTTTGATACGGTCCCTCATCGCAGACTCATCTCAAAACTAACCGCTTATGGCATTACAGGCAAGACAAACAGATGGATATAAATTTGGCTAACAGATAGAAGACAAAGAGTGTGCATAAGTGGCGCAGAGTCAGACTGGCAAAAAGTGATCAGTGGTGTACCACAGGGATCAATACTCAGCCCAATGTTATTTGTTATCTTCATAAACGAAATTAACTCAACTGTAGTAAGCTCCCTGGTAAAGTTTGCTAATGACACAAAAACATTGAGGCAAGTTCCTGAAGTTGAATATGCTTTTAATCTCCAGGAAGAAATTCATTCTATGTACAAATGGAGTCAGGAATGGCAGCTACTGTTCAACTTCACTAAATGCAAATGCTTGCACATTGGATACAACAACCAGAACTGTGACTATTTTATGGGAGATGTACGTATATAATCGATATATATAATCGATATATATATATATATATATATATATATATATATATATATATATATATATATATATATATATATATATATATATATATATATATATATATATATATATATATATATATATATATATATATATATAAGTAAGTAAGTAAGTAATATATATATATTTAAGTATGTGTTCTTCTAGGTCTTTTCTATATATATATATATATATATATATATATATATATATATATATAAAAGACCTAGGAGTACACATTCATAAATCACTTAAAGTAAAGGGGCAAGTAAATTACGTAGTCAAGAAAGCAAATAGAATACTAGGGACAATTCGTAGGACCTGCACAGACAAAAGCATGAAAAACATTAAAAACTTATACATCACCTTGGTCCGACCCATCATCGAAAACTGCCAACAGGCATGGTGCCCACATCTTCAGAAAGATATAGACAAATTAGAAAGTGTCCAGAGGAGGGCCACTAAGATGATCACTGGAATCTCTAAGCTCCCATATTATCTGAGATTGCGAAAGTGTCGCCTCCTGTCTTTACAAGATAGGAGGAAAAGGGCTGATATGCTAGATTTTTTCAAATTTATTAATGGATTTACTGAGGTAGACACTAAGAGAATATTCGCGCTAATCCATACCCTCCGTCCACGAAGACACAACAAGTCAATAGTTCGACACCACAGTCGACTAGAGGCGCGCCACAAGTTCTTTTCACAGCGAGTAATCAATACATGAAATACCCTACAAAGCCATTGTGTCAATGCACTAACAGTTAACAATTTCAATACAAAATATCACAATGACTGCCATAACCACTGATTGGCGGGGGGGGGGCTATATATGATCCAGAAGGCTCCAAAACCCTTTCAAGGAATGATTCTAGGTATGAAGATGTGTGTCACAAATGGTTGCGCCAATACGCGGGGTGTGGATAATCGAGATTACGTTATTACGGGTCTTGCCAATACAACAGTTGTGCATGATGGAGAGGGGATAGGTTATCTTGTAAAGTCACCTAACTAATCAGCTCGGTGCTCGTTACACCAGCGCCACAAAAAGCTTTTCATCCCACCAGCCTACATTTCATTTTACGAACTACATTCGAGAAAGATTTGCGGAAGCCTAAATGTGGTCTGACCTATTGATGCCAATCGCAGAGTTAATCCGTCCGGGATATACGACAGAACAGCTGCATCCATCGTGTTGTCGCACGAACCCACCACCCCTAAGTATACTAAATTTTCTCGTCCCCTGCCGATGAAGTCGTCGCCGTGAACGCCCCATTCAGTATATTTCGTCGTGTGTTGCGATGTTACATTTTATTCAAACAGGAATCATGCCTCAGTTACACTTCCTGATGTGCTACATATGAATGTAGGGCACAATAATTTGAGATATGTGTAATTAAAAAAAAATCGTACCATCTGACATAAATGCATTTGAACCAGGTACATTGCAAAAGTTTGTTGGTAGAACATGTTGACAGTGTAACTGTGGATTTTTAGGTGATTTCAATAGGCGGAAGGATTGTTGGCAATTTTTGTGCCACAAAGCACGTAATAATTCATGCAGAAATTGGTAAAAATGTACGGGTGTGGCACGTTCATGCGTTTTAAATGAGGTAGAAGTATGATACTTTGATTAATATCGACCAGTATATCCACGAGATGATGACAACGGCAGGTAAGAAGTTTCAGAATATTTGATGGCCCGTTTTCATATAATCATGCAAATCATTAACATGATCGCCAACGGGAAACGTAACAATAGCCTGAACCCTATTAAATAGGTACCATGGCATCGGAAAGGCGGTAGCCATTTAACAGTCATGGAAGAGGGTTTGCTTGTATCAAGAACATATTGATTAAATGCAAACAATGAGCGTGTACTGTGGACAGGCTGGAAAAAGGAAGAATTGTTAAATATGGAGTTACTAATTGCCGATTCAGATGTGTCTACAGCTGTGCAGTGACAGACTCAGTGACATGCTCCAACATAGAATCACACGAATAAATCAAAACAGCTGCTAACTTGCCTGATATTGCATGCGTTTGACTTATAACATTGTCTGTGTCACGCTAATTAATAGTATATTATTATATATTATATTTTATTTATTCCATCTAGTCAACAAGAGCATTACTTGTTAAGCGCCATTATTATTTTAATTTTGTCGCCGTCTACTTTAGGAGGTATCCTATAACTGATCTACTATATATAAAAAATGTCAAACAAATGTACATTTTAATGTTGTGCTATAACGTCTGATGTGCATCAGCTGATATGTTGCGCTATTTGGTGGTTAGTTAGCTGTCAATAAATACAATATTTTTTTTCATCTGTTAAAATGGCCCGAAAGAGATTTTGTTAAGCTAAAGGTTTAACACAAGCACAGTTTTGTAATGGAAAATTAACGGTTATTTTCATAAATATATATAATCACCACGTCCCAATACTCACTTCATGTTGTTTGATGCAGTTCTTTGAAAGTGTACGGACACAAGGAGATGACCGAATGCAAGCCTAACCGTAGCTAACTCCATATCTAGCTAAATCCATCTCTAACTAACGCCATCTCTAGCTAAACCCTTCCCTAGCTAACCTTAACCACGAATGGGTTTACAGAAGATATAACCATTCCCAAATGTATAGGTTCATTTGAAAAGTTAACAGTTTGCTTGGAAGACAGAGGACATTAACAATCACGAATAGCATGGTACAGACCGGTTGCCAGAATGTTCAAAATGAGGGGGCATGGCGCCAGTTTGTGAGGGAACAGGCAGCTATTTTGCACCAGAACAGTCATTGGTGATATATGTGTTATGTGGCCCAATGTATTGGTAATATTGTGTAATACATGTTTACAGAATAGTTGTATGTTGTTTGTGTCACAGCCACATATCTTTTGAAATAGTCGAAGCCAAATATTCGGCTGTAAGACTTCAGCACCGTCATAGACCTTTATTGTGGCACTTCCAAATCAAGCAGTACGCCATGTACCCTATCAAGTAGATGCATGAAAGCAGTCACACAAACAATACAATTTAACAAGTCTGACACAATGGAGATCACTCAAAATCATGTTAAATATGACAAATCAAGCAGTACGCCGTGTACCATATCAAGTAGATGCATGAAAGCAGTCACACAAACAATACAATTTAACAAGTCTGACACATTGGAGATCACTCAAAATCATGTTAAATATGACAAATCAAGCAGTACGCCGTGTACCATATCAAGTAGATGCATGAAAGCAGTCACATCAACAATACAATTTAACAAGTCTGACACAATGGAGATCACTCAAAATCCTGTTAAATATGACAAATGAAGCAGTACGCCGTGTACCATATCAAGTAGATGCATGAAAGCAGTCACACAAACAATACAATTTAACAAGTCTGACACAATGGAGATCACTCAAAATCCTGTTAAATATGACAAATCAAGCAGTACGCCGTGTACCATATCAAGTAGATGCATGAAAGCAGTCACACAAACAATACAATTTAACAAGTCTGACACAATGGAAATCACTCAAAATCCTGTAAAATATGACAAATCAAGCAGTACGCCGTGTACCATATCAAGTAGATGCATGAAAGCAGTCACATCAACAATACAATTTAACAAGTCTGACACAATGGAAATCACTCAAAATCCTGTTAAATATGACAAATCAAGCAGTACGCCGTGTACCATATTAAGTAGATGCATGAAAGCAGTCACATCAACAATACGATTTAACAAGTCTGACACATTGGAGATCACTCAAAATCCTGTAAAATATGACAAATCAAGCAGTACGCCGTGTACCCTATCAAGTAGATGCATGAAAGCAGTCACACAAACAATACAATTTAACAAGTTTGACACATTGGAAATCACTCAAAATCCTGTTAAATATGACAAATTGTCACTTTTCTGACAAAGTTGCGATATATTTGGTTAACAATCAAGCAATTGTATCAATATTAATTTGAAAATAAGTAGGTGGTATATTTAAAGAGACAGTAAGTAGGTTTCATTGGTTCGAAATGCTATAGAAATCTAGCGTACATGGACTATTATTTATCAAATGTCAAAATTAACCTATAATTAAATAATGTGACTGTTTTTCAGCTAATTTTATTAGCAAGACATTGTTTTGATTTTGCTGTGAAACAAACAATAATGATCTGACAAACAAGAATGCTACATAATGAGTTTATGTTGCCGCTGCTTGATATAAAATTTGGACATTTTCTCAGAAAAAAACTTCCCTGTTTAATAGGGATCATGCCTCAGTTACACTTCCTTGTGCGTTACAGATGAATGTAGGGCAAAGTGTAATTACAAAAAATCATATTATCTAACATAACCGCATTTGAGCCAGGCACTTTTGAAATTTGCTGGTAGAACCTGTTGACAATGTAACTGTACATTTTTAGATGATTTCAATAGGTGGATGGATTTTTGGAAATTTTTCGCCACATGGTACGTGTGCGTAGTAATTCATGCAAAACATTATACAAAAATTACGGGTGTGGCACGTTCAGGCGTTTTAAATAAGTTAGAAGTTCAATACGTTGACTAAGCTAGATAAGCATGTCAACGAAATTATGACAACGGCAGAAAAAAGTGTCATACTTTTTTATGGTCCCGTTTTCTAATAATCGTGTAAAACGTTAATATGGTCGCCAATGGGAAACGTGACAGTAGGCTGAACCCTATTGAGTAGGTACCACGGCAATGGAAATGAGGTAGCCATTTAACAGTCATGAAGGAGGTTTTTTTATCAAGAATATACTGATTAAATGCATGAAAACGTGTGTATATCACCAAACAATGAGTGTATACTGTGGACAGGCTGGACAAAAGGAAGAATTGTTAAATATAGAGTTATTAATGGCCGAATCATAAGTTTTTACAGTTGTGCAGTGACAGAGTATAGGCTCAGTCAACTGGGTCTTACGACCAGTGTGGGGAAGACAACGGGATGAAAGTCAATACCAGATCCTCCGAACCCATATCACTACAGAAAGCGGTACTATTGAGGAAGTACAATATTTCATCTACCTCGCCTTTTATGAACATATACCAAGGTAAATGCATGGTATACCATGGTGTTTTGAAACAGGTAAGCCATGGTAAATCACGGTAAACCATGGTAAATACCATGGCATACCATGGTATACCAAGGTATACCATAGTATACCATGGTATTCTATGGTATCCCATGGTATACTACGGAATACCATGGTATAGTTTCATAAGGGATTTACTTAACTATTTAATCCTCTTGGCCCCGTCAGGAGCATAGGGCGTCAACCATGTTTCTCCACCTCATTCTCTTCTGGGCCAGTGGTTTGGCCTCTTGCCAGGTTGAAAAGAGCAAGGTAGTGTAACCAACTTTATAACTAGTAATATGTAACTATTAAGAAGTTGGTTATTGATCGCAATTGACACACTGCATGTCCATCTCTCCGGTGGGAAGATTATTAAATGATTATCTATTTATTTTAGTGGACAGCGTCCAGCAATGGGAAGTCGTTCCAGTCAGGTCACGTTGTTGTGTCCTCGGAAGGGAATTGACTTGTCGAACTGGATACTTGAGGATTAACATAGATGTACGTTAAGACAATGCCAAACATTAAGAGAATACCTAATTAATATATTAACTTGTGTGTGGGTAGAATCAATAACTGCTGAACTTTGCCGATGTTAACTTGATGTTAATGTGTGTGAAACGTCTGCTATAAAGGCAACTAATCAGATATAGTCTGGGATAACAATGGGAATGGTAGTAGGAGAGCTGGAGGACAGCGGTTGAAGAACTGTAGTAGAGTAGTGGGAGTTTATATGTTGTAATATGTGTGGACTTCGATTAATAAAGCCACATTGTGGTCGAACCTGAGATCTTCTGGTAAAACAATGTGAGTTATTCGTTGTCGCGTCCTGACAGTCCTGAACGAAGTAGGGATATTGTCTTGACGTGACACGATAGCTTGTACAAGGTGATCTCCACTTAACAATATCTTGTAGTATGTAGCATCTCCAGTTGATTTTTGGCCTTCCTTGTCTTCTCTTTCCCTGTGGGTTTTAGTCCAGTGCTTCTTTGGTTGTATTTGTTGGATCTTTGCTAACCTTGTGGCCAATCCAGCTCCATTTTCTCCTGTTGATTGTAGTGCTTATTTTTTCCTTTTTGGTTTTCTTCTAGAGCTCGTTATTTGATATTTTGTTAGGCCACCATACCTTAAGGATATATCGCAGGCGACTGTTCATGAAGGCTTGGAATTTGTTGTTGAGAGACTGAGTAGTTTTCCACGTTTCACAGCCAGTAGAATTGGTTTGACGTTGTTGTTGAAAGCGCGGATCTTGGTGTTTATGTATTGTTGGAAAGAGAGCCACACTGGGCATAGGGTTCTGAAGGCATGGCGAGCTTCATTGATGCGTAGTTCCACATCTTTGTCAGCTCTTCGATTTGTACTGATGTTGCTCCCGCCCTTATGAAAATATACTATGGTAAATGCATGGTATACCATAGTGTTTTGAAACAGGTAAAACATGGTAAATCATGGTAAACCATGGTAAATACCATGGTATACCATTGTATATCATGGTATACTAAGGAATATCATGGTATATTTTCTTAAGGATATCATATGGAATGACATGGTATACCATGGTATTTCGTATATATATTTATATATATATATATATATATATATATATATATATATATATATATATATATATATATATATATATATATATTGTGTATGGTAAATATATGGTATACCATGTTTTATCTTTTACAAAACACCATTTTATTTTACCATGGTTTCCCTGTTTCATAAGGTAGGGTATACTTGGACTGGCTGCATAGTTGCAACCTTTGGACTCCCACCCAGCCAGCACACAGTCATCGGCCCGAGGGGATATCCGTGGCTGGCAGGCGGCAGTGCTCGGCACGCGCTTGCCGATCACAGCCCGCTTGCCAGTCGCAGATGCGTCGCTAGCACTAGTCGGAGGTGATTCATCAGTGCTCGGACCGAGGGAGGCCCGAGTACTGATTTCTGACGCGCGCCGTACGCCTATGATTTATTACTTGTATTCAATTTCGCATGTGATGTAAGGGGGTGTTTAACTCGCGATGACGCACCATGCGGGAAGCGAAAGTAAATTAAAAGAAACTAAAATCCGTATGATCCGTGTAGCTATTCTTACAAACAAATATACAACCAATTACAACTACGTTTGTAAGCTCCATATGCTTACAATGTTCACTGAACATTATTATTGTTAAAATAATCTTTACTGCGAGTCTACCCCAAGCCGCCATCTTTGAATTCCGCTTTTTTATCGTCACAATGTTATGTGCTACTGGCGCGCCACAAGTACGTGTGCGTGTTTACACATTCCTTTAAGAATCTGTGGCTGTATTTTGTAGTATCCAATACATTGATTTTGAGCATTGTATACATTATTTTTGTTCGAAAAGCATAGGAAAATACAACTTTGCACATCGTAATTTTAGGCGCCGAACTCAAAGTCAAAGGCCGTGATTACGTGAACTGGTACAGCCATGTGGCATATACGCATAGCTTAGGGCAGGCTTAGCCTTAGGTCAATACCCAGCCAGCCCGCAGTCATCGGCCCGAGGGCGTATATCAGCGGCTGCTCGACACGCGCTTGCCGATCACAGCCCGCTTACCAGCCGCAGATGCTGCGCCCGCACTCGCGGGAGGTAATTTATCAGTGCTCGGACCGAGGGAGGCCCGAGCACTTTTATATTACGCGCGTTGTACCCTGATGATTTATTACTTGTATTAAATTTCGCATATCATGCAAGGGAATTTTTCCCGAATGGTAATGCACCACGCGGGAAGCGAAATAAAATGAAAAGAAATAAAAATTCGTATGATCCGTGTAGTTACTATCACAACAAATTAACAAACAATGACAACATTTTCTTATTGTAAGGTCCATATGTTTACAATATTCATTGACAATTATCATTATTACATGTTTTTTACTGCTACCCCATACCGCCACATTCGAAGACATCTTAATGTTTACAGTTATAATTTATAAACGTAAACGATTGGCGCGCCGCAAGACAAGGTACATCTTTAGAAATTCATTTGTGAATCTTTGGCTGCATTTTTTATTACCCAGTACATTCATTGTGAGCATTATGCAAATTATTTTTGTTCGCTAAGCATACGAAAGTAGATCTCAGTACTGTCCCTATGTTTATTTGTTGCGAGTAATTTACCAGAATAGAAGCACAACATTATATATTATTATATAATATATCTATAGATTATGTATATTCTGTGAAATCTTCATTTAGTGTTCTGCGCTGCATATCAGTTGCATAATTCGTTATCAATACTTGCATTTATACTATTATAGTTGCGTGTCCTAACTTCGGGAAGCGCCCAATTCCGTGGGCCGTGGCTACTTGGTATTGCATGTGTCTTGACCTCTCAGCCATATAGAGTAGTCATATTTAGGCAGTGTAACATTGTGGTGGTCTATGGTGTAGGGGACTGGCATTGTTTGAGATTAAAGGAACAAAGTGAAAAGTAATGCTTTTAGTAGTATTATTTTGTTGATCAGTTGTGGCATCAGAGTTGTCTGACAAAACAAAGAGAAGGAGGGTTAAGGCCAGAGTGGAAGATGCAATTGTGCAGGCAGTATACTGCAAATAGTGATAGCTCTGAAGGCGTGTCATCAGCTCTTGAATTTGAAACAAGTTTAGTGGTCACATATCTAGTTCCACTTGAACAAGGCATAACTGTTTGTACAGAATCCCACCCTCACCATGATCGTGGAGCATGTCTGTCTACCTGTGAAAACCAATGTTCAGGTGTTGTATCTGAATATGAACTACTTCATGGAAATACTGTGTTTCATGAACACACTTCCAGTGTGAGTCATTGCACAGCTGAAGAAGGTAGTGTTAGTGGACAGGATCAGGATGTGTCTGATGAGGACTGTAACCCATATGTCAGTGAAACTGAGGATGTCAATGAAGATGACAGTGGAAAAGATGATACTGATCATGATGACATAGATGAATATTTGTCTTGTGGACTAGGAGCACGGGCTTCTGATTTTAACATTCCACATTCTGCTGTGTCTTTGTTTTTGGGCATTTTGCGGACATTACATCCACATCTTCCCAAAGATCCCAGAACTCTGCTTGGAACTGCAAGCTCCACAGTTGACACATCAGGTTACGTGGATGCACAGTTGTCAACATACAGCTAAACATTGATGGGCTGCCCTTGTTTAAAGGTTCACTAAGTCAGTTATGGCCAATTCTGGCCAGAGTTGTTACATTTTTCACCACAGACCCATTCATCATTGGCATTTACTGTAGAACAAAAAAACCCTGAAAACAGTGAGGAGTTTCTGCATGAGTTTGTAGCTGAGATGCAGTTGCTAGAAACAAATATACTTTATGTGGATGGTATTTGCAACCCTTTACAGCTTTGCATCGCATGTTTCATTAGTGATACACCAGCAAGGGCATTTGTGAAACAAGTAAAGGGTCATTCAGGTTACCATGGCTGTGATAAGTTTTCACAGAGAGGTGTTTGGAGTGACAAAATGACATTTCCTGATCTTGATGCTCCCGCCAGGACAGATGCAGACTTCAATCATCGCACTAATGCAAGACATCACATTGGTTTCTCCCCATTGCAAACTCTGTATCTGGGAATGGTAAACAAATTTCCATTAGATTTGATGCACTAGGTTTGCCTTGGAGTGGTTCGGCGTCTGCTCTAGCTGTGGTCAAAGAGTCCCATTCACAAGAATGTCAGGATAAGTGCACAGTCTGTTCGTCGCATATCCCAAGAATTAATTAGCTTGCAGAAGTTTATTCCTGTTGAATTTGCCAGGAAATGCAGGTCCCTAGATGAAATGGACAGGTGGAAGACCACAGTGTTCAGACAGTTTCTCTTATACAGTGGACCTGTTGTTCTGAAAGGTGTCTTGTGTGAACAGTTGTACAAGCACTTCTTGTTACTGTTTGTTTGCATTTATTGCCTTGTTAGCCCTGGTTTCTGTGTGAGTCACTGTCAGTATGCAAATAAACTTATCCGTTTGTTTGTTACTCAAGCTGGACAGTTGACCTTGGGACTGATTTTACAGATGGTGATGTTTCAATGACTAAGCGTCCACGACGCAAAAGGTGTGTGATATGTTAAGGGTATAATTTATATTGACTCCTCATCTCACATTGCATTGTGTCTTGAACAATTGGGTTTATATTGTGGTATTTATTGAGTTGACGCAATACAGTTTTCCTAATTGCATTGTCAGATACATACACACACATGTATATATATATATATATATATATATATATATATATATATATATATATATATATATATATATATATATATATATATATATATATATATATATATATATATATATATATATATAAATATATATATATATATATTTATATAGGCATCAGATCATCTTCTGTCTTAACATGGAGAAACGATAACATTTCTTTCCTTTACCTGATCATTGATTATTTGAATTGTTGATTTATTAAAATAGTTATTATTATTATTTTTTTCAACACTGCATGATGATTGCAGGTGACCGGGGAAGCACAGTGCCTCCACCTACAACAGCACCGCCATCACTGCATGCAGCTCGTAAGCGAAACTCTTACAATTATTAAATATACTTTGCTGACACATGATAGTAGCTCTATCACATGCCGTATATGGACAATTTCACAGATGTAGTTACTGAATAAACCTTACAGTCCACCCTCCTTTTATAAGTCTTGGACACTGTTTATGGCTCATTGTGCATAATGCACATGCCTCTAGGGAAGTGTAGTCCAACACCCTCTCCCAGAGTTGTACCCTCCCATGGTGATTAATCATGACAACATTAGTGGCTGGGCAGTGCCTGATATTGACTAGATTAAACACCATAGAACAACAACTAGGGCTAAATGTAATTAAAACTGTATATTCTTTAGTTGTTATTTCACCAGCTGGATGCAAGCATCCCATAACTCATCAAGTCTACCACTGTTTAAGAGCAGCTTATCTGGGTCATCTGACACTCATCTAGTGGACACATTTAGGTCAATGCATCTTCCAAGAAAAGCACATCTAATCAAGTTATATCATACGATGGACAGTCTACCATGTCACAATAGTATGTATAATTATACATTGAAAGCATCACTTTTAAATGGAATAAAATATAATTGTTAAACTTACCAAACCAGCAATTCGTGTTTACTGTAGAATCATGCCTGGCCCACTGGCAAGAGCAGTGCCTCAACCACTGACAACACTTGACCCATGTATTGGGTAAAAATAGATTTAGACAACTTAGATATTTGTATTGAAATAGCAACAAACACAAACAAAGAAAATGCAATTATCACCGGGAGAAATAGGTATAACAATGATAATAAATAAACAAAACATGCTCTTTAAAATATGTTAAATTACATGAGGTGCTGCCACCAAGTGATGTATAATTGAAATAGTGTAGCAGTTCCTGAGCACTGTCTCTAGACTGCTAACTATATATAGTAAGAAAAAGTTACTTCCTTTCGCTATACCTGGTCAGTGGTCATGGGTTATTTCACATTTTTATGTATACATGCTTTTGAAGTGTATGTATCGACGGTGCTTATAATGCTTGCAGATTCCCTGGGAAGTCCACTGGCTTCTTCTCCACCAGCACCGCATACGCTTTGCCATGCACCGCCAAGTCAGGCAACGTGTAAGTAACTATATTTATTACTGGACTGGAAATGTAAGTGGGAAGAGGGCATTTAAGCCACTGAAACTGAGAGAAACAATTTTCAGTAAGTGATCATTTCACTTATAGACACTGTTCATTACACCTGCATTCATCTTTGTAGAAGCTTTATTGGCTCGAGTGAATAAATCTATATACATTTGAGTATGATGACGACACTCGCAAGAAGATAATCACCAGAACAAAGTGATTTCCTTTGGCTACCTGGTAAAGGATTAATTATTAATTTTTTTTTTTAATGTATGCTTATAATGCTTGCAGATGCCCAGAGAAGTCCATTTCCTTCACCACCAGCGCCGTGGTCGCTTTACCATGCACAACCATCTCCATCGAACGTGCATCAGACTCCTCCAGATGAGGCAACTCGAAAGTGACTGTTTATATTTCTGATGAAGGTATACTGATAGTTGTATCCATGTAATGCATTGCGAAAGATTAGCCAACAAATCTACAGATGGCTATCTCTCAATCTGAGGATAGTTAATGATGGCTACCTCTCAATCTGAGGGTAGCTACTGGTGGCTAATGGCTATCTTTCGGTCCAAGGATAGCGATAATAAACAGAAAAACACAATTGTTTTTTCTCACCTCAGATAAATTATTTCTAAATCTTTCTCATATTGAAACCTAGTTTTTTTATGGTACTGATGTGCTCTTTTTTCCACTTTTTCATTGTGTGCATTGTTTTATTTCTAGCTTGGCAAACGAGGATATTCTACATCCTCGAAAAACAAAATAGTGAAATGGCTGAGATGAAGAGGATGCTTTCAAGCCTGATGAAAAAGGTGGCCACTTCAAGGGAGGATTCAGTTCCCACTGGCATCTGAAGAGGCCGTGCAGGCCCTGGAAAAAGATCTAGCAGATAAAGAAACATAAAAGGCTTTGTTGAGTTTGAGGCACTGTACTAGCATAAGTAAGTTTTTTTATGACACTTATTTGTCCATTAATAATTAGTAGGTCAAGGGGAGTTTAAAATTTTGTTTTCTTTCAAAAAGACCAGTATAATGAGAAACGTATAGCATGCTCTCCGTCCTTGCCTCCAGAGGTTCTGGCTACATCAGTACCCCTGGCAGACTGACCTGTTGAAATGTGGAATTTTTAGTTGCTGTGTTAACCAATAGCGGCCGTCACACAGATCTACAGGGCTCACATACAGGATGTTTTCTTTTTTAGTATTACGTTAATTTCTTATATTCCATTCCTTTTGTTTTCTAGAAACATCACTTGGCAGTCATTGGGGGGGAGAAAATTTGAAAGCTGTGACGACTCGCGTCATGAAGACCGTCTTCAGCCAGCAGTTGGCATTGGAATATTGTTGGACTGGAAATGCAAGGGGAAAAGTTCATTTCATCCACTGAAACAGAGAAAAGTGCTTTTCAGTAAGTGATATTTTCACTCAGACATTTTGTGTCAACTTGTTTGTTTAACTTGCATTGCTTTGAATGTATTTCTTCCTCTAATCTTTGTTTATATTTATGAGAATCATGAATGTCATGAGAAGTCACATTTGTGGAACCATCACATGGTGTAGCCAGGGCTGGATCACCAGGAACTCTCAGCCATCAATTCTTTTTTTCAGCTGGGTCCCCCTTTTTGAAATAATGGCTATGCCTGTGCATCAGAAGACAACTTTTATTGCCCTTATCCATCACTATGCTGTCAATATCAAGTCACCTGCATAAAGTTTACTAAAAGTTAATATTGTAACTTCTTTGAAGAAACTAAATTGTTATGTTAATATTTCATATGCTGTCCGAAACAATGAGGTGTAAAAAATGGCACAAATCATGACATAAAGCATGTCATCCAGGAATGGTTTAGAACTGCCTCTGATCGGGATGGTGGAAGGAAGCGCCGAATGGACCGTGCACAGGCGCAGCAGGATATGGCAGGAATAAATTGAAGTGAATGTATTTGAATACATTAATTTAGGTACAAGTAAGATATGATGCTTATTTGTTAAAAATAAATTATACAAATCCATATACGAGTACACAACCTCCAAACGTGTGATACAATGCTAACAATATAAGTATTATAATTGTTTAATTTATTATGCATTAATACTTTAGAATTATATCTTACGTGTAGCTGAATGTAGTAATCAAATAAATTCACTAACGCTATGACATAATGAGAGCAACATCTTATACGTATTGGAAAATTGTACTTTCAGTGTGAAAAAGGATTTTGTAGTTGAGCCCTTTCGGTATGAAAAAAAAATATAAACAACTGTTTAAGTTATTTTATATTTGTATGGGGAAGGATTAGTGATTTAATGTTAATAGGTATAACAAAATACATTGTGAAAGGTATCTTATTTAAAACTGTACAACTCATATTGATTAATAAATTTTAAATGCCATTGTAGTGTCTATTTCAATATACGTTGGACTTGGGTGTTGTTATTATGCTATATATATATATATATATATATATATATATATATATATATATAATTGTACGGGTGATTAATTGCTCATAGGCAGTAAGGCACATTCTGCCAATGAGCGGCCCGCAGGGTGATGCCGATATTGGACCGATACGTTTATGCAGCCCTCGGCCCACCCTCGGCCCGCTCTCGGCCCGATGTAGGTGTGCTGGCTGGGCAGGTGGACATTTGCATATAGAGTAGTGGGCGCTGCATATGTAGTAAAGCAGTCTGTCTACAACAGTAAACATGTGAGCAGCACAATCAACTTATACTCTTGACGTTTTTTTTTTTATTATTATTAACATAAAAGCAAGCAATACCATTACGCCACCCACCCCACCCCCAGTCAAACAAACGCACCCGCACTCTTCATTTATCAACCCACAACTACCAAAAACATTTGTCTTACTAATTTACTTTACGTATTATTCATCCTGCCACATCTTGGTAATGTATGTTGATTGATTTAGGTAACTATGCCACCTGCCCTTCCTTTAGATATTGAAAATGAAACTCGGCCATATGCACACTCACTTAAGGTTCGGCGCTAACTTAAAATCAAGTACCGGTAGCAATACTAAAATGTAATGTTGTCAGCTTTGGAGGATACGCCGTCTTCCTTTTCCATACGTCTGAAAGTACCTCTAGCGATAATAAAATGTAATGCTGTCAGCTTTGGAGGAGTACGCCGTCTTCCCTTTCCAGACATCAGAAAGTACCGGTAGCGATAATAAAATGTAATGTTGTCAGCTTAGGTGGAGTACGCCGTCTTCCCTTTCCAGACATAAAAAAGAATCGGTAGCGATAATACAATGTAAGGCTGTTAGCTTTGGAGGAGTATGCCGTCTTCCCTTTCCAGACATCAGACAGTACCGGTAGCGATAATAAAATATAATGCTGTCAGCTTTAGAGGAGTACGCCGTCTTCCCTTTCCAGACATCAGACAGTACCGGTAGCGATAATAAAATATAATGCTGTCAGCTTTAGAGGAGTACGCCGTCTTCCCTTTCCAGACATCAGAAAGTACCGGTAGCGATAATAAAATGTAATACTGTCAGCTTTGGTGGAATACGCCGTCTTCCCTTTCCAGACATCAGAAAGTACCGGTTCCGATAATGAAATGTAATGCTGTCAGCTTTTGAGGAGTACGCCGTCTTCCCTTTCCAGACACCAGAAAGTACCGGTAGCGATAATAAAATGTAATGCTGTCAGCCTTGGAGGAGTACACTGTCTTCCCTTTCCAGACATCAGAAAGTACCGGTAGCGATACTAAAATGTAATGCTGTCAGCTTTGGAGGAGTATGCTGTCTTCCCTTTCCAGACATCAGAAAGTACCTGTAGCGATAATAATAATATGTAATGCTGTCAGCCTTGGAGGAGTACGCTGTCTTCTCTTTCCAGACATCAAAAAGTACCGGTAGCGATAATAAAATGCAGTGCTGTCAGCTTTGGTGGTGTACGCCGTCTTCCCTTTCCAGATATCAGAAAGAACCTGTAGCGATAATAAAATGTAATGCTGTCAGCCTTGGAGGAGTACGCTGTCTTCCCTTTCCAGACATCAGAAAGTACCTGTAGCAATAATAATATGTAATGCTGTCAGCCTTTGAGGAGTACGCCGTCTTCCCTTTCCAGACATCAGAAAGTACCGGTAGCGAAAATAAAATGCAGTGCTGTCAGCTTTGGTGGAGTACTCCGTCTTTCCTTTCCAGACATCACAAAGTACCGGTAGCGATAATAAAATGCAATGCTGTCAGCTTTGGAGGAGTACGCCGTCTTCCCTTTCCAGACATCAGAAAGTACAAACAAAACAACAACAAAATAAATAATAAGCATTATATAACATTATATATTGATAACATGTTGATGCACCAAAATACCCTTTAGAAGGTAAAGTAGAAACTGACATAAAGAAAGAGATATATTGGAACTGGGCACAGGACTTGTTGCCTTGTAACCGAGAGACGATGACTGAAGGGAGACTTTGGACCCGCATGCAACTAGAATTCCTCTACTGATAAAAAGAACCAATACGCCCTAGCTGGTGGGACTATCTGCTATGTCCTAAATTCGCTACTACCTGCTAGATGCAGTCGCGCTGTGTATTTTATTAGTAGCTGACTGAGAGGTTGTCGTTAAATTAACCGTGTCTATGTTAGCGTGTTGCTTGTGCATCCGTTTACAGGTGACAAAGAAGTAACAAACACGTGTACGTAAGTACATGTAACCAAATATATATACACATGGTGAACTGGTGTAACAATCACATTACCTTGCATGTGTTCATAAATGTGTAACATAAATATCTACGTAAAGTGCTACTATAAAGAAAAACCTTCATGAGTTGGTGGACTACAATACAATACAATACAATATAATACTATACAATACAATAATACTTTATTCGTCGTTGGGTTTACTTTTGTCATCATGCTCTCTGTGTTATTGTTTTATTTAAACTTTGCGTCAATCACAATACCCAGGTAATTGTAAGTATTATCTCTCACCACCTCTTCTACGTTAATACAGACAGGTTTAGGAGGTGTTTGTTTGCGCCTAAAATCAGTACATATATCTTTGTCTAGTCTCTAGTCAACTCACTTGGATCTGGGTCAGATTATTCAAGTGTACCCTGTCAGCTTGCTGCCTGCACCTGTATGCTCACAAGGCGTGACCCCAGCAGGTTTCAAACGTTGAGTTGAAAAGGCAGATTTAATGTGTTTGACCACGTGGTCCCCGGGGTCTATTTTGGTGTGAACCAGTTTGACGGCCTACCGCGTGACTCAACACACGCTTTCATTTTTATTCTGACGTGGGCGTTGACAGAGAGAGCTTAATTCGTGTCGTATGGCGTATAGGCGTTAACAAAGCAGTCTACAAGAAAGAAAGTAGAGTTTTTTCAATGTCATCAGCTAATTAAATATTAGTAAGAGGCATATTTGTTAGTGAAGACTATAGATGTGACTATATGTCGTTGTCCTTGCACTGATGTCACAATTTTCTAGTTAAGGGTGTGGTTGTTACCCTCTCTCAACCAATTAATTCAATGGTTGTTTACATTCACTAAAATATAATTATTTAGCTTCAAGAACTCATAGAGATGTTTACACAGCTGTCCAAACATGCCAGATATGGGATTAATTATATATTAATTATATAATATTAAAATATATTCTTTCGCGATACAACCATAAACCAAAAGTACGAGGCTACACTACCTAGTCCCTTTCTGCTGCTGAGTTCATCTAAGTAATTATATATATATATATATATATATATATATATATATGCAGCACGAGAAACAAAGGTGGTAACGACGGGAGGATGACGGAAGAAAAGCTTCCAATCTGCTGTGATATATATATATATATATATATATATATATATATATACCATTAAAATCGTTTCAAACCTGCAGAACAATGCCTTGACTACACTTATATAGTACTCATTGGTGAGTACAATTCGGTGCAAAGAACACGGACAATTAAAACATCTGTGAGAAATGCCTCCCGAACCATTGCGTGCGGCCCCGAAGAAAATAAAAAGAGGTAGGCAAATATCTTATAATAGTACCATACATAAAACAAGGCATAACATTACTTATGTTATCATTTACGATAACACTGGCTTGCCAAACATCCATAAAAAGAGATATATATATATATATATATATATATAAATATATATAAATATATATATATATATATATATATATATATATATATATATATATATATATATATATATATATATATATATATATATGGGATTTCATGTTTACCTAAACGTGACGTTACATTCGCACACGCGCAGTACCCTGGCTGGCAAAAAACGCAAAACCAGCCGAGCTATCTCTAACAAATGCCTTACGATGCTCGAGCAAATATGAATGACTACTGGGCTAAATACACCAATATTTTAGATCCCAGTGCGAGGGAATGTTACATTAAGAAACTAGAACACGGTGATGGCTTTAGTAAGTTACCAGATCTGTATTTTGTTCAAAACGGCTGGGAGAAAGACCAAGCCTTCGACCAATTAAACGTTGGGCGTTACGCAATCAACAAGCCATACATTTTAGCCGAGAGTTTGTGAAAGCTTATAAATCACTCATTAACACATTTGTGTGATAAATGGTAAACTTAATTTCATAAAAAATAAACGGTGTAACGATTTTGTTAGCCAGTAAACAACGGCTTTTACAGAGCGGCTACTGTTACAGGGTTCAGAGACTACAAACAAACTCCAAATCGGTCACATTTTAAAGCAAGTCAATCGCTTTCTTAGAAGATTCCAGTACCAAAGTACGCATGCGTGAACATCTTCTGATTCTACCAAAATCATCCAAAACCGTCTCACTCATGCGTGAACACGCCGACGCCACACTACCTCCCTGAAGAAAACTCATTTGTATTTTCACATAATTAAGTGTGCGGTGTGGGTGGCTGTCCTACATCTGGGCAAGGCTAGGCCGGCTTTGCAAATTGCCAGCCAGCTCTTGTTACATGATTCAGACTACAAACATTTCCTTTTCCGGCATCCTGCTTTAATTTGATATAACAGCTGCTGATAGTCATTAGTGATATATAAATCCATCGGGTAATATGAACCTTTAATAGCGGTTAAATGTTGAAATGTTGTCCACAAACACGGTCGGTTGGCAATATTAACATCTGATCTCATTCAGCCAAAATTCTCTTTGTTTGTCTTCTTTTGGGATGCGATGAAACGACAATGAGCCGTCCACACATCGACTAATTCATCTCACAACACAGACACAACCATTATTTCGAAGGTTTGTGTCAAAACGCATAAAATGCAAATGATAAGAGAAACGCAACCAGCAAAATACACTGAATCAATGGAGGCATCTGTTTTTGTCAGCCACCGCTGCCAGACGATCACGTGATTAGGTGCGTGACGTCACCGTGAAAGCTCTTATAGGC
This sequence comes from Lamellibrachia columna, assembly GCA_963662155.1. Lineage (NCBI taxonomy): Eukaryota > Metazoa > Annelida > Polychaeta > Sabellida > Siboglinidae > Lamellibrachia > Lamellibrachia columna. The sequence continues at coordinate 36,823,609 of OY759268.1, forward strand.
AACGTTATATGCTGAAAATAGCCGGGTATTCAACCACTGCGGCGCTACAACCAGTGCGACTTTCCGGGAAAGCGAAACTGCGGCATTACCGGGAGTTGTTTCGTTTCCTGAAAATCAACAATCACATTCTTTCATAAAGAATACGCAGAAAACCATTTAATTTTGCATCAAACTTTTGAGCAATGTAGATGTGCCGTGAGCGCTTGACGAAAGGCAGGTCCCATTACACGTAGGCGTCGACTCGAACGCCTTCCAATGCACAGAGCATACGAAAAGGTAGACTAACTAGCTGTGTCACCTGTGATCGTCCGAGGAAAACGGCGAGTAAGAAGGAGGGGCTGTAGGTAAGTTGATACCGTATAATTGTCTTCATGTTATAATCATAGGACTTCATTGCTTTTGGATGACTACCGGATTTGTGCCAGAAGTTAGGATCAACTAGTCACCGGGGTCACTTTTCTATAGCAATGTGCCCATTGAAATGTGATCCCCGCTATAGAAATGTGACCCCCATCCTAGGTAGAACCTACTTATGTTGTAATTAAGTGGTTAGGAGTTTGGAGACACAAGTAGAAGTGTTACACGTGTCTGTTTTATCGGCGATAATTTCGCCATCCGCTTCAGTAGATATTGTTCTGCCCAAGCCACCGTCAATGGGGGCTTTGACCTAGATTCGATGTCTTTGTCCGGGTGAGGCGGTGCTCAATTGTAAAGATCGACCCTTGTCTCGTCGTTGCTGGACGCGTGCGCGAGAGTCGATTCTCACAAAGTTCGAAATTAGCTCGCCAAATTCATTCAAATAAGTTGTAACACCAGTTGTCCAGGTATCGTCTCGATTAGCAAGTCAATTCACGTTAAACATAGGAGAAAACATTAATTACTTTAACGTTATACATTCACTACAAATATTGTATTAGGCAGACTAGTCTTTGTGTAGGTGTTTAATAAAGTATGTGGAAGAGCTATGACAAGTCAGTCTTGTCATAAAGTTGAAATAATTGGAATAATTTTAATGAGGTAATATGAAAAAAAGATTACCAATTGAATATAAACACTACAAAATATCATGTGTTTATAAAGCATGTGTGCATTATTTTTATAATTAACCTCAGAGGAAAAAGATTAATTTCCTGTTACAGAAACAACTATGGTCCTGAGCAAATGAAACTGTTTTCTTCCTTTTCCATATAAAACAAATAATGCGAAAAATTACGTTAACGTAAATGTTCTTTCATGCATGAGTAAACAAATGTGTTTCATCTTTTAAAAAGTCCTCAATGAAAACCTTAGAAATCGCATCATCAGCCCCCTATATACATTTCATCCTTGGTTTTTCATGTCGACTAAGCAGCATTGGAACTTAGCACAGGACTGGTTACCTTGTAACCGAGAGACGAGGGTTAAAGGGAGACTTTGGACCAGCAGGCACTACAATTCCTCTACTGATAAAAACCCAGCTGGTGGGAGTATCTGCTATGACCTAAATTTGCTAGTGTCTGCTACATCCAGTCTGCGCTGTCTATTTTTATTAGTGGCTGACTGTGGGGTTGTCGTTAAATTAACTCTGTCTATGTTAGCGTGTTGCTTGTGCGTTCGTTAACAGGTGACTAACTAAGTAACTAAGTAACAAACACGTGTACGTAAGTACTTGTAACCAAATATATACACATGGTGAACTCGTGTAACAATCACATTACCCTGCATGTGTTGATAAATGTGTAACATACATAAAGTGCTACTATAAAGAAAAGCCGTCATGTTGTAAGATACATACCTCCCTCTTCTTGTCTTCTTCGGGGCCGCACGCAATAGTCCAGGAGGCATTTCTCACAACGAAATATATTTTGATTGTCCGTGTTTGCGCTCGCCAGGTCGAGATTTATAACAATGAGTACATATAGTACTATAGAAGTGTAGTCACCGCATTGATCTCCAGGTTCGAAACAATTTTAATCGTGTACATCAGACGGCTACGTACACAGTAGCAATATAATCACGCATGATGACAAACAAAAATAACAGTGAAGATATCTATCACTGTAAACCGTAAAGAAAAGTAATGAATGTAAACATCACTTAAAATGTATACAGACTCTTAAAGTCTAGAATATTTGACAATACATTTCTGACCGGAATTTTTTTATTATAATGCTAAAGCAGGTATGGCCCGCCAGGACCACTCTTACTGAAAATTTGGATGCCTAAAATTCAGCATGACTACACACCTCAGTGTGAATTTAAAATAGTCTTGCCGCCCTCTTGTAAACGCTCCACCGGGGTATTTATACTCCCAGTTTTCCAAAATCAGACGCCGTCACTAGATGCGCTGTGATTGCTCCTCATTTGCCAATTACGTTGACCCCGAGGTCAGAGCAATTTAGCAAATGTCAGGATTAAAGGGAAGACTGAAGCGTCTAAAACAGTACCATCAATCTTTGACACCATATGGATTTTGTCCATATCCACTTGGGTGGTTTCACTATAAACTGTTACAAACATGTTTTTTGTTGCTAATCTAGGCTTAATACATCGAATAAATCTCCAAATGACTTACTAACAATAGCGCCAAAAAAACGAATAAATCAAACTGGCCTATACTTTACAATGTGTTGGTGTAACACAAAACAATGCAATACGTACAATACAGTACAGTACAGTACAGTACAGTACAGTACAATACAAAACAATACTACTTTATTCGTCCGTCAAGGAAATTACAGTGCCGATCGACACTTACAACATTATAGAAACAAAACCTTGGACATATTAAGTCTACAGTTGGCACATCACATATATACCGTACAAATCACAAGTTACTTAATCACATATTTCTGTCTAGTTTAGAATTGAAATGGCAGAGGGTAAAAAAGAATACTTGTAGCGGATTATCGATCTTGATGTTGGGGAGTAAACATCTGCTGCTTCTGTGACTGAGCCGTGAATAAAATTCGACATGGAGGGGTGTGACTGTGAGGGATGTGACTGTGAGGGGTGTGACTGTGAGGGGTGTGACTGTGAGGGATGTGACTGTGAGGGGTGTGACTGTGAGGGATGTGACTGTGAGGGATGTGACTGTGAGGGGTGTGACTGTGAGGGGTGTGACTGTGAGGGATGTGACTGTGAGTGATGTGACTGTGAGGGGTGTGACTGTGAGGGGTGTGACTGTGAGGGATGTGACTGTGAGTGATGTGACTGTGAGGGGTGTGACTGTGAGGGGTGTGACTGTGAGGGGTGTGACTGTGAGGGGTGTGACTGTGAGGGGTGTGACTGTGAGGGATGTGACTGTGAGTGGTGTGACTGTGAGGGGTGTGACTGTGAGGGATGTGACTGTGAGGGATGTGACTGTGAGGGGTGTGACTGTGAGGGGTGTGACTGTGAGGGGTGTGACTGTGAGGGATGTGACTGTGAGTGGTGTGACTGTGAGGGGTGTGACTGTGAGGGATGTGACTGTGAGTGATGTGACTGTGAGGGGTGTGACTGTGAGGGGAGTGACTGTGAGGGGTGTGACTGTGAGGGATGTGACTGTGAGGGATGTGACTGTGAGGGGTGTGACTGTGAGGGGTGTGACTGTGAGGGATGTGACTGTGAGTCAGGCTTGTCATAAAGTTGAAATAATTGGAACAATGTGGTAACATAAAAAATACCAATAATAATATATGCACTACAAAACATTGTATGTTAATGAATCGTGTGCATTTTTGTTTATAATCAACCCCAGAGAAAAAAAGATTAATTTCCAGTTACAGAAACAACAATAGTCCTGAGAAAATGAAACTGTTTTCTTCCTTTTTCATATAAAACAAATATTTCTCTTGGAAAATCACAATGGAGAAATGACATTAACATAAATTTTCTTTCATGCTTGAGTAAACAAATGGGTTTCATCTTTTAAAAATCCTCAAAGAAAAACTTAGAAGTCGTATCACCAGCCGCTAGATACATTTCAACCTCGGTTTTTCTCTTAACTGTTTTAATAACAATATTTTTCAAAAAGTAGTAAAAATATTTCCTCATGTAAATCCTTTAAATATGACAATTGTGGGCACTGCATATGACACACACACGCACGCACGCACGCATGCACACAAGCACAAACACGCACTTTGTGGCTTGTCGCTAAAAATAATCTTGTTTTAAACAAATGAAATGTGTTTGGTCATTCAACGGCTTTAATTTGTACAAAAATACAAATTAAAAGTTATCTATTTTTCAATAAGTAATAAAAATAATTCCTCATATAACAGTAAATCCTTTAAATGTGACAATTATGGGCACTGCTTATGACACACGCACACATGCACACACGCACACATGCACACACGCACAAACACACCTTTTGTTTGTGGTTTGTTGGTAAAAAATAATATTTCATTTAAACTAATGAAATGGCTTTATGGTCAATCAACCGCTTTAATTTGCTCAAAAATACTAATTAAAAGTTAGCCTCAACAGCTGAGATGTACGCAACTAGTCGCAATAATCATATACAAAAACTGACATAATCAACAAACGGCAGAGTGACATTTATGCATTTATTTAATTTATTGTCCATATGGATTGCCATAGATATAGCTTGATTTTAACCGGTTTCCTTGTCTCGCGCGACATGGTTCGGACTTTCAATATTTGTAACCTTTTCACTCAAAACAACTTTTCTAATAATTTGTTTGCATTGAATTGATGAAGTGACTGTTAGTGATTTGTTATATCGATCTCTTGCATAAAATATTTCTTCACATTTTGTTTTACTATTAAGTAGTTTGAATTTGATACCGACCAGTAGACAAAGCAAATGGCAGTCTTACGTGAAAAGTTCACATCCACATAAACATAGCCTAGGCAAAGCCACTGCGACATAGCATAGCCACTGCGCCATAGCCACTATAACATAGCCACTGCGACATAGCATAGCAACAGCGACATAGCCACTGTGACATAGCATAGCCACTGCGCCATAGCCACTGTGACATAGTATAGCCACTGCGATATAGCCATTGCAACATAGCATAGCCACTGCGACATAGCCACTGCAACATAGCATAGCCACTGCGACATAGCCACTGCCACATAGCATAGCCACTGCGACATAGCCACTGCAACATAGCATAGCCACTGCGACATAGCCACTGCAACATAGCATAGCCACTGCGACATAGCCACTGCAACATAGCATAGCCACTGCAACATAGCCACTGCAACATAGCATAGCCACTGCGATATAGCATAGCCACTGCAACATAGCCACTGCAACATAGCATAGCCACTGCGACATAGCCACTGCAACATAGCATAGCCACTGTGACATAGCCACTGCGACATAGCCACTGCGACATAGCCACTGCAACATAGCATAGCCACTGTGACATAGCAACTGCAACATAGCATAGCCACTGCGACATAGCCACTGCAACATAGCATAGCCACTGTGACATAGCCACTGCAACATAGCCACTGCAACATAGCATAGCCACTGCGACATAGCCACTGCAACATAGCATAGCCACTGTGACATAGCCACTGCGACATAGCCACTGCAACATAGCATAGCCACTGTGACATAGCCACTGCGACATAGCCACTGCAACATAGCATAGCCACTGTGACATAGCCACAACGACATAGCCACTGCAACATAGCATAGCCACTGCGACATAGCCACTGCAACATAGCATAGCCACTGCGACATAACCACTATGACATAGCATAGCCACTGCGACATAACCACTGTGACATAGCATAGCCACTGCGACATAGCCACTGCAACATAGCATAGCCACTGCGACATAACCACTGTGACATAGCATAGCCACTGCGACATGGTTCGGACGTTCAATATTTGTAAGTTTTTCACTCAAAATAACTTTTCTAATAATTTGTTTGCATTGAGTTGATGAAGTGACTGTTAGTGAATTGTTATATCGATCTCTTGCACTAAATATTTCTTCAATTTTTTTTTAGCTATTAAGTAGCTTGATTTTACACCGACCAGTAGACAAATCAAATGGCAGCCTTATGCGAAAAGTTCTCATCCACATGTAGGCAAAGCCACTGCGACATGGCATACCACTACGACATAGCCACTGTGACATAACATATCCACTGCGACAGCATAGCCACTGTGACATAGCATAGCCACTGCGACATAGCATAGTCACTGTGACATAACATAGCCAATGCGACATAGCCACTGTGACATAGCATAGCCACTGCGACATAGCCACTGCAACATAGCATAGCCACTGCGACATAGCATAGCCACTGCGACATAGCCTAGCCACTGCGACATAGCACAGCCACTGCGACATAGCATAGCCACTGAGACATAGTCACTGTGACATAGCATAGCCACTGATACATAGCCACTGTGACATAGCATAGCCACGGCAACATAGCATAGCCACTGCGACATAGCCACTGTGGCGTAGCATAGCCACTGCGACGTAGCATAGCCACTGCGACATAGCCACTGCGGCACAAAATAGCCATTGCGACATAGCATAGCCACTTCGACAGAGCCACTGCGACATAGCATAGCCAATTCGACAAAGCCGCTGAGACATAGCCACTGTGACATAGCATAGCCACTGAGACATAGCCACTGTGACATAGCATAGCCACGGCAACATAGCATAGCCACTGCGACATAGCCACTGTGGCGTAGCATAGCCACTGCGACGTAGCATAGCCACTGCGACATAGCCACTGCGGCACAAAATAGCCATTGCGACATAGCATAGCCACTTCGACAGAGCCACTGCGACATAGCATAGCCAATTCGACAAAGCCGCTGTGACATAGCCACTGCGACATAGCCACTGCGGCATAGCCTCTGCGACATAGCCACTACCACATAGCCACTGCCATATAGCCTCTGTGACATAGCCACTGCGACATAGCCACTACCACATAGCCACTGCCATATAGCCACTACCACATAGCCACTGCGACATAGCCATTGCGACATAGCCACTGTGACATAGCCACTGCGACATAGCCACTACCACATAGCCACTGCCATATAGCCTCTGTGACATAGCCACTGCGACATAGCCACTACCACATAGCCACTGCCATATAGCCACTACCACATAGCCACTGCGACATAGCCATTGCGACATAGCCACTGTGACATAGCCACTGCGACATAGCCACTACCACATAGCCACTGCCATATAGCCACTGCGACATAGCCACTGCGACATAACATAGCCACTGCGACATAGCCACTGCGACATAGCCACTGCGACATAGCCACTGCGACATAGCCACTGCCACATAGCCACTGCCACATAGCCACTGCCACATAGCCACTGCGACAGCTTCTGCTCGTGTTTTGTTTGGATGCCATCCTGTTTTACGGAAAGATAAAATAAAAAAGTAAAAAATAATAAATTATTTAACAAAAAGAAGAAAATTATATCAGATACAAAATTAGTTAATGATCCCCAAATTAATATAAAGCTCCACATATACATAGTTGATCTTAAGTCACTTTCAAGTTATAAAAATTAGTTTTGCATTATCAAATGTCCCATCGTGGAAACTCAGTCATTTCCGATCTTAGGAAACACGTGAATTCACCATCCCACTTTTTTATTATTGAACTTAGCCAAATGTCCATTCAATGGCACATCTATGAGGCAATCATTAATCATCATTTCCGAAATTCCTCTAAGTTTACTTAATGAGAATAAATAATATGATACATTAAGTATATATTATACAATTTTTATAAATCCAAAAATTATGTACATGTTGGGCCCCGAATTTGTTGTTAATTAATCAAGCACATTAACAAACTACGAGGATTGTTCCATGGAAGCAGCTTTGGTGCACCATGTTTATTGCACAGAGAAATAGCAATGTTCCATCTTGGGAGCCGTCCTATCATTGGCAACCTTCCCTACGCACTATTCATATAATTTGACCAATAAAGCAAAGCAACGCTCGAAAAGTCATCGAAATTGAATTGACGATAATAAAACAGCTTTAGTACTGAGTTAGCAATATCAGATATGTCATAGATTTGAAAAGTTACTGGCCCCCCACAAAAGTTAATGATCCCCCACTAAAGTTACTGGCCCCCACAAAAGTTACTGGCCCCCTCAAAAGTTACTGGCCCCCCACAAAAGTTACTGGCTCCCCACAAAAGTTACTGGTCCCACACAAAAGTTACTGGCCCAGATTTGTTCTCGGATATAAAACATATAACATGTGCAATGCATCGCTTCAGTTTCATGAATACAGGGCCTACATGTGAAATTAGCTCATTCTTCTGGCAACAAAACAGCTTTAGGCTTATGTTCATCGAAAACTTAGGGCAGGAATAATACTCCGGTATTCCTGTATATCGTGATGCATACACGATACACAATATCGTCATTGGCCATTGCGGAAGCGCTACGCCTACGCCAGCTACGGTATGCAAATGCAGTAGGGGTAGACACAAATAAATGAATTACTACATCACTGTGAAGCAACAGAGTGTCAGTGTGAACGACTTCTGCCTGTGTATCAATAAGAATTGAAATATAACAAATATAATGTATATTATGGATAAAGAGGAGAAGAACAAACAATGTTTACTCCAATCATTATAACATTTATTTGTTTTCATCGTCAGTACAAAGTGTGGACCAAGCGTGGACCAAGTGTGGACCAAGTGTGGCGTCTACTGTTGTGGTCACGTGGGCCTCGACCCGCTCACATTCACCAATTCATTCTCAGGTAAGCTGCACGTTTACTTCCGTAAGTGGGAGTTGCTCGGTATCCCTTGTGTAATGGGAGGGTCCTTTCTCCATGATGTTACACATGAGTTGTCCACTATCCCTTGTGTAATGGGAGGGTCCTTTCTCCATGACGTTACACAAGAGTTCCCCTTGTGTAATGGGAGGGTCCTTTCTCCATGATGTTACACACGAGTTGTCCAGTATCCCTTGTGTAATGGGAGGGTCCTTTCTCCATGATGTTAAACACGAGTTGCCCAGTATCCCTTGTGTAATGGGAGGGTCCTTTCTACATGACGTTACACAAGAGTTCCCCTGTATCCCTTGTGTAATGGGAGGGTCCTTTCCCCATGATGTTACACACAAGTTGCCCAGTATCCCTTGTGTAATGGGAAGGTCCTTTCTCCATGATGTTACACATGAGTTGCCATGTATTCCTTGTGTAATGGGAGGGTCCTTTCCCCATGATTTTACACATGAGTTGCCCAGTATCCCTTGCGTAATGGGAAGGTCCTTTCTCCATGATGTTACACACAAGTTGCCCTGTATCCCTTGTGTAATGGGAGGGTCCTTTCCCCAGGATGTTACACATGAGTTGCCCTGTATACCTTCTGTAATGGGAGGGTCCTTTCTCCATGATGTTACACACGAGTTTCCAAGTATCCCTTGTATAATGGGAGGGTTCTTTCTCCATGATGTTACACATGTGTTGCCCAGTATCCATTGTGTAATGGGATGGTCCATTATCCATGATGTTACACAGGAGTTGGCCTGTATCCATTGTATAATGGAAGGGTCCATTCTCCATGATGTTACACATTAGTTGCCCTGTATCCATTGTGTAATGGGAGGGTCCTTTCTCCATGATGTGCACATTCCTGAAGTTTTCCACCTGGTGCTATTGCCAGGCATCCATTTGGCTCTTTGCAATGAGAACGTCATTCCAATATATCAATATACAATTAATTTATTTTTATCTTGAACATTCATCATGTTCTACAAGTGGATGCAGTGTAACTTAGTTTTTTGTTAACATCTAGGCAGACTGGATTTCTTTAATGTTACTAGACAGAATGTTTTCTAAAAAAATTATTTGCACACTACATATGTCCTCGTTAAGGTTGCCATTGCCATTGACCTCTTGCATTATAGTGTACTGATTCTTGATGAGATCTTTGTGAATGACAAATTCTTTTCCAAGTAACATATTCCTTGGAAAACATTTCGTTTAATTCCTCAGCAGGTACCTCCTGTGTCACTAATGTAACCTGTTTATAGCCATTATCCAGGTGGAAGTGACGTGAGTTGTCATGTCCTGTCCACCCTGACATCTTGACAGATCTTGTATTTCCTGCAGTAGCTTTTGAACATCCTTCTTTTGAAGCCTCTGAGCAAAGTGGTCATAATGTATCTTAACCTTTGCAACACTAAAGCTTGGTGCCTGGTGCAACAATAATCAACTTACCTTGGAGCCTGGTGCAACAATAATCAACTTACCTTGGTGCCTGGTGCAACAATAATCAACTTACCTTGGTGTCTGGTGCAACAATAATCAACTTACCTTGGTACCAGGCGTAACAACCACCTGCCAATATTTTAAAGCAAAATTTAGATGTTTTCTATAATAACATTATAACACTGATGTTTACTCCGCTTCTAAATATAGGACAACAATATAAAACATATTATTTTACTAATTGATGTTAGATGACCCATTTTGGTGATAAGAGGTTCGTACTGGGCATAATAGTTCAGGTGAAATGTTCAACATTCGTCTAAATGGGTTTCACTTGATGCGTTATTGATAGCATCCTATGAGAGAGCATTGAAGTATAACAATTATTGTTATTTACATATTTGTTAATGTGTAATTATTTTCATTAGTTATTTTGACATCAAATATTTTGTAATTCATGCAATGATATTGATACATCCATCATATTTAAATTTAGTAGTAATGTTTATCTTCAAAATGGAACCCTATTTGATAATGAAAAAATTGAAAACGTTATGGTAAGGTTGACCATATGGTGGAATTGCCTAAATAAAGATGTGCGTTCTATTGAGGGACAGCACAGCAAAAAAATATACAACTTCTTTGGGTAAATCTTTGAAGTAGCCTATGTAGTTAAGGTTGTAAAGTTTTCACACAAAAAACAACAATAATTATGCCAGAAGAATTGTTGACACAAACAAGGGAATTTCTTGGCGTCACCATATCACAGTCAACAAATTAGATTGCTCTGTCAACATGAGTCATACACAGTAAGATAAATAACTAACTGTTCAGGTGAATTCTACACTAGAGCTGTGTTCATTGTTGCTATGTGGCTTTGGTATACAGACAAAATTGCAGCCACCCAGGCAGCTATTGAAATGAGTATACTCATATATAACCGATAGAAATCACCTCCTGTGTGCAGACACCAATGTACTAGGGGGACACGCACAAAGGGTTTTTATAGTGAGTGGGGGGTAGGTGCCCCAGTAGTCCTGCTACAGCAGAACTCAAGCATATATCATCATCACTGGCCCAGCACTTATCTGCCTACCTACAATCACTACTGTTATGCCTGTGTCAGATATAATATGGACCCCATTGAAAATGGATTCATATTTGATTATAGAATTTGGACCCCCATTGAAAAAAATTATCAGATAATATAATGCAGTTTGTAGATTGTAACTTGAATGTCATAACCATCGTTTCTATGAATTTTGTAATATGAAATAAAACATTTATCCCCAGGTCCATTTTTTTGGGGGTACATTTTTTATATGATATAGATAATGGACCCGGGGATACATGTTCTATTATAGAATATGGACCCCTTATGTAATTTGGACATCACCATTGCAAAGGTAAAAATGTATCAGATAATATAATGTAGTTTGTACATTGTAACTTGAATGTAATGACCATCATTTCTAAATGAACCTGCCGGATCCAAATTTTATAGTTAAAATGGACCCAGCTCTAATGCCGTAACGGGCTACACAAACTCGACAGGTGCGAGGTTGTTACGATTGTTCCAAGTTACGCAAACAGTCCACTGATCAGTTCAATATTATGTGCCAGAGACAGCAGGGGATGATTTACATAACTTGGAACAGTTGTAGAAAACATGCATAGCATTATGAACACGCAATCAACTGACCAATGTCGACCGACTGTTACAACTGCTTATACTTGTAATAATCAACACCTTAAGCCGTTAGGTAATAATCAGCACATTTTGTAATTAGTCAACCCCTTATCATGCAATAATCAACCGTTCGCACTGCCATGTGCACTTGCACTGTTACGCGCACACCACAATGTCGCACGCATGCTGTCATGTCGCACGCACGCACGCTCACATTGCAGGCCTTGACTTTAAGCTTTTGTACCCAGTGGCCCATCGGGCCAGTAGATGTTAAAAGTTACTGAGCCCCCCAAAAAAGTTACTGGCCCGAAATAGTTAAATTTGGGGAAATGTAAATGCAGGCCATGGGAACTTGAATGTAAACTATAAAATGGGAGATACTGTTCTGGGTACTACTGTAAAAGAAAAGGACTTAGGAGTTGCAATAAGCACTGATATGAAAGTTTCAGAGCAGTGTGGTATTGCAGCTTCAAAGGGTAATAAAATTCTTGGATTGATTAGAAGAAACATAACATACAAGGGAAAAAAGTTAATTATACCTCTTTATAAAGCAATAGTTATACCTCATTTAGAATACTGTATACAAGCATGGAGACCATATCGTAAGAAGGATATAGATACGCTTGAACGCATACAAAGGAGAGCAACTAAAATGATTCCAGAACTGAGACCTTAGTTATGAAGAACGCCTGAAAGAATGTGGTTTAACAATTCTAGAGACAAGGAGGTTAAGAGGAGATTAGATTGAAGTTTTTAAGATATTGAATGGGTATGAAAATATTGATAGAAATATGTTTTTTCTCACTCAAGAAGGATAACAGAACTAGAGGACATGAGGTAAAATTAGTAAAGGATCAATTTAGATTGGACATCAGGAAGCACTCGTTCTCACAGAGGACAATAAATGAATGGAACAAATTGTCTACAGATTGTGTAACTGCTAGCAGCGTGAATATGTTTAAAAACAAGGTTGACACATATCTCAGGAGGGCGGGTTATAAGTAGATGAACATTGTTGGACTCTCGATAAGCCAATGGTTTCCTTGTCCACTTGCCATCTGGGCCTTTGGCTTGGATGGCAAATCTGGTTAAATCTTGTTTATTCGTAAAAACACTATTTTGCTGTTGGTGATTTACTTTCATGCTTTCAGTCAGTATTCCGTATGGCAGACAATGTTGCTGCTGGAATCGTTTGAGAATCAGATTCCCTCTGTGAGTCTGTCGAAGCTGCACCAAATTCACAAAAAGTTCGCACGCCGTCGCTAGCAACGACGTAATGCGGACTTTTTTGTGAAGCTCATACATATCAAAACAAGATGGCAACTATACGAAGCGACAACATGAAATCAGATGAGATGACGATTGTATTTAATTGTAGTGCTAGGGTGGATGGCAAGGACAAGAGATTGAAACGATGACCTGTGGATGTGACTAATGGGATAAAAATTATCTGAAACTATGTTAGCCCACCGGGCCAGTCAAATATGGAAACGTGTGGCCCGAACTGGCCTGACAGCCCCCAAAAAGGTGCTGGGTCAGTGTTAATGTCGAGGCCTGCACTGTCATATGCACGTGCGCGCGTGAACACACACCCACACACATAATTATCCTCATCCTCATTAACCTCATCTTATTCATCCTAATGCTCATCATTCTCATCCTCCCAATCTTTTTTTTCGTCATCATCATCATATTATCATAATCTTCCTCATCATCATCTCATCATCCTAATAATTCTCATTATCCTTATCATCATCACCGTCATCCTCATTATTCTTAGCTTAACCTCATCATCAAACTCATCATTTAATCATAATAATAATAATCAACATCATTATCCTCATCCTTTACCCTCTTCATCCTTATCCATCTTCATCATCGTAATAATCATCATCACCCTCATCCTCATTATTCCCAAGATCATGATAATAATGGTGGTAATAATCCTCCTTACCATCATCATTACATAAGCGGTTGATTATTACATAAAAGGTTGATTATTTCATATGTCATTGATCTTTACATAATGTGTTGTTTGCTACCTAGTGTTGATTATTACAATCATTTAGCATTGCGAACAATCAATAAAGGGTAATTGATTGCACTGTGGTATACATAAAAACAATTGGCATATAATATAGAAAATGACATTTAAGAAATTTTAGATGGGTTAAATGGCAATGGTCCTGAATTAGTATTTCAGCTCGGTTTTTACCACAAGATATCAGCTCACTTCCACTTCCAGAACTTTACTACATTTGAGGGCGATTAATCAGATAAGTTAGGGCAGTTATTTGTAACTGAAATAATAACCAAGAAAATTAAGAAGATGAAAGGTAATAAATCACGTGAATTTTATGCGATACCACCAAAATTGTACAGAAAATTAGTACACCACTTGCAAAAGTGCTTACCTTGTCACTAGAAGATGGAATGGTTCCTTTAGAATGGAAAGAAGCACACATTACGCCGTTATTTAAGAATGGATCGAGGAACAAGTTAGAAAATTATAGACCAGTGAGTTTAACATCAGTTGTATGCAAAGTATTATAAATGTTAATCAGAGACCACATGGTGGAATTCCTTGTAAAACATAAATTAACAAATACATCTCAACATGGGTTCCTAAAAGCAAGGTCATGTTTAACCAATCTCTTCTTTTTGGAAATAAATTACAAAGTGGGTAGATGATGGGTCATCAGTGGATGTTGTCTACTGAGATTTTTAGAAAGCTTTCAGTAAAGTGTTGCATCAAATATTGTTACTTAAGCTAAAAGCCCCTATAATATGTAATGATGTAATCAACTGGATAAAAAAGTGTCTTACAGCCAGAAGACAGAGAGTAATAGTAGATGGTGAGATTTCAAATTGGAAATCTATTTTGAGTGGGGCACCACAGAGATCAGTATTAAGAACTATACTATTTTTAATATATATTTTATCTGTCTGAATACTTGTGTCAACTGCAAATTTCAATACTTTTCTAGATATGTCATCTTCCAAATCATTATATATATATATATATATATATAATGATTTGGAAGATGACATATCTAGAAAAGTATTGAAATTTGCAGATGACACAAGTATTCAGACAGATAAAAAATTATACAGTTAAAAAAATGTACACGATCTAGATAAATTGGTTAAATGTTCTGAAAAATGGCAAATTTTATTAATTTTTGGGAAGTGTAAAAGTATACACATAGGACATAGAAACATGAACGAAGTATATACAATAGGGTTATACTAGGTAGAATTACAGAAGAAAAGGATTTTGTATTTTAAGTAATTTTGATATAAATGATTCCTTCGTTACACATTCACACACATTCTGCAGCAGGAATGTGGAAAGTTGTTGTGGGTGAATATAGAACAATTTGTAATAACAATGTTTGATTGTTCTTTCAGAATGGAAAAGAAGCATCACAAACGTTCACTGCCCCCTGACAAGTTCTCAGCCAGCACAAAAGTAAGCAAATTGGATGAGAATGAATCCTCAGGCAGCCATGTCTCACAGCAGTCCAGTGGCAGTGACACAGCGACAACATCGACCCAGCAAACAGGTGCTTCTGTCCCACAACAGGGCAGTAGAAGTGGCCCGACAATAACACAGAGTCAACAGACAGGAGCCCCTGTCACACAGCCAGCGAGCAGAATGACGATGACACTGGGCCAACAGACAGGAGCCCCTGTCACACTGCCTGCCAGCAGCATGACGATGACACCGAGTCAACAGACAGGAGTCCCTGTCACACAGCCAGCTAGCAGCATGATGATGACACCGGGCCAACAGACAGGAGCCCCTGTCACAAAGCCTGCTAGCAACATGACGATGACACCGGGCCAACAGACAGGAGTCCCTGTCACACATCCAGCCAGCAGCATGACGATGACACCGAGTCAACAGACAGGAGTCCCTGTCACACATCCAGCCAGCAGCATGACGATGACACCGAGTCAACAGACAGGAGTCCCTGTCACACATCCAGCCAGCAGCATGACGATGACACCGAGTCAACAGACAGGAGTCCCTGTCACACATCCAGCCAGCAGCATGACGATGACACCGAGTCAACAGACAGGAGTCCCTGTCACACATCCAGCCAGCAGCATGACGATGACACCGAGTCAACAGACAGGAGCCTCTGTCTCACAGCCAGCCAGCAGCAGTGGTACTTCCCAGGTAAGAATTATATATATATATATATATATATATATATATATATATATATATATATATATATTTATTTACAAACACACACACACACACACACACACAATTTTGGAAGGATGTATTTGATAAGCAGAACACTCCACAAGTATCTCGGTGGTCATTTCCATCCCCAACTGTCGTGTTGGATCATTCAGCATTACTAAAAGTTGAACTGATCAGTTATAGTAACAACTTCAAATTGATCGTTCATTAAGTTGGCCGACTTCCCTGAAATCAAGATGTCTGTGCACCAGTCTGCACATCATTGTTATGACAACGATTAAATCAACACAAACGTTATATTTGTTGATTGAAACTACATCCATAATGTCAAAAGTAAGCATGATATATTTATTGGTAAAAGAATGTTAATACGAACAGAAACCATTATAAATAAAACGTTATACGTTATGTGGTGTCTCTCGTGGATAAGCGGGGTAACTTCTGTTGAGGAATTGTTACAGAATTTTGTTTGGAGTGTGATTTCAAAGTAGCAAAACTTCAGTTTCTGTCCAGTATTTCATAGCTAAGATGTTGTAGGGATGAATAATAACATTTCATGACTAAGATGTTCATGATGTGTAGGGATGAATAATAGCATTTCATAGCTAAGATGTTCATGATGTGTGTAGGGATGAATAATAACATTTCATAGCTAAGATGTTCATGATGTGTGTAGGGATGAATAATAACATTTCATAGCTAAGATGTTCATGATGTGTGTAGGGATGAATAATAACATTACATAGCTAAAATGTTAATGATGTGTGTAGGGATGAATAATAACATTTCATAGCTAAGATGCTCATGATGTGTGTAGGGATGAATAATAACATTTCATGACTAAGATATTCATGATGTGTGTAGGGATGAATAATAACATTTCATAGTTAAAATGTTAATGATGTGTGTAGGGATGAATAATAACATTTCATGACTAAGATGTTCATGATATGTATAGGGATGAATAATAACATTTCATAGCTAAAATGTTAATGATGTGTGTAGGGATGAATAATAACATTTCATAGCTAAGATGTTCATGATGTGTGTAGGGCTGTATAATAACATTTCATGACTAAGATGTTCATGATGTGTGTAGGGATGAATAATAACATTTCATAGCTAAGATGTTCATGATGTGTGTAGGGATGAATAATAACATTTCATAGCTAAGATGTTCATGGTGTGTGTAGGGATGAATAATAACATTTCATGACTAAGATGTTCATGATGTGTGTAGGGATGAATAATAACATTTCATGACTTAGATGAAAAAATTACACAGGTCCATACAATTGTGTTTGCCATTTTATAGAGATACATAATAAATTAACATCTTAGCCAAATTTTACTGAAGTTACATTACTCCTTGTGGGTCAAATATTGAATATTGTCGAAACTTGGCTAAAATGTGGTTTTTCCTTGACTTAAAATAAATGACATAAAATAACACATTTTACCATTTGTGAGTTTGATGTGAGTTTGACATATTATGCTTTATATAATATGAACATATCAAATTGCAATATTTCTGCAAGTTTTATATTTGAATAATAAATAAATCTCGTGTTATGGCTGATTATAATCAGAGTACAGTATTTTGCTAATTTTGTTGGTGACGTACCTGTTACTTTAAAAAACATTGCACGGGACCCCTAACTTTATATGCCTTTGGGGTCGAGTTGATTTCGAACAATCTTTAAAATGTAAAGCTTAACTACTATAATTTCAAGGTAATCGGCCACCATAAACCAAACTAAATGTTAGGTTAGGTAACTTGATCTTTGATATATGGATATCTTTCAATATTTAAACAATTTATGAAACACTCTTTTCCAAGTGTACAAATCGGAGTCATGTCAGATAGTACGTGTAATCATGTTAGATGTTTTGACATTATGTATTTGTGGAGAAAACCCCTGGTGTCACAGGGATGGCTGTAGCTATGGAAATGTGATCAAAGTCATTGTGTGGATAACTTAATTAACTTGTTTCATGGTATCGTTTTCAAAACCATTACCCTAGCAACACACTTATACAACATGCCAAATCACGTATTTAGACATTGTATATCTCACAAGAAATGTGGTTCATATCTCCGAATATTTCGGCCGTATCTCACAGAGCTGACGAAGGCTGTGAAACATGGCCAAAATAGTCGGATATGTGAACCAAGTTTCTTGTGATTTAAACAATATAATTTAACAAGCAGAGATATCAAAATTTCTATACATTCACGTGCTTGTTTACTTTCAGAGTAGCAGTAGTAGCTTGTTGGCGCTGACCAAAGAGGAGGAGAGGTATTGGCGCCTGGTGAAAGTCATTCTTGGTGATATGCCAAGAAAGCTGAGGGGTCTCTTCCGGTCAGCTTTCCAGAAGACATACGGACAGAAATGGGTTGATAATTTAGCCACAGGGAACTTTTTTATGGCAAAGATCCCAAAGTCGAAGAAAAGAGATAAGCACATAAAAACAACTGTTCAACAGGGCATTTCAGAGCAGTTTGACCCCACTGTTTTGTTCTTCTGTTTGCTGAACTCTGGCACAAACCTGTTGCTGCCAGTCGTGAGAAAGAAGGAATTGAGAATGTCACCTTTCTTTGAAAGTGAACGCGTGGATCAGCTCCGGGAGCAAAGAAATGCTGTGGCCCATGCCACTACACCAAGTCTATCTGAGGCAGACTTCCAAACAAGAATACGAGAGATAGAAGACATCTACACACAACTTCAATGGGACCAGACACAGTTGAAGGAAGCTGCCTACTGTCGCCTTTGGCCTGTAGAATACGACAGACTGCAAGGGAAGATAGATGTGGAAAAGGCACGAATTGACAATCATGAACAGCGACTGCAGGACCTTCAACAGGGACAGCAAGACCTTCAACAGGGACAGCAGGACCTCGACAAACGAGTCAAAAATCTTGAGCAGCAGACACAGCAGCACCAAGAGACGTTTGTGAAGACAGTGGAAGGTATGCCAATAGTGATACATAAAATAGCTCTTAGTTTGTTTCCTTTGTTTTGAATGCAAAGATGCAATACATAGATAAAAGTAGTATATGTATAATCATAATGTACTATTTCAAAACTCCTCTGCTGGTGTGTTGTTATTGACACAATGACTCATGTTGGACCTGTATGTTTCCCTGTATCAGTAAGAAACACTACATGTTGTTATTGACACAATGACTCATGTTGGACCTATATGTTTCCCTGTGTCAGTAAGAAACAATACATGTTGTTATTGACACAATGACTCATGTTGGACCTATATGTTTCCCTGTGTCAGTAAGAAACAATACATGTTGTTATTGACACAGTGACTCATGTTGGACCTATATGTTTCCCTGTGTCAGTAAGAAACAATACATGATTTTATTGACACAATGACTAATGTTGGACGTATATGTTTCCCTGTGTCAGCAAGAAACAATACATGTTGTTATTGACACAATGAATCGTGTTGGACCTATATGTTTCCCTGTGTCAGTAACAAAACAATCCATGTTGTTATTGACACAATGACTCATGTTGGACCTATATGTTTCCCTGTGTCAGTAAGAAACAATCCATGTTGTTATTGACACAATGACTCATGTTGGACCTGTATGTTTTCCTGTGTCAGTAAGAAACAATACATGTTGTTATTGACACAATGACTCATGTTGGACCTATATGTTTCCCTGTGTCCGTAAGAAACAATACATGTTATTATTGACACAATGACTCATGTTGGACCTGTTTGGTTCCCTGTGTCAGTAAGAAACAATACATGTTGTTATTGACACAATGACTCATGTTGGACCTGTATGTTTCCCTGTGTCAGTAAGAAACAATACATATTGTTATTGACACAATGACTCATGTTGGACTTATATGTTTCCCTGTGTCAGCAAGAAACAATACATGTTGTTATTGACACAATGACTCATGTTGGACCTATATGTTTCCCTGTGTCAGTAAGAAACAATACATGTTGTTATTGACACAATGACTCATGTTGGACCTGTATGTTTCCCTGTGTCAGCAAGAAACAATACATGTTGTTATTGACACAATGACTCATGTTGGACCTATATGTTTCCCTGTGTCAGTAAGAAACAATACATGTTGTTATTGACACAGTGACTCATGTTGGACCTATATGTTTCCCTGTGTCAGTAAGAAACAATACATGATTTTATTGACACAATGACTAATGTTGGACGTATATGTTTCCCTGTGTCAGCAAGAAACAATACATGTTGTTATTGACACAATGAATCGTGTTGGACCTATATGTTTCCCTGTGTCAGTAACAAAACAATCCATGTTGTTATTGACACAATGACTCATGTTGGACCTATATGTTTCCCTGTGTCAGTAAGAAACAATCCATGTTGTTATTGACACAATGACTCATGTTGGACCTGTATGTTTTCCTGTGTCAGTAAGAAACAATACATGTTGTTATTGACACAATGACTCATGTTGGACCTATATGTTTCCCTGTGTCCGTAAGAAACAATACATGTTATTATTGACACAATGACTCATGTTGGACCTGTTTGGTTCCCTGTGTCAGTAAGAAACAATACATGTTGTTATTGACACAATGACTCATGTTGGACCTGTATGTTTCCCTGTGTCAGTAAGAAACAATACATATTGTTATTGACACAATGACTCATGTTGGACTTATATGTTTCCCTGTGTCAGCAAGAAACAATACATGTTGTTATTGACACAATGACTCATGTTGGACCTATATGTTTCCCTGTGTCAGTAAGAAACAATACATGTTGTTATTGACACAATGACTCATGTTGGACCTGTATGTTTCCCTGTGTCAGCAAGAAACAATACATGTTGTTATTGACACAATGACTCATGTTGGACTTATATGTTTCCCTGTGTCAGCAAGAAACAATACATGTTGTTATTGACACAATGACTCATGTTGGACCTGTATGTTTCCCTGTGTCAGTAAGAAAAAATACATGTTGTTATTGACACAATGACTCATGTTAGACTTATATGTTTCCCTGTGTCAGCAAGAAACAATACATGTTATTATTGACACAATGACTCATGTTGGACCTGTATGTTTCCCTGTGTCAGCAAGAAACAATACATGTTGTTATTGACACAATGACTCATGTTGGACTTATATGTTTCCCTGTGTCAGCAAGAAACAATACATGTTGTTATTGACACAATGACTCATGTTGGACATGTACGTTTCCCTGTGTCAGTAAGAAACAATATATGTTGTTATTGACACAATGACTCATGTTGGACCTATATATTTCCCTGTGTTAGTAAGAAACAATACATGTTATTGACACAATGACTCATGTTGGACCTGTATGGTTCCCTGTGTCAGTAAGAAACGAGAAAGTAAGAAAGCCGAGCGAACTGGAGCCATGTGGAGTGAATGAAATTGTCCAAGCTTTGAAATGACAACAAGAACATTGTAACCCCGCTTGTATCGACTGAGAGTCCAATTCCACAGCTAACTAAATAACTAATCAACAAACCATCCAACCAACTGACCAACTAGGCAACTAACCAACCAAACAACAACCAAACCAACCAAATAACTAAGAGAAGACATAACATAGAATCAGTTGTGACCACCTGGCTGTGAGACAAACAAACAAGAGAAAGAGCTCGGCTCTGTAAGCGGGTCTAGTTCGCTCGGCTCTGTAAGCGGGTCCAGTTCGCTAGGCTCTGTAAGCGGCTCCAGTTCGCTAGGCTCTGTAAGGGGGCCCAGTTCGCTAGGCTCTGTAAGCGGCTCCAGTTCGCTAGGCTCTGTAAGCGGCTCCAGTTCGCTAGGCTCTGTAAGCGGGTCCAGTTCACTCGGCTCTGTAAGCAGCTCCAGTTCGCTAGGCTCTGTAAGCGGCTCCAGTTCGCTAGGCCCTATAAGCGGGTCCAGTTCGCTCGGCTCTATAAGCGGGTCCAGTTCGCTCGGCTCTATAAGCGGGTCCAGTTCGCTCGGCTCTATAAGCGGGTCCAGTTCGCTCGACTCTATAAGTGTCTCGCTCGGCTCTATAAGCGGGTCCAGTTCGCTCGGCTCTATACGTGGGTCCAGTTCGCTCGGCTCTATAAGTGTCTTGCTCGGCTCTATAAGCGGGTCCAGTTCGCTCGGCTCTATAAGCGGGTACCTGGCTGTAAACAGTTGTGGATACAAATGAAGAGTACAATAGTATTGACCCAATAATTACAGTGTGGCTGAAGTCAAAAGTGCTTTGAAATTTGAATGATTCCTTGGCCCAGAGGTCATGCAGTATAAGTTATCTTGACCTTTTTACTATTGAATATTATGTTCTCTCGTCTCTCATTTGTTAACGGTCTTTCTCTTGTTTGTTTGTCTCAGAGCTGGGCGGTCAGGTTTGATTAATGTTCTTTCTCTTGTTTGTTTGTTTGTTTTTATGTCTCTCTCTGTCTGTTTGTTTGTTTGCTTGTTTCAGATATTTATGTTCTTTGGTTTGTTTGTCTCAGAGCCAGATGGACTTTTGTTGATTCTATGACATTTCTCTGGTTTGTTTATCAATCTGCTATGTCTCAGCTGTTTGTTTCAGATCCAGACAGTCACTTTTGATTCTGTGTTCTTTCTCTGGTTTGTTTTTCTCAGATCTCTGCTATGTCTTAGCTGCTTAACAATTAATGGTTTCCTTACATTGTGAGCTTTGTGAGGAGGATCTGGCAGTACTTTCATCTTGGATCAAACAATGATCAGTCCAGCAGTCATGAGGACCTTGCGTGGCTTTGGTCCCTCAGCACCCAAATGTTCGACCTTCCTATGTGAAGTTAGGTGTACAACAGCCATGGTCTGTTCATGTTGTCATACTTGTGTTGTCACATGACTTGATAGTAATGTTGATGAGGGATGATGGTCTGAGTCTGTGGATAACTTTGTAAAGATCACGGAGAACAGTTTCACCACATATGATTATTGCATTTTAAGTTGATGTTTTCTCAAAGGAAAGCCACATAAAATCAAAGAATGTCTGATGCATAGTCGATGTTTTATGAATATATCAGATGCATACCTTCATTAGCAGATGATGTTTTTCAGAGAAAGTGAAGACAGCGTTACGAACGACATACAGTGACTACACAGTTCCGGTCCAGTGGTCAGTCGATGCAGACTCGTGCAGGGACAGCTCCCTCGATGACATGTTTGTCGAACTACGACTCCAACAGTCTCGGACAACAAAGCTCCCAGAAACACTTGGCTACCGTGATGTGGTCAAGATGCAGGAAATCATGCAGTCTCTTGACTCTATCCAAGTGTCACAACTCTTCGATAAGCTACATGACAGGCCCGCTCCCAGAAATGTCCTTATCCTAGGGAAAGCAGGAATTGGAAAGACGACACTCGTTAAGCAGATTGCAAAACAGTGGGCTGAGAAGAAGCTGTGGAATGATGACGTGGAGTATTTGTTTGTTATCACTTTACGAGAACTGCGGCAGGAGAGGACGTTGACGCTTGGAGATATCTTGCTGGGTGGACTGGGTTTGACAGAAGAAGAAAAGTCGGAAGCACTTAAACAACTCTGTAAAAAGTCAAAAAGGACCATGGTCTATCTGGAAGGGATGGATGAGGCATCTTACTTCAAATATGAGAAGAAACTGCAACCAGACTGTACCATGGAGGTAGATGTGAACACCCTACTCTCGGGTATCATCGGCGACACCATGCTGCCTGGAGCAAAGGTCATAATCACTTCCAGGCCAAACGACAACATTCCTACAGCAATGTGTCACCGCACTGCAGAACTGTATGGATTCCCTCAAGAAAGCATCAAAAAGTACATTCACAAATTCTGCGGAGAAGACAATGCAGTAGAGAAGTTCATCACAGGTTACCTTCAGAACAACGTGAACATTGAGACACTCTGCTACGTGCCAGTGCAAGCCAATTTTGTATGTGTATGTCTTGCCAACATGTATTCATCCACCCACAGTGAGGACACTCCATCTGTCAATACCATGTCACAACTCTATGTGTTTGCTGTAATCAACCTTGCAAAAAATCTCCACCCTTCTCTGAAGGATGTCAAAGAACAAGTAGACGCAAAGAAGATTTTTGCCAAGGTGGGCAACTCTTTCAAGAAACATGCGGATTTAGCAAAGTCCTGCACAATGTCAAAACCACTACGAATCATCATTTATGAAGATGACCTTGATGAATATCACATCAGCAACACTGACAGACACACCGGATTCCTGGCAGAATCCACGACGAGAGACCTGATTCCATGTGGTCTTAAAAGACCATGTTGGACGTACCAGCACTTGACAATCCAGGAACTGTTTGCTGCAGTGGGGTTATTGAGAGGACCACCTGAAGAGATCTTGAAGCTGATTGATGATGAGACCTCTGTCAGCCAACATGAGGTGTTGATCACATTTTTAACTGGCTTATTATGTGACCCACAGATTACATATTTTGTGAGATGTCTACAGCCAGCCAAAGATCAGTTGGAACCTCGCACCTTCATTGAGAAACTGGCAGGTGTGTTTGATACACGCAAACTGATGACATACATTTATGAAAGTCAATGTTCCCAACTCGTAGACCTGATTCCAGAAGAAATTGAATTGTCCAAAGTATTCCCAACAGAAATGCTGTCGCTGGGCTGGAGTATGAAACAGCAACAGTGCGGTGTCGTTAAACTCAAGTAAGTCATGTGAACAGTTCAATCACATTTATTCATATCTGATAGGTTATGACTACATATATGCATTGTGGAATATTTAGTAAGTTCAGTAGTGGGATTATGGTTCTGAATGTTAATTTTGTTTTCCTTATATCACAAATATAGACTACGATAATGCTGTAGTAACTTTTTTTGGAAGATACTTATCAATGATAGACTTTGCAATACATACCATATAAACTGTATATGAAATATATTGAATTTCACATATGACATGTCAGGTCATGTACTACTAAACAAATTATTGTCTGTTTTATAACTGTTTTTTTTTCCAAAAACAATGTTGTGACTGCTATAACTTGCGTTTCCACGATATAAATAGAACTCTCATTTTGGGAACAATTTGGTAATTGTGATCTGTTTCTTTCCAGGTTGAAAAACTCACATTTAGACATCCATTTGTTCAAGCAGCTATGTGATGGGCTAGAACAAAACAGGTCCATCCAGGAGTTGAAGTAAGTTCTGAGTCTTCTGACTAGTGCATTCTGTTCAAGCTAATAGCACTTTAAGTAGTACTTACTTTTGTCACACAACATCCAGCCTTGTGTTATTAGTGCATATGTAGTTCCCGTTGACTTTCAACACTCAGCACCTTTTAATTGTCATATATATTGTGATTACTAAGCAATAATTAGCAGTATTTCAGTCATTTGACACACGACTACAATTTTAGGAAAAAAACAACCAAACTTACCAACTGACAAGCATGAAAAGTCACATCTAAGCTTGTCTAAAATATAAACAATGTTGTAACCAATAATGTGGAAATTATTCACAATTAACTGAAACATAGTACTTAGAAAGACATACAATACGTAATATCATGCAGTTATCCAAATTGTTGTGTTATCCTCTTACGAGAAATCGACCACGAAATAATTGTTTTAGGGATGTTTTAGGTAATGCAAATTAAATACATGCAAGGAGCTGTCCTGTGATTTTTTTTTTACACAACCGTACACAGTAACTTCACACAATTATCTAACGTGACTGAAAAATTCATTGTACTTAGCATAATTAGATGCATTTCCGGTCAGCAAATGGTTGACTGTTTTCAGTTGGGGTATCGAAATTTTTTTCGCCTGAAACCGCAGCACTATATGTTACAAGTACCACCAGAACAGCCATAGATAATATATAAGGAACAACTATGGTTCCTGTTGATTTTAGCACGACCTTCGGTACAGTCAACCACAATATCTTGATTCAACGATTACCTTTGCACTAAACTAGGCCGGGTGATATTGTATGTGCAGGGTGCAACAAGTATTAATTGGTGGCACATTGTTGAATGCAACTACTTTGACATCGGAAGTCCATATCATTAGAGCGCATGGCCTTTGCTTCTACCACAATGTGGACGTCCTACAGCTCTACTCACACTTTGAGTGCAGTCGCTGTTGCGCTGTGAATGGAGGATTGTCTGGTGACATAAATCAAAGGATGGGCTAGAATTGTATGTCCACGAAGATGGCAAAACAGAGTGTCTTCCAGTGGAATTTGAATACACATTCAGGGGTATAACTTAGCCTACGATTATTGGGGGCCAGTCTGATCCCTACTTTGCTAAAATCTAGGGTCCGCCTGAAAAACAGGGGCCAAACAAGTTATATAAAAAACCATACTACAAATATTATTGAATTGTGTGTATTTGTTCTGCTGCTTCCCGTTTCAAACTGTTGTCCCCACCTGTCATGTACTTTAGATCCTCTAAGTACAGGGGCGGTTCTAGGCTTGTTGGCAGGGGGGTCTCAGTCAGTTGTAATCATATGTCATTCTATTTATAAACGGGGGGGGGTTGTTGACACATGTGTCATTCTACTCACACAAGGGTTAATATTAGCCGGCTGCTAATACTTCTGTCTTTACATTGACACTAGTTCCGATGTAAGGACTCTTTGATATAACAAGAACACTAGCGGGGAAAAGAAGAAATCCTTCAAAACCAATGAAAGACAAGGAAGGAAGAACCTTGAACAAGGAAGTGGAGCAAATATCAAGATGGAAAGAGCACTTCAAAGAAATCCTCAACAGAGACCCACCAGCAAAAAGACCAGACATACCAATAGCAGACGTGTTATTAAGTGTTAACACAAATCCACCTTCGAAGGCTGAAATAAGTAGAGCACTGAAGATGTTAAAGGATGAAAAGACGCCAGGACCAGACGGCATACCACCAGAGGCTCTGAAAGCAGACCTGATAACAACATATATGTTGCACCATCTATTCCAGAATGGAAAAATGGATACCTTGTAAAACTGTCAAAGAAAGGTGAATTTGGAATGTGCAAGAACTGGAGAACAATCACACTCGTATCTGTACCAAGTAAAGTCTTTACACGCATACTATTGGACATACTGAAAGGAGCACTGGATGAAAAGCTACGCGAGGAACAAGCTGAAAATTATCATAGAACAATCAATTGAGTAGCAATCACCCCTATATATTAATTTTATAGACTTCGAGAATGCTTTTGATAGTGAATACAGAGACGTTATCTGAATGCTGATGCATCACTATGGAATACCAGCAAAGTTTGTGACATTAATCCTACAGATGTACGAAAGCTCCACCTGCGAAGTTATCCATAACGGAAAACTGTCGGAGACATTTAAAGTAAAGGCTTGCGTAAGACAGGGGTGCATCCTATCACCATTAATTTTTATCATGGTCATAGACTGGATAATGAGAGAGACTGTTAAACAGGGCCAAAATTACATCCAGTGGACATTCAGTAAACAGACCTGCAAATTGATGCAGGAAGCCGAAAAGACAGGCTTGAAAATAAACATCCAAAACAAAGCTACTGAAGGTGAACAGTACACAACAAGCTAAAGCACAGCTGATGTGAAAAGATTTAGAGGGGAAGAACAAATTCATCCGTCTGGGAAGTGTAGTGGCAGACAAAGAGGAACAGATGAATATGTCAAAAACAGGATTGGAAAGGCCAAGCATGCATTCAACATTTTAAAGACAGTGTGGAACACACCATCTTTCTCAACACGAAGCAAGATCAGAATCTTCAACACCAACGTGAAAAGTGTGCCGCTATATGGCTCTGAGACATGGAGAGTAACCAAGACAATAACTTGAATGTTACAAACATTCATTAACAAATGTCTGAGATACATCCTGAAACCCAAATGACAAGATAAAACCACAAACAAAGAAATCTGGAGGTCTGACCAACACAGCATGATGAGGACAGACCAACACAGCATGAGGAGGTCTGACCAACACAGCACGAGGAAAGACATTGCAAGAAAAAATGACATGGATAGGTCACCCCCTCCAAAAACAAACCAACAATGTCACGAGACAGGCCTTAGACTGGAATCCACAAGGAAAAAGAAAAACAGGCAGACCCAAAATTACTTGGAAGAAATAAATAACTGAGTAAGTAAAGAAACATGGAACCACCTGGAAAGAAATAAAGAAAGCAGCAAATAACAGAGTGCATTGGAAAAGATACATTTTGGCCCTTGAGTGAAGAGGACTAAATAAGTATGTTCCAGTGTAGGCCTGTATACGTTACCGTAATATTTGCCACGGACACAGACCTGGGGGGATCTTGAGACCCCTAAGACCCCCTGGATCCACTGCTGATACTCTTGAACAATTAATGCATTTAAAATAAATGTTTGACCAATCACATGGACATGAAAACCCAGGGATGAGAATGAATTATTTTCTGGCATGCACTTATAAGGTCTCAAAATTGGATGTTAATAAATTGTCTTTAAGTATATATTTATATTATAAGTGAAATTTAGAATAAGTGAGTTTGTTAGAAAGTTGCTGTTATACCTAGTACAGACCAATAACCCATTTACATTGGCAACTGGATATCCATTCGTTGTTACATGTAGTCAATAACTGGTAACTGTGTTTCAAAATGCCAATCAATCACTGGCTGTTATGAATTCGCCCAAAATAGCAGGTAGCCTGGACAGGATGTAATGTCTTTGATGTAGTAATTGACTACAATTGCTTCTTCTTCTGCCACATCAGAAGCTAGGCAGTGAGTCTATGTTCCCAGGGGCTATAGTTATAACTGCTGCCTCTGTGTTATTAGGAGCCATTTGGATCCCTAGACCTGGAAGGTGAAACTGCTAAATTCGAACGCTGGCATTCAAATGCAACCGTAGAATTGTCAGTGCATTTGCATTTGCATTTGAATGTATACCCTAAACATGTACAATTGTATATGAATCCAAACCCCAAACATTTGATTTGTCAAGCGCCAAGCAAAGGCCAATCAGCAGTCAATTTGGCTACATTCAAACCATAATGTGTCAAAAACGCAAGACATAAGAATCGAGATAAAAATTGAAGTTGACACAACCAAAGTCATGGATAAAAATGCTATACCAGTCGGCCCAAATTACGTGCGGCACCTGCGACCGAGTGCGGTGCCAAACCAAAGCCAGTACGTGTTATTACACACGCATCAGCATAAATTGCTGGTGATTGAGACAAGGTGAAGTCACAATCTCGTGCATTATGTCAAAAAGGGCCCGCATGCAAAGACAGTCAAAGTTAAACACAGTGACAGCCAAAAAAACACCTGCAAATGGCACCCGTCATTTGGCGATATATGTCAGTCTCCTAGCAGGTGAAAAATATGTAAACGTTAAACATGGACAGGTAATGTATGTCCCAAGGGTCTGACGAAAAACAAAAACCACGAACTGGACAGCCGATGGCAGATTTGAAACATTTGGTGAGGCTACAAATGTTGTCTAATCAAAGAATTTCTCCTCAAACGTTCCTAATTCACATATACCCAACGGACCATTTTTGCGCCAAATTTGTCAGTTCCTCGCGGCAAAAAGGGCTGAACAGTAATATACCTGTTCAACAAAAACATGCACATGGCCTATTCAGGGTTACAAAATAAAATTAGAAAGGGAAGCAGATTGCTATGAAGTTGAAGTAATCATTGTAAGTACACCGTTCATATACAGCTGCCTGCTTGGAATGATTATTTTTATTGTTTACCTTAACTCATTGTTGGATGTCTCAACTAAATTTAACAGTGTTACATTTTAAATGTTTTTGTGTGTAACAGAAGCTGGATCTTTCTTTTTAAGAAGTGAATTTAATGTAGCTCAACTACACAGTCCATATTGAAAGGATACATTGTGTCAAATGTCTGCCTTGATATTTATTTTTAATTGTGTATTACCTTTTTAAAAGTCCTGAGCTGGAGATCTGACAATCAACACAGAAAGTATGCCAGTTATATTTCATATGGTTTAATTAGTGGACAGTGAGTGACGCTGTCATCTGTTATTTTAATTCAGGAATATAATTTACTTTGTAGTCTGAGCAACAACAGAGGATTACTAAAGACGGTCGAGGCAGCTGAAGTGTTGGGCCGTGCACTAGAAGCAATGACGCGTCTGCGAGAACTAGCGTAAGAATTAGTTGGTCAAGTAGAACTTTATTTACACCAGTTTCAACCAACAACTATAATAATTGTTGTCAAGACACATATATAAATTTATATGTTTTATTTGTTCTTGTGTTTAACTGTTCTATTCAGTTTATTGGAATATTCCACTGTTGAGTAATGTATATAAAACAAAAGCTAACATTTTCACTATATTAATTTTATTACATATTAAAATTGTAGTACTGTACACTTAATGTTTCACAATGATTGAGAAATTATATTTTGTTGATGAAATGTAAACACGTGTGATTGTTGTTACAGGTTGGACAGTTGTGGTCTCTCTCGGCAGACATTGACTGTCATCTTGACAGGACTCACTCGCGGGCCGGGGGGCCATCAACTGGAGGTCCTCAGGTAAGAACACATTTGTATATTCACCCCACAAATGTCAAATAGTTACCTTGACTGTCACTGTATAAGTTTTCTCACGTAAACAGCACATACATAGAAATATGTATTACATATATCAATTAATTAACACCTACCAGTACTCAATAATTAATTATCAATAAATGTTATATAAATAACAATTTGTTAGAACAAACATTAATGAAAAGTACTTCAATATATACATAACAAACAATTGTATCCCTCATTTTAGGCACTGCCTACATGAAATGATTTTTATATTATTTTTCCAATTAAATGTAACATTTAAAACTTTTTTGTGAGCCAAGTGATCTGACCCTGACCGTGGAAAGTCGGTCACTGAACCTGAAAGTTTGTGGTACATTGTTGTGTCGTGTGCTTAAACCCTGCCAGGGCAAGTACCCTTCAGATACATTGTGTCAACAGTCGGTTTTCTGAAATTAAATACAGAAAGTAGGTCAACGTTTCTAGAAGTTTGACTCTGGGTCGCTACATTGTGTCAATTGATACCATAAAATGCGACTTTATTAATCCAGGGACACATTTGAGTCGGTGTTGTCTTGTGCAGACGTGTCGCAGTAATTTCACATGTCACATTTGATATGGTTTAATGAGTTGACAGTGAGTGACGCCGTCGTCTGTGTTGTTTTAATCCAGGAATATAATCTACTTTGTAGTCTGAACAACAACAACAGAGGATTACTAAAGACGGTCAAGGCGGGGAGAAAGCTTGGTGACACTCTTGGTACAATGACAAGACTACGTCAGTTATGGTAAGTATTATTTAGTCAATTAACACTTTATTTACACCTGTGTCAACTGACGACTATTACAATTGTTGTCACAACGTCACATACGTCAATTTATATATTTAATTACTTCTTGTGTTTAACTATTTCAGTTTACTGGATTGTCGTCGAATGCAAACAAACTGTTTACTTTAAACTATTGTTTTAAATTTATTACACATTAAAATTGTTCATTGTACATTTAAACTGAACAATCGACAACGATTGAGAAAAGTGACTTTGTCAGAAAATAGATTATATTTTGTTGATGAAATGTAGGTCTGTAAAGATGATTAAACACGGGTCATTGTTCTTACAGCTTGAGGGGCTGTGGTCTCACTGACCAGTCACTGACCGCCCTCTCGCCCGGACTCACTCGCCCCGGGGGTCAACAACTACAGCTCCTCAAGTAAGAACACATTTGTATATTCACCCCACAAATAGTTACCATGGCTACTCTCGTGGGGTAAATACCCTTTCAATAATTGTTGATGTTTTTTATCTACATTTGTAACAATTTTTTTAATCAAAATAAACACAACTTTTTACGACAGCGTTCCTAAAAGTGACACAACTTGACACGACTGTCACACACCGAACACGTGATCACCCGAGGGTGACAGTTTATCACCCAACGTTTGTTTACTTTCTGTCTGTTGTTTACACAGTTGCTGTAACAACCCTTTGACAGACGCCAGCCGTGTCACCTTCAGACGTCTGTTGACACAGCACCCAGAGTTGAGGATACCGTAAGTTGACATTGACTCTTACAGATGTGTTAGTTTTGTGTCACGTAGACCCACATGGAGAGCCGAGTGACGACAGTGGTGTGTGTCCTGTATATATGTCCTCTGTCTTCCAGGACGTGGGACTGTCCCATGTCACCCGAGTGTGGCCGTCAACTGGTGGAGGAGTTCGGTCAGTGGAGGTTTAACTGGGTAAGTCAGTTGATTGTCAACGTCACTGCTGTTGACATGTCACACACACGTACCCTCTCTCAACAGTGTCCAAACCTGTCGGCTGACTTGTCCTCTAAATGACCACTTTATTAGCCGAGGTTGTAAACACAACAGGGCATCAGCGTCTGCCCGGACGACGTAACACGTTCATTGATGTGTTACATTGTAGCAATGACGTCAGCCGACTACGTCAGACGTGTCTGTTTACTTCAGTTCCTCTCTGGAAATACACAATAAATATACATCATAATGACTGATGACCAGGGCAACTCTCAAAACAAAGGAGACCTTTAAATAGGGGACTGGCTCAAAATTAATGTTAATGTTGTGTTTAGTATAATATAAATATTAAAATACATATATTTGAATAATAATTTATGAATTGAGTTTCGTGGAATTTATTTTGTAACTGATGACCAGGGCAACTTTCAAAACAAAGGAATCCTTTAAATAGGGGACTGACAAAATTAATGTTAATTTGTATTTAGCGTTATATAACTATTTTCAATAATAATTTTATGAAATGAAAGGAGTTTCATATAATATAGCAACTGATGACCAGGACAACTCTCAAACAAAAGAGACATTTAAATAGGGGACTGACTAAAAAAATAATGTTAATTTGTGTTTAGTATAATGTAACTGTTTTATGAAACGAATTGAGTTTCATAAAATACATATCGTAGCAACAGTGATGACCAGGCAACTCTCAAAACAAAGGACAACTTTAAATGGGGGACTGCCTCAAAATTAAAATTTATTTTTGTTTAATAAATGCATCTTTCTTACTTCCATCCTGTACCACGAGGCACACAAGACAGACGCCATCCATGTCTGTCTTCAGCCATTCATGTCCTCTTTCCAGATGGTCTCTAGTACCAGGCTTGTTTTATGTTCTTGATAGTGGCATTCTAAGGACATGGTCCAAATATGTCCATCTTCTTTTCAATATTGTTTACTAGATCGACTCGCCATTTGTTCTTTAAGTCCTTCCTCGTTGGTGGTAAATTCGTTCCATCTGATGTTTAGAAGTTTGCGCAAGCATCTCGTCTGGAAACTTGCTAGTTTCAGTTCCATTATTTTCCATGTTTCAAAGCAATGAAATGGCTGTCAAAATTTTTATTTGGTGAGTTTTCCCCGTGCCTAAATACATCTATTAAAAATACACTCTTTCAATAACCTTTTTTATGAAATGAATAGAATATATTTCATCACTCAAGATGTGTTGATATTTTGTTTGCAGTGCCTCGACTGATTCTGATTTCAAGTTGGAGACGGCCGTGTCAACTCTGTGAGAGAATTCTGCCTCCGACAGGGATGGAGAAAGTTAGCTTAGTAATGTTCATATACAAACAGCTAGTCACTAAGTAGCCTCACACAAACATTGAGCACTTTTATCAATAGAAATGTATCCAGAGGTCTACAATGTACAATAAAAAGATGTATGTTTATATACAATGGTGTTTGTTTAGATATTTACCCAAATATATGTTATGTATTCACCTCCTGTGTGACAAACATGCTACACTCACTAGGGTGGAGCCCCTTGCCTCATTGACGTACACAATAGTCAGTGGCCTCGTACCTTGTTAACGTGAACATCATCATCCTACCACCACTCTTCGTGAAATTACCAATTATATATTTTCTCCAGTACTATTTGACCCGGTAACTCCTACCTCAACAAACTCATTCTAAACAGTCGGTGTACTTTTAAGATCAGCATCCAGACATTGCATCTTTCCAGATTTTAGAGGTTAAAATAATGTATGCACAGTCTTATTGATTCACACATTCTTATATTTCATTGCACAGTATATGTGCTACAAATATCTCCTGTTCTCCCACCAAACCAGCCACCGTACATTAAGGAAGGCACAAGAAACAGAAGAAAACGAAATAAGAAACCACAACTCCATATTTAATCCAGCCAAACACTGGACATTGATAATTGTCTCACATTCTTGGCCCGCTACATAGCGCCAATTTGATTTGGGTATAGGGTAACTTCATCTGTATGAAAAAAAAACCAGTGAAACTGCACCTGTCACGCCTCGAATACACAAGTGACGCCATCTACTGGAGCAAATGTCTACTAGTGTCACCGTACAACATACCCAACTATTACTGTCGAGCACTGGCCAAAACAAAAATAGTTCAACAAAATAAACACACCAATGATAAAGTGAACAATTTCAGGCCGGACAATACAAGAATGTTTGTACACATACTTGTCTGTATGAACACAGAACAACATTACGAACACATTCTGGTTTTATGTGCAGTTCCAAACGGTTTCATAGACAAGTCATGTGACGACCACCAACATGGTGACATGACACCGAAGAACAGTTCAGTCCAACGCTGAAGTGACCGAGAGGGTTACAAAAGCTCTGAACATGCATCAAGCATGACATTGACACATCACCACTAAGTGTCCATGCTAGTCAGAGACATGTAATTTTTTGT
This sequence comes from Lamellibrachia columna, assembly GCA_963662155.1. Lineage (NCBI taxonomy): Eukaryota > Metazoa > Annelida > Polychaeta > Sabellida > Siboglinidae > Lamellibrachia > Lamellibrachia columna. Next base: position 36,858,451 of record OY759268.1, read on the forward strand.
ACTGACATTATCCAGCCATGCAAATTTTCCTATTCTGAAGAACTCCGCTGAAGGCGATCACAGCTGTCTTCCGTTATGGCGTGTTCGACAAGTGCTGTCTCACATTACAGCGTGCTCGGCGAGTACTGTCTTCCATTACGGCATGCTCGACAAGTGCTGTCTCACATTACAGCGTGCTTGGCGAGTACTGCCTTCCTTTACGGAGTGCTCGACAAGTGCTGTCTCACATTACGGCGTGCTCGGCGAGTGCTGTCTTCCGTTACGGCGTGCTCGACAAATGCTGTCTCACATTACGGTGTGCTCAGCGAGTGCTGTCTTCCGTTACAGAGTGCTCGACAAGTGCTGTCTCACATTACGGCGTGCTCGGCGAGTGCTGTCTTCCGTTACGGAGTGCTCGACAAGTGCTGTCTCACATTACATCGTGCTCAGCGAGTGCTGTCTTCCGTTACGGAGTGCTCGACAAGTGCTGTCTTCCATTACGGCGTGCTCGACAAGTGCTGTCTCACATTACGGCGTGCTAAGCGAGTGCTGTCTTGCGTTATGGGTGCTTGGCAAGTGCTGTCTTGCGTTATGGCTGCTTGGCGAGTGCTGTCTTGTGTCACGGTGTGCTCGCGAGTGTTATCTTATGTTACGGCGTGCTCAGCGAGTGTCGTCTCACGTAACAGCGTGTTTGGGAGTGCAGTGTTGCGTAACCGCATGCTCGGCGAATGTTTTAACAAGATTGCCATCTCAAACAACAAATTCCAGATGGCAAGTGGATAAGGAAGCCATTGGCTTATCGAGAGTCCAACAATTTCTCATTTATATGTAGCCCGCCCTTATGAGATATCTGTCAATTCTATTTATAAACATATTCACACTACTAGTATTAACACAATCATTTGGCAGTTTGTTCCATTAATTTCATTTGGCAGTTTGTTCCATTCATTTGTGCTGTCTTGCGTTACGGCATGCTCGGTTAGTGCTGTGTGGCTTGCTTGGCGAGTGCTATATTGCGTCACGGAGTGCTTGGAGAGTGCCATCTTCTTGATCGGCGAGTGCTGTCTCACGTTGCAGCATGCTTGGCGAGTGCAGTCTTGCGTAATGGCGTGCTCGCCGAGTTCTGTCTTGAGTTACCGCATGCTCAGTGAGTGCTATATTGCGTTACGGTGTCCTTGGCAAGTGCTGTCTTGCATTACGTCGTGCTCGGTGAGTGTAGTCTTGTGTCATGGCCAGCTTGGCGAGTACAGTGTTACGGTGTGCTAGGCGAGTGATGTCTCATGTTACAGTGTGCTCGGCGAGTGCAGTCTTGAGATACAACGTGCTTAGCGAATGTTGTTTTGCGTTACAGCGTGCTCGGCGAGTGCAATCATGTGTTACAGCATGCTTGGCAAGTGCTGTTTTGTGTTATGGCGTGCTCGGCGAGTGTAATCTTGTGAAAAGGCATGCTTGGCGAGTGCTGACTTGCTTTACAGCGTGCCCAGCGAGTGCAGTTTTGCCCTACGGCGCACCAGGTGCGTGCAGTTTTGTGTTACGGCATGCTCAGTGAGTGCTGTTTTGCATTACAGCATGTTTGGCAAGAGTAGTCTTGTGTTACAGCACGCTTGGCGAGTGCTATCTTATGTTACGGCGTGCTCGGCGAGTGCTGTCTTATGATACAGCGTGCTTGGGAGTGCAGTGTTCTGTAACCGCATGCTCGGTGAATGCTGTCTTGCGTTCCGGCATGCTTAGTGAGTGCTGTCTTGCGCGTGACGTACTTGGCAAGTGCTATATTGCGTTACGTCATGCTCGGCGAGTGCTATCTTACATTACAGCAAGCTTGGCGAGTGCTATCTTGCGTTACGGCGTGCACGGCAAGTGCTGTCTTACGTTACTACATGTTCGGTGTGTGATATCAAATGCTACAGTGCGCTCAACGAGTGCAGTCTAGCCTTACGGCGTGCTTGGCGAGTGCCACTTTATGTCACAGTGTGCTCGACAAGTGCTGTCTTATGTCACGGTGTGATCGGCGAGTGCTGTCTCACGTTACAGCGTGCTCAGCGAGTGCTGTCTTGCATTACCGCATGCTCGGCGAGTGCTGTCTTACGTATGGCTTGCTTGGCGAGTGCTGTACTGCGTTACGGTGTGTTTAGCAAGTGCGATCTTTTGTTTATGGCGTGCTCAGCGAGTGCTGTTTCACGTTACCGCATGCTTGAGGAGTGCAGTCTTGTGTTATACCATAATTGGAAAGTGCTGTCATGCGTTACCGAGTGCTGTCTTGCATTAAGCCATGCTTGTCGAGTGCAGCATTGTGTTACGGGGTGCTTGGCTAGTGCTATCTCACGTTAAAACGTGATCTGCGAGTGCAGTCTTGCGTTACGGCATGCTTGGCAAGTGATGTCTCTCGTTATAGTGTGCTCGGCGAGTGCAGCGTTGCGTTACGGCGTGCTTGGCGCTTGCTATCTTGCATTAAGGTGTGCTCGGCGAGTGCTGTTTTGCATTACTGCGCGCTCGGCGAGTGCTGTCACACGTTACAGTGTGCTCGGTGAGTGTAGTCTTGCATTATGGCATGATTGGCGAGTGCTGTCTTGTGTTATAGCGTGCTCAGTGAGTGCAGTCTTGTGTTATGGCATGCTCGGCGAGTGCTATGTTGCGTTACGATGTGCTTGGCGAGTACTATGTTGCACTACGGTGTGCTTGGTGAGTGCTGTCTCAAGTTACAGCGTGCTCGGCGAGTGCAGTCTTGTGTTACGGTATGCTCGGCGAGTGCTGTCTTGCATTACCGCATGCTTGGCGAGTGTTACGTTCCGTTACGGTGTGCTTGGCGGGTGCTGCATTGCGTTATGTCGTGTTCGGCGAGGGCTGTCTTGCGTTAAGGAATGCTTATCGAGTGCAGTCTTATGTTACAGTGTGCTCGGCGAGTGCAGTATTGCATTACGGCATGCTTGTCGAGTGCAGTATTATGTTACAGTGTGCTTGGCGAGTGCAGCCTTGCGTTACGGCATGTTCAGTGAGTTATGTCTCATGTTACAGTGTGCTCGGCGAGTGCAGCCTTGCGTTACGGCCTGCTTGGCACGTGCTATCTTGCATTAAGGTGTGCTCGGCGAGTGCTGTTTTCCGTTACTGCATGCTCGGCAAGTCCTATCTCATGTTACAGTATGCTCGGTGAGAGCAGTCTTGTGTTACAGCATGCTCTGCAAATGATGTTTCATGTTACAGTGTGCTCGGTGAGTGCAGTCTTGTGTTACGGCATGCTCTGCAAGTTATGTCTCTTGTTACAGTGTGCTCTGCGAGTGCAGTCTTACGTTACAGCCTGCTCGGCAAGTGACGTCTCATGTTACAGTGTGCTTGGCAAGTGATGTCTCACGTTACAGTGTGCTCGGCAAGTGATGTCTCATGTTAAAGTGTGCTCAGCAAGGGCAGTATTGTGTTACAGCGTGCTCGGCGAGTGCTGTTTTGCGTTACTGCATGCTTGGCGAGTGTTGTCACATGTTGTAGTGTGCTCGCTGAAAGCAGTCTTGCGTTACGGTATGACTGGCGAGTGCTGTCTTGTGTCGCACCATGCCCAGCGAGTGCAATCTTGTGTTACGCCGTGCTCAGCGAGTGCTGTTTCAAGTTACCGCATGCTTGAGGAGTGCAGTCTTGTGTTACAGCATAATTAGAAAGTGCTGTCTCACGTTACAGTAGGCTCGGCAAGTGCTGTCTCATGTTACAACGTGCTCTGCGAGTGCAGTCTTGCGTTACGGCATGCTCGGCAAGTGATTTCTCACATTACAGTGTGCTCGGCGAGTGCAGTCTTGCGTTATGGCATGCTTGGCAAGTGATGTCTCACGTTACAGTGTGCTCGGCGAGTGCAGCGTTGCGTTACGGCGTGCTTGGCGCTTGCTATCTTGCATTAAGGTGTGCTCAGCGAGTGCTGTTTTGCATTACTGCGCGCTCGGCGAGTGCTGTCACACGTTACAGTGTGCTCGGTCAGTGTTGTCTTGCATTATGGCATGATTGGCGAGTGCTGTCTTGTGTTACAGCGTGCTCAGCAAGTGCATTCTTGTGATATGGCGTGCACGGCGAGGCAATGTTGCGTTACGGTGTGCTTGGTGAGTGCAGTCTCTTGTTACGGCGTACTCGGTGAGTGCAGTCTTGTGTTACTATGTGCTCGGCAAGTGATGTCTCACGTTACAATGTGCTCGGCAAGTGATGTCTCACGTTACAGTATGCTCGGCAAGTGATGTCTCACGTTACAGTGTGCTCGGCAAGTGATGTCTCATGTTAAAGTGTGCTCAGCAAGGGCAGTCTTGTGTTACAGCGTGCTCGGCGAGTGCTGTTTTGCGTTACTGCATGCTTGGCGAGTGTTGTCACATGTTGTAGTGTGCTCGCTGAAAGCAGTCTTGCGTTACGGCATGACTGGCGTGTGCTGTCTTGTTTCACAGCATGCCCAGCGAGTGCAATCTTGTGTTACACCGTGCTCAGCGAGTGCTGTTTCAAGTTACCGCATGCTTGAGGAGTGCAATCTTGTGTTACAGCATAATTAGAAATTGCTGTCTCACGTAACAGTATGCTCGGCAAGTGCTGTCTTATGTTACAACGTGCTCTGCGAGTGCAGTCTTGCGTTATGGCATGCTCGGTAAGTGATGTCTCTCGTTACAGTGTGCTCGGCGAGTGCAGCGTTGCGTTACGGCGTGCTTGGCGCTTGCTATATTGCATTAAGGTGTGCTCGGCGAGTGTTGTTTTGCATTACTGCGCGCTCGGCGAGTGCTGTCACACGTTACAGTGTGCTCGGTGAGTGTAGTCTTGCATTATGGCATGATTAGGGAGTGCTGTCTTGTGTTACAGCGTGCTCAGCAAGTGCGGTCTTGTGTTATGGTGTGCACGGCGAGTGCTATGTTGCGTTACGGTGTGCTTGGCGAGTGCAGTCTCGTGTTACGGCGTGCTTGGTAAGTGATGTCTCACGTTACAATGTGCTCAGCCAGTGATGTCTCACGTTACAATGTGCTCGGCAAGTGATGTCTCACGTTACAGTATGCTCGGCAAGTGATGTCTCATGTTAAAGTGTGCTCAGCAAGGGCAGTCTTGTGTTACAGCGTGCTCGGCGAGTGCTGTTTTGCGTTACTGCATGCTTGGCGAGTGTTGTCACACGTTGTAGTGTGCTCGCTGAAAGTAGTATTGCGTTACGGCATGATTGGCGAGTGCTGTATTGTGTCAAAGCATACCCAGCGAGTGCAATCTTTTGTTTATGGCGTGCTCAGCGAGTGCTGTTTCACGTTACCGCATGCTTGAGGAGTGCAGTCTTGTGTTACAGCATAATTGGAAAGTGCTGTCTCACGTTACAGCATGCTTGGCAAGTGCTGTCTCGTGTTAAAACGTGCTCTGCGAGTGCAGTCTTGCATTACGGCATGCTCGGCAAGTGATTTATCACGTTACAGTGTGCTCGGCGAGTGCAGTCTTGTGTTATGGCGTGCTTGGCAAGTGATGTCTCTCGTTACAGTGTGCTCGGCTAGTGCAGCGTTGCGTTACGGCGTGCTTGGCGCTTGCTATCTTGCATTAAGGTGTGCTTGGCGAGTGCTGTTTTGCATTACTGCGCGCTCGGCGAGTGCTGTCACACGTTACAGTGTGCTCAGTGAGTGTAGTCTTGCATTATGGCATGATTGTCGAGTGCTATGTTGCACTACGGTGTGCTTGGTGAGTGCTGTCTCAAGTTACAGCGTGCTCGGCGAGTTCAGTCTTGTGTTACGGTATGCTCGGCGAGTGTTGTCTTGCATTAATGCATGTTTGGCGAGTGTTATGTTCCGTTACGGTGTGCTTGGCGGGTGTTGTCTTGCGTTACGTCGTGCTCGGCGAGGGCTGCCTTGCGTTAAGGCATGCTTGTCGAGTGCAGTCTTATGTTACAGCGTGCTCGGCGAGTGCAGTATTGCATTACGGCATGCTTGTCGAGTGCAGTATTGTGTTACAGTGTGCTTGGCGAGTGCAGCCTTGTGTTACGGCATGTTCAGTGAGTGATGTCACATGTTACAGTGTGCTCGGCGAGTGCAGCCTTGCGTTACGGCCTGCTTGGCGCGTGCTATATTTCATTAAGGTGTGCTTGGCGAGTGCTGTATTCCGTTACTGCGTGCTCGGCAAGTGCTATCTCATGTTACAGTGTGCTCGGTGAGTGCAGTCTTGTGTTACGGCATGCTGTGCAAGTGATGTCTCACGTTACAGTGTGCTTGGCGAGTGCAGTCTTGCGTTACAGCCTGCTCGGCAAGTGATGTCTCATGTTACAGTGTGCTTGGCAAGTGATGTCTCACGTTACAGTGTGCTCGGCAAGTGATGTCTCATGTTAAAGTGAGCTCAGCAAGGGCAGTCTTTTGTTACAGCGTGCTCGGCAAGTGATGTCTCACATTACAGTATGCTCGGCGTGTGCAGTCTTGCGTTATGGCATGCTTGGCAAGTGATGTCTCTCGTTACAGTGTGCTCGGCGAGTGCAGCGTTGCGTTACGGTGTGCTTGGCGCTTGCTATATTGCATTAAGGTGTGCTCGGCGAGTGCTGTCATGTGTTACAGCGTGTTCAGCAAGTGCATTATTGTGTTATGGCGTGCATGGCGAGTGTAGTCTCGTGTTACGGCGTGCTTGGTAAATGATGTCTCATGTTACAATGTGCTCGGCAAGTGATGTCTCACATTACAGTATGCTCGGCAAGTGATGTCTCACTTTACAGTGTGCTCGGCAAGTGATGTCTCACGTTACAGTATGCTCGGCAAGTGATGTCTCATGTTACAGTATGCTTGGCAAGTGATGTCTCACGTTACAGTATGCTCGGCAAGTGATGTCTCATGTTACAGTGTGCTTGGCAAGTGATGTCTCATGTTACAGTGTGCTCGGCAAGTGATGTCTCATGTTAAAGTGTGCTCAGCAAGGGCAGTCTTGTGTTACAGCGTGCTCGGCGAGTGCTGTTTTGCGTTACTGCATGCTTCGCATGTGTTGTCACACGTTGTTGTGTGCTCGCTGAAAGTAGTCTTGCGTTACCGCATGATTGGCGAATGCTGTATTGTGTCAAAGTATGCCCAGCTAGTGCAATCTTTTGTTACGGCGTGCTCGGCGAGTGCTGTTTCACGTTACCGCATGCTTGAGGAGTGCAGTCTTGTGTTACAGCATACTTGGAAAATGCTGTCTAACGTTACAGTATGTTTGGCAAGTGCTGTCTCATGTTAAAACGTGCTCTGCGAGTGCAGTCTTGCGTTATGGCATGCTCGGCAAGTGATGTCTCACATTACAGTGTGCTCGGCGAGTGTAGTCTTGCGTTATGGCATGCTTGGCAAGTGATGTCTCTCGTTACAGTGTGCTCGGCTAGTGCAGCGTTGCGTTACGGCGTGCTTGGCGCTTGCTATCTTGCATTAAGGTGTGCTCGGCGAGTGCTGTTTTGCATTACTGCGCGCTCGGCGAGTGCTGTCACACGTTACGGTGTGCTCAGTGAGTGTAGTCTTGCATTATGGCATGATTGGCGAGTGCTGTCTTGTGTTACAGCGTGCTCAGCAAGTGCAGTCTTGTGTTATGGCATGCTCGGCGAGTGCTATGTTGCGTTACGGTGTGCTTGGCGAGTACTATGTTGCACTGCGGTGTGCTTGGTGAGTGCTGTCTCAAGTTACAGCATGCTCGGCGAGTGCAGTCTTGTGTTACGGTATGCTCGGCGAGTGCTGTCTTGCATCACCGCATGCTTGGCGAGTGTTACGTTCCGTTACGGTGTGCTTGGCGGGTGCTGTCTTGCGTTACGTCGTGCTCGGCGAGGGCTGTCTTGCGTTAAGGCATGCTTGTCGAGTGCAGTTTTATGTTACAGCGTGCTCGGCGAGTGCAGTCATGCATTACGGCATGCTTGTCGAGTGCAGTATTGTTACAGTATGCTTGGCGAGTGCAGCCTTGCGTTACCGCATGTTCAGTGAGTGATGTCTCATGTTACAGTGTGCTCGGCGAGTGCAGCCTTGCGTTACGGCCTGCTTGGCGCGTGCTATCTTGCATTAAGGTGTGCTCGGTGAGTGCTGTTTTCCGTTACTGCGTGCTCGGTAAGTGCTATATCATGTTACAGTGTGCTCGGTGAGTGCAGTCTTGTGTTACAGCATGCTCTGCGAGTGATGTCTCACGTTACAGTGTGCTCGACGAGGGCAGTCTTACGTTACAGTGTGCTCGGCGAGTGTAGTCTTGCGTTACGGCCTGCTCGGCAAATGATGTCTCATATTACAGTGTGCTCGGCGAGTGCAGCCTTGCATTACGTCATGCTTGGTGAGTGCTATCTTGCATGAAGGTGTGCTCGACGAGTGCTGTTTTGCTGTCACATGTTGCAATGTGCTCGATGAAAGCACTCTTGTGTTACGGCTCATCTCCTCTGAGCAGTGGCACAGACAGAATAAGAAACACTTGTCATGTGGAAGGGCAGTGAGGTCACACTGTGAGGTCACACTGTGAGGTCACACTGTGCTAGTAGGTGACGGCATTCGACAGACAGACACACTTGACTGGATCGCATTGATGTTTGCTAGACTGCCATTGTAGAAGATGTGTCAACGGTACATCATGCCGGATGAACCAGTACGTATGTGCGTGCATCACAACTCACTGAGACGATCCCTTGGGAAACGAGAGCCGCACACAAGTTAATACCAGCGCCAACTCACAGTAAAATGTACCATACAAATGACTGAGTAATAATCCATTCACTGCAATATGTTGAAAACAAGAGGAATTGTAGTTTCTCAGATAAACATCACATCAGAGTCATCATATCAAGTTCATTTCACTGGAATATGAGAACAGAGATAGTAATTTTTGGGTATATTTCTAGACTATCAATCAAATTTAAGACATGAAAATGGGACTTCTGAATTTTCTGAAAGTTTTGTTGACTGTATGCAAAGGACTCAATTCACTTCTTTGTCATTCCATTAAAAATATATAAACTACCTAAGTGTGCTATTCGTATTTGAGGAGTTTACTCTCATGAATTGTTTTCACTCGTAACTGTCGCTTCACGGCCGAGATTAAGCGGAGGTCTCTGGAACAGCGCTCCAGTCAATTTCTCTATTGCCTGCAACAATCACATTCAAATAATGAATAAAAGAAACAAAATGTGTAATTTGCCAAGTACAGTATCCACACATTTTTGATTTCGCAGGGTTTTAATTGGACTAACGAAGCAGGCGGATCAGTGAGTCATTGAATAATGAAGTAATTTACAGTGTGTTGAGATTTGGTCACAAAACAAAATACATTTAAACAGTTTGTTGTTGTTATATTTTGTAAGAAATCAGTTATTCCAAGAGTTATTTTTAGTATTAAACAACACTGAAAATTGTGTGACTCAATGTTGAATTTCAACAAAAACATTGTCAATTGATATACAAAGATTTACTTTTTACTGATTTCCAAACAAATATAACCTCAAAAATAGACTACAACAGCATTTATCATTATTAATCTGAAACCACGAGCTAGAATGATCCTCTTAAGCAAAATGATGTAATTTTGGTCTAGGTGATGATTTTCATCAGATTAACAAAGGTATTTTGGCTACCAGCCTCAAATATTAAAATATTATTTTTTAAATATTCAATTAGTAGATTACTTTTTAAACTGAAGTGATATTTGTTTCAGTTTTAAAATGTCCCAGACAAAGCAGCTTCATTCATCAGTGACTGGACGTTAGCTCCTTGACAGATCATGACAGGTCTAGAAATGTGTTTATACTAGATCTTTGCTCCATTGGTTAATGCAGAAATACTACAAAATACTACAGATCACATTTTAGTAGATTTTGTTTTAATTTACTTTTCTGTTTCATACAAAAGTTCTATTAAATCTGAGATACATCATCGATGTGAAGCTACAAAAAGCTCCACTGTGTTGACCACTAAAGAACTGCTAAGTTTACTGGACAACCAGGTCAGTATAACTGAGGTGGCACTTGAAAAGACAGATTAGTGAATGGACAGTATTACACAGATTATGACATTACCAAGTCACACAGTCCTACCTGAAAAATGTCCATCTTCTGGTCCTGCACCAGACAGTGTAGACGGAAGACACAAACACTCCTAGGCGGTGCTCTGCTGCGACTTCACCCACCTGGTGGCGCACTCTATGAACACAATCAGACATTCTGTCACATTGGCATCGATTGACAACATACACACCTGCAATATGTCACAAGGGGCAGCACTTAGTAACAGGCATATTAGATTTAACAAGATTTAACAAGATTTGCCATCCAAGCCAAAGGCCCAGATGGCAAGTGGACAAGGAAGCCATTGGCTTATCGAGAGTCCAACAATGTTCACCTACTTATAACCCGCCCTCCTGATATATGTGTCAACCTTTTTTTTAAACATATTCACGCAGCTAGCAGTTACACAATCTGTAGACAATTTGTTCCATTCATTTATTGTCCTCTGTGAGAACGAGTGCTTCCTGATGTCCAATCTACATTGATCCTTTACTAATTTTACCTCATGTCCTCTAGTTCTGCTATCCTTCTTGAGTGATAAAAACATATTTCTATCAATATTTTCATACCCATTCAATATCTTAAAAACTTCAATCTGATCTCCTCTTAACCTCCTTGTCTCTAGAGTTGTTAAACCACATTCTATCAGGCGTTCTTCATAACTAAGGTCTCTAAGTTCTGTAATCATTTTAGTTGCTCTCCTTTGTATGCGTTCAAGCGTATCTATATCCTTCTTACGATATGGTCTCCATGCTTGTATACAGTATTCTAAATGAGGTCTAACTATTGCTTTATAAAGAGGTATAATTAACTTTTTTCCCTTGTATGTTATGTTTCTTCTAATCAATCCAAGAATTTGATTACCCTTTGAAGCTGCAATACCACACTGCTCTGAAACTTTCATATCAGCGCTTATTGTAACTCCTAAGTCCTTTTCTTTTACAGTAGTACCCAGAACAGTATCTCCCATTGTATAGTTTACATTCAAGTTCCCATGTCCTGTATGTAGGCATTTACATTTCCCAAAATTGAACAGCATCTGCCATTTCTCAGACCATTTCACTAATCTGTCTAGATCGTTTTGTAAATGTTGTTTTTCACCATCAGTATTAACCTTTCTAAACAGTTTTTTGTCATCCGCAAATTTCAGTACGTGACTTGTTATACTGTCGTCCAAGTCATTGATATAAATTAAGAATAATATAGGTCCTTTGAGGTACCCCACTCAAAACCGATTTCCAATTTGAAACTTCTCCATCTACTACAACTCGTTGTCTTCTGTCAGTCAGCCATTGTTCTATCCAGTCAGTTATGCTATCCCCGATACCATGGGCTTTTAATTTAAGTAGCAATCTTTGATGTGGCACTTTGTCAAAAGCTTTCTGAAAATCTAAGTAGATAATATCTACTGGCGATCCCACGTCTATCCACTTAGTGATTTCTTCCAAAAAACATAACATATTTGTTAAGCATGACTTGATTTGAGGTGGTTTTTACTATTGACGATATTTAGCTGTAACACATTTCTTGGTGAATTATCATAAAACTAACACCAATATGATGTATACAAAACAAGATGTATGTATGCGACGTATGTATACAATATAATATGCAATGTAGGAATGCAATGTATATGTGTGTATGTGTGTATGTATGTGTGTGTATACAAAGGTAAGTTATTATCTAGATTTAACAAGATTTAACAAGATTGCCATCCCAAACAACAAGTTCCAGATGGCAAAGTGGACAAGGAAGCCATTGGCTTATCGATAGTCCAACACTTTTCTCATCTATGTGTAGCCCACCCTTATCAAATTCTATTTTTAAACATATTCACACTACTAGCATTAACACAATCATTTGGCAGTTTGTTCCATTCATTTATCACCCTCTATAAGAAAGAGTACTTTCTCATGTCCAACCTACACTGCTCCTTAACTAATGCTGCTTTGTGTCCTCTGGTTCTACTGCCTTCTTTAAGTTTGAAGAACATATTCCTATCAACATCCTCATAACCGTTCACTATTTTAAATACTTCTATTTGGTCTCCTCTTAGTCTCCTGGTCTCTAGTGTTGTCAAACCACATTGTAATAAGCGACTTTCGTAACTAAGGTCTCTCAATTCTGGAATCATTTTAGTTGCTCTCCGTTGTATTCTTTCTAGCTTGTCTAGCACAGTATGCAGTCTGTAGGATTGATCAAAGTACTTTACACTTCACCCCTTGGTGGCAAACCTGTTCATTCCAACGCCAACTCAACTTCTCTGGGAAGCATTCATCCTCGCTGTAATTACTGTGCAAAGACTATTCGTTCACATATACACCACTGTCTATAGCCAAGTAGTCATTTATATTTATACAGCTAAGTGAAATGAAGCAACGTGGAGTGAATGAAATCTTCGATAATTAACTTTAGATTCATAAATATGAAACTTAAAAATGCCAATGCTGACACTAGTCTGCAGCACTGTCCAGTCTCACCTGTGTGACCCGATCAGGCAAGTAGATGTACGGCACGTTGAAGCCAATGCTCGTGAAGAGATAGCGAGACAGCGAAGAGGTGGAAGAGAACGTCCTTGAGAAGTTCAAGTGTCTGTCAGAACATTCCCTTAATTTCCTCCAAGTAGTGGCACAGTCGGAACAAGAAACACCCGTCTTGTGGTGCCACCTGGCGGGGCAGTGAGATCACAAAAGGCAACGAGATTCAACCGGTGCACATTGATGTTCGCCAGACTGCCACTGTAGAAGATGTCTCGACGATACATCACGCCGGACGAACCAGCTGGTGGAGAATCTGTGACATCAGTTACAACATAGAACATCACACATCAGAGATGAACTGCATTCAGGAATTTTGAAGGTTGAATCGTGTTACTCTGACGCAAGTTAGTGACACGATTACTCACTGACTCTTTGACCAAAACTTCCGTCTTTCACCAAATTGTCAAGTATTCACCCCCATGAACTATTCACCCCAGGGTGAGGATTTTACTATGAAATGTTCACTCCCTCTATGAAATATTCCAATTAATCATGTGATCTTAGTGTACGTAGGTAGTTCTGATTTGTAAATACCTTGTTACACCAAATGAAATCCTGTTGGAAAATATATTGAACATTTGACACATTTGGAATGTTTTAATTATATTCGCAATGTCACTTGTGATTATGCATGGATCTTAACATATATGTACTTGTGATGTTGGTTTCACTGAGAACAACACCTTTTTTGACTTTGCTGTTTATTTTAAACTGTTATTCCAACTATATGCATAAATTAAAAAAAACCACAAACTGGTATTGCCAAGTAAACTAGAACTGTTTTAGGGATCAACATTAACTTTTGACAGATGGCTGCACATTTTCGATACCATATTTGAAAGCAGGTTGCAAATGTCACAACTTATGTAAAATAGCAACAGTGTCGTAATTTAGTAATACGACTAGAGGTATCAGCTATATTGGTGCACCATTCCAGTGATATTTCGAACCTTACCTTCTCTTTCTCATTTCACTGGAATGTGAGATCAGATTTAGTGATTTTTGGGTATAATTCTAGATTATCAATCAAATTTAAGTCATGAAAATGGGACTTCTGAATTTCGTGAAAGTTTTGTCAAGACTGTATGGAAAGGACTCAATTCACTTCTTTGTCATTCCATTAAAAATATATAAACTACCTAAGTCTGCTAATTGTATTTGAGGAGTTTACTCTCATGAATTGTTCTCACACGTAACTGTCGCTTGACGGCTGAGATAAGCGTAGGTCCCTGGAACAGCGCTCCAGTCAATTTCTCTACTGCCTGCAACAATCAGATTCAAATAATAAATAAAAGAAACAAAATGTGTAATTTGCCAAGTACAGTATCCGCACAATTTTTATTTCCCAGGGTTTTAATTGGACTAATGAAGCAGGCAGATCAGTGAATCATTGAAAAATGAAGTAATTTACAGTGTGTTGAGATTTGGTCACAAAACAAAATACATTTAAACAGTTTGTTGTTGTTATATTTTGTAAGAAATCAGTTATCCAAGAGTTATTTTTAGTATTAAACAACACTGAAAATTGTGTGACTCAATGTTGAATTTCAACCAAAACATTATCAATTGATATACAAAGATTTACTTTTTACTGATTTCCACACTAATATAACCTCAAAAATAGCCTACAGCAGTATTTATTATTATTAATCTGAAACCACGAGCTAGAGTGATCCTCTTAAGCAAAATTATGTAAGTTTGGTCTAGGTGATGACTTCAGATCATCAGATTAACAGAGGTATTTTGGCTACCAGCCTCAAATATTAAAATATTATTTCTCAAATATTCAATTAGTAGATTACTTTTTAAACTGAAGTGAGATTTGTTTCAGTTTTAAAATGTCCCAGAGAAAGCAGCTTCAGTCAACAGTGACTGGACGTTAGCTCCTTGACAGATCGTGACTGTGTTGACAACTAAAGAACTGCTAAGTTTACTGGACAACCAGATCAGTATAACTGAGATGGCGTGTCGGGGCGTGGTCAAGTATTCACCCCCATGAACTATTCACCCCAGGGTGAGGATTTTGCTATGAAATGTTCACTCCCTCTATAAAATATTCAAATTAATGATGTGATCTTAGTAGACGTAGGTAGTTCTGATTTGTACATACCTTGTTACACCAAATGAAATCCTGTTGGAAAATATATTGAACATTTGACACATTTGGAATGTTTTAATTATATTCACAATGTCACTTGTGATTATGCATGGATCTTAACATATATGTACTTGTGATGTTGATTTCACCGAAAACAACACCTTGTTTGACTTTGCTATTTATTTTAAACTGTTATTCAAACTATATGCATAAATTAAACAAAAACACAAACTGCTATTGCCAAGTAAACTAGAACTGTCTTAGGGATCACCATTAAATTTTGACAGACGGCTGCACATTTTCGATACCATATTTGAAAGCAGGTGGTAAATGTCACAACTTACTGTAAAATAGCAACAGTGTCGTAATTTAGTAATACGACTAGAGGTATCGAGCTATATTGGTGCACCACTCCAGTCATATTTCGAACCTTACCTTCTCTTTTACGGAAGCTCTTTCATCTGACCTCCGCCCCCCAGAATGAGCCACATGTGGACACAAAGGGTTTGTATGTATGTGCGTGCATCACAGCTCACTGAGACGATCCCTGGGGAGATGACCTCCGACCCTCAGAATGAGCCCCATGTAGACACGAAGAGTTCGTATGCATGTGCGTGCATCACAACTCACTGAGACGATCCCTGGGGAAACGAGAGCAGCACACAAGTTAATAACAGCGCATACTCACAGTAAAATGTACCATACAAAGACTGAGTAATAATCCATTCACTTCAACATGTTGAAAACAAGAGGAATTGTAGTTTCTCAGATAAACATCACATCAGAGTCATCATATCAAGTTCATTTCACTGGAATGTGAGATCAGAGATAGTGATTTTTGGGTATATTTCTAGACTATCAATCAAATTTAAGTCATGAAAATGGGACTTCTGAATTTTATGAAAGTTTTGTCAAGACTGTATGCAAGATGGTTATGCTGTGTGTTTTGGGGGCATTTGAATTTGGGGGCATTTGAATTTCTCGTGTTTATACACACTGTTTTGGGATGCAGCCGTTTCTATCTGATGCGGCAGATTATCGTGTTTGTACACGCTGTGTTGGCTATAGCCGGTTTTTATCTGGTGTGGCATATTATCGTGTTGGTACACGCTGTGTTGGCTATAGCCGGTTTTTCTCTGCTGGGGCAGATTTTCGTGTTTGTACATGCTGTGGTGTATATATATATATATATATATATATATATATATATATATATAAAATAAATAAATAAATAAAAACACAATTGCCGTTTTATTGCCACTTAGCATTCTGCTGTGGTTGTTTGGTCATACTCCGTTATCCTGCATCTCGCATTTAGGGTGGTTCGAGTGCCAGTCTGATTGTGTTTCATTCTTTGGTTTAGAGTGCCGTTTCCGTCTATTGGGTTACAGGATGCCGCCTGCAAAATCGTCTCGGGGACGACCTGCTCGCCAACAGCAGCCGACAGATCGTCAGACACGGTCACGCACTGCTGCCGGACGTCCTGCCACCCGGTCACCTGCTCGTGTGCCTGCCGCATTGGGTGCTCCACCTCCTGAATGTACCGTGCAGCAGGACTTTGAAGACGCGCCAGGTCTCCAGGCAGGGCTGCTAGATGACGCAGCATCGGTGCGGCGTGTGTGGGAATGCGACATGAAGCGTCGCATGGCCTCGTGGCTTCACGAGATCCACGCCATGGTCCTCGCCTTGCGACCCGCACCAGCCGCGGTCCCGGCTGCTCCAGCCGCGTCAGCTGCTGCTGGCTCTGCAGCACAATCGGCGGCCGCGATGGCGCATGGACCCCCTGCCCCAGCCACATCGGGCGCAATTTCTGATGCGGCTCCATGGCCACACTATTTGACTGTAGAAGGATTGCGTAATGTACCAGGTACTAATAATGTTGATCGTCAGGTTCCCCCTGTTATGCATGTTCTTCCCGCCGACACACAGGAAATGGTGGCTGCCTGTTCATCCTCTGCCTTGCCCCTCCATGTACGTATCCCTGACAGGTTGCAGGCGAAGATTTGGGCAGGTGAGTATGTCGACCTGGCGCTGCTGTTGCACGATAATTTTGCTCAGCCACAGGATTATGCCCTTTCCGTCCAGTCGGCTGGGGATGGCCAGGGCCCCACCGTGTGTGTGTCCCCGGCAAAAGGTAAGACTGAGGTGTTGTCCTTTCAGCAATGGCTGAAGGCCTTTGAGATGTTTATGTCGGTATATCTTGTGCATCCCGGTCACTTTCCTTCTGCCCCACATATGCTCAAATACATTGAAACCGTCCGCAACTTGTCTGAACGGGGGGCAATTGGCAGGCGTATGACGAGGCATTTCGCTCTCTCCGTCAACAGCGTGGGTGGGCATGGGACTCAGTGAATTGGGAACTTTGGATGAATGCTTCCCAATCACCTGCTCGTAGAGTTTTCCCGTCGGGGGGTTCGCCCTTTCCAGGCAAGGGTAAGGCCCGACCGCGTTCAGCCAGTCCGTGTTTCATCTACAACCGGGGGGGGGGGGTTCCTGTAGGGGGGACATGTGTCGCTTTACCCACAAATGCCGCCGTTGTGACGGTCCCCACCCATTGTCCCGTTGCAGGGCCCCTGAGAAGCGGTACAGTTCCAGTCCCCCCCCTCCGTCCAATCCTCCTGCCGGACCGTCCTCTGCCCCTGGTCCGCCCGCTTGGTCTCGGAAGTAGGATGCCCTCACCTGTTTGTCCCATCACGCTTGCCTCCGCTCTCCATGGGCATACTGACAATTTAGTTTCCTATCTTGTGCATGGCTTTACTTTTGGCTTCCAGATCGGTTGTGTGGGGGTGCCGCCACCGCCTACTTCGGTGATACGTAACCTGCAGTCCGCTGACACTTTTTCGACGGTTATTAACCGTAAACTTACGAAGGAATTAGTGCTAGGTCGGATATTAGGGCCATATGATGTTATGCCCAATTACCCCAATTACAGGATATATCATTTTGGAATTGTCTCCCATTATGGTAGCCGTACATGTATGGAGTTCTGTTTGGGCTAATCAGAGCATCTGTTTCTTCACCGACAACGCAGCCCTTGTTTATATCATTAATAAGCAAACATCGCAGGAGCCCCATATCATGGCCTTGCTGCGTCCACTGGTATTGGCGTGCCTCAGGTTTAATATTAACTTCACTGCATCCCACATACCAGGTCGATGTAACATTCTCGCTGATAAACTCTCACGTTTACAGGTAGACGAATTCCGTGTGTTGGCGCCCTGGGCGACGGCCACCCTGAGGGAAGTGCCGTACCACATATCCCCAGCCGTCTTAGGGATTTTTTAGAGCACCTGCTGACAGCGTCACTAGCACCGTCATCCAGGGCCCATTATGAGCGCGCCTGGAAGAAATTGGTAGCCTTTTATGGTTCGTTAGGCGTTCCCTTGTGTTTGCCAGTTTCAGTTCATATGATCTTGCTGTTTATTGCGCATCTATTTGCATTAGGTTTGGCTGCGTCATCCATTGTGTCTACGGTTTCAGCTGTGGCTTATTTCCTCAAGGTTAATGGGTTTCCTGACCCTTATAATGCTTTTCTCGTTACTAAGTTGTTAGCCGGCGCACACAATGTGGGCGCCGTTCCTGATGTCCGCTTGCCTGTCACCCTACATATTCTTTCACGTCTGGTAGTTGCCATGCCCACCATTTTCTCGTCACATTACAAGTGTCTAATGCTTAGGGCGATGATGGTCCTTGCCTTCAAGGCTTATATGCGGGTTGGGAGATGGTGCCTTGGTCACGACGTATGGTACGTGGGTGTTTGAGTTTGGGAGATGTGTTGTTGTCTGGCGATCTCATCACCATATCATTCCGACGATTTAAGCATAGTACCCAGCAAGGTCCCCTATCCCTGCAAGTCACCGGTGAGGACATACCAAGCACAGAGATTTATCCAGCTCGTTTCTTACGGGAATTTTTGAGTGTCAGGGGTGTTGTACCAGCGTCACTGTTCACCTGCCCTGATGGTTTACCAATGTTACGGCTTGAATTTGATGCATCACTGAAGCAGCTGCTGCGCTTCTGTGGGTATGACACCAACGTATTTAAGGGCCACAGCTTCCGCATTGGGGCTGCGACTGCAGCAGCCTCGAGAGGCGATTCGGATGCGCAGATACGGGCGGCAGGCAGGTGGACTTCTGACGCATTCAAAAAATATATTAGATTTTCTTGAGTACTAAATTGCTACTTGCTTGTAAGGGGATGGCAGATTGGTGGGGGTGTTCACAGGTTTCGGTGAACGGTGGCGTTATGGCCCCACCTTTTAGGTTACAAAAATATATAGAGTAGGAATGTTAGCAAGTAGTGTAGTCCAGTGATGCAGTATATGCAAATGGGTTTGTGTCGAGTATTGTCGGTATTGGGTTAATGTTTTAATGTGCTGGTGATGATGCCATGAATTGTCTTGTGTTGTAGGAATATTACTACATGTACTGTATTGCTATGTCGAAGTGTGGGCTCTGGGAGCATTGTGTCCAGGCGGCTTTGTATGAGGCTCAGCCACATGCTTGGCGCATGTTACAGGGTCCACACTTCATGCTTTTAATCGGAATAATATGCCATTAGGCATAATCGTACAAGACAAGGTTGGACCTCTAGAAAACAGTGCTGGAAATATAATATCACAGGGGTTTTTAATGGCGGAAGACCTAAATGGTTACTTCAGTTCAGTGTTTACCAAAGAAGATATTAGTTCATTACCAGTTGCTGATGCTAAATTTCAGGGGGCTAAATCTGACTATTTAGATCCGTTAGTTGTAACTCCAGAATTGGTAGCTAAGAAAATAAAGGCAATGAAGGATAACAAATCACCGGGAGTGGATGGGATTCCTCCAAAATTACTAATGGAAACAGTAGAACAAATCAGTATACCACTTGCAAGAGTATTCAACTTGTCATTAAAAGAGGGAGTTGTTCCGTTTGAATGGAAAGAAGCAAACATCATACCATTATTTAAAAAGGGTTCGAGAAATAAGTCAGATAATTACAGACCAGTGAGTTTAACGTCAGTGATTTGTAAATTATTAGAAAGATTAATTAAAGACCATATGGTGGACTTCCTAGTTAAGCATAAATTATTAAATTCATCTCAACATGGATTCCTTAAAGCGAGGTCATGCTTAACAAATATGTTATGTTTTTTGGAAGAAATCACTAAGTGGATAGACGTGGGATCGCCAGTAGATATTATCTACTTAGATTTTCAGAAAGCTTTTGACAAATTGCCACATCAAAGATTACTACTTAAATTAAAAGCCCATGGTATCGGGGATAGCATAACTGACTGGATAGAACAATGGCTGACTGACAGTAGACAACGAGTTGTAGTAGATGGAAAGGTTTCAAATTGGAAATCGGTTTTGAGTGGGGTACCTCAAAGATCAGTATTAGGACCTATATTATTCTTAATTTATATCAATGACTTGGACGTCAGTAACGTACTGAAATTTGAGGATGACACAAAACTGTTTAGAAAGGTTAATACTGATGGTGAAAAACAACATTTACAAAACGATCTAGACATATTAGTGAAATGGTCTGAGAAATGGCAGATGCTGTTCAATTTTGGGAAATGTAAATGCCTACATACAGGACATGGGAACTTGAATGTACACTATAAAATGGGAGATACTGTTCTGGGTACTACTGTAAAAGAAAAGGACTTAGGAGTTACAATAAGCGCTGATATGAAAGTTTCAGAGCAGTGTGGTATTGCAGCTTCAAAGGGTAATCAAATTCTTGGATTGATTAGAAGAAACATAACATACAAGGGAAAAAAGTTAAGTATACCTCTTTATAAAGCAATAGTTAGACTTCATTTAGAATACTGTATACAAGCATGGAGACCATATCGTAAGAAGGATATAGATACGCTTGAACGCATACAAAGGAGAGCAACTAAAATGATTCCAGAACTGAGAGACCTTAGTTATGAAGAACGCCTGAAAGAATGTTTTTTAGCAACTCTAGAGACAAGGAGGTTAAGAGGAGATCAGATTGAAGTTTTTAAGATATTGAATGGGTATGAAAATATTGATAGAAATATGTTTTTCTCACTCAAGAAGGATAGCAGAACTAGAGGACATGAGGTAAAATTAGTAAAGGATCAATGTAGATTGGACATCAGGAAGCACTCATTCTCACAGAGGACAATAAATGAATGGAACAAATTATCTACAGATTGTGTAACTGCTAGCAGCGTGAATATGTTTAAAAACAAGGTTGACACATATCTCAGGAGGGCGGGTTATAAGTAGATGAACATTGTTGGACTCTCGATAAGCCAATGGCTTCCTTGTCCACTTGCCATCTGGGCCTTTGGCTTGGATGGCAAATCTTGTTAAATATTGTTAAATCTTGTTAAATCTTGTTAAATCGTTGCCTTAACATGTTGTTTTTACGAATCGCCATTTTGATATTCCGTTCTCGATCGCGGTGAAAGTACGCCCGAGACAATCACCTGAATCTAAAGAAATAAAATGTGCATAGACTGGCCTGTGTGCCTAGACTGGCTTGTGTGCCTAGACTGGCCTGTATGCCTAGGCTGATTTTATCGTGAATTTTCGTTGTTGAAAATTACGCAAATCGGGACATTTCTTCCAAAAATTGGGAAAGTAGGACTAAGGAAAAAAGCGACATTTCCCGCCAGAAAAACGGTAATGTTGACATCTGTGCAATACGTAGGGGAAAGTTCCTAACAAGTTGCCTTCTAACACCGGCCAACTCGATTAGTGCTTTTTTCTTAAAAAAACTCAGTTATTTTGTTGACAGATCATTGCAACACTAAACAGTAACTGGATGTTGTTGCTGGTTCAACGCCAGATGAATCACCGAGTTATACCAAATGAAAGACGCCCTTTAAAACACACCGTTCTGCAATTTGAATGGTCAACAAAGGGCAAAGAATGTTGTAAAATTCCATAAATGACTATGTACACCGTTGTAGTCGATGGTGACAGTTCACCTTTACAGAGAGACGATAACCAGTAGTCTCCCTGGGCAACTCGGTGCTCGGTGTCTTTCTTGTTTACCACCGAAAAGCCCGTCCAATCGCCAATGCCGATACACAGTTCTATTAATTTTGACAACGTGGTGAACAGATATTGGCCTGCAGGCTAAATCCGCTTTGCTATGGCAGCCCAGAAAGTATCGAGACCTTGGTCCGACGGTCCAACGGCGGCAGGTCTGCGTCGGTTATCCAGGGCCAACTCCCTGTAGGGGAAGGTAGGCATGTCCGCACGTTGATCCATGTCCGCACGTTGATCCATGTCCGCACATTGATGCATGTCCGCACGTTGATCCATGTCCGCACGTTGATGCATGTCCGCACGTTGATCCATGTCCGCACGTTGATGCATGTCCGCACGGTGATTCAAGTCCGCACGTTGATCCATGTCCGCACGTTGATCCATGTCCGCACGTTGATCCATGTCCGCACGTTGATGCATGTCCGCACGTTGATGCATGTCCGCACGTTGATGCATGTCCGCACGGTGATCCATGTCCGCACGTTGAACCATGTCCGCACGTTGACCCATGTCCGCACACCTCTTTGTTGCCCACAACGCGCAGAATTTGGTTTCAAAACTGTGTTCTATAATAGCGTTTTTTTTGCAGATTCTCATGTAATTTATTACATATATTGATACGTAACTCACACTCTCAATAATATACGCATATTGGTGTGTTTAGTATTTTTGGAATGTGTTTTATTGGTGTTGTCGCTACTCAAAATGAACATTACTGCCATAGACCGGGTGTGCGGAAAAATTGACAATCTTCCCCCGCCGGTCGCAGCGTTTGCTTTGATATTATCCTGTGCGCAAGTTAACTTACATAGCGTTACGGCATGATTTAAATGTTATTAGAATGTACAGGGGCGGTATATTTAATTTGATTTGCCCGTTTATTTACGGATGCATTAGTCATTATGTGATATATAACATACGCCTTACGCCCATGTGAATACTCTTGAGTTAAGTTAACCCATCTTTCATTATGGGGAGGGGGGTCATGACAGGAACCCAAGGGGTACCGGTACTAAAACATTGTCAGTATATAATCCTTGAAAATTTATCCAACGAACCTCCCGAAACATATTTTTCGTTTTTTCAAAATATACAATTTCAGGTTGAGTGCTTTAAATATACACCACTGAATGTGTAAAATGTGCACGTCTCAGGTATACTCTTTATCGTAAAAGCGCGTTTTGAGATATCAAAATGCGTACCATTAATTACCCAATAATTGTGATTTGATATTTCGAACGCGTTGTGTGCATTAACGTGCACAGAAACTCAAAAAACATAACCACAAGGGTTGGTATTTGTCTCAAGCATGGCATACTGGATACGTATTGGGTCCCCCCCACAACAAAATGGTGGGAGTTTGGCTTAAAATAGGTGCATGGGAGGTTGGATTTTGAGGTAGTTCGTGTTAAAGACATTAAACTTATAACGTCATTGTATATGTACGTTAAGTGTTCATATATGTTGTTTGTAATGTGTGTTTGTACGTGTACAATTATAATGTTGTTTTTATTCTGTGTCCTTTTTCTTCATCGCGGGGCTTTCCTTGTGCGCTTTAGTAGAGACAAACCAATATCACGCATCCACTGCACCAAATGTAGGCCATTGCATTATTTAAACTACTTAAATAAACTTACCCCTTTCGCCAGGTTGCCCCATAGTTCCGTTAGAAATTGAATAACAAGGGAACTTGACATATCAACAAATCACCCAATACAAAATGTTACGGTTTACCTTCAAATATAAATATTTATTTACCTGTAATTTTTTTGCCGTTCAGCGTCTCGCTGTGTTGCAAAACTTACTTATTGTATTTCATCGCCAATCCGTGTATGTTCTAAAACAGAAAGACAAATAGATGACGATATTATACATGGTGTCAGTTACATCGTATTTGGAATTGAAACGTCAATTCCAATTCCGGAATTGTAATTGGCGTATTGTTAAAAAAATGAATTGGAATTGGAAATGGTGAAAATATCATGTGATATTATTTGTTTGCCGCTATGTGCCATAATATGCAGAAATTAAATAAATATGCTCTAAAACATATGTTTTATGTTTTGGCTTTGAGTGTATATGTGGTCGCGCTGTCCATGTACTGTTATTTCGATAAGGAATTAATAATTATAATTGTTATCTTAGAATTGGACGTGGCAGTTTTTAGGTGGAATTGGAATTGGATTTTGCAGTTGGTGTGTATTAGGAATTGGAATTGATATAATGTAATTGATCTGCACGATACTATGACTTTTTGTATATATGTGTATTAATTTCTATTAACCTACATGTTATTACTACTAATAAACCCAGTGTCGTAAACATAAAACAGTCCTTCAGTTAACCAATAAAAATCCTTGTTCATTCCTTTTAAAAAGTCAATTCTTTGTTCGATTGTTTCACCCGTCGCATGTCAAAATCATTTTGCAAAAATAATCGACCCTTCATAGTATCCACTACGACATGCTAGATCGTCTGTATAACTTTTTAATGTAGCTCTGATTAAATAATCAGACAAACTATTGCATTATTGATGTTTGGCCGGCAAGCGATCAACAAGTTCATTGGGTTGAAGGGCAAAGGTCGGCTCCGTATTGAGTTTGCCAGTTACAAGATCTAACGACCGAAATCAATTGGATGTGGAAAAAAGTACGCATTTTTTTATTAAGTCAACTGCGGATGTTACTTAAACTGGTAAACATGTCCAGGTGTACGTAATAATTACAAAGGGTATTTTGATTGTTCGTAATAGCTGAGTTAATTTCGACAAAAATAAAACTGAGAAGACCCGACCGTGGGTCGTAGATTGTTGAACAGCTGAACGTTTGACGACCCAGATACAACGCGACTAGGAGGAGTAGCATAATAAATATAATATATTCGTATTAACGTTTGATTATATTATGGCCACATTGCACTTTGGACATCAACGAACCGGATGGGCTAAATCAGTTCAGGATGGAGTTTTAAATATGATCCCCAGAAGTAGATACAACGAGCTGACACCGGATGACGCAACCAATAAAACGAGTCATCGTCCGACGATCGGGCGAATCGAAATTAACGCCATTAAACGTCTAAATAATCAATTTGTAATTCATCACCAGACCCGTTCTCACCGAACCGTGCGTGGTTCGCACGGAATTTCGGTAAGTCGACAGAGTCAAACAATGAAGTGACCGGTGACAATTTTAATCAACATTAGGCCGCTGCTGGAAATGTCACGTCGTTGAAAGGTTTGAAAAGCAAGCGGAAATCGTAGTGATCCTCGTAATGCCAACTTAATCAGCTGTGTAGTACAGAAACTAAACAACGACATTATGTGCTACCTTATCATACTAGTTTACAGTTGACAGTGACAATGTGTTCAGTAAATATAGTATTACAATATAATAGTATAAGTCTTACTTCAGATGGGATAACCACAGGTAATGTGTTTCCATTAAATGTAGCGCAGGGTGACCACACGGCACAATGTAACGCAGGGTGACCACAAGGTACAATGTAACGCAGGGTGACCACAATGTACAATGTAGCGCAGGGTGACCACACGATACAATGTAACGCAGGGTGACCACAAGGTACAATGTAGCGCAGGGTGACCACACGGTACAATGTAACGCAGGGTGACCACAAGGTACAATGTAACGCAGGGTGACCACACGGTACAATGTAGCGCAGGGTGACCACACGATACAATGTAACGCAGGGTAACCACAAGGTACAATGTAACGCAGGGTGACCACACGGTACAATGTAGCGCAGGGTGACCACACGGTACAATGTAACGCAGGGTGACCACAAGGTACAATGTAGCGCAGGGTGACCACACGGTACAATGTAGCGCAGGGTGACCACACAATACAATGTAACGCAGGGTGACCACACGGTACAATGTAACGCAGGGTGACCACAAGGTACAATGTAACGCAGGGTGACCACACGGTACAATGTAGCGCAGGGTGACAACACGATACAATGTAACGCAGGGTGACCACACGATACAATGTAACGCAGGGTGACAACACGATACAATGTAACGCAGGGTGACCACACGGTACAATGGAACGCAGAGTGACCACACGGTACAATGTAACGCAGGGTGACCACACGATACAATGTAACGCAGGGTGACCACACGATACAATGTAACGCAGGGTGACCACACGGTACAATGTAACGTAGGGTGACCACACGGTACAATGTAGCGCAGGGTGACCACATGGTACAATGTAGCGCAGGGTGACCACACGGTACAATGTAGAGCAGGGTGACCACACGATACAATGTAACGCAGGGTGACCACACGATACAATGTAACGCAGGGTGACCACACGATACAATGTAACGCAGGGTGACCACACGGTACAATGTAGCGCAGGGTGACCACACGGTACAATGTAACGCAGGGTGACCACACGGTACAATATAACGCAGGGTGACCACACGATACAATGTGACGCACGGTGACCACACGGTACAATGTAACGCAGGGTGACCACACGATACAATGTAACGCAGGGTGACCACACGGTACAATGTAACGCAGGGTGACCACACGGTACAATGTGGCATCACAGCACACATCGCCTCAAAACTCGGAAAGACTTCAGAATTCAGCATGACCCAAGAGCTCAATCGTGGCTTAAGACCTTCGCGTGACCCAAGAACTCAGGGTGGTCGAACAGTGTGACCCAAAAACTCAATGTGCGTTACTGCTTTCTGTACTACTGTATTATATAGTTTATGTTATGGCAATAACCGTGCGATGGGTAGACGCCTGCTAGGACCGTGTCAGAAGTAGGATTTGCTACTAAAGTGATTTGCACATATAACACTTGCAAGTTTAACATTCCAGTAGTTATAATACATAGTATAAACATAAATTAAATAACTAGTGCAATTATTTGCAGGACAATATTAATATAAGCAACAACAACAACAACAATAACGTAAAGGTGGCACAGCAGTGCGATTGATGGGGGTCAGGGAAGGTCACGTAGTTCACTGCGTTTGCGCAGTACGCATTTGTCTACTCCTGGCGTAGGATTCTGTCAGAGGATCTTAAAATGTTAGATCCGTGTTTTAATTTTAATTGATAAGATATATTGTTGTTAAATTGTTATACACGATTTATTACATATATGTTGCACTGCAAATGTCTTGATTAATCGTAATACTCTGTGTATTCGTAAAGGTTACGTGCTGTTGCCGCTGGCTGGACGAGGCTACCTGGCGGCTTTGTTGGTGCGGCGTGGCGCGCAAACGACCTTTTAGCATTCCGGAGGAGAGCGGATAGGCGTGGCAGACAGGGAACCAGTCGCGCACAATCGTACTGCGTTTTGTTTGCCTTAAGGAACTTCGGCAAATGACCGAATCAACGCTTGATTTGTGACTATGGCATCAGCCAGGTGGACGGCCGTAGCTCAAAGCCAGTCTGTCGGAAGCAGATGCGAAAGAAAAGTCGTGGTTTTCGGCCTACGCGTATATAAGAGTTACTAAAGTATTACCATTTGTAACTACAATTAAGAATATCATGATTTATTAGGAAAACCTTGTTGAACACACAACATCTTAATTTCATGAACATTTATTTGTATACGCCTATTCCTATTCTTGCCAATACGATATGGCCATGCTATTTGCGTTAAGACTCAACTTATGTAATATATATTGTCCTTTGTTTACTAAAATAGTCTTTTTTCTGGAATAAGAACACGTGTGTTTGAGACTGCATTGGTTCTGTGTATGCCGGCCTCCCTTAATACGTCATTTCATAGAACTGCGCATGCGCTTTTCAGTCGCGCTGGTTAACATGTCAGCCCTCGGTCATTCGGAGAAACGACCAAAATTGGCCACTTTCGGAACAAATTCTGAGTAAACCATTGGCGTGAAATTTTGTATTATACTTGGAAATTGTTAGTTTTGATTACATCTTTAGACACATAACCCACAAAACATGCCTTTTGCTTCCCTTTAATTCTTCGTAATGTTAAGTTCGCTCTGGCGCAATTAATTGACATACATCAACATTTGACATACGGTTGCTTGCGGGTGCAAACGTCTGCTCAATTCTGCGTTTACATGCGCCAGTTCGGACTTAGTTAAATTGCTTTCTCGGGTAGGAATATGCCACTCGACCTGCTCGCATTTTCATTACCATAAAGTTGTCATTCACGAACGGGTGTGCTCTCTTATGAATAGTGCGTCGGACGGAATACTTAATTACGAATATAACGGTAAACTGTTCTCCAACCCAAATATTAGCAAAACTTATGTCCCATAAGTATAACTACACATTTAAAGCAAAGACGAGCGAAATATGATCTAATAAGATAAGGGAACAATCGAGGTGTAATATCTTAATTACAAATACAAAGCAACGTGCAGGTGGTGGTGAAAACTAATTGTGACCGTGATATATGTTATATATTATCATCATTATGTGATATATATTGTGTTAACATGCATTTGTTGTGTATTGTTAAATAGCTATTCAACTCCAGTATTATGTTAAAATATTCCATACCATAGCACCCGTACCTCTTACAGAATGTAGGTTTATTATGACTTATAACATTTAACTCCAAACAGCCTTGTCTAGGGCTAACATGGTCGAACATTTGAAAATATACTCTTGTTTTGTCTTGTTTAAGATACTGTCCAACATTCTTGATGAGTCAAACTGTCAAGGTTGTGTGCGCGTGGAGTGATTGCGGCTTATTCATGTTTGGTTGGAACTGAGTGGGTTAGAGCTAGCTTTAATTGGTGCGGGTGATGCTGTTTATAGTGTCTTGTAGTGAGTTCCAATATTTTACTGCCCTGCAAAAATAGGAGAAATACTTGTAATAGTTCTTTCTGGTGTGGATGGTTTTTAAGGCTTTGATATATAAATGCCGTGATTGACGCTGTACAAGCAGTTGTTGTCCTACTGGCAAGTACAACTGACCGTTGATGGTTGTGTGGAAAATGGTGAGTCGTCTGTTTGTTCTTCTGGTGGTTGGCTATTAATTATCTTCGCTTTCTAACAAACACCCGACCCACGTTTCGCAGGATGTGTAGTCATTGTAAAAAAGCGTGCCGCCCTTCTTTGCACCTTCGCTATTTTGTTAAAGAGAACTTGCGTGTAGGTTCCCATATGGATGAAGAACATTCCTAAAGCGGACGAACAAAGGATGTGTAGACAATTGTTTTGATGTTTTGATGGCATGCGTACAAGTTACGTCTAGCAAACGCAAGAGTATACGGTGTGCTGAGGCTGTTATCTAATGGATGTGTTTATTCCAAGTGATGTCTTTGGTGACACAAAACCCAAGGTAGATTCGATTGTAGGTTTTTTCGAGTATTGAATCTTCCTGTAATTAAAGTGTCTCACAGTTCGTTCTTGTGCTTGTCGCACAAGAAGGCACGAATACGACGATTTACGGTAGATTTATTATTTATCCAACTTACACAGAAACAATGCTCGGCCATAATTTCAACGACATCCGTTCTTACGTGTTTTCCTATGACGGCCATTGCTACAGTTGCGAAAGGTGCTGATTTTATTTGCGTATTTAGAAATAGTTTGATGAATTATTTGGCGGTTTTCACACATGTGACATTTTGTTTAGTTAAACCCTCGGTAATAGAGGGATGTCATGTTGTCATGTTGTACATTGATTCTTGTAAAATGTGTCCAACAAATTTCCTTAAACTTTCTCGGAACATTTAATATGCTGTGCGAAAATCGTGAAATTGACATACCTCGTTTCTTATTTTAGAAAACAACACTCAAAACTGATACCCATCAATTTTGACCGAGCTCGATATATCACGGGCCGAAAGTATCCAGTGCCATGCAGTGTTTTCAGGCGGCGTGTTCTTAGGAACAAGCCGGGTTCAGAAGAGGCAAGTCAGGCATCGACCACATTTTCACGTTGTAGCACATTTTGGAATGGAACAACACAATCTACATTGCCTTCATTGACTTTGAAAAGGCCTTAAACAGCCTTCACAGAGAATCCTTGAGGAGAATACTACGTCACTACGGGATCCCACAAGTCGCTTGTAACATCTACCTGGCAGACTGCTTAAACATCAAATCTGGAGTAAAGCAGGGATGTATTATCTCGCCATTTCTGCTCATCCTCGCCATTGACTGGCTGATGAAAAAAATCACCAAATATGGCAATACGTGCATCAGATGGACACTTACCTCAATCCTGGAAGACTTGGACTATGCAGATGACATTGGACTGCTGTCTAGCAGGCACAAGGACATGCAAGAAAAGATGGACAAACTCACAACAACAGCACCACAGATCGGGCTAAGACTCAACAAAGCAAAAATCAAACTGACGAGGAACAACAACAAGGCAGAAGACCCCATTACCGTAATCAACAGTGATGCTTAGGAAGAGGTTCAAGATTTTGAATAAATGGGAAGCAAAATCACAACAGGTGGAGACTCAAAATAAGCCAAGTCTAGAATCAGAAAGGCAAGCCAGCCTTTCACTATGCTGAAATCCATCTTGAAATCCAAGCAACTGAAATTGAAAACAAAACTGAGACTGTGCAACAACGTTCTCAGTGTACTTTTTTACGACTCCGATTGCTGGAAACTGACAGCCAAGCTAGCACACAAGCTCGTGACCTTCCAAAACAGGTGTCTACGGAAGATCCCATGAGTATTTTGGCCCAACACCATCATCAACGAAGAGCTGCTCCACATAACAGCCGCAACATCCCTGGCTACACAGGTCAAGAGGCGAAGATGGAGATGGTTGGGCACATGTGCCGACTGTCACCAGGCGCATTGCCCAAGATAGCCTTACTCTGAACAACGGATGGCAGAAGGAACATGGAGATGAACATTGGATTTAAGATTCCATCATCAACTGACTTATCCTGTCGCGAAACCAGTTCGTTGATGTCTTAATATATGGAATAGCTTAAGTAATATCCGCAGTCGGCTTAATAAAAAACGTTCGTATTTTTTCAAACATCGAAATAATTGACTTCAACCATTAGATCTGGTAAGGCTAACAAAAGTGGATATCCAGTAACGGTAAACACTGTGGGGGGTCAAGGCTGATCTTGGTCGTGACTTTCATCCTATCTCCGGTCATACGGCACAGTTACGACATTTCCCCAAGGGCGTTTCCATATTCTTTTCAATAAATTTGGGGTCAAAAATTAAACAATGTAATAGTTTGTCTCAAGAGTTCACAAAAACTATATACAAAAGATGCACAAACGAGCTAGCATGTCACAGTGGATATTAGGTAGGCTTTAATTTTCGCAAAATTAATTTTAAATGAGACGTGCAAAAAATCGAATTGTGGAGGAACATCTAAAGGCATATTATGTAGTTGGTCATCTTCTCTGAAATAATACGTGTTTTATTATGTTGTATTACTGAATTTGGTGAATATATCGACGTAACCCAAAATCATCGTTTAGTTGGTGTGCTACACACCTGCTTAATTAATTTAGCATTACGTGGTCATGTAGTCTTTCAACGACTTCATACTTCCAGCAGCGGCCTAATATTGATTACCATCGTCACCAAAGATCACTTCATTGTTTGACTAATACTTGTACTTTTATATTGTACTACTCTATTTAATGAATATATCGACTTAGCCATTTGTCAAAATGACATTTTCAATGTAAGCAGTTATGGCTAGGTGGCACTTAAAGTCATCGTGTAGAGTGTGTGCTACAAACATGATTAATTTGGCATTACATAGATCTCTACAACCACCACTTCTTTGTGTTTTTTCAAAGAGTTGACATTTCCGGCAGCGGCCTAATGTTTATTGACATCGTCATTAAAGGTCACTTCATTGTTTGACCCTTTGTCGAGTTACCGAAGCCACCGGAAGCCACGCACGGTTCCGTGACTACGCTAAGGGGATAACTGACGAATTAATTATTTAAGGCGTTTACTTGCAGTAACGTCGCTTCGTCCAAACGACAGTTGTTGACTCATTATAATGGCTTTGTCTTCGGCCGTCTGCTCGTCGCATCAAAAAGTGCGTATTTTTATTTCAAGTCTTTACTACGTTAGGAAAAACAACAGAACATGTAACCTATGCTGTTACTACCGTTGACTTGGCATAATAGTGGAATGCCGCATTGTAGTGTGCGGATGTTGTAGCATTTCGGCTATTTTTTATCAGAATACTTAATTTATTAGTTATTTTTTTTCAAAATGAATGAATGGATCAGCCTTTGTTGGAGCCGACCAATATTATTTAATTTCTTAAACATGCCAGTGTCCGGTGGGTTTGTTTATCTTAAAGGATGATGCTTATAAAGTATGCAAGGACAGGAGTATTACCCGATTTTAGGGGTGTTGTCCTAGTGGATTAAACCAGGAGACAGTGTTTGGTGAAATAGTGTCAAGTGTTATCTCAGAAACAAGGTGCATAAAAAAGACTGGATACACGTGTGAGCTTGGGCGCCCGGGTGTCAGACGAAGGAAACGTGTAGAGGTAGAGGTACACTCTAAAAACAGATTGGTTAAAATGACCAAGATATTGGTCAAATTCAACCAATGTATATATGTGTCCAACCAATCTCTTGGTTAAGACAACCAATTTTTTATGGTTAACTTTTTAACCAATCAATATTGGTTAGAATAGTAAACAAAATATGTTGTTCAATTTAACCAAGTTATTGGTTAATATATCTAGGTCATGTAGCAACCAATGTAAATTGGTTAGGCAAGGACCAATTATATTGGTTGGAATATGACCAATTGATTGGTTGTCTAGAATAGGACCAATTATGTGGAATTAATACAATATACCATTTAGGCAATGCAATAGACAACAAGCTACAGTTCATTCTACTATCACTGCATGCATTTAATTTCAGGAACATCATGTCAGTTTTTTCCACAAAGTTGTCAGTGCAAGTCGATGCAAAACATGTAATATGACGGCATTGTACTGAGACATTAAATCATTTAACCTTTAGAGACCCGGATTTTTTTCAAGAAATTGCTATGCTATTCTTTAAAGGCATGTCATTTCATTACTATAAAGAATTTCAATACACATGTAAAAATTTTTGGAAAGGTAATACCCTCAAGAATTCAGTCACAGTGAAATATTTGTGTTTATAAGTTGTCAGACATCACACTTTATTCAAAATGGCTGACAATCATTATCGCTGGCGACACATCATCACATTTATTAGACAATAACAAAAAAAGTACTACTCACATATGAAAACTGTTTACATATTCAGAAACTGCACTAAAAACTACACAACGGTGCTAAGTTTGAAGAAAATATCTTCATTGTTTCCTGTTCTATACAAAGTACGAACTGTATGCCTAGCCACAGGCCTGCCATGTCCACGACCACGCCCTCTGTGAATAGGGGACCGGTCACGTCCACGTCTTGACTTTGAAGCGGTAGCCCTACCTCGCCTGGGCCTGCCTGTCGTTGCCGTTGCCCTGGCCTTAGACCTAGTCAGTCTAGCCACACCTTGCTGTTGTTCACTGTAGCTGTCAGTGTCACTGCTGCTTTCAGGATGAAGATTACCACTGGTAGCTGCAGCTATAACTGTCGAAACCACTCCACTTCCACTCGGGATTGGATCGATTGAATCAATCGTTTCAGTCTCACTGTCCGAATGAACAGGCGTCACAGCGAGCGATATTTAGGCTTCTTCGTCAGTCTCGCTGTCATCTTCATTCGGGCAGCTTGATGACAACTAAAAACAAAACAATGTCAGCTTCGTATTTCTAGTCCTAACATTTAATGTGGCCGAGAAGTTCCATCTCTCTTGGTGTGACCACGTCATATGACGTGGTGATGTTGAAAAGCCCCTTCTGTACGAATGTCCACACGTCTGCTGCCTCAGCGGGGTACTCTGCATTGAATATAAAGAAGACCTTGAAGCAGATGTCGACTGCCTTCACCAAAAAGTCCACCTCATATAGCACATCCTCACAGAGGAGGAATAACTCCTTGGCCGCAAAGATAGTGTCACAAAGAGCGAGGATTTGAGGTTGCCGAGTCATACCTCACTTCTCCTCTCATCTCTTTCTTAGGTAGGCAGCAAGGTATGTGTGGCATATGCGATGGCTATTGTACTTACGAGCCCCTATGTACTTGGCTACCAATTCCCTTACGGTTCTCAGCCCGAGTTCGAGAATAAATGTCAGCTCATAAACATGCGTTCACTATTCAGTAAATTAAAAAAAAAATTCAGTAAATAGAATACAGGACTTATACGTTTTGACATCGACTGTCATTACTGGATATCGAGTAATTACCGAGACGACGCAGAAAAGTGAACTTTGAAGCTACTTTCGGACTCGCTGACGCAGCGTCAGCGAAACTGAATTATCGACACCAACACTCGGAACTCGCAAGCCAGCGGAAACGTCACCGTGGCTAAATTAATGTCAACAAGTACGGCGAAAAGGGGCAACTGCAAGTATTCATTGTCGTACGGTGTTTACTGTTGTGCTTCGCTGTTACTATGGCTGTACACGGAACTTTGCCCGAATTTTCGGGAAAGGACTGGTCGTCCTACATGGACAGGCTGGGTTTTTATTTCGAAGCCAATGACATTTCAGCTGACACTAACGCTGTCAATAAGCAGCGGGCTATTTTGCTTTCGGTCATAGGCACTGACACTTACACTCTGTTGCGCAGTTTGACAGCGCCACGAAGGCCAGCTGAGTTGACAATCAAAGAACTGTGCGATTTACTTTCTTCTCATTTTGAACCCAAACCAGACGCCATATTACAGCGATATAATTTCTATTCAGCATACCGCAAACAGGGCCAAAGTGTCAAAGACTTTGTGGCAGAGTTAAAAGGGTTAGCACGTAACTGTGATTTTGGCAAGACCAGCACAGGGGTTAATTTAACTGAAAAATTAATCTTGGAGGAAAACCTACGGGACAGGTTAGTGTGTGGTATGGCAGACACTGCCATCCAGCGGAGATTGCTGGGGGATTCGGACTTGAGTTTTGATAAAGCTTTTCAGTTAGTTCTAGCTATGGAGTCAGCTGCCACAAACGTGGCACAGCTCCACACTAAGGACACTACTGTGTATTACGCCGACGCAGACAAGGTCTCCACGCGTAAACAGTACAGTCACAAAGTAAAAAAAGGGACTCCCACTCATTCGCAGTTGAAAGCATGTTACAGGTGTGGCAAGACGACACATCTGCCAAGCGAGTGTCGTTTCAGAAATACTGAGTGTCGTTTCTGCAAGAAGATAGGCCACATCGAGAGCCACTGTTTCTCAAAGAAATACAAACCGAGGAATCATACCCATCATATGAGAGCAACGGGGCGAGAAGAGAATCATGGGTCGATGTATTCGCTGTACACAGTGAAGGGGCCACGCCCTGACCCGATTGTTACCTCACTCAATGTTGATGGACAGATGTTACAGATGGAGGTCGACACAGGAGCGACCCTATCAGTCGTCAGTGAAGAGACGTGGCGTCGACACTGGACGCGACCACGTCCACACTTGGAGCATTCACACGACACCTTGCGCACATACACCGGGCAGTACGTGAAGATCAAGGGCATCGTTGACGTGAAGGTCGAAGGCAAAATGGGAGAATGTCACACACTTCCACTGATGGTCGTTCCCGGAAACGGACCAAGTTTGCTAGGCAGAAATTGGCTCAGCATGCTACAACTTGATTGGACCAGGATCCATCATTTAGGTGCGTCGTCTTCGACACGTCGAGAACGTCAGATCCGCGACTTGAGGCGTTTCTCCAGAAGTATGACGCGGCTTTCAAAGACTCGCACCTAGCCGCCAAGACAGAGGTAGCGAAGATCTATGTCGAAGAAAATGCGACACCAAAGTACTTCAAAGCTCGACCATTACCGTATGCTATGCGCGACATGGTGGACAAGGAACTGGATCGTTTGCTGGCAGATGACATCATAGGGCCAGTATAATACTCTGATTGGGCGACACCGGTAGTTCCCGTGATGAAAGTCGACAAGAGCGTTCGTCTGTGTGGAGACTACAAGCTGACGGTGAATCAGGTAGCGAAGCTAGACAGGTATCCCATTCCAAGAATAGAAGACTTGTACGCACAACTTGGCAATGGCACATCCTACACGAAACTCGATATGCGCCACGCCTACGAACAAATCGAGTTACATCCCGAAAGTCGCAAGTATGTAACGATCAACACTCCTAGGGGGCTATTTACTTACAAACGCCTTCCCTACGGAGTATCCTCAGCACCGGGCATTTATCAGCGAGTGATGGACTCTTTACTCAAGGGCATCAAAAACACTATGGTGTATCTCGATGACGTGCTTGTAACTGGAGGGACTGACGAAGAACACTTGCAGACACTGGATCTGGTGATGGAACGCCTGATGAGCGCAGGTTTCTGCTTGAAGAGACAAAAATGTCACTTCATGGTCGAGGAGGTTGAATACCTGGGCCATCGCATAGACGCCTTGGGCATTCATCCATCGGGACACGCACTCGTGGCCGTTCGAGACGCTCCCGCTCCTGTTAACGTGGCAGAGCTTCGGTCGTATCTGGGTATGGTAAACCACTATGGTAGGTTTGTGTCCAACCTCTCGACAGTTCTGGCACCACTGCACCAGCTATTGAGGAAAGAGACGAGATGGCGTTGGAGCAAGGCTCAACAGGACACTTTCGCGCAGACGAAGGAGATGCTGAGGACACCTCAGGTAATGACTCACTTCGACTCTTCTAAGCCACTCGTGCTCACCTGTGACGCATCGCCGTACGGAGTCGGTGCAGTCCTCGCACATGCGTTTGACGACCGTGTCGAGAGACTACTCAAGTACTACTCAAGAAGCCTTTCGGCAGCTGAGAAAAACTACACGCAAATTGACAAGGAAGGGCTAGCTGTCATCGCAGGGCTAACCAAGTTTCACCAGTACCTGTGGGGTCGACCATTCCTGATCGTGACGGACCACAAACCACTTATGGGTCTTTTTGGAGAGCAGAAAGCAGTACCGCAAATGCTATCTCCTCGTATGCAGCGATGGGCTTTGACATTGGCAGCCTATGAGTACCAGATCGTCCACAGGCCGGGGTCGAGTATATCCCAGGCCGAAGCACTGAGCCGCCTCCCGCTAGGTGGCGCACCGACACACGTGCCGGTGCCAGGAGAGACTATACTAGCAATGCAGTATATGGACATGTCGCCTGTGACGTCTTGCGACATTCGCAATGAGACGATGCGTGACGCGATACTCTCTAAAGTCTTCATGAGAGCGAGAGATGGTTTCCCACAACTCGAGGACAATGATCTACTGAAGCCCTACCATAAACGGAGGACCGAGCTCAGCATCACTGATGGTTGTCTCATGTGGGGCGCACGTGTAGTCATTCCCAGTCGCTACCGCAATGCGATGCTGGAGGAGTTACACAACGCACATTCAGGCATAGTGCGTATGAAAGCCGTGGGCCGCAGTTTCATGTGGTGGCCCGGCATTGACAGTGACATTGAAAGAACAGTCAACTCGTGCGACATGTGCAGGCGAAGCCGCCATAAGCCTACAGAAGCTCCACTGCAGCCATGGTCATTCCCTGACAGACCGTGGTCACGAGTGCACATCGACTATGCCGGACCGGTAATGGGAAAGATGATCCTCGTGGACATAGATGCGCATTCCAAGTGGATTGAAGCCTACCGACTTCTGGGTCTACGTCAGCCATCACGATCAGCAAACTCAAATGGATCTTCAGTTCACATGGCATACCGGATGTCATCGTGAGTGACAACGCTACAGGCTTCGTCAGTGAAGAGTTCCAGAGTTTCTGCAGACGCAATGGTATAAAACACGTAACCAGTGCGCCCCATCACCCAGCTACGAACGGCCTCGCCGAGAGGGCCGTGGGCATCCTCAAGGGAGGGGTACGCCTACAAGGTGATCTCGAGACACGAATCGCTCACTTCTTACTCGACTACAGAATCACGCCACACACCACAACAGGCATATCACCAGCAGAACTGCTGACTGGGCGAAAACTGAGGACGAGGTTGGATCGGATAATACCTGACGTGTCCGGCAGAGCGATCAGCAAACAGACAACACAGAAAGAGAGACACGACCAACACACACAGGCACGACAATATCAATCTGGTGACCTGGTGTACGCGCTAATGTATCGTGGCAACAAAACTAACTGGTCTCCAGGCACTGTTGTCACACAGACGGGTCCAGTATCATACACCGTACGTCTTGAAGACGGCACGATCGCCAGACGCCACATCGACCAGCTACAAAGTAGACTGTCGAGCAGTCAAGTGGTTCGTGAGCTTCCCATTTACGTGGAGGAGCCGCGACAGCGAACGATCGAGCCGGAGCCGTCCGAGGCGGAGAACAGGACATCGACTCCGACGGAGAACAGGACATCGACTCCGACAGCGCCGTCGACGCCGGCGCCGTATAGGCCAGCTCAGCCAACCGACCGCACACCGCCCGAGTCGGAGTTTGAACTACGTCGTTCAACACGAGTCAGACAGCAACTGTAACGTTTCGACTTGTAATAACATGTATAATGCAAATTTATAGTACTCAGTTCATACTGAACTCTACATATAGTTATGCCAGTTGGCAGCAGTTTATTTCAAGGACACTAGCCAATTGGGCACTTAACGATAATGTTCATTTTGTTATTATACGCTTTACAGGACTGTGGAACAGCAACTAACGTTGGGAGGAATGTGGCATATGCGATGGCTATTGTACTTACGAGCCCCTATGTACTTGGCTACCAGTTCCCTTACGGTTCTCAGTCCGAGTTCGAGAATAAATGTCAGCTCATAAACATGCGTTCACTACAGTATGTCCCACTCTGAAATAAGCAAGGAACACGGAGTATAATACGCTGAAGCATGACGACATTCCAGTATATTATGTGTACATTTATTTATATATTCATTTATAATTACTAAGTTAGTAATGTTTTTGATTACGGATGTGGCATATGCTGCGAAGATAGACATGCCATGTGTACTCCAGTGAGAAGTGTCAAATAGCCAGACTGGTGACTATAGAACAGTGGATTTCAACAAAAAAGTTAATACTTAAACTTACCCCTGAATGTCTCAATCATGTGATGCATTCCCCAATCGGCCATCTTGTCTTCTACATAATTGTCCACCAGAGATGAGTGGTGAAACTACAAAAATATTACCAGATATATTAATCAATATAATGTACTAATTGGTAGACATCAAGTAGGTCTATATACTCAAACTACCCGTTATATAGAAAATAGCAACACAGCTGCATAAGT
Source organism: Lamellibrachia columna (assembly GCA_963662155.1). Lineage (NCBI taxonomy): Eukaryota > Metazoa > Annelida > Polychaeta > Sabellida > Siboglinidae > Lamellibrachia > Lamellibrachia columna. Next base: position 36,897,310 of record OY759268.1, read on the forward strand.
CCACAGTGACTCAATACCATTGTATTTATGTAGTTCACTACACGCGTTTACTTTACTAAGAATGTATGACATAGTATGTAACAGCTAATAAGCAGCTACAAGAAGCAATTTGAGTTTGTTAAATCTTGCTGGCTGGTACATGTAGACTATCCTTGAAAGTCATTAACACTGACTGCTGTCTGCCATCTAGTGGAGTATGGCTGTTGCTATGAACCACCCCGCTGGCTTGAGCTGGTCACTGGGTAATTTGTCATTTCTGCATTCCACAGTCAAACACAGGATATAATAATTATCAGTTTCAAACATTCCATTAAAGCTTTGCTAACTAACTTTACTAACTACTTACAACTCCGCATTTTACAGTTAACATAGAGCAAGATGTACACTGGCTAACAGAGAGTTATTAACTCCTTATGATGATAAACCAAGATCTGGTATATTTCATCAAGAACTCCTAGTACTGCTTCCAGCTCTATACGAAAACTGATACGTGCGGGCTTGGCCCGTCTCCATCACTAAACACATACAAGGTCACACCCCTGAGAATAAAACTAGTCATATGTATGAATATATACTAATACATTACATTAAAGTTACATCAAATAATAGCATATTCCTTTATATACCATATTATGCCAAAATTATATAATATAAACAAACTTTTGGTTAAGAAACTATTTGACACTTACCAAGTGTCTACGCGGTGGCCTCGTCAGTTCAAAGTCATGCTGTGAAAAGGAAGTTGCCTGCATCTCACGTGACCACTGCCACTCAGCAAATGTAGTCACCTAGTATTTAACTGAAACTTCTTGGATTGTTCAGTTGTTTTATTATGGGATTCACAAAGTACTAATACAGCGGTTTAAGTTGCTGTACTGCACAATAAGGAAGACATCAGGCAACAATAATAAACAAAGATTGGTTGTAGGCCTAACCAATGTGATTGGTTACCGGACAACCAAAATAATGGTCACTAGTTGACCAATATATTGGTTAAGCCAACCGATATTGGGCCAAACAATTATATTACTAATCTAATGTACTAATACATCGTCTGAAGTTGCTGTACTGCACAATAAGCACGGCATAAGGCAACAATAATGCATAAAACAATTGGTTGTAGGCGTAACCAATGTGATTGGTTACCGGACAACCAACGTATTGGTCACTAGTTGACCAATATATTGGTTAAAACAACCAATATATAACCAATATTGGGCCAACCAATTAGATTGGTCGTTTTCTCAACCAATCTGTTTTTAGAGTGTAGAAGTAAACATGCCTATGTTCTCCTCAAGTTAAGAAGTAGAGTTAAACGTGTCAACATTGCTGAGATGTGCAGCGAGTTTCGAAGCAGCGTGGCGATGCCAACACGCCACTAGTGAGACGACACCCCTGATGCGAAGAAAAACGGGCGCAACAACTGAACGACGGCAGAACTAATAAATTAAGAAACAGGAAGTAGTATTCTGATAAAAAAAATAGCCGAAATTCTACAACATCCGCACACTACAATGCAGCATTACACTATTATGCCAAGTCAATGGGTAGTAACAGCATAGGTTACATTTTCTGTTGTTTTTCCTAATGGAGTTGTACTCTGATATGGGTCCAGGGATCGATACACCTATGTGATGTCCAGCTTGATGTTCTCATGCATGTTAAAATGCGATGGTCAACATGAATGAGATATTAGTCGATCGATGCTGCCCCGCGCATGCCCGGCTGTCTGGCACGTGGTCGCCTCACACGTGTCCGAATGATCGTTCCACACTTTCACGTGGAGCCCATGGTAGTTCTGGCATGGACAAATGAATAATTACATTAAATGACTATGCATAATGTTGTAGTCGATGGTGACAGTTCACTTTTACCTAGAGACGATAACCAGTGGTCTCCGTGGGCAACTTGGTGCTCGGTGTCATTCTTCAGAGTCGACAATGTCGGGATACAGTTTTGTTAGTTTTGATAACGTGGTGAACAGATTATGGCCTGCATGCCTAAAGGCTTTGCACTGCAGTCCAGATAGCATCGAGGCCCTCGTCCATCGGCGGCAGGACAGGGAAAGTTCCCGCACTCTCCCGTACTGCGTCGCTGAACTCTCCTTGCATATGTGGCCATTTGACATGTGCATATGAAGGAATTACTTTCCGCCAGACAATTCACTTGACGTCCATTTGTTGAATGTTATGTGGTGACTTTACGTGTTGTGTTGTTACAAACATTCATTAACTCTAGCCTAGGTTCATGTGTGCGTTAAATGATGGATATGCCTGAAGTTGCTTAGACACTCGTGTATTAAATTCATCAATCAAACCAGGTGATCAATTTAAAGAGAAAACAACTGTAAATTTTACCGCTTGTAGTTTGCGAACAATTGTAAGTGTTACTGTGTTGTTCAATGTGCATTTGGAAAATATAATAATTAGAATAATTAATTGGAAAATGGAAAACTCACGAACATTGATGTTTCAATGTTTGGTGCAATCACCTGTATCACTGTTTATGTTGTCGACTGTCGTTGCTCTCGCTGAAGACATGACATGATAGACAAGTTCACTGGGTTGAACGATTTTATATAAAAATGCGCACTTCGTATACGACGAGTAGACGCCCGATTACAAAGTCATTACAACGAGAAGCAACTTTGATTGGGGCGAAGCGACATTAATGTCATTTAACGCCTTGAATATTTTTTTTTCATCTGTCACCTTAGCCATAATCACGGAACCGCATGTGGCTCGGACGGAATTTGATCGGCGAGAGGATAGAAGTCACCCCTATGATCAGCCTTGACCACACAACGTATTTACCGTTTTTAAATATCTACTATTTTGCGCTTTACCAAATCTACCGAACAAAATTAAATTATTTCGATAATTTAAAAATATGCAAATTTTTCATAAACCGACTGCGAATATTACTTAAGCTATTTATATTCAACATATTAGGAAATCAGTTGAGGGTGGAGTTTTATATGTAACGAAGTGTGAATTTATGTAGTTGTTGTGAAATCATCAGACAAACTAATAAATTATTTGATGTTTGGCGTAAACATCAATAGAAGTGAAAATACAAAACTCACCAACCTGAGTGCTTCAATGCTTGAATCAATCTCATGTATCATTGTTTATTTTGTCGACTGTCGCTGCTCTCGCAAAAGACATATGATCGACAAGTTCAGTGAGTTGAAGGCTAAACGTTGGCTCCGTATTGACTTTGTAAGTTACAAGATCTAACAAACAGTTAATTCTTTCGACGATTTGAAATAAAAACATGCGTTTTCTGAAGCGACGAGCAGACGACCGATGACAAAGCCATTATAGTGATTCAACAACTGTCATTTGGGCGAAGCGACATTAATGCAATTAAACGCCTTGAATAAATAATTTGTCAATTATCGCCTTAGCATAGTCAAGGAACCGTGCGTGGCTCGGGTGGAATTTCGGAAACTCAACAAAGAGTCAAACAATGAAGTGACCTTTGGTGACGATGTTAATCAACATTAGGCCGCTGTCGGAAATGTCAATGTCAATGTACAGACTACACAAACAAGCGGTAGTTGTATTGATCCACGTAATGCCAAACTAATCATGTTTGTAGGACACTCTACACCATGACTTTGTGTGTCACCTTGCTATAATAGTCTACATTGAAAATGTCACTTAGAAAAAGGCTACGTCGATATGTTCATGAAATATAGTTTGACCAAAGGCTACGTCGATATATTTATTAAATAAAATAATACAATGTAAAAGTACAAGTATTAATCAAACAATGAAATTAACTTTGGTGACGATGTTAATCAACTTTAGGCCGCTGCTGGAAATATCAAGTCTTTGAAAGACTACATGACCCACGTAATGTCAAATTAATCAGGTTTGTAGCGCACCAACCAATCTTTGTTTATTATTGTTGCCTGATGTCTTCCTTATTGTGCAGTACAGCAACTTAAACCGCTGTATTAGTACTTTGTGAATCCCATAATAAAACAACTGAACAATCCAAGAAGTTTCAGTTAAATACTAGGTGACTACATTTGCTGAGTGGCAGTGGTCAGGTGAGATGCAGGCAACTTCCTTTTCACAGCATGACTTTGAACTGACGAGGCCACCGCGTAGACACTTGGTAAGTGTCAAATAGTTTCTTAACCAAAAGTTTGTTTATATTATATAATTTTGGCATAATATGGTATATAAAGGAATATGCTATTATTTGATGTAACTTTATTGTAATGTATTAGTATATATTCATACATATGACTAGTTTTATTCTCAGGGGTGTGACCTTGTATGTGTTTAGTGATGGAGACGGGCCAAGCCCGCACGTATCAGTTTTCATATAGAGCTGGAAGCAGTACTAGGAGTTCTTGATGAAATATACCAGATCTTGGTTTATCATCATAAGGAGTTAATAACTCTCTGTTAGCCAGTGTACATCTTGCTCTATGTTAACTGTAAAATGCGGAGTTGTAAGTAGTTAGTAAAGTTAGTTAGCAAAGCTTTAATGGAATGTTTGAAACTGATAATTATTATATCCTGTGTTTGACTGTGGAATGCAGAAATGACAAATTACCCAGTGACCAGCTCAAGCCAGCGGGGTGGTTCATAGCAACAGCCATACTCCACTAGATGGCAGACAGCAGTCAGTGTTAATGACTTTCAAGGATAGTCTACATGTACCAGCCAGCAAGATTTAACAAACTCAAATTGCTTCTTGTAGCTGCTTATTAGCTGTTACATACTATGTCATACATTCTTAGTAAAGTAAACGCGTGTAGTGAACTACATAAATACAATGGTATTGAGTCACTGTGGACTTATGCAGCTGTGTTGCTATTTTCTATATAACGGGTAGTTTGAGTATATAGACCTACTTGATGTCTACCAATTAGTACATTATATTGATTAATATATCTGGTAATATTTTTGTAGTTTCACCACTCATCTCTGGTGGACAATTATGTAGAAGACAAGATGGCCGATTGGGGAATGCATCACATGATTGAGACATTCAGGGGTAAGTTTAAGTATTAACTTTTTTGTTGAAATCCACTGTTCTATAGTCACCAGTCTGGCTATTTGACACTTCTCACTGGAGTACACATGGCATGTCTATCTTCGCAGCATATGCCACATCCGTAATCAAAAACATTACTAACTTAGTAATTATAAATGAATATATAAATAAATGTACACATAATATACTGGAATGTCGTCATGCTTCAGCGTATTATACTCCGTGTTCCTTGCTTATTTCAGAGTTAGGTCACACTACAACACTGAGTTGTTGGGTCACTTGAAGGTCTTAAACCATGCTTGAGCTTTTGGGTCATGCTGAATTCTTAAGTCATTCCGAGTTGTCTGGTCAAGTTGAGCTTTGAGGCGACGTGTTCTTAGATGTCACATTGTAACCTGTGGCCACATTGCGTTATATTTAAAGGAAACACATTATGTAGTTGGCCATCTTATCTTAAGTAAAACTTATAGCCTTATGTATTGTATTGATATGTTTACTGAACACATTTTCACTGTCAACTATAATATAGTATGACCAGGTAGCACACTAAGTCGTCGTTTAGTTTGTGTGCTACACACCTGATTTGGCATTACGAGGATTGTCACGATTTCCGCTTGCTTTTCAAATCTTTCAACGACGTGATATTTCCAGCAGCGGCCTAATAGTGATTAACATTGTCACAAAAGGTCATTTCATTGCTTGACTGTTTGTCGAGTTACCGAAATTTCGTCCGAGCCATGCACGGTTCGGTGAGAATGGCTATGGTGATAAA
>OY759268.1:36908100-36943100 GCA_963662155.1 Lamellibrachia columna
TGACGTCATACAAGGGATACTTTTAATGTTGTTTTTCTCAAAAAAAAATTAATATAGAGCAATTTAATGTAGAACAATGATGGTCGTCACGTTACGTGACTATGTAAATATAATATCCTGGCAGCGTTCACGTGTAAGTCGAAATTGACAGTTCTGTTCGGTGTCACTTTAGCCGCATACCAAAAGCTGTCCGTTAAAACAAATTACTTCTACGTCACTTCGTTATATGTCGAACACGTCATTTTAGAATAATAAGAAACAACAAGATCGCCGTAATTTGTTATATTTTAAGTCATACGTTTTGTCTTAATTAATTTATTATCATTCGTTGTGCCAATTGTATAATTCAACTGCTATAGTTGGCATTTTAATAATTTTATTATTATTATTATTATTATAAGTAAACTATTTATTGGATTCACAACCAATCATATAAAATTACGCAAACGCGGAAAGTGAAATGCCTATATTAAAGTGATTTGGGATCTGAATGCCGGAATCTTAATGTCCGGCTGCGGTTATGTTTTTAACATTACTATGTGAGCTTTCTTAATGTTTTCTACACATTTTTATTACCTACGTCAGATTCTTGTGCTACTCCGCCCCCGTTTCCGATGATCAGGGGGCGGTGCATATCGCAAATATTCCATTTTATAGTTATTATACACACGTAGTTGATCTTAGCAATTTTACAGCGACAAGAAACATTTATTTTAAAATGTTCGTCTGCCGTTTTGGATGCGATGTCTGCGTGAAAACATAAACAATAGTTCCGCCGCCATCCACCCGTATGCGGATATGCATTACGCGAAATCGCAAATGCATCCATGTATTGAAGTAGTTCATTTCGTAATGACATACAACACCATCCAGATGGCGCCCTATTGAGCAATCAAAGTGTGTAGCAACCACCAAGAGGGTATGTCGTAGATATTGCATACTTTTGTTTGAAAAAAAAAATTATTTGATTAATATGCAATTTAATATTGTAGACGGCCTGTACTCACCAAACCAGCAAACGTACGGCATTAGGCCAACATCCAATAAAATGCACATGTCACAGGGCATCCCACAACATGTTAAAGCTGTCTCAACCGGTATTTTAACGGCTCGTCTACAAGGACTGTAGTCGCCGTCGATAAGCCGACTGTTTCCCGTCGACTTGCCGTTCTCTAATTCGCCCGGCAGCACGCCGTCTGGATGAGCACGAGTCGGAAGCGTTTGTTGAAGAGGACGTAGATAACGAAGTTGATGGCCGAGTTAAATATGACGAGCATGTTGGCGATGGGCCGCATGTAGAACTGGAAGCCGCCGCATTGTCTCGCCTCGTCAGGCGTCACGGTCCACACCACCCTGTTGATGAGCGCCGGCACTTGGCAGATGATGAATACGGTGACGATGATTATGAGAACGAATGTGATATTGTTGTCCTGCTGCTGGCGCACACTCTGCATCTCCAACCGCTTCCGGTGGAACGCCTTCAACGCTTGGATCATGCGAATGTTCAGCAACATCAGGACGAATACGGGCAGGGCCAGGTTGAATATAAAGTACAGGATGTTGTCGTAGACTATGTAGTATAGTTTATGTGACAGAAGCCGGGAGAAGGCAGCTGCTGCACTGTACGTCGTACCATTGTCATACGTAACGTACACGACGCGATACTCGATAAACCGCGGGATGTTGAACAGGACAGCGAATAGAAGCACGAAGGCCAGCTGCTTCTTCGCCTTCGAGACGATGCACCACCGCGACGCCCTCAACGGTAAACAAATGGCGATGTAACGGTTGACGGCGACCAGTACGGTCACCCATATCGTGGCCGTCTGAACTGTTAGCACCAGAGGCAGCAGGTGTACGAGTACGTAGGGGTGTATGGTAGAGTACCCCAGCAGCCAGCCCGTGTAGACGACGAAAGATTCCATCGAGTAGAGCGGAAAGACAGTCAACAACAGTGCAGAGTCGATGAGCGACAGGCACTGGAAGAGAAACAACGCCGACGACTTGATGCTCTCCTTCCAGAAGACGACTAAAGCGAAGATATTTCCGATGAAGCCAGCAACGACGAGCGTTCCGACGAAGACCGTGTAGATGATGAATGAGTAAAGTTCACAACTGCGCTCGAGCTGGTAGTCGACCGGGCCGTCCGACATATTCCACGAGCTGTTTGCGTGCCCGTCACCGTAGCAACACTCGCTAATACCCGCAGTCCACAATGACAAATCGTACTGGACAGAGAAAACAGGTGCGACTATGTTCTCGCGCGCGGCGCTCGAGCTTACTACGGCGACAACGCGGCGAGCGAACAGCGGGTCCGGCTCCGTGAAGGGGCGACGTCAGTCACTCAAACTCAACCGTCGATCCCGCCTCCTACGTGATGACTGACGTACAAACAGGCGTGTTATCAGACTGGCTCTGCTTGGCAATCGAAGCGACGTCAGCGAGAAGCAGGAATTATATTCGTTGCCGTTTTCTCCTGACGGTCCGACTTCGCGTGTTGTGCTTCAATTGACCAAACCTATGACTGATCTGTTCACTGCAACGATGGTTAATTGAATGTGGGCGCATTTTGATACACCGATAATCCACGCCAATATTGTTTGGTTTCGCTGCTGACTGCGGCTGTACCATTCGCTTCTTCCAGGCGGCGTAACTACGGTGGCCAATTTACCACCGGAGCCTGGCAGATTAGTGCTCCACATTTTCATACAAACTGCCTCGTAACGCCGTCAACAGGTGTCCGAAACGCCCGCCGTGACTGGTCGATATTCCGCTCACGTTGCGACGTCTTCGTGGTCGATGGAGTCAGCTGTCAGTTTCTGTTCTGGAATGGTTTCGCTTGTAAATTGTTCGTAGTTGGTTGTTACGCAGGTGTTGGCATCTGTTTCGCTGACTTTCACAGAAGACGACGTTGTTCATATGTACCTTTCGTATCGCACGCTTTACGTACCAACTGCGTTGTTCATGTAGAAATGCCACCCACACGACGAAACAGTCAGAAAAGGCGACAGCACGTGGACAACACGGATACATGCGATTGTTTTGCATCGAAACAATCTATTGCCTCTTATGTCATCAGACACTAATCTCTTCGCGAAGCTGTACCAACCCCTTTCACTCAACCTGATTCTACACATAGGCATATCCACTTAAAGTATTCGAATTTGGTGGTCAACTATTTGTGGCGATCTGCAGGACCTTCTTGTCAGCCTGTCAGGCCGTGTCAGTCGGAACTTGCAGTCAGCCCGTCAGGCCGTGTTTTTGGAGCTTGCAACCACTGCAAGAACGACCATAATCAGATTACGATGAATGACAACTTAGGACGCAGCATTATTTGCACTGATTTATAAGATGCCGCTTGAACGCGGAACTGTCAGCTGCTTTAAAACATAAACCCTTGATTTCATTAAGTATTCACGGCGTAGGCCTACATATTGTAGGCTAGAGGTAGTTTTCTTGGAAAAAGGAAACCAGAGAGGGAATATCATGTCAATGCCGTTGTATGTTAATTACATATGTATTGCGACTTGCATTCGTTGCGTTGCTTTACAGTGGGACAATATTGTGTGTCCGCATTAAGCGGTGACTTCTGTAAGTAGGTAGACGACAAATTAATTTTTTTTTCAACTCTAAGGAAATCAATATAATATATGATCTCGATATTGATGTTTCATAGAAATTTCGAGCGTTTTTCGACCACGTTGTGATTTAATTAAAATGACCCTCATATTTCCGAATAAAGCTAATGTTTTGATTCCTTATTTTTGTCAAGTCAATACGTTACGGCAATGTTACGCAGGAACCAGTTATTCAGTCACGTTACTGTTTGATTTGGCAACGTGTTGATGACTTCGACCTTTCTCGCTCGCAATTATTGCCACGGGCATTATCGGTGTGTCGGCGGAATTATCGGTGTGTCGGCGGAATTATCGGTGTGTCAGCTGAATTATCGGCGTGTCGGCGGAATTATCGGTGTGTCGTTGTGAGAAAACCGTGCGCATCGTCGATTGAATTTGCACACGTTTCAGTTGCGCGAAGTTCAATGTTATTGTCGTGTCGCGCTGTTGGCGATCGAAGCGTTTTAATTGTACAAGGCGCATCCTATGCAATATATTTACATTATTTCCCTGAAATCGGTCTATTTTATGTCTTCATTTGCTAGAATTTCCACAACATCAAAATGCATTCATATAGTAAGCTATTAACACGACAGGGGTTGACAAAAAGACAACATTATTTCGCTGAAATCGGTCTATTTTATGTCTGCATTTGCCAGAATTTCCACAACATCAAAATACATTCATATAGTAAGCTATTAATACGACAGGGGTTGACAAAAAGACAAAATTATTTCTTTCTCATGTTTACTGACTTTCTTCCGTATGCGCATTTGTTGTAATAATTATTTTGTTCTACTGATAGTCGCCGCTGGTTTATCGACGGCGACTACAGTTCTTGTAGATGAGACGTCTGATAAAATGCCGGTTGAGACAGCTTTAACATGTTGTTGGATGCCCTGTGACATGTACATTTTATTGGATGTTGGCATAATGCCGTAGTTTGCTGGTTTGGTAAATACAGGCCGTCCAAAATGTTAAAGTACATATTAATAAAATTACCAATTGTTTTTTACAAACAGAACTATGCAATATCTACGACATACACTCTTGGCGGTCACTACACAGTGTGATTGTTCAACCGGGCGTCATCTGGATGGTGTGTGTCATTACAATATGATCTACCTCAATACATGGATGCAGTTGCGATTTCATAATCGCATACGCGTGGATGACGACGGAACTATTGTTTACGTTTGGACGCAGTCATCGCGTACAAAACGGCAGACGATTATTTCAAAATTATAAATAGAGAATCAGATGTAATTAAAACTATAAATGTGGTCTAAAATTCCGCGTAACCTAGGTTACCAGAAAAGTCTGAAATAAATCATATAGACACCACTAGAGATGCAACATAGTGATGTGTTGTAAGTAAAACAATATTGTACGTTGCATATAATCCATCGATATAACTAAAGTAATGGCAATAAAGTCTTGCGGTTGTAAAATTGCAAAAAAGTCGTTGTTAATAAAGTGTCGTAAAAAAACATACTTTTAACGTTATAAAATGTTCGAGGTCACGCCTTTATTGTGAAATCATCATTGTCATCAGATTGTCGTAGTCAATGTCATCACATTACATTATCCTAGTCACGTCGTTGTCGTGACGCATTCAATGTCATTACATTGTCGTTGTCACGCCGTTGTCTTGACGTATTCACTGTGATCATGTTGCCGTATTCACGCCGTTGGCGTCAGGTATTAATATCATCATATTGTCGTAGTCGCACCGTTGTTGTGACGTATTCAATGCTATCACATCATTGTAATCACGTCGTTGTTGTGACGTATTCAAGGTCATCACATTACCGTAGTAACGTCGTTGTTGTGACGTATTCATTGTCATCACATTGTCTTAATCATGCCGTTGTCGTGACGTATTCAATGTCATCATATTGTGATAGCCACGACGTTGTTGTGACGAATACAATAACATCACATTGTCGTAGTCACGCCGTTGTTGTAACGTATTCAATGTCAAAATAGTGTCGTAATCACGACTTTGTGGTAACGTATTCAATGACATCACAGTGTCGTAGTCACGCCTTTGTCGTGACATATTCAATGATATCACATTGTCGTATAGTCATACCGTTGTCATGAAGCATTCAACGTCATCATATTGCCTTAAACGCGCCGTTATCGTAACCTAGTCGTTTTCACTTTTTATTTATTGTCCCATAGTCACCGTCATACCGTCGTTGTGACGTAATAGTCATACGGACGTTGTCGTCGTCGTCACGTAATTGGTAGTGGCAGTGGTGGCAATAACTCAGCGAAGGTCTAAGGTTTATCGCATGTGCCGTCTTAAAACCGTAAGGCAGCTGACAGTTCCGCGTTCAAGCGGCATCTTATAAATCAGTGCAAATAATACTGCGTCCTAAGTTGTCATTCATCGTAATCTGATTATGGTCGTTCTTGCAGTGGTTGCAAGCTCAAAAAACACGGCCTGACGGGCTGACTGCAAGTTCCGGCTGACACGGCCTGACAGGCTGACAAGAAGGTCCTGCAGACACGGCCTGGCGAGATGACTTCAAGCTCCGGCAGACACAACCGGACGGGCTGATTGCAAGCTCCTGCAGAAACGGCCTGACGGGCTGGCTACAAGTCCAGGTAGACACGGCCTTACGGGCTGACCATATGATCCTACAGTCTCGGCCTGACAGGCTAATCATTGAATTGCACGTAATGTCGGCTCTTGCTGCATGAAGAGAAGTGACGTCATTGTACCGGAGCGGTCCATTCTACGACAGATCGCCACAAATAGTTGACCAGCAAATTCGAATACTTTAAGTGGAGATACCTATGTGTAGAATCAGGTTGAGTGAAAGGGATTGATACAGTTTCGCGAAGAGATTAGTGTCTGATGACATAAGAGGCAATAGATTGTGTCGATGCAAAACAATCGCCTGTCTCTGTGTTGTCCGCGTGCTGTCGCCTGTTCTGACTTTTTCGTCGTGTGGGTGGCATTTCTACTTGAACAACGCAGTTGGTACGTAAAGCATACGATACGAAAGGTACATAAATTATGAACAACGTCGTCTACTGTGAAAGTCAGTGAAACATATGCCAACACCTGCGTAAAAACCAACTACGAACAATTTACAAGCGAAACCATTCCAGAACGGGAAACTGACAGCTGACTCCATCGACCTCGACGACGTCGTTACGTGAGTGGAGTATCGACCAGCCACGGCGGGCGTTTCGGACACTTGTTGAATGCGTTTAGAGGCAGTTGTATGAAAATGTGGTGCTCTAATCTTCTAGGCTCCGGTGGTAGATTAGCCACAGTAGTTACGCCGCCTGGAAGAAGCGAATGGTACAGCCGCAGTCGGCAGCGAAACCAAACAATATCGGCGTGGATTATCGGTGTATCAAAATGCGTCCACATTCAATTAACCATCGTTGCTCTGAACAAATGCAGTTATAGATCAGTCAAAGGTTTGATCAATCAAAGCACAACACGCGAAGTCGGACCGTCGGGAGAAGACAGCAACGAATATAATTCCTGCTTCTCTCTGACGTCGCTTCGATTGCCACGCAGAGCCAATCTGGCAACTCGCCTCTTTGTACGTCAGTCATCACGTAGGAGGCGGGATCGGCGGTTGAGTTTGAGTGACTGACTTCGCGCCTTCACGGAGCCGGACCCGCTGTTCGCCGACAGGTTTTGAAGCTTTGCTTTAGTCGCCCGCAGGTATTACGCGAGTGTTGCGACGATGACGTGGGACGCAAACAGCTCGTGGAATATGTCGGACGCCATGGTCGACTACCAGCTCGAGCGCAGTTGTGAACTTTACTCATTCATCATCTACACGGTCTTCGTCGGAACGCTCGTCGTTGTTGGCGTCATCGGAAATATCTTCGCTTTGGTCGTCTTCTGGAAGGAAAGCATCTCGTCGTCGGCGTTGTTTCTCTTCCAGTGCCTGTCGCTCATCGACTCTGCACTGTTGTTGTCTGTCTTTCCGCTCTACTCGATGGAATCTTTCGTCGTCTACACGGGCTGGCTGCTGGGGTACTCTACCATACACCCCTACGTACTCGTATACCTGCTGCCTCTGGTGCTAACAGCTCAGACGGCCACGATATGGGTGACCGTACTGGTCGCCGTCAACCGTTACATCGCCATTTGTTTACCGTTGAGGGCGTCGCGGTGGTGCACCGTCTCGAAGGCGAAGAAGCAGCTGGCCTTCGTGCTTCTATCCGCTGCCCTGTTCAATATCTCGAGGTTTATCGAGTAACGCGTCGTGTACGTTACGTATGACAATGGTACGACGTACAGTGCAGCAGCTGCCTACTCCCGGCTTCTGTCGCATAAACTATACTACAAAGTCTACGACAACATCCTGTACTTTATATTCATCCTGGCCCTGCCCGTATTCATCCTGATGTTGTTGAACATTCGCATGATCAAAGCGTTGAAGGCGGATTGAGATGCAGAGTGTGCGCCAGCAGCAGGAAAACAATATCACATTCGTTCTCATAATCGTCGTCACAGTATTCATCATCTGCCAGGTGCCGGCGCTCATCAACAGGGTGATGTGGAACGTGGCGCATGACGAGGCGCGGCGCTGCGGCAACTTTCAGTTCTACCTGCGACACATCGCCAACATGCTCGTCATATTTAACTCGGCCATCAACTTCGTTATCTACATCCTCTTCAACAAACGCTTCCGACTCGTGCTCATCCAGACGGCGTGCTGCCGGGCGATATAGAGAACGGTAAGTCGACGGGAAACAGTCGGCTTATCGACGGCGATTACAGTCCTTGTAGACGAGCCGATAAAATACCGGTTGAGACAGCTTTAACATGTTGTGGGATGCCCTGTGACATGTGCATTTTATTGGACGTTGGCCTAATGCCGTACGTTTCCTGGTTTGGTGAGTACAGGCCGTCTACAATGTTAAAGTGCATATTATTAAAATATTTTTTTTTTACAAACAAAAGTATGCAATGTCTACGACATACCCTCTTGGTGGTTGCTACACACTGTAATTGCTCAATCGGGCGCCATCTGGATGGTGTTGTATGTCATTACAATATGAACTACTTCAGTACATGGATGCAGTTGCGATTTCATATCCGCATACGCGTGGATAGCGATGGAACTATTGTTTACGTTTTCACGCAGACATCGCGTACAAACAAAACATTAAAAAAAAATTAATATTTGCTATATGAACCGCCCCCCGATCATCGGAGACGGGGGCGGATACGAACCGCCCCTGATCATGGGAGGCGGGGGCGGAGTAGCACATATAATCGGGCGTAGGTCATAAACATGTGAAGAAAACATTAAGAAAGCTCACATAGTAATGTTGAAAACATAATCGCAGCCGGATATTAAGATTCCGGCATTCAGATCCCAAATCACTTGAATATAGGGGTTTAACTTTCCGCGTTTGCGTAATTTTATATGATTTGGTTGTGAATTCAATCAATATTTAATTTACAATAATAATAATAATAATGCTATTAAAATAGCAACTATAGCAACTGAATTATACAATTGGCACTGTAAAACAACCAATTATAATAAATTAATTAAGACCAAAAGCATGACTTAAAATATAACAAATTACGGCGATCTTCTTGTTCTTATTATTCTAATATGACGTGTTCGGTATATAACAGGAGTGACGTAGAAGTAATTTGTTTAACGGACAGCTTTTGGTATGCGGCTATAGTGACACCGAACAGAACTGTCAATTTCGACTTACACGTGAACGCAGCTAAGATATTATTTTTACATAATCACGTAACGTGTTGACCGCCATTGTTCTACAATATTTGTTGTTGTTGAGAAAACAACATTAAATGTGTCCTTTGTATGACGTCATCAAAACGATCACGTGTTTTCTTCGTATGTAGACGAAAATAATTAAGCGCCATATTCCAAGGGTTGTTGTGTCCACCAGTGTGTTCGATGACAACCTCGCTATAATGATTGTGTTCTTGGACAACATCACAATAGTGACTGTGTTCGTGGACAATATCGCTATAGTGATTGTGTTCGTGGACAAACTCGCTATAGTGATTGTGTTCGTGGATAACCCCGCAACAGTGACTGTGTTCGATGACAACCTCGCTATAATGATTGTGTTCATGGACAACATCACAATAGTAACTGTGTTCGTGGACAATATCGCTATAGTGATTGTGTTCGTGGCCAAACTCGCTATAGTGGTTGTCCGTGGACAACCTCGCTATTGTGACCGGGTTGTTGTTGTTGTATCGGAGGCAATACAGCTTGAGACATAGACACTTTCTTCTCGGTGGATCGGTGCTGGGCAGTCAGGCCGTGTAGCGTCATCGGAAGCCGCGGAGTTTTCGTCGGCTGTTGACGCCCAGTCAAGTACTACCATAATAACCGCCAATACGTACGGTGTATATTAGTACGGTGGCTGAGCTACTATAATCTTTGGCTTCAGTCGTCCTTACCTGTCTCTCCGAGTTGTGTATGTGTTACAGTCAATCTGCGTAATCAGTCATTTCATGTAATGACTTACATGTTTAGGCGTTACGCGAAATTACTTCTCAAGGGAGACGATAGATCAGATCCCTAACCCTTCCAGCTCCAGGAACCACTACATCCCAGCGATATATATATATATATATATATATATATATATATATATATATATATATATATATATATATATATATATATATATATATATATATATATATATATATATATATATATATATATATATATATATATATATATATACTATGCCATATGATAAAAGATTAGTAGGTACGTATTATAAATTAGTAATCAATCCTATGATTTTGCAATAGCTCATTATACATGTTCAGAAAGTGACACAACCAGATGGGGACACATATTACTGGCCCTGTCCACGTGTTAAACTTAACAATGTCGTTTTAATGACTGTGACAACGGGGTGCATTTACAAACATTTAAGATCATAAACTCTTCTAATAGGTCTAGTACGACAAATACAAGTTTCAGAACATCAAATGCAGATTACTCAAGCCTGTGTATGTGTGTGTGTGTGTGTGTGTGTGTGTGTGTGTGTGTGTGTGTGTGTGTGTGTGTGTGTGTGTGTGTGTGTGTGTGTGTGTGTGTGTGTGTGTGTGTGTGTGTGTGTGTGTGTGTGGGTGTGTGCGTGCGTGCGTGCGTGTGTGTGTGTGTGTGTGTGTGTGTGTGTGTGTGTGTGTGTGTGTGTGTGTGTGTGTGTGTGTGTGTGTGTGTGTGTGTGTGTGTGTGTGTGTGTGTGTGTGTGTGTGTGTGCGTGTGTGTATGATGGGATTTCGGTGGGGGAGATTGAACTCATTGTTGGCGTACTGGACAATAATATACTACTAAACGAGAGCGCACAGCAATTCATTTATTAAGCCTTTGTACAATTTGGTGCACAATTAAGATATATATTTCAATGTAAGAGATCGCAACGTATTTTGAATAAAATAATTTAGTGTTTCAGCTATATAAATCGCATTAGTCATCCGTAAGATACGAGACTCTCTTACCACCAGTGTATGCAAAAGTTTGATCCACGGACTGGTAACATCACGGCTTGACTATGGCAATGCGATACTATTTGGAATAACCGATCGTCTCCTGCAACGTCTGGAAATGGTTCAGCGGTCAGCGGCTCGCATTGTCATGCAGATTCGACTGGGTGATCGGCAATCCATGACAACAATACTGCGGCAACTACACTGGCTGCCCATTAAGAGACGGATTGAGTATAATATACTCGTCCTTGTGCAAAAGGCACACCAGAATACCTTGCCGCACTACTTCGACAGTACGCACCACGACGCTGCCTACGTTCTGCCGGCGGGCTACTTCTCGACGTGCCACGAGTTAACCTAGAACGTTTCGGCCGCCGAGCATTTGCCTGCGCTGGCCCCACGCTGTGGAATAAACTGCCTGCCAACATACGTGGAAACGGCAACCACCCGCAATTCAAGAAACTACTAAAGACATTTCTTGTTTCCACTTAATGGGTTTTACCGCTTCGATATTGTATTTTTAATGATCGTATTACATATTATCAATCCTATTTATGTTCTGTACTATTGATGATATTAGCGTTTTATTTCCTATTTAAGATTTATCTTTTATATAAATATGCCATGTAATCAGTATACTTTTTCTTAAAATAATTTACACACGCGAACATTCTGCATAGTTTTTTAACATTTTATACAGCGCATGTATTATTATTATTATCACTATCTACATACAAGTTTGTGTCGTGTGAACTGATGTCTGTACACACCCGTGAACGGGGCAGTAGCCCCCGATTTGATGGTGTAAAAATAAAATTGTATTATTATTATTTATTATTAATAATTGAACGGAATTCGACAATTTGCCTTTTTTATTAAAAATTCAACGTTCAGTACTTTGTACTCACAGTAGCGTACGGACGTACTTATATTGGAGACTGCGAACACCCGGTGACATATTCTTTTTTACCGTGGATTCGATCGAATATAGTGACGTCAAAACAGTAATCGTTACAATGATCGTCTTACATATCACCGCGAACTCTCTGCTCGTCGCTGTTCTCGTGAAATATACAGAACTACGCGAAGACCGCACTGCTCTCTCCATGATATCGCTCTAGGCGACGTTGACATCGGACTTACGGCCTGACCAGTCACTGCTGTGGTCTGTTCTCGTGAAATATACATAACTACGCGAAGACCGCACTGCTCTCTCCATGATATCGCTCTAGGCGACGTAGACATCGGACTTACGGCCTGACCAGTCAGTGCTGTGGTATGTTCTCGTGAAATATACAGAACTACGCGAAGACCGCACTGCTCTCTCCATGATATCGCTCTAGGCGACGTAGACATCGGACTTAAGGCCTGACCAGTCAGTGCTGTGGTTTGTTCTCGTGAAATATACAGAACTACGCGAAGACCGCACTGCTCTCTCCATGATATCGCTCTAGGCGACGTAGACATCGGACTTACGGCCTGACCAGTCAGTGCTGTGGTCTGTTCTCGTGAAATATACAGAACTACGCGAAGACCGCACTGCTCTCTCCATGATATCGCTCTAGGCGACGTAGACATCGGACTTACAGCCTGACCAGTCACTGCTGTGGTCTGTTCTCCTGAAATATACAGAACTACGCGAAGACCGCACTGATCTCTCCATGATATCGCTCTAGACGACGTAGACATCGGACTTACGGCCTGACCAGTCACTGCTGTGGTCTGTTCTCGTGAAATATACAGAACTACGCGAAGACCGCACTGCTCTCTCCATGATATCGCTCTAGGCGACGTAGACATCGGACTTACAGCCTGACCAGTCACTGCTGTGGTCTGTTCTCCTGAAATATACAGAACTACGCGAAGACCGCACTGATCTCTCCATGATATCGCTCTAGACGACGTAGACATCGGACTTACGGCCTGACCAGTCAGTGCTGTGGTCTGTTCTCCTGAAATATACAGAACTACGCGAAGACCGCACTGCTCTCTCCATGATATCGCTCTAGGCGACGTAGACATCGGACTTACAGCCTGACCAGTCACTGCAGTGGTCTGTTCTCGTGAAATATACAGAACTACGCGAAGACCACACTGCTCTCTCCATGATATCGCTCTAGGCGAAGTAGACATCGGACTTACAGCCTGACCAGTCACTGCTGTGGTCTGTTCTCGTGACATATACAGAACTACGCGAAGACCGCACTGCTGTCTTCATGATATCGCTCTAGGCGAAGTAGACATCGGACTTACGGCCTGACCAGTCACTGCTGTGGTCTGTTCTCCTGAAATATACAGAACTACGCGAAGACCGCACTGCTCTCTCCATGATATCGCTCTAGGCGATGTAGACATCGGACTTACAGCCTGACCAGTCACTGCTGTGGTCTGTTCTCCTGAAATATACAGAACTACGCGAAGACCGCACTGCTCTCTCCATGATATCGCTCGAGGCGACGTAGACATCGGACTCACGGCCTGACCAGTCACTGCTGTGGTCTGTTCTCGTGAAATATACAGAACTACGTGAAGACCGCACTGCTCTCTCCATGATATCGCTATAGACGACGTAGACATCGGACTTACGACCTGACCAGTCCGTGCTGTGGTCTGTTCTCGTGAAATATACAGAACTACGTGAAGACCGCACTGCTCTCTCCATGATATCGTTATAGACGACGTAGACATCGGACTTACGGCCTGACCAGTCAGTGCTGTGGTCAGTTCAAGAGTTACACCAAGAGTGCAACATTTGACACAATACCTTCCCAAGATAAACATGGGATGCATGACGATGAAATGAAACAGCCAAGCTTGGGTAGCCTTGTCTAAGATGGTATCGGTATCGAAGCCGCTTAGGTAAGAGCAGATGCTCTCTAGAAATCGCTGCTACGGAATCATTGTCTCCGCGTGGATCTTCGGCGCCGCTGTTGCTGCTTGAAGGTTAAGTCTTAGCCCGACGTGAAATACAAACGTTTGCTGGTTTACATCCGAGGCACACAGAAGCCTTTCTGCGTTGGACTTAGTGTTGTACCTAGTCTCGTTAGTTTGTCCGGAACTGGTTCTCACCGACGCGAGTGTGCGAATTTTGGTCGTTGTCGTCCGAGCTGACACTTTGTAGATCTGGCTCTTTGTACCTCTGGCTCTGTATAGCTCTGGCTCTTTGTAGCTCTGGCTCTTTGTAGCTCTGGCTCTTTGTAGCTCTGGCCCTTTGTAGCTTTGGCTCTTTGTAGCTCTGGCCCTTTGTAGCTTTGGCTCTTTGTAGCTCTGGCTCTTTGTAGCTCAGGCTCTTTGTAGCTCTGGCTCTTTATAACTCTGGCTCTTTGTAGCTCTGGCTCTTTGTAGCTCAGGCTCTTTGTAGCTCTGGTTCTTTCAGTGCCTTTTTTTTACATATTACACGATGAACATCTTACACGATGAACAAGTTGTGTTGAGTTGTTTCACATTTTGGTTGGTCCGCTGCAATTCGTTGATGAATAGTTCGTGTTGGGTAGAGGTATTGCCGTTGTCGACTTCCGTTGTCAAGTATTATGCGATTGACACGTTGCGTGGATACGTTTCCCGTGAACGTAACGTTTAAATTCATATTTCAAGGTTGGTCCCTTTACGTGAACATATGCGCCTCAATCGTTTACAACTCATTTGTTTGCTATAAAATGTACTTGTTGCTATTATTATTTAATTGCTGCTGCTACTGTTTCATGGAACTTCTTGCAAACACACCTGGCATCCACTTCGACGTGCTATCCCTGTTGTTAGTATGTGTTATTTAGTTTTGCTTAAATTATCGGCCAAAATATTAATTTATTTTAAACTAGGCCAAATGGAAATTCGGAGAAAAGCGACAAAAGTAGCTTCGTATTTTCGTGATATGATATCAAGAAGTTTTCACAAGTTACCCGATTTATTATCTACCTTATTCATGATGGGTTAAAGTAATCGAGGAAGGAGTTGTATGAGTAGAAACTCTCATGACTGTGGACGTGAATCTGATGTCGTGAATGTGATAACGCGAATCTGATTACGTGAATGTGAAAACGTGAATGTGATAAAGTGAATGTCATAGATAAATGTAAAAGCATTTGTACATAATAATAATAATATAATAATTATATAAAATACGTCAGTAGGATATTGAGAAGTCCTTTCCTCAAATGAAGAGGCACCATCTTAAGAGTATTGGTCATATGTCTTAGGACGTTAGTCAAGCGTTTTGAGACATGGTCAAGCGTCTTAAGAGTATTGGTCAAGTATAACCCATCGATAACCACTATATAGCCACCGCAAAAACAGCGTATGTATATGATATGTTTATCTAAGCGAAACTAAGCTACAAGAAAAAAACAGTATTTCTGCTTTTTTATTACCAGACGACAGCTGAATTACTAGCATACGTCCGTAACAAGATTTAACAATATTTACCATCCAAGCCAAAGGCCAAGATGGCAAGGTGACAAGGAAGCCATTGGCTTTTCGAGAGTCCAACAGTGTTCATCTACGTGTAATCCGCCCTACTGAGATATGTGTCAACCTTGTTTTTAAACATATTCACGCTGCTAGCATTTATACAATCTGTAGATAATTTGTTCCATGTAAGTAGGCTTACAGCCCTTCGACGTTTGTGTATTCTTTGGTTTTTTTTGTTGTTCACATCCGCTGGTGTCTACACCCGCATCTGTCTGCCCCGTCTGTAACTGGTGTCTACACCCGCACCTGTCTGCCCCGTCTGTACCTGGTGTCTACACCCGCAGCTGTCTGCCCCGTCTGTAACTGGTGTCTACACCCGCACCTGTCTGCCCCGTCTGTACCTGGTGTCTACACCCGCAGCTGTCTGCCCCGTCTGTAACTGGTGTCTGCACCCGCATCTGTCTGTCCCGTCTGTAACTGGTGTCTACACCCGCATCTGTCTGCCCAGTCTGTAACAGGTGTATGCACCCGCATCTGTCTGCCCCGTCTGTAACTGGTGTCTACACCCGCATCTGTCTGCCCCGTCTGTAACTGGTGTCTGCACCCGCATCTGTCTACCCCGTCTGTAACTGGTGTATACACCCGCATCTGTCTGCCCCGTCTGTAACTGGTGTCTACACCCGCATTTGTCTGCCCGTCTGTAACTGGTGTATACACCCGCATCTGTCTGTCCCGTCTGTAACTGGTGTCTGCACCCGCATCTGTCTACCCCGTCTGTAACTGGTGTATACACCCGCATCTGTCTGCCCCGTCTGTAACTGGTGTCTGCACCCGCATCTGTCTGTCCCGTCTGTAACTGGTGTCTGCACCCGCATCTGTCTACCCCGTCTGTAAATGGTGTATGCACCCGCATCTGTCTACCCCGTATGTAACTGGTGTCTACACCCGCATCTGTCTACCCCGTCTGGAACTGGTGTCTACACCCGCATCTGTCTGCCCCGTCTGTAACTGGTGTCTGCACCCGCATCTGTCTACCCCGTCTGTAACTGGTGTATACACCCGCATCTGTCTACCCCGTCTGGAACTGGTGTCTACACTCGCATCTCTACCCCGTCTGGAACTCGTGTCTACACCCGCATCTGTCTGCCCCGTCTGTAACTGGTGTCTGCACCCGCATATGTCTACCCCGTCTGTAACTGGTGTATACACCCGCATCTGTCTACCCCGTCTGGAACTGGTGTCTACACTCGCATCTGTCTGCCCCTTCTTTAACTGGTGTCTGTACCCGCATCTGTCTGCCCCGTCTGTAACTGCGTCGCTTTTGTGACTCATTGTTTTTCTGCTTCTATATCATGTAATTACGTCGAACTATAAACTGATTCCTTTGTTTCTTTGCAGTTGTCTTCTGGTAAGAAAAACAAACAGAAAGAAGACAAAGTCGAAATACTGGTTTTTTTTGTAGCTAGCGAATTCGCTTAAATAAACATATCATATAAATACATGGTGTTTTTGTGGTGGTTATATAGTGGTTATCGATGGATCATGCTTCACTGTGAGCTCGGACGACATAAGACGTTTGACAAATATTCTTAAGACGGTGTCAGACGTCTTATCGCCTGAGGGGAAGACTTGTCAATATACTTCTGAAGTATTTTATATATCATATTATTATTATTATTAGCATTATTATTTACAAATGTTTTTACGCTTTTCTATGACATTCACATTCCCGTCAACATATTCCCGTCATCATGGGGTGCGATAGCATGCCGGTTAGAATGCCGGACTCTCAATCGTGAGAACCCGGTTTCAAATCCCACTGCGGTCGCTTCGAACCTTTAGCAAGTTTGATCACCCCACGTTGCCACAGTTCACACAGCTGTATAAATGAGTACCTGGCAATACAGACAGTGGTGGATATGTGAACAAGTAGTCTATGCGCAGTAATTGCAGCGTGGCTGAATTCTTCCAGAGAAGTTGAAATGGCCTTGGAATGAACAGGTCTGCCAGGGGGTGAAGTGTAAAGCGCTTGGAGCAGTCCTAAGGACTGGATTCCGCGCTATATAAGAACTTACCTTTACTTACCTTTTTCATATTCACGTCATCACATTCACGTCATCACATCACTAGTACGAACGCGAGAATGGAGGAAACGGCGAGTTTGTAGAAACGCGTGAACATTTAGAAAAAGCAAAACGAGTGGCGACTGTCCAGTAGCTGACTCGAATATCTCAGACGAAGACCGCTTTGTTCTGTGGTTCTCCAGTGAGTTGTCAGGTTGTTTATTTGTGCGGTTAACCGCAATGTAATGGGCAATTACTTCTATCGACAGTGGCGGATTATCAACGTGGGGGGCCTGGTAAAAACTATTTGTTGGGCCCTTAAGGAGTGCGTCAAATAGGAAGATCGAGATGAGAGATATTGACTGTGGAGGTAACGGTTATTCAACAATGTTTGAGCATAAGCATTAACACACGCACGCGCAGGCGCACGCGCACGCACAAACACACACACACACACACACACACACACACACACGCACGCACGCACGCACGCACACACACACACACTTGCTGAAGAGCATTGAGAGCCTATTCTAAAGCCGCCTCGCCATAAGCACCATTATGCCTATTGGTGACACGTTTGTAGTCACGCCCCGTCTGAAATAAACGGTGCTTTTTAGGTTCAATATAAGTATACTACATTATGCAGTTATAGTGTATAATGCATACGCTGATATTGCAAATTATACTGCATTTACACTCTAAAAACAGATTGGTTGAGAAAACGACCAATCTAATTGATTGGTCCAATATTGGTTATATATTGGTTGTTTTAACAAATATATTGGTCAACTAGTGACCAATACGTTGGTTGTCCGGTAACCAATAACACTGGTTACGCCTACAACCAATTGTTTTATGCATTATTGTTGCCTTATGCCGTGCTTATTGTGCAGTACAACAACTTCAGACGATGTATTAGTACATTAGATTAGTAATATAATTGTTTGGCCCAATATCGGTTGGCTTAACCAATATATTGGTCAACTAGTGACCATTATTTTGGTTGTCCGGTAACCAATCACATTGGTTAGGCCTACAACCAATCTTTGTTTATTATTGTTGCCTGATGTCTTCCTTATTGTGCAGTACAGCAACTTAAACCGCTGTATTAGTACTTTGTGAATCCCATAATAAAACAACTAAACAATCCAAGAAGTTTCAGTTAAATACTCGGTGACTACATTTGCTGAGTGGCAGTGGTCACGTGAGATGCAGGCAACTTCCTTTTCACAGCGTGACTTTGAACTGACGAGGCCACCGCGTAGACTTGGTCAGTGTCAAATAGTTTCTTAACCAAAAGTTTGTTTATATTATATAATTTTGGCATGATATGGTATATAAAGGAATATGCTATTATTTGATGTAACCTTAATGTAATGTATTAGTATATATTCATACATATGACTAGTTTTATTCTCAGGGGTGTGACCTTGTATGTGCTTTGTGATAGAGACGGGCCAAGCCCGCACGTATCAGTTTTCATATAGAGCTGGAAGCAGTACTAGGAGTCATTGGTGAAATATACCAGATCTTGGTTTATCACCATAAGGAGTTAGTAACTGTCTGTTAGCCATTGTACATCTTGCTCTATGTTCACTTTAAAATGCACAATTGTAAGTAGTTAGCAAAGTTAGTTAGCACAATTTTAATGGAATGTTTGAAACTGATATATCCTGTGTTTGACTGTGGAATGCAGAAATGACAAATTACCCAGTGACCAGCTCAAGCCAGCGGGGTGGTTCATAGCAACAGCCATACTCCACTAGATGGCAGACAGCAGTCAGTGTTAATGACTTTCAAGGATAGTCTACATGTACCAGCCAGCAAGGTTTAACAAACTCAAATTGCTTCTTGCAGCTGTTTATTAGCTGATTCTTAGTAAAGTAAACGCGTGTAGTGAACTACAAAAATACAATGGTATTGAGTCACTGTGGACTTGTGCAGCTGTGTTGCTATTTTCTATATAACGGGTAGTTTGAGTATTTATACCTACTTGATACCTACCAATTAGTACATTGTATTGATTAATATATTTGGTAATATTTTTGTAGTTTCAACAGTTATCATTGATGGACAATTATGTAGAAGACAAGATGGCCGATTGGGGAATGCAGCACATGATTGAGACATTCAGGGGTAAGTTTAAGTATTAACTTTTTTTTCAAATCCACTGTTCTATAGTCACCAGTCTGGCTATTTGACACTCCTCACGGGAGTACAAATGGCATATCTATCTTCGTAGCATATGCCACATCCGTAATCAAAAACATTACTAACTTAGTAATTATAAATTAATATATAAATAAATGTACACATAATGTACTGGAATGTCGTCATGCTTCAGCGTATTATACTCTGTGTTCCTTGCTTATTCCAGCGTGGGACATACCTTGCTGCCTACCTAAGAAAGAGATGAGAGGAGCGGCAGAAGTGAGGTATGACTCGGCAACCTCAAATCCTCGCTCTTTGTGACACTATCTTGGCGGCCAAGGAGTTATTCCTCCTCTGTGAGGATGTGCTCTATAAGGTGGACTTTTTGGTGAAGGCAGTCGACATCTGCTTCAAGGTCTTCTTTATATTCAATGCAGAGTACCCCGCTGAGGCAGCAGACGTGTGGACATTCGTACAGAAGGGGCTTTTCAACATCACCACGCCATATGACGTGGTCACACCAAGAGAGATGGAACTTCTCGGCCACATTAAATGTTAGGACTGGAAATACGAAGCTGACATTGTTTTGTTTTAGTTGTCATCAAGCTGCCCGTCTGCTCTATGTGCATTGTACATGGTTAGTTAGTAATTGAAACAGACAACGAACAGAGTCATGCACTGCATGCCAGTTATTTGCCCTTACAAATGTGTACTCGTAATGTGTACTTTTGTGTGTACTAGAAAACTGAAATCAAGGTCACAGTGTGACGTCTCTTGAATTATTTCATGTAACACAATTAAAAATTTACATTGTGCATATGTCACATGACACATGTTTATACTTTCATGACCTTGATGGTTACTAGTACATTGACTGGACGTGCCAGTTTGAGCTACTCTATCATTTGCCTTTGTTTGCATTGATTTTTTATTGGCTTTAGCTCTATATCGTTCACCTGTAGTTTATAATGTATTGAATGTTATATTAAATGATTTAATGTCTCAGTACAATGCCGTCATATTACATGTTTTGCACCGACTTGCACTGACAACGTTGTGGAAAAAACTTACATGATGTTCCTGAAATTAAATGCATGCTGTGATAGTAGAATGAAATGTAGGTTGTTGTCTATTGCATTGTCTAAATGGTATATTGTATTAATTCCACATAATTGGTCTTATTCTAGATAACCAATCACTTGGTCATATTCCAACCAATATAATTGACCCTATTCCAACCAATCAATTGGTCATATTCCAACCAATATAAATGGTCCAAATCCCAAGGTAGATTCGATTGTAGGTTTTTTTCGAGTATTGAATATTCCAGTGTGTAATTAAAGTGTCTCACAGTTCGTTCTTGTGCGTGTCTCACAACAAGGCACGAATACCACGATTTACGGTAGATTTAATATTTATCCGACTTGCACAGAAACAATGCCCGGCCATAATTTCAACGACATCCGTTCTTACGTGTTTTCGTATGACGGCCATTGCTACAGTTGCGAAAGGTGCAGATTTTATTTGCGTATTTACAAATAGTTTGATGAATTATTTGGCGGTTTTCACACATGTGACATTTTGTTTAGTTAAACCCTCGGTAATAGAGGGATGTCATGTTGTCATGTTGTACATTGATTCTTGTAAAATGTGTCCAACAAATTTCCTTAAACTTTCTCGGAACATTTAATATGCTGTGCGAAAATCGGGAAATTGACATACCTCGTTTCTTGTTTTAGAAAACAACACTCAAAACTGATACCCATCAATTTTGACCGAGCCCGATATATCACGGGCCGACAGTATCCCGTGCCATGCTGTGGTTTCAGGCGGCGTGTTCTTGGGAACAAGCCGGGTTCAGAAGAGGCAAGTCTGGCATCGACCACATGTTCACGTTATAGCACATTTTGGAACAAAGCGCGGAATGGAACAATACGATCTACATTGCCTTCATTGACTTTAAAAAGGCCTTAGACAGCCTTCACAGAGTATCCTTGAGGAGAGTACTACGTCACTACGGGATTCCACAAGTCGCTTGTAACATCCACCTGACAGGCTGCTTAAGCATCAAATCTGGAGTAAAGCAGGAATGCATTCTCTCGACATTTCTGTTCATCCTCATCATTAACTGGCCGATGAAAGAAATCACCAATGATGGAAATACGTGCATCAGATGGACACTTACCCCAATACTGGAAGACTTGGACTATGCAGATGATGTCGGACTGCTCTCTAGCAGGCCCAAGGATATGCATGAAAAGATGACAAACTCACAACAACAGCACCACAGATCGGGCTAAGACTCAACAATCAAAAATCAAACTGACGAGGAACAACCACAAGACAGAAGACCATATTACCGTAATCAACAGTGATGCTTAAGAAGAGGTTCAATATTTTGCATACATGGGAAGCAAAATCACAACAGATGAAGACTCAAAATATGCCAAGTCTAGAATCAGAAAGGCAAGCCAGCCTTTCACTATGCTGAAGCCCATCTGGAAATCCAAGCAACTGAAATTGAAAACAAAATTGAGACTGTGCAACCGTAACGTTCTCAATGTACTTCTATACGGCTCCGAGTGCTGGAAACTGACAGCCAAGCTAACACACAAGCCCGTGACCTTCCAAAACAGGTGTCTACGGAAGATCCTATAAGTATTTTGGCCCAACACCATCACCAACGAAGAGCTGCTCCACATAACAGCCGCAACATCCCTGGTCACACAGATCAAAAGACAAGACGGAGATGGTTGGGCACGTGTGCCGACTGTCACCAGGCGCATTGCCCAAGATAGCCTTACGCTGAACAGCGGATGGCAGAAGGAACATGGAGATGAACATTGGAAAAAGAGAATAAAGGATGCGGCCTGATATGGAACACCAAACGGGCTGCAGACCGACAGCAGTGAAGCTCTCTTGTTGTAGCCTTGTGTGCCACTTGGCACGAATAGTATTGTGTGAGTGAGTGAGTGAGTGAGTGAGTGAGTGAGTGAGTGAGTGAGTGAGCGAGTGAGTGAATAAGTGATTGAGTGAGCAAATGCTTAGCTTTATACACAACTTTGTACCCTGTGATCACATTGCTTTACATTTGAGACTGTCGCGAATCCAGTTCGTTGATGTCTTAATATGTAAAATAGCTTATGTAATATCCGCAGTCGGCTTAATAAAAAACGTGCGTATTTTTTTTCAAACATCGAAATAATTGACTTCAACCATTAGATCTGGTAAGACTGACAAAAGTGGATATCCAGGAACGGCAAAACTGTGTGGGTTCAAGGCTGATCTAGGTCATGACTTTCATCCTATCTCCGGTCATATGGCACAGTTACGAAATGTCACCAAGGGCGTTTCCATATTCTTTTCAATAAATTTGGGGTCAAGAATTAAACAATGTAATAGTTTGTCTCAAGAGTTCGCAAAAACTATATACAAAAGATGCACAAACGAGCTAGCATGTCATATTGGATATTAGGTAGGCTTTAATTTTCGCAAAATGAATTTTAAATGAGACGAGCAAAAAATCGAATTGTGGAGGAACATCTAAAGGCATATTACGTAGTTGGTCATATTCTCTGAAATAATACGTGTTTTATTATGTTGTATTACTGAATTTGGTGAATATATCGACGTAACCCAAAATCATCGTTTAGTTGGTGCGCTACAAACCTGATTAATTTGACATTACGTGGGTCATGTAGTCTTTCAACGACTTCATACTTCCAGCAGCGGCCTATTGTTGATTAACATCGTCACCAAAGATCACTTCATTGTTTGACTAATACTTGTACTTTTATATTGTACTACTCTATTTAATGAATATATCGACGTAGCCTTTTGTCAAAATGACATTTTCAATGTAAGCAGTTATGGCTAGGTGGCACTTAAAGTCATCGTGTAGAGTGTGTGCTACAAACATGATTAATTTGGCATTACATAGATCACTACAACCACCACTTCTTTGTGTTTTTTCAACGAGTTGACATTTCCGGCAGCGGCTTAATGTTTATTGACATCGTCATTAAAGGTCACTTCATTGTTTGACTCTTTGTCGAGTTACCGAAGCCACCGGAAGCCACGCACGGTTCCATGACTACGCTAAGGCGATAATTGACGAATTAATTATTTAAGGCGTTTACTTGCTGTAACGTCGCTTCGTCCAAACGACAGTTGTTGACTCATTATAATGGCTTTGTCTTCGGCCGTCTGCTCGTCGCATCAAAAAGTGCGTATTTTTATTTCAAGTCTTTGAAAGAATTGACTGATCGTTAGATCTGGTAACTTACAAAGTCAATACAGAGCCAACGTTTAGCTTTCAACTCATTCTCGCTAACGTGCGCTCGCTCAAGAACAAAACAGACGAACTGTTCCACCTATTGTCTTTTAAACGTGAATTCAAGGACTCTTCCATTTTGTGCTTTACTGAGACATGGCTTGACCCACTGACACCTGACGCTGCCGTTACCCCACCGGGCCACACTTTGCTTAGAGCCGACAGATCAAGCGAACTGTCGGGCAAAGAAAGGGGTGGTGGAATATGCTTCCTTGTCAATCATCGGTGGTGCAATGACTCAACTATTGTGTCCTCTTCCTGTTCTCCTGAACTTGAATCACTCACAGTTAACTGCAAACCGTTCTACTCGCCGAGGGAATTCTCCAGTGTTGTTTTAATGGGTGTTTACATTCCGCCCGACGCGAATGCAACCAGTGCAATTAACCAGTTGACTACCCGCGTGTTGGCAGCAGAAACAACGAACCCTGATAGTGTCATCATCATCATGGGTGACTTCAATCACACTAATCTGAAGAAAGTTCTACCCCGATACAAACAGCATGTTAATTGCTCCACTCGTAACAATAAAACCCTGGACCACTGCTACACCATCTACAAGGACGCTTACCGGGCCACCACCAGGGCTCCGTTGGGAGAGTCAGATCACGCTACAGTCGTATTGATTCCTACATACCGTCAGAAGTTAAAAACAATAAAACCGACCACCAAGACAGTGAGAAAGCGGACTGCTGACTCAACGATTGCTTTGATAGCTTGCCTTGACAGCACGGACTGCCAAATGTTTAAAGATTCCTGTCACGACCTCGACGCGTACACTGACACAGTTACTGCCTACATCAGCTGGTGTGAAGAAACCTGCTACGAGAGTAAGTTAGTTACAGTATATGGCAATGACAAACCATGGTTTACCAGGGACATTAAACAGAAGCTAGCCATGAAAAACTCAGCGTTCATTAGCGGCAATAGGGAAGAATTTCGGAGAGCCAAGTACGCAGTGCGCAAGGCGATTAGTTCGGCCAAGTACAAATACAAACGCAAACTTGAAAACCAATTTGCTTCCAACAACACCATATCTGTATGGCAAGGGTTACGTCAAATTACACAGTATAAACCAAGCGCTTCAGCCATTTACAACGCCGATCCGTCCTTCTCCGACCAACTAAACGACTTCTACAGCAGATTTGACAAGTTAAACACATCGCCGGAACAGCGCCCCCTACCCACAGACACTCCGCTGTCGCCGCCTTTCATCGTTAACGTTGCTGACGTACGGACATTGTTCAAGCGACTGAGTACGCGCAAGGCTTTGGGTTCTGATAACATCTCATCATATACATTCAAGAATTGTGCCGATCAGCTTGCTCCAGTATTCGCTGACATCTACAATTCATCTTTACAACAGTACATAGTTCCAACGTGTTTTAAAACTTCTGTGATTATACCTATTCCCAAGAAGGCTAAAGTTTCTACCATGAACGATTACCGCCCAGTGGCACTTACCTCAATTGCGATGAAAGTTTTCGAACATATTATGCTCCGTTATCTGAAATCTTCCACGGCCGGTCTATTGGATCCTTACCAGTTTGCTTATCAAACTAACAGATCTGTGGAAGATGCAGTTGCCTTAGGTTTACATTATGTTATGAATCACCTGGAACAATCGAGTACTTATGCGAGGATTCTTTTCGTGGACTTTAGCTCTGCCTTTAACACCATAATTCCTGTGAAGTTGTTTGATAAACTTGTATCTCTGAATGTGCATCCTGCCATCTGTCACTGGACTCTCAACTTTCTTCTTCACAGGCCTCATTCTGTCAAGGTCAACAACTCTCTCTCCAAACCTGTTATTCTTAACACTGGTGCCCCTCAAGGTTGCGTGCTTTCTCCTTTCCTTTTCACTCTCTTTACAAACGACTGTGTATCTGGTAACCAATCTGTTCGCGTGGTTAAGTTCTCGGATGACACCACTGTAATTGGCTGTGTCAACAATGCTAACGAGTCTGTGTATAGAGAGGAAGTTCAAAGACTGGTTGGCTGGTATAAGAACAACAACCTGGTACTAAACATATCCAAAACGAAGGAAATGATCATTGATTTTCGCAAAAAGAAAACACCCATCCACCCCCTTGTCATTGACGGTACTGAAGTCTTACAAGCCGAATCTGTAAAATTTTTGGGTTCGACTATTTCAAAAGATCTTTCCTGGTGTAATAACACGATTGACATGATTAAAAAAGCACAAAAACGCATGTACTTCCTTAGACACCTCAAACGATTCGGCTTATCTCAAGCAATATTAACACGTTTCTACCGCGCAGTTATTAAAAGTGTCTTGTCATTTTCTATTACTGTCTGGTTTGGTCGCGCCAGCCAAGATGAAATTAATCAAATTGAATCAGTCGTCAAGAACGCCTCTAAACTAATCGGGTTAAAGATGCCGTCCATCAGATCTCTCTATCTATCTCGCAGTTTGCGCAAATCCAAGCGCATTGTACAAGACGAATATCATCCAGCCAACCATCTCTTTGAACTCCTTCCCTCCGGTAAGCGCTACCGTAGCATAAAAACTTAAACGACGCGATTCAACAATAGTTTCTATCCTCAAGCACTGAGATTTTTAAACGGAGAGCCATCATAAATGTCTTGCCTCTGGTAGGTAGTTGCAATGTCGCGTTTTTAATTTTTTATTTATTTATTTATTTATTATTATTATTTATTTATTTATTTTTTATTTTTATTATTTTTTTTAAATCTTGCAACCTATTATATTACTCTCGCTTTTTTTCAACTGTTTTTAGTATTACGATTGTGATATGTTATGTTTAGTTCCGTGTGTGATTGGGTGCATGAGTGTATGTTTGTGCTAACGCCACAACACTACACATTCCTTGTTACTTGGTAATAAAACGTATTTTATCTTATCTTTTTATCTTATTGACCTTGTCGATCATATGTCTTTTACGAGAGCAGCGACAGTCTACAATATAAACAATGATACACGAGATTGCTCCTAGCATTGAAGCACTCAGATTCGTGAGTTTTCCATTTTAATTTTTCTTGATGTTTATATCAAACATAACATAATTTAATAGTTTGTCTGACGATTTCACCACAACTATATAAACAAAGTGATCACACTTCGTTACATATAAAACTCCACCCTCAACTGACTTAGCCTAGCGCGAATCCGGTTCGTTGATATCCTAATATGTATTATGTGAATAGATTATCCGCTGTCGGTTGAAGAAAAAAGTGCGTTTTTTTTTTATAATTGCCTTTTTCGTTATATCTGGTAAGGCTCAAAACAATAGATATATATAAATGATAAATACGTTGTGATGTCAAAGTTGATCATGGGTATGACTTCTATCCTCGCGCCAATCACATGACACAGTTTCGAAATTTCACCAGGTGCGTTTTCATTTTCAATTAATTAAATGTTAGATCAAGCATTAAATAGTGTAATAATTAGTATCATCAGTTCACAAGAACTACATACAAAAGTTACATATACGAGCTAGCATGTCGTAGTGGATGCTAGGTAGGTTTGAATTTTCGCAAAATGAATTTGAAATGAGACGAAGAATAATCGAAGTTGTTCAAACTATGTGAACTAATACTTGTATTATTATATCGATTATATTTCTCTATTTAGTGAATATATCGACGTAACATTTTCACTGTAAGCTGTTACTACAAGGTGCCACAAAAGTCTTCGTTTAGAACGTGTGCCACACACACGATTCATTTGGCATTACGTGGATCACTACAATTACGTCTTGTTTATGTAGTGGTTCAACGACTTGACATTTCTAGTCGCGGCCTAATGTTGTGGTGACACCAAATGTCACTTCATTGTTTACACTTTCCAGTTACTGAAATTCCGACCGAGTCACACGCGGTTCCGTGATTGTGGCTAAGGTGACAAAGGAAAAAAATATTCAAGCCGAAAAACAAACACCACTTTTAACTCAATTTTTCTGACATTGATGACAAATGGAGCTTATTGTACGTCAATTGTGTTATACTAACATGTTCAATCATTGGGTTATGCGGATATTTGACGTAGACTATGTAACTTGGAACAATAGGAGTTCTTAGTGCTGTTGACCATCGCATTTTAACATGCATGAGAACATCAAGCTGGACATCACATAGGTGTATCGATCCATGGACACATATCTACGAGTTCATGCTCCGTCTCGGTGTTCGATGATCGTCGTAGTCGCACGTTCTCCTTCCACCGTCGGCCAATGTGATCGCGAAGGCGTCTACTGATTCTAAGAGGTTATGACGCTCGCGCCAATGAGTAATCCCATCGAACCTCCGATGTCTCCCGTAACACGCATGCGCAACTGTACTAATCTCTGCTCCGTGTAGTGTAAACTGTTCCACTCCGTAAAATAAAATAAACGTGTGGCTCGAAACAAGTAAGGTACGATACAAGATTCGGCATCAACAGTACGAGCAATAGCATTTGTCACATAATTACTGGACACTTCAAAACCATAACTACACCAATATACAACGACTTGCGGGCGGACACTTATATAATGCGTGTGTAGGGGCATAAACTCCCACCATTTCGTACTGCGTAAAAGCTTCACATTTGTGCATTCTTAACAGTTGCTATAAAAGACAATGTACGTAAATGATCGCCAACGGCATCTGCTGCTTCCGTTGAGTACAATAGTACAACTCCATTAGGAAAAACAACAGAAAATGTAACCTATGCAGTTACTACCCATTGACTTGGCATAATAGTGTAATGCTGCATTGTAGTGTGCGGATTTTGTAGCATTTCGGCTATTTTTTATCAGAATACTACTTCATGTTTCTTAATTTATTAGTTAAACCTTTCCAAAGTGAATGAATGGATCAGCCTTTGTTGGAGCCGACCAATATTATTTAATTTCTTAAACATGCCAGTGTCCGGTGGGTTTGTTTATCTTAAAGGATGAAGCATATAAAGTATGCAAGGACCGGAGTATTACCCGATTTTAGAGGTGTTTTCCTAGTGGATTAAACCAGGAGACAGTGTTTGTTGAAATAGTGTCAAGTGTTATCTCAGAAACAAGGTGCATAAAAAAGACTGGATACCCGTGTGAGCTTGGGCGCCCGGGTGTCAGACGAGTTAAACGTGTGAACTGAAGTGGCTGAAACCATTGCCGAGATGCGCAGCGTGTGTCGAGGCAGCGTGGCGATGCCAAGACGCCACTAGTGAGACAACACCCCTGATGCGAAGAAAGACGGGCGCAACAACTGAACGACGGCAGAACTAATAAATTAAGAAACAGGAAGTAGTATTCTGATAAAAAAAATAGCCGAGATTCTACAACATCCGCACACTACAATGCAGCATTACACTATTATGCCAAGTCAATGGGTAGTAACAACATAGGTTACAATTTCTGTTGTTTTTCCTAATGGAGTTGTACTCTGATATGGGTCCAGGAATCGATACACCTGTGATGTCAAGCTTGATGTTCTCATGCATGTTAAAATGCGATGATCAACATGAATGAGATATTAGTCGATCGATGCTGCCCCGCGCATGCCCGGCTGTCTGGCACGTGGTCGCCTCACACGTTTCCGAATGATCGTTCCACACTTTCACGTGGAGTCCATGGTAGTTCTGGAATGAACAAATGAATAATTACATTAAATGACTATGCATAATGTTGTAGTCGATGGTGACAGTTCACTTTTACCTAGAGACGATAACCAGTGGTATCCGTGGGCAACTTGGTGCTCGGTGTTATTCTTCAGAGTCGACAATGTCGGGATACAGTTTGGTTAGTTTTGATGACGTGGTGAACAGATAATGGCCTGCATGCCTAAAGGCTTTGCACTGCAGTCCAGAAAGCATCGAGGCCCTGGTCCATCGGCGGCAGGACAGGGAAAGTTCCTGCACTCTCCCGTACTGCTTCGCAAAACTCTCCTTGCATATGTGACCATTTGACATGTGCATATGAAGGAATTACTTTCCGCCAGACAATTCACTTGACGTACATTTGTTGAATGTTATGTGGTGACTTTACGTGTTGTGTTGTTACAAACATTCATTAACTATAGCCTAGATTACAGTTTCATGTGTGCGTTAAATGGTGGATATGCCTGAAGTTGCTTAGGCACACGTGTATTAAATTCATCAATCAAACCAGTTGATCAATTTAAAGAGAAAACAACTGTAAAGTTTACCGCTAGTAGTTTGCGAACAATTGTAAGTGTTGCTGTGTTGCTCAATGTGCATTTGGAAAATATAATAATTAAAATAATTAATTGGAAAATGGAAAACTCACGAACATTGATGTTTCAATGTTTGGTGCAATCACCTGTATCACTGTTTATGTTGTCGACTGTCGTTGCTCTCGCTGAAGACATGACATGATCGACAAGTTCACTGGGTTGAATGATTTGAGAGAAAAAAATACGCACTTTTTATACGACGAGTAGAAGCCCGATGACAAAGTCATTATAATGAGTAATAACTGTGATTACAACGAGAAGCAACTGTGATTCGGGCGAAGCGACATTAATGACATTTAATGCCTTGAATATTTTTTTTTCATCTGTCACCTTAGCCATAATCACGGAACCGCATGTGGCTCGGACGGAATTTGATCGGCGAGAGGATAGAAGTCACGCCTATGATCAGCCTTGACCACACAACGTATTTACCGTTTTTAAATATCTACTATTTTGAGCTTTACCAAATCTACCGAACAAAATTAAATTATTTCGATAATTTAAAAATATGTACATTTTTCATAAACCGGCTGCGAATATTACTTAAGCTATTTACATTCAACATATTAGGACATCAACGAACCGGATTCGAGATAGGCTAAATCAGTTGAGGGTGGAGTTTTATAGGTAACGAAGTGTGAATTTAAGTAGTTGTGAAATCATCAGACAAACTAATAAATTATTTGATATTTGACCTAAACATCAATAGAAGTGAAAATACAAAACTCACGAACCTGAGTGCTTCAATGCTTGGAGCAATCTCGTGTATCATTGTTTATTGTATCGACTGTCGCTGCTCTCGTAAAAGACATATGATCGACAAGTTCAATGAGTTTAAGGCTAAACGTTGGCTCTGTATTGACTTTGTAAGTTACCAGATCTAACGAACAGTCAATTCTTTCGACGATTAGAAATAAAAACATGCGTTTTCTGAAGGGACGAGCAGACGACCGATGACAAAGCCATTATAGTGATTCAACAACTGTCATTTGGGCGAAGCGACATTAATGCAATTAAACGCCTTGAATAAATAATTTGTCAATTATCGCCTTAGCATAGTCAAGGAACCGTGCGTGGCTCGGGTGGAATTTCGGAAACTCAACAAAGAGTCAAACAATGAAGTGACCTTTGGTGACGATGTTAATCAACATTAGGCCGCTGTCGGAAATGTCAAGTCGTTGAAAGACTACACAAACAAGCGGTAGATGTATTGATCCACGTAATGCCAAACTAATCATGTTTGTAGCACACTCTACACCATGACTTTGTGTGTCACCTTGCTATAATAGTCTACATTGAAAATGTCACTTAGAAAAAGGCTACGTCGATATGTTCATGAAATAGAGTTTGACCAAAGGCTACGTCGATATATTTATTAAATAGAATAATACAATGTAAAAGTACAAGTATTAATCAAACAATGAAATGAATGAAACTTTGGTGACGATGTTAATCAACTTTAGGCCGCTGCTGGAAATATCAAGTCTTTGAAAGACTACATGACCCACGTAATGCCAAATTAATCAGGTGTGTAGCGCACCAACTAAACGATGATTTTGGGTTACGTCGATATATTCACCAAATTCAGTAATACAACACAATCGAACAAGTATTATTTCAGAGAAGATGACCAACTACATCCCCCCAGGCATTACGCCTTAGGAAGCCATGAAGGCTTATATTGCCAGAGCTTAAACCTGGTTTCTTTAGTGCGAAGCAACTTAGAGTGCAGTTATACTGACTCTCCTAGACGGGACACTAGTCCATCGCAGGTACCTTCCAAACAGTGTTTGTACTCATTTGCAACTGAGTAGACTGAGGCAAAGTAGGGTAAACGAAATTGCCTAAGCTTCGAAAACGAACCGTGCCCAGTGTGGGTCTTGAACTCACAACCCTCGAAAGAGTCCAACACCTTAACCACTAGGCCACGGATGCCCCCATGACCAACTACATAATGTGCCTTTAAAGGTTCATCCACAATTAGATTTTTGCTCGTTTCATTTCAAATTAATTTTGCAAAAATTAAAGCCTACCTAATATCCAATGTGACATGCTAGCTCGTTTGTTCATCTTTTGTACATAGTTTTTGCGAACTCTTGAGACAAACTATTGCATTGTTTATTGTTTTATACCAAATTTATTGAAATGAAAATGGAAACGCCCTTGGTGATATTTCGTAACTGTGTCATGTGACCGGAGAGAGGATGGAAGTCACGACCGTGATCAGCCTTGGATTCGCGACAGGATAAATCATTTGAAGATGGAGTCTTAAATGTAAAGCAATGTGATCACAAGGCACAAAGTGGTATATAAGGCTAATCACTTATTCGTTCACTCGTACAATCACTCACTCATTCACTCACTCACTCACTCACTCACTCACTCACTCACTCACTCACTCACTCACTCAATCCTCTTCGTGTCAGGTGGCACACAAGGCATCAACAAGAGTGCGCCACTGCTGTCGGTCTGCAGCCCGTTTAATGATGGTGTCCCATGTCAGGCCGCATTCTTTACTCTCCTGTTATACTGTTCATCTGTATGTTCCTTCTGCCATCCGCTGTTCAGCGTAAGGCTATCATGGGCAATGCGCCTGGTGACAGTCGGCACACGTGCCCAACCATCTCCGTCTTCGTCTCTTGACCTGTGTGGCCAGGGATGTTGCGGCTGTCATGTGGAGCAGCTCTTCTTTAGTGATGATGTTGGACCAAAATACTCATCTTCCGTCGACACCTGCCTTGGAAGGTCACGAGCTTGTGTGCTTGGCTGTCAGTTTCCAGCACTCGGAGTCGTAAAGAAGTACACTGAGAACGTTACTGTTGCACAGTCTCAGTTTTGTTTTCAACTTCAGTTGCTTGGATTTTCAGATGGACTTCAGCATAGTGAAAGACTGACTTGGCTTTCTGATTCTAGCCATGGCATATTTTTCTGAATTTCCATCTGTTGTAATTTTGATTTCCATATATGCAAAGTCCTCACTTATATTATATATTAAAGCAACAAGCAACATTTACAATATGTTATTAGTAATGCCAATCGTTTGTTATATATATTGACGTATAACGTGTTACGGTGTGCACAACTTGGGGGCCGGAAATGCATTATCTCATCAACTAACGCCTCAAAACGAGAATCACTTGTGTCGCCTATTATGACAAATTAACATATGCTTGAGAAACGCTGGCTACGAGCGATGGGTATCCACCTGGAGGATGCCATTGTCACTAAGAAGCGCTGATTCGCTCATTCGGTCGATAATTTGTTAACTTTCTGAAGGCAAACACAAGTCATTACGGTCGAGCGTGTCTGATTACTTGTACGGCGATACTCGCTCACCATATGAAAATCTTTCTGTATATACATGATCCCATACTCGCCAATAAGACATTTGCAACAATAAACGCAATTTAAATCAATATGATATATAGTACCCTTAACTCTTTCAGAGAGCATAGTTATTATGACTTATGACATTTATATCCAAACAGCCATGTATGGGGCTAAAATACGAGAGAGATATTGTCTCGATTTGTACTTTGTATCATAGAAATTACATAGGGGGTGAATTTCATCTACTGTTTCAGTGTGAGACTTTAAGAGACCAAAGAAATAAATTTCTGGCTAGACATTTTTCGTAAATTTATCAAATTCATAAGGAAAGTTTAACTTACATTATTATTATATTGACTGTTCTTATTATTTTAAAATGTTGTGAGTACTTGCAAGTATTTTGGATATTGTATATTTAACTCTTAAAAAATTGTATGGTAATAGAGAATAAAGCGTGACTTGAATATAATATGAGAATATGACACAATACTAAGTTAGCAAAAAGGGTGATAATACCTTTTTCAAACAAAGGCAATATCCTTTGATGACCGTGTCCTCGTATGTATGGGGTCAGACAACTGGACACAAATTCGTAGTACGCTGAATTTGTGTTGCGAATACACCGAGTATTATGCCTAACGCAGATCTTTGCAGTACAAAATATGTGTAACAAATTGTGGATAACAATTTAACAACAAAACATATTATCATTAACAATTAAAAACATGGATCTAAAATTAGATTCCGTGCCATTAAACCATGAATGAGTAGGCAAATGCGTACTGTGCAAATACGTAATGCGCCAATAGTTTGCCGCCATTTTGTTGGTGGGGTCAAATTTGCCCGTAAATGCTCACTTCCGCCCCCCGTCCCCCAACGAAACACAGTTCGCAAATGCTTTTCACACATAAACACATTTAAAATTAAACAGAGAGAACAAACAATAAAACATTTACTTATATAATTTATTAAAACAATTAGCATTAAAACGTAAAAATACTAATACCAATGGTTTGTTTTATAATGACATGTGCACATTTGATGCGTTATGATGTGCACAACTTCGGGCCAGGAAGTGCATTATTTGGTCAACTATCGCCTCGAAACGAGATTCACTTGTGTCCCCTATACAAGCTTAGTCAACTACGTGATCCAATAAATCGTGTTGCCAGAAGTAGCCGAGTTTTAGTTCAGTGTTCTTCTTCTTCTTCTTGTTTTTATTAACTTTGTCCAGCAAATAATTCGCATTATCTATTAAATTTATGTTTATTATGCTGTAACTATTAGACTGTTAAACCTACTAGAGTTATTATCGCAAACCACTTCAGTAGCAACGCCTACTTTTGGTACAAACGTATCCGATGTCAACGTGTTTGGAAAGAAATCACTCATCTCGC
>OY759268.1:36948100-36963100 GCA_963662155.1 Lamellibrachia columna
GCCCGACACAACAACAACTACTCGGTCACAATAGCGAGGTTGTCCACGGACAATCACTATAGCGAGATTGTCCACGGACAATCACTATAGCGAGATTGTCCACGAACACAGTTACTGTAGCGTGGTTGATCTTTATGAACACAGTCACTATTGTGAGGTTGTCCACGAACACAGTCACTATAGTGAGGTTGTCCACGAACACAGTTACTATTGTGAGGTTGTCCACGAACACAATCATTATAGCGAGGATGTCAACGAACACACTGGTGGACAACAAAAACTCGTGGAATATGTCGCTTAATTATTTTGGTCTACATAGGAAGAAAACACGTGATCGTTTTGATGACGTCATACAAGGGATACTTTTAATGTTGTTTATCTCACAAAAAAATTAATATAGAGCAATTTAATGTAGAACAAGGATGGTCGTCACGTTACGTGACTATGTAAATATAATATCCTGGCAGCGTTCACGTGTAAGTCGAAATTGACAGTTCTGTTCGGTGTCGGTGTCGGTGTCGGTGCCGCATACCAAAAGCTGTCCGTTAAAACAAATTACTTCTACGTCACTCGAACACGTCATTTTAGAATAATAAGAAACAAGAAGATCGCCGTAATTTGTTATATTTTAAGTCATACGTTTTGTCTTAATTAATTTATTATCATTCGTTGTGCCAATTGTATAATTCAACTGCTATAGTTGGCATTTTAATAATTTTATTATTATTATTATTATAAGTAAACTATTTATTGGATTCACAACCAATCATATAAAATTACGCAAACGCGGAAAGTGAAATGCCTATATTAAAGTGATTTGGGATCTGAATGCCGGAATCTTAATGTCCGGCTGCGGTTATGTTTTCAACATTACTATGTGAGCTTTCTTAATGTTTTCTACACATTTTTATTACCTACGTCAGATTCTTGTGCTACTCCGCCCCCGTTTCCGATGATCAGGGGGCGGTGCATATCGCAAATATTCCATTTTATAATTATTACACACACGTAGTTGATCTTAGCAATTTTACAGCGACAAGAAACATTTATTTTAAAATGTTCGTCTGCCCTTTTGGATGCGATGTCCGCGTGAAAACATAAACAATAGTTCCGCCGCCATCCACGCGTATGCGGATATGCATTACGCGAAATCGCAAATGCATCCATGTATTGAAGTAGTTCATTTCGTAATGACATACAACACCATCCAGATGGCGCCCTATTGAGCAATCACAGTGTGTAGCAACCACCAAGAGGGTATGTCGTAGATATTGCATACTTTTGTTTGAAAAAAAAAATTATTTTATTAATATGCAATTTAATATTGTAGACGGCCTGTACTCACCAAACCAGCAATCGTACGGCATTAGGCCAACGTCCAATAAAATGCACATGTCACAGGGCATCCCACAACATGTTAAAGCTGTTTCAACCGGTATTTTAACGGCTCGTCTACAAGGACTGTAGTCGC
This sequence comes from Lamellibrachia columna, assembly GCA_963662155.1. Lineage (NCBI taxonomy): Eukaryota > Metazoa > Annelida > Polychaeta > Sabellida > Siboglinidae > Lamellibrachia > Lamellibrachia columna. The sequence continues at coordinate 36,949,572 of OY759268.1, forward strand.
CGTCGATAAGCCGACTGTTTCCCGTCGACTTGCCGTTCTCTAATTCGCCCGGCAACACGCCGTCTGGATGAGCACGAGTCGGAAGCGTTTCTTGAAGAGGACGTAGATAACGAAGTTGATGGCCGAGTTAAATATGACGAGCATGTTGGCGATGGGCCGCATGTAGAACTGGAAGCCGCCGCATTGTCTCGCCTCGTCAGGCGTCACGGTCCACACCACCCTGTTGATGAGCGCCGGCACTTGGCAGATGATGAATACGGTGACGATGATTATGAGAACGAATGTGATATTGTTGGCGCACACTCTGCATCTCTATCCGCGTCCGGCGGGACGCCTTCAACGCTTTGATCATGCGAATGTTCAGTAACATCAGGACGAATAAGGGCAGGGCCAGGATGAATATAAAGTACAGGATGTTGTCGTAGACTATGTAGTATAGTTTATGTGACAGAAGCCGGGAGAAGGCAGCTGCTGCACTGTACGTCGTACCATTGTCATACGTAACGTACACGACGCGATACTCGATAAACCTCGGGATGTTGAACAGGACAGCGAATAGAAGCACGAAGGCCAGCTGCTTCTTCGCCTTCGAGACGGTGCACCACCGCGACGCCCTCAACGGTAAACAAATGGCGATGTAACGGTTGACGGCGACCAGTACGGTCACCCATATCGTGGCCGTCTGAGCTGTTAGCACCAGAGGCAGCAGGTGTACGAGTACGTAGGGGTGTATGGTAGAGTACCCCAGCAGTCAGCCCGTGTAGACGACGAAATATTCCATCGAGTAGAGCGGAAAGACAGTCAACAACAGTGCAGAGTCGATGAGCGACAGGCACTGGAAGAGAAACAACGCCGACGACTTGATGCTCTCCTTCCAGAAGACGACTAAAGCGAAGATATTTCCGATGACGCCAACAACGACGAACGTTCCGACGAAGACCGTGTAGATGATGAATGAGTAAAGTTCACAACTGCGCTCGAGCTGGTAGTCGACCGGGCCGTCCGACATATTCCACGAGCTGTTTGCGTGCCCGTCACCGTAGCAACACTCGCTAATACCCGCAGTCCACAATGACAAATCGTGCTGGACAGAGAAAACAGGTGCGACTATGTTCTCGCGCGCGGCGCTCGAGCTTGCTACGGCGACAACGCGGCGAGCGAACAGCGGGTCCGACTCCGTGAAGGGGCGACGTCAGTCACTCAAACTCAACCGTCGATCCCGCCTCCTACGTGATGACTGACGTACAAACAGGCGTGTTGTCAGACTGGCTCTGCTTGGCAATCGAAGCGACGTCAGCGAGAAGCAGGAATTATATTCGTTGCCGTTTTCTCCTGACGGTCCGACTTCGCGTGTTGTGCTTCAATTGACCAAACCTATGACTGATCTGTTCACTGCAACGATGGTTAATTGAATGTGGGCGCATTTTGATACACCGATAATCCACGCCAATATTGTTTGGTTTCGCTGCTGACTGCGGCTGTACCATTCGCTTCTTCCAGGCGGCGTAACTACGGTGGCCAATTTACCACCGGAGCCTGGCAGATTAGTGCTCCACATTTTCATACAAACTGCCTCGTAACGCCGTCAACAGGTGTCCGAAACGCCCGCCGTGGCTGGTCGATATTCCGCTCACGTTGCGACGTCTTCGTGGTCGATGGAGTCAGCTGTCAGTTTCCTGTTCTGGAATGGTTTCGCTTGTAAATAATTGTTCGCAGTTGGTTGTTACGCAGGTGTTGGCATCTGTTTCGCTGACTTTCACAGAAGACGACGTTGTTCATATGTACCTTTCGTATCGCACGCTTTAAGTACCAACTGCGTTGTTCATGTAGAAATGCCACCCACACGACGAAACAGTCAGAAAAGGCGACAGCACGTGGACAACACGGATACATGCGATTGTTTTGCATCGAAACAATCTATTGCTTCTTATGTCATCAGACACTAATCTCTTCGCGAAGCTGTACCAACCCCTTTCACTCAACCTGATTCTACACATAGGCATATCCACTTAAAGTATTCGAATTTGGTGGTCAACTATTTGTGGCGATCTGCAGGACTTTCTTGTCAGCCTGTCAGGCCGTGTCAGTCGGAACTTGCAGTCAGCCCGTCAGGCCGTGTTTTTTGGAGCTTGCAACCACTGCAAGAACGACAATAATCATATTACGATGAATGACAACTTAGGACGCAGCATTATTTGCACTGATTTATAAGATGCCGCTTGAACGCGGAACTGTCAGCTGCTTTAAAACATAAACCCTTGATGTCATTAAGTATTCACGGCGTAGGCCTACATATTGTAGGCTAGAGGTAGTTTTCTTGGAAAAGGAAACCAGAGAGGGAATATCATGTCAATGCCGTTGTATGTTAATTACATATGTATTGCGACTTGCATTCGTTGCGTTGCTTTACAGTGGGACAATATTGTGTGTCCGCATTAAGCGGTGACTTCTGTAAGTAGGTAGACGACAAATTAATTTTTTTTTCAACTCTAAGGAAATCAATATAATATATGATCTCGATATTGATGTTTCATAGAAATTTCGAGCGTTTTTCGACCACGTTGTGATTTAATTAAAATGACCCTCATATTTCCGAATAAAGCTAATATTTTGATTCCTTATTTTTGTCAAGTCAATACGTTACGGCAATTTTACGCATGAACCAGTTATTCAGTCACGTTACTGTTTGATTTGGCAACGTGTTGATGACTTCGACCTTTCTCCCTCGCAATTATTGCCACGGGCATTATCGGTGTGTCGGCGGAATTATCGGTGTGTCGGCGGAATTATCGGTGTGTCAGCTGAATTATCGGCGTGTCGGCGGAATTAACGGTGTGTCGTTGTGAGAAAACCGTGCGCATCGTCGATTGAATTTGCACACGTTTCAGTTGCGCGAAGTTCAATGTTATTGTCGTGTTGCGCTGTTGGCGATCGAAGAGTTTTAATTGTACAAGGCGCATCCTATTCAATATATTTACATTATTTCGCTGAAATCGGTCTATTTTTTGTCTGCATTTGCTAGAATTTCCACAACATCAAAATGCATTCATATGGTAAGCTACTAACACGACAGGGGTTGACAAAAAGACAACATTATTTCGCTGAAATCGGTCTATTTTATGTCTGCATTTGCCAGAATTTCCACAATATCAAAATACATTCATATAGTAAGCTATTAATACGACAGGGGTTGACAAAAAGACAACATTATTTCTTTCTCATGTTTACTGACTTTCTTCCGTATGCGCATTTGTTGTAATAATTATTTTGTTCTACTGATAGTCGCCGCTGGTTTATCGACGGCGACTACAGTTCTTGTAGATGAGACGTCTGATAAAATGCCGGTTGAGACAGCTTTAACATGTTGTTGGATGCCCTGTGACAAGTACATTTTATTGGAGTTTGGCATAATGCCGTACGTTTGCTGGTTTGGTAAATACAGGCCGTCCGAAATGTTAAAGTACATATTAATAAAATGACCAATTGTTTTTTACAAACAGAACTATGCAATATCTACGACATACACTCTTGGCGGTCACTACACATTGTGATTGTTCAATCGGGCGTCATCTGGATGGTGTGTGTCATTACAATATGATCTACTTCAATACATGGATGCAGTTGCGATTTCATAATCGCATACGCGTGGATGACGACGGAACTATTGTTTACGTTTGGACGCAGTCATCGCGTACAAAACGGCAGACGAATATTTCAAAATTATAAATAGAGAATCAGATGTAATTAAAACTATACATGTGGTCTAAAATTCCGCGTAACCTAGGTTACTAGAAAAGTCTGAAATAAATCATATAGACACCACTAGAGATGCAACATAGTGATGTGTTGTAAGTAAAACAATATTGTACGTTGCATATAATCCATTTGTTTCATGGTCTATCATGGGCAGGAATTGTCAAAAAATGCATCGACAACATAACATACTTATGTTTCGCACATACATTCTAATACAGAGTACTTTTGAATATAAGCAATATTACAATAACCTAAGATTGTCAGCGAACAGTTTTCTTTATACTGACAAAGGTTGGCTTTTAGTCGATATAACTAAAGTAATGGCAATAAAGTCTTGCGGTTGTAAAATTGCAAAAAAGTCGTTGTTAATAAAGTGTCGTAAAAAAACATACTTTTAACGTTATAAAATGTTCGAGGTCACGCCTTTATTGTGAAATCATCATTGTCATCAGATTGTCGTAGTCAATGTCATCACATTACATTATCCTAGTCACGTCGTTGTCGTGACGCATTCAATGTCATTACATTGTCGTAGTCACGCCGTTGTCTTGACGTATTCACTGTGATCATGTTGCCGTATTCACGCCGTTGGCGTCACGTATTAATATCATCATATTGTCGTAGTCGCACCGTTGTTGTGACGTATTCAATGCTATCACACCATTGTAATCACGTCGTTGTTGTGACGTATTGAAGGTCATCACATTACCGTAGTAACGTCGTTGTTGTGACGTATTCATTGTCATCACATTGTCTTAATCATGCCGTTGTCGTGACGTATTCAATGTCATCATATTGTGATAGCCACGAAGTTGTTGTGACGAATACAATAACATCACATTGTCGTAGTCACGCCGTTGTTGTAACGTATTCAATGTCAAAATAGTGTCGTAGTCACGACTTTGTGGTAACGTATTCAATGACATCACAGTGTCGTAGTCACGCCTTTGTCGTGACATATTCAATGATATCACATTGTCGTAGTCATACCGTTGTCATGAAGCATTCAACGTCATCATATTGCCTTAAACGCGCCGTTATCGTAACCTAGTCGTTTTCACTTTTTATTTATTGTCCCATAGTCACCGTCATACCGTCGTTGTGACGCAATAGTCATACGGACGTTGTCGTCGTCGTCACGTAATTGGTAGTGGCAGTGGTGGCAATAACTCAGCGAAGGTCTAAGGTTTATCGCATGTGCCGTCTTAAAACCGTAAGGCAGCTGACAGTTCCGCGTTCAAGCGGCATCTTATAAATCAGTGCAAATAATACTGCGTCCTAAGTTGTCATTCATCGTAATCTGATTATGGTCGTTCTTGCAGTGGTTGCAAGCTCAAAAAACACGGCCTGACGGGCTGACTGCAAGTTCCGGCTGACACGGCCTGACAGGCTGACAAGAAGGTCCTGCAGACACGGCCTGGCGAGATGACTTCAAGCTCCGGCAGACACAACCGGACGGGCTGATTGCAAGCTCCTGCAGAAACGGCCTGACGGGCTGGCTACAAGTCCAGGTAGACACGGCCTTACGGGCTGACCATATGATCCTACAGTCTCGGCCTGACAGGCTAATCATTGAATTGCACGTAATGTCGGCACTTGCTGCATGAAGAGAAGTGACGTCATTGTACCGGAGCGGTCCATTCTACGACAGATCGCCACAAATAGTTGACCAGCAAATTCGAATACTTTAAGTGGAGATACCTATGTGTAGAATCAGGTTGAGTGAAAGGGATTGATACAGTTTCGCGAAGAGATTAGTGTCTGATGACATAAGAGGCAATAGATTGTGTCGATGCAAAACAATCGCCTGTCTCTGTGTTGTCCGCGTGCTGTCGCTTGTTCTGACTTTTTCGTCGTGTGGGTGGCATTTCTACTTGAACAACGCAGTTGGTACGTAAAGCATACGATACGAAAGGTACATAAATTATGAACAACGTCGTCTACTGTGAAAGTCAGTGAAACAGATGCCAACACCTGCGTAAAAACCAACTACGAACAATTTACAAGCGAAACCATTCCAGAACGGGAAACTGACAGCTGACTCCATCGACCTCGACGACGTCGTTACGTGAGTGGAGTATCGACCAGCCACGGCGGGCGTTTCGGACACCTGTTGAATGCGTTTAGAGGCAGTTGTATGAAAATGTGGTGCTCTAATCTGCCAGGCTCCGGTGGTAGATTAGCCACCGTAGTTACGCCGCCTGGAAGAAGCGAATGGTACAGCCGCAGTCGGCAGCGAAACCAAACAATATCGGCGTGGATTATCGGTGTATCAAAATGCGCCCACATTCAATTAACCATCGTTGCTCTGAACAGATGCAGTTATAGATCAATCAAAGGTTTGATCAATCAAAGCACAACACGCGAAGTCGGACCGTCGGGAGAAGACAGCAACGAATATAATTCCTGCTTCTCTCTGACGTCGCTTCGATTGCCACGCAGAGCCAGTCTGGCAACTCGCCTCTTTGTACGTCAGTCATCACGTAGGAGGCGGGATCGGCGGTTGAGTTTGAGTGACTGACGTCGCGCCTTCACGGAGCCGGACCCGCTGTTCGCCGACAGGTTTTGAAGCTTTGCTTTAGTCGCCCGCAGGTATTACGCGAGTGGTGCGACGATGACGTGGGACGCAAACAGCTCGTGGAATATGTCGGACGCCATGGTCGACTACCAGCTCGAGCGCAGTTGTGAACTTTACTCATTCATCATCTACACGGTCTTCGTCGGAACGCTCGTCGTTGTTGGCGTCATCGGAAATATCTTCGCTTTGGTCGTCTTCTGGAAGGAAAGCATCTCGTCGTCGGCGTTGTTTCTCTTCCAGTGCCTGTCGCTCATCGACTCTGCACTGTTGTTGTCTGTCTTTCCGCTCTACTCGATGGAATCTTTCGTCGTCTACACGGGCTGGCTGCTGGGGTACTCTACCATACACCCCTACGTACTCGTATACCTGCTGCCTCTGGTGCTAACAGCTCAGACGGCCACGATATGGGTGACCGTACTGGTCGCCGTCAACCGTTACATCGCCATTTGTTTACCGTTGAGGGCGTCGCGGTGGTGCACCGTCTCGAAGGCGAAGAAGCAGCTGGCCTTCGTGCTTCTATCCGCTGCCCTGTTCAATATCCCGAGGTTTATCGAGTAACGCGTCGTGTACGTTACGTATGACAATGGTACGACGTACAGTGCAGCAGCTGCCTTCTCCCGGCTTCTGTCACATAAACTATACTACATAGTCTACGACAACATCCTGTACTTTATATTCAACCTGGCCCTGCCCGTATTCGTCCTGATGTTGTTGAACATTCGCATGATCATAGCGTTGAAGGCGGATTTAGATGCAGAGTGTGCGCCAGCAGCAGGAAAACAATATCACATTCGTTCTCATAATCGTCGTCACAGTATTCATCATCTGCCAGGTGCCGGCGCTCATCAACAGGGTGATGTGGACCGTGGCGCCTGACGAGGCGCGGCGCTGCGGCAGCTTTCAGTTCTACCTGCGACACATCGCCAACATGCTCGTCATATTTAACTCGGCCATCAACTTCGTTATCTACATCCTCTTCAACAAACGCTTCCGACTCGTGCTCATCCAGACGGCGTGCTGCCGGGCGATATAGAGAACGGTAAGTCGACGGGAAACAGTCGGCTTATCGACGGCGATTACAGTCCTTGTAGACGAGCCGATAAAATACCGGTTGAGACAGCTTTAACATGTTGTGGGATGCCCTGTGACATGTGCATTTTATTGGACGTTGGTATAATGCCGTACGTTTGCTGGTTTGGTGAGTACAGGCCGTCTACAATGTTAAAGTGCATATTATTAAAATAATTTTTTTTTACAAACAAAAGTATGCAATGTCTACGACATACCCTCTTGGTGGTTGCTACACACTGTAATTGCTCAATCGGGCGCCATCTGGATGGTGTTGTATGTCATTACAATATGATCTACTTCAGTACATGGATGCAGTTGCGATTTCATATCCGCATACGCGTGGATAGCGATGGAACTATTGTTTACGTTTTCACGCAGACATCGCGTACAAACAAAACATTTAACAAAAAATAATATTTGCTATATGAACAGCCCCCCGATCATCGGAGACGGGGGCGGATACGAACCGCCCCTGATCATGGGAGGCGGGGGCGGAGTAGCACATATAATCGGGCGTAGGTCATAAACATGTGAAGAAAACATTAAGAAAGCTCACATAGTAATGTTGAAAACATAATCGCAGCCGGATATTAAGATTCCGGCATTCAGATCCCAAATCACTTGAATATAGGGGTTTAACTTTCCGCGTTTGCGTAATTTTATATGATTCGGTTGTGAATTAAATCAATATTTAATTTACAATAATAATAATAATAATGCTATTAAAATAGCAACTATAGCAACTGAATTATACAATTGGCACTGTAAAACAACCAATTATAATAAATTAATTAAGACCAAAAGCATGACTTAAAATATAACAAATTACGGCGATCTTCTTGTTCGTATTATTCTAATATGACGTGTTCGGGATATAACAGGAGTGACGTAGAAGTAATTTGTTTAACGGACAGCTTTTGGTATGCGGCTATAGTGACACCGAACAGAACTGTCAATTTCGACTTACACGTGAACGCAGCTAAGATATTATTTTTACATAATCACGTAACGTGTTGACCGCCATTGTTCTACAAATTTTGTTGTTGTTGAGAAAACAACATTAAATGTGTCCTTTGTATGACGTCATCAAAACGATCACGTGTTTTCTTCGTATGTAGACGAAAATAATTAAGCGCCATATTCCACGGGTTGTTGTGTCCACATATATATATATGTATGTATATATATATATATATATATATATATATATATATATATATATATATATATATATATATATATATATATATATATATATATATATATATATAAATATATATATACATATACTATGCCATATGATAAAAGATTAGTAGGTACGTATTATAAATTAGTAATCAATCCTATGATTTTGCAATAGCTCATTATACATGTTCAGAAAGTGACACAAACAGATGGGGACACATATTACTGGCCCTGTCCACGTGTTAAACTTAACAATGTCGTTTTAATGACTGTGACAACGGGGTGCATTTACAAACATTTAAGATCATAAACTCTTCTAATAGGTCTAGTACGACAAATACAAGTTTCAGAACATCAAATGCAGATTACTCAAGCCTGTGTGTGTGTGTGTGTGTGTGTGTGTGTGTGTGTGTGTGTGTGTGTGTGTGTGTGTGTGTTTGTGTGTGTGTGTGTGTGTGTGTGTGTGTGTGTGTGTGTGTGTGTGTGTGTGTGTGTGTGTGTGTGTGTGTGTGTGTGTGTGTGTGTGTGTGTGTGTGTGTGTGTGTGTGTGTGTGTGTGTGTGTGTGTGTGTGTGTGTGTGTGTGTGTGTGTGTGTGTGTGCGTGTGCGTGTGTGTATGATGGGATTTCGGTTGGGGAGATTGAACTCATTGTTGGCGTACTGGACAATAATATACTACTAAACGAGAGCGCAGAGCAATTCTTTTATTAAGCCTTTGTACAATTTGGTGCACAATTAAGATATATATTTCAATGTAAGAGATCGCAACGTATTTTGAATAAAATAATTTAGTGTTTCAGCTATATAAATCGCATTAGTCATCCGTAAGATACGAGACTCTCTTACCACCAGTGTATGCAAAAGTTTGATCCACGGACTGGTAACATCACGGCTTGACTATGGCAATGCGATACTATTTGGAATAACCGATCGTCTCCTGCAACGTCTGGAAATGGTTCAGCGGTCAGCGGCTCGCATTGTCATGCAGATTCGACGAGGTGATCGGCAATCCATGACAACAATACTGCGGCAACTACACTGGCTGCCCATTAAGAGACGGATTGAGTATAATATACTCGTCCTTGTGCAAAAGGCACACCAGAATACCTTGCCGCACTACTTCGACAGTACGCACCACGACGCTGCCTACGTTCTGCCGGCGGGCTACTTCTCGACGTTCCACGAGTCAACCTAGAACGTTTCGGCCGCCGAGCATTTGCCTGCGCTGGCCCCACGCTGTGGAATAAACTGCCTGCCAACATACGTGAAAACGGCAACCACCCGCAATTCAAGAAGCTACTAAAGACATTTCTTGTTTCCACTTAATGGGTTTTACCGCTTCGATATTGTATTTTTAATGATCGTATTACATATTATCAATCCTATTTATGTTCTGTACTATTGATGATATTAGCGTTTTATTTCCTATTTAAGATTTATCTTTTATATAAATATGCCTTGTAATCAGTATACTTTTTCTTAAAATAATTTACACACGCGAACATTCTGCATAGTTTTTAACATTTTATACAGCGCATGTATTATTGTTATTATCACTATCTACATACAAGTTTGTATCGTGTGAACTGATGTCTGTACACACCCGTGAACGGGGCAGTAGCCCCCGATTTGATGGTGTAAAAATAAAATTTTATTATTATTATTTATTATTAATAATTGAACGGAATTCGACAATTTGCCTTTTTTTATTAAAAATTCAACGTTCAGTACTTTGTACTCACTGTAGCGTACGGACGTACTTATATTGGAGACTGCGAACACCCGGTGACATATTCTTTTTACCGTGGATTCGATCGAATATAGTGACGTCAAAACAGTAATCGTTACAATGATTATCTTACATATCACCGCGAACTCTATGCTCATCGCTGTTCTCGTGAAATATACAGAACTACGCGAAGACCGCACTGCTCTCTCCATGATATCGCTCTAGGCGACGTAGACATCGGACTTACGGCCTGACCAGTCAGTGCTGTGGTCTGTTCTCGTGAAATATACGTAACTACTCGAAGACCGCACTGCTCTCTCCATGATATCGCTCGAGGCGACGTAGACATCGGACTTACGACCTGACCAGTCACTGCTGTGGTCTGTTCTCGTGAAATATACAGAACTACGCGAAGACCGCACTGCTCTCTTCATGATATCGCTCGAGGCGACGTAGACGTCGGACTCACGGCCTGACCAGTCACTGCTGTGGTCTGTTCTCGTGAAATATACAGAACTACGCGAAGACCGCGCTGCTCTCTTCATGATATCGCTCGAGGCGACGTAGACATCGGACGTACGGCCTGACCAGTCACTGCTGTGGCCTGTTCTCGTGAAATATACAGAACTACGTGAAGACCGCACTGCTCTCTCCATGATATCGCTCGAGGCGACGTAGACATTGGACTTACGACCTGACCAGTCAGTGCTGTGGTCTGTTCTCGTGAAATATACAGAACTACGCGAAGACCGCACTGCTCTCTCCATGATATCGCTCGAGGCGACGTAGACATCGGACTTACGACCTGACCAGTCAGTGCTGTGGTTTGTTCTCGTGAAATATACAGAACTACGCGAAGACCACACTGCTCTTTCCATGATATCGCTCTAGGTGACGTAGACATCGGACTTACGGCCTGACCAGTTAGTGCTGTGGTCTGTTATCGTGAAATATACAGATCTACGCGAAGACCGCACTACTCTCTTCATGATATCGCTCGAGGCGACGTAGACATCGGACTCACGGCCTGACCAATCAGTGCTGTGGTCTGTTCTCGTGAAATATACAGAACTACGCGAAGACCGCACTGCTCTCTCCATGATATCGCTCGAGGCGACGTAGACATCGGACTCACGGCATGACCAGTCACTGCTGTGGTCTGTTCTCGTGAAATATACAGAACTACGTGAAGACCGCACTGCTCTCTCCATGATATCGCTATAGACGACGAAGACATCGGACTTACGACCTGACCAGTCAGTGCTGTGGTCTGTTCTCGTGAAATATACAGAACTACGTGAAGACCGCACTGCTCTCTCCATGATACCGCTATAGACGACGTAGACATCGGACTAACGGCCTGACCAGTCAGTGCTGTGGATAGTTCAAGAGTTACACCAAGAGTGCAACATTTGACACAATACCTTCCCAAGATAAACATGGGATGCATGACGATGAAATGAAACAGCCAGGCTTGGGTAGCCTTGTCTAAGATGGTATCGGTATCGAAGCCGCTTAGGTAAGAGCAGATGCTCTCTAGAAATCGCTGCTACGGAATCATTGTCTCCGCGTGGATCTTCGGCGCCGCTGTTGCTGCTTCAAGGTTAAGTCTTGGCCCGACGTGAAATACAATCGTTTGCTGGTTTACATCCGAGGCACCCAGAAGCCTTTCTGCGTTGGACTTAGTGTTGTACCTAGTTTCGTTAGTTTGTCCGGAACTGGTTCTCACCTACGCGAGTGTGCGAATTTTGATCGTTGTCGTCCGAGCTGACACTTTGTAGATCTGGCTCTTTGTACCTCTGGCTCTGTGTAGCTCTGGCTCTTTGTAGCTCTGGCTCTTTGTAGCTCTGGCCCTTTGTAGCTTTGGCTCTTTGTAGCTCTGGCCCTTTGTAGCTCTGGCTCTTTGTAGCTCAGGCTCTTTGTAGCTCTGGCTCTTTGTAGCTCTGGCTCTTTGTAGCTCTGGCTCTTTGTAGCTCAGGCTCTTTGTAGCTCAGGCTCTTTGTAGCTCTGGCTCTTTCAGTGCCTTTTTTTTTACATATTACACGATGAACATCTTACACGATGAACAAGTTGTGTTGAGTTGTTTCACATTTTGGTTGGTCCGCTGCAATTCGTTGATGAATAGTTCGTGTTGGGTAGAGGTATTGCCGTTGTCGACTTCCGTTGTCAAGTATTATGCGATTGACACGTTGCGGGGATACGTTACCCGTTAACGTAACGTTTAAATTCACATTTCAAGGTTGGTCCCTTTACGACGTGAACATAGGCGCCTCAATCGTTTACAACTCATTTGTTTGCTAGAAAATGTACTTGTTGCTATTATTATATAATTGCTGCTGCTACTGTTTCATGGAACTTCTTGCAAACACACCTGGCATCCACTTCGACGTGCTATCCCTGTTGTTAGTATGTGTTATTTAGTTTTGCTTAAATTATCGGCCAAAATATTAATTTATTTTAAACTAGGCCAAATGGAAATTCGGAGAAAAGCGACAAAGGTAGCTTCCTATTTTCCTGATATGATATCAAGAAGTTTTCACAAGTTACCCGATTTATTATCTACCTCATTCATGATGGGTTAAAGTAATCGAGGAAGGAGTTGTATGAGTAGAAACTCTCATGACTGTGGACGTGAATCTGATGTCGTGAATGTGATAACGCGAATCTGATTACGTGAATGTGAAGACGTGAATGTGATGACGTGAATGTGATGACGTAAATGTGATAATGTGAATGTCATAGATAAATGTAAAAGCATTTGTACATAATAATAATAATATAATAATTATATAAAATACGTCAGTAGGATATTGAGAAGTCCTTTCCTCAAATGAAGAGGCACCATCTTAAGAGTATTGGTCATATGTCTTAGGATGTTAGTCAAGCGTTTCGAGACTTGGTCAAGCGTCTTAAGAGTATTGGTCAAGTATAATCCATCGATAAACACTATATAGCCACCGCAAAAACAGCGTATGTATATGATATGTTTATCTAAGCGAAGTTAAGCTGCAAGAAAAAAAACAGTATTTCTGCTTTTTTATTACCAGACGACAGCTGAATTACTAGCATACGTCCGTAACAAGATTTAACAATATTTACCATCCAAGCCAAAGGACAAGATGGAAAGGTGACAAGGAAGCCATTGGTTTTTCGAAAGTCCAACAGTGTTCATCTACGTGTAATCCGCCCTACTGAGATATGTGTCAACCTT
>OY759268.1:36975600-37055600 GCA_963662155.1 Lamellibrachia columna
GTAAACATTTAATAAATATAGGTAATTGTAATTGGCTTGTAAGCATAGTTATTACGTAAAAGTTTGTATCAGTTGATAAATTGTATAATATGTTGGTTTTCTTTTTGGCTCCCATTTGGCTAAGTGGAGTCTCCGTGACGTCATGACTTTTGCGTTATGTTTACGTGTATATGCACTAAATAAGTACGTTAGAGTTTGATGTAATAACAATACGCCTGGGAGAATACTGCTCAACGTAATATATCAAATATCGTTCAGCACATTTACATAATTAAATAATGGCATTTCTGTGTTGCCCTTGTTTTGTCCCGATATGCGCCTTGGGAGAAACATGTCAAGTGTGTCGGTAGTAATTCCTGCGACGTATTTTACGATTGTGAAACTGAACGTTATTCATTGTCGCGGTTTCATATCAGTTCTCCCACAATCACAGCGCAGAAGGGTTACCATGTTAAACGTAGGCGGCCAATACAGAGCGGTTTCTTCTTTTCATATCCATGCCTGTTGTCGACGTATCGAGAGCACGTCGTCAGGTGTTTGTATGACGAACACCTCAGACACGAACTTAATAATCACACTGTGCACACACGCCTCTGAATCAGCTACCAGCTAATGACAAAATAGGGGTAACACCACGGTTATGCTTTCGAAAGTAGTGCCTAAAGATGCGGCAGTTAGCCGATTTCGGTTTTTTCATTTGCCAAGAAGCAACTGTATTCCGCCATCGGGTTTGAAGTCGATTATGTGTTTGAGCGGTTGCATTCTCGAAGCACCCGTAGGCGTATTCGCATTTTGCGAAAACTGCCCGTTTTTAGTATAAGCGTGTTTGCGACATGACTAAAAGAGCTGGGGGGAGGGCGTACGTGATTTAGACAAAACTTGTTCAGTTCATTTGTATCTTAGTGTAACATAGTGTAACATAGTGTAACACAGTGTAACATAGTGTAACATAGTGCTGGTGGACGTCAGGGATGGCGATAATTTGCGATGCTCACCTATGGCCACTAATGGGAAACTCAGCTGTGGTCTGTGCCCAGTTACAGATCGGCAAACAAATTCAAATACCCAAGCAAAATCAGCCAGACAAATAGTCAGGATCATTCGAATGGTGTATTTCGAAATTTCTAAAATGTTCACTTGAAAGGAGGCAGGGTTATGTTTATCTAATGCTGCTTACAAAACGGTATCATTGGGTAAGAATCTGCGTCAGACCAAACGTTAATTACGTCACTATTGTTGTTGTAATACGTTGATCAATCGCCTCCAGTGGACAATACGGCAGGACTTTGTTCTTCCTTGTTGCTCCCTTTATGAAGGGGTGAGGCTAGGTTTTTGTACGGCTGCACCGTCCCGGCTGTTATCCCTTTCCAAGTCTCCCTCCACTTGTCATCCCTCTTTACACAATCTTCCCATCTAAAGTGCGATCTGGTCTTCCCCCTTTCCTGCAGTCTCACTTTCTCTTTATTTTCTTTCCGCCTAGTTGTTCCCGAAAATACGAAGCTTCTGCTGTTGTTACTCTATCAGTGGCACCGTCTCAAGACCATACATGCATGCCGGCGTTACACGTTACACGTTACACGTTACAGGCACGGACACAACCACCGACAAACATGCAGGAACGCCATACCAAAATCAACGAATGATAGTGTTAATGTAGAGGCTTAGAGGCAACCAACCAACTTAACATGCAACAACATACACATGCGTTAATAGAAAGCACAACTAGCATTATTTGTTCTCCGGTCTTTGATTATTTGTAGTCGTTTCTGGTCGAAGTCTTGTAGACCAGTGTGACAAGTGTTATGCCAAAGAGGGCGATTTGTTGTTGTCGTTTCCCATGTGTTAAGACGGATGGAGCAGTACTTCAGCGTTGATTTTAGTAGGTCTTTGCATCTTTTTCTTTGGCTGCCTCTTGTTCGGCAACCGGTTTTCAGTTGGCCATAGAACAGCGCCCTGGGTATACGGTCATCAGTCATACGGATCAAGTGACCGAACCACCGGAGTTGTGCTCGTTTAATGTAGAACTCGATTCCACACGTTCGGCATTGGTCTATTACTTCAGTGTTGGCACCATATCTTGCCATGTGATGTCAGCGTTTGTGGAACTGATCTAGTCGTCTGATATGTCGTCGATATGGGGTTCATGCCTCACATCCGTAGAGCAGGGTTGTAAGTACGACGCCACGTTCATGTCAGAGGCGCTTGGCTAGTCTGCCGAAAGAAGCACTTGCCTTTCCAAGACAGGCAGAGATGTCATCATCAATCATTGCATTTTCGGACAACGTACTACCCAGACAGATAATTTATCCACAACATTCAAGGTGAAGTTGTTAATAGTAATATTTGGTGGTACATGATTGGTGTCAGGCTTTGATTGGAACATAACTTCCGTTTTCTTTAGACTGATTGTGAGTCCAAATCGGCGGGCTGCTTTAGCAAGAGGAGTACGACGCCCTGTCTGGAAGCCACATTGGCTCTCTGGTAGGACATTATCGGCTGTATGTTGTGCCAGCCGATTTAGCATAATCCAGGCGAGTATTTTGCCAGCTATGCACAGTAGGGATACGCCACGGTGGTTGTCGCAGATGGTTCTGCCACCATTTCGCTTGTAGATATGTACAAGCAATGCGTCTTTGAAATCCGGCGGGATGGATCTGCTGTCCCAGATGATGGTGAACAGTTTGACAAGTCGTTTAGTGAGGTTTATTCCTCCGTGTTTGTATATTTCTGGAGTAATTGCATCTGAACACGCAGCTTTTCCACTGGTCAGTTTCTTTATCGCTTGAGTGGTTTCCGCGATATTTAGACGTGCTTCTAGTTCATGGATGATTGGATGTTGTGTTGCTTCATCGAGTGCTGCCAATGAGATGAATGATGGTTGGCTTAACACATCATTAAAATGTGCAGCCCATCGTTTGAGAATTTCACTTCGATCTGTAAAACGTGTTTTTCCGTCGGCATTCATGAGTGGTGCCGCCCCACTTGACTGGTTCCCATACACTGCTTTGACGCCGTCATAGAAACGTTTCGCGTCCTTCTGATCAGATGCTTGTTGAATCTCAGTAGCTCTATCAGAACACCAGGCCTCCTTCATAGCACGTAGCCTGGCCTGTGCTTGCGCTTGTATTTGGCGATAAGGTGTTGCTTTCGATGGCGAATTCTTGTCGTTTATCCATGCGAGATGTGAAATGTTCATGTTGCCGAGAATGTTCATTGCCTCTGTGTCATTTTCGTCGAACCAGTCTCTGTGCTTGCGCTGGGTAACACAGAGTATTTCATGCGTTGCTACGTATAGGGTGTCTCTCAGACGTGCCCATTCGGTGTCAGCATCGATATCTTCCTCGAATATGGTGTTAAGTGTTTTCGCTAGTTGCTGTTGGACGGTTAACGACTTGAGTTTTTAAACATCAAGCTTTTCCGTGGTTTTGCACTACATCTGTGCCTGCTGGGTTGTACATTCAGGCACACTTGGCTTCTTATCATTCTGTGATCAGACCAGCAGTCTGTGCAACGCATGGCCCGTGTCTTTCTTACATCATGGATGTCGCGTTGTCTGATTATGATGTAGTCGATCAGATGCCAATGTTTTGAGCGTGCATGCATCCATGATGTTTTGTATTTTCCGCTTGTTGAAATAAGGTGTTTGTGATGACAAGTTGAAATTCAGCACACATTGTTAGATGGAGGGACCCATTCGAGTTCTCATTTCCAACAACATGGTGTCTGATGACCCTTTCCCATGCGGTGAGGTCGCTTCCTACTCGTGCATTGAAATCTCCTAGGAGAATCAGTTTGTCGTGGCGAGCTGTTTTACGAATGATCGTTTTCAGATGTTCGTAAAAAAAACTTTCTTTTTCTTCGTCCGGGTAGGTCATGGTTGGCACATATGCACTGATGATGGTGGCATGTCGATCGTCAGATAACCTGATTCGCATTACCACGAGCCGTTCTTTTATTCCTTTAGGCAAGGTGTCCATGTATCGAATATGAGTTGTCTTTACCGCGAATCCTACACCGGCTTGTCTGGGCTCATTATCTGATTTGCCAATCCAGAAAAAAGTGTATCCGGCAGCCTTCTCGATAAGTTGTGATTCGCCTGGTAGTCGTGTTTCACTTAGAGCGGCAATGGTGAAGTCGACTATTGCTACTGTTGTCCTGAAGTGTTCTCACATTCCAGGTGCATATATTAATCTTGTATAGTTTCCTGTGTTTTCGACCGCAATGTTGGATGACTAGTCCGCCGCGGTTTGCAGAAGACAATCCTGGGTGGAACCAGCTTTGTTTAGGGAACTTTTTTTATATCCCCTTCTCCAATTGGAGAGAGCAGTGCTGCCCTTAAAGAAGGCTGTTCTGTCGCCCTAGCAGGATACGGACGTCATTGTGAACTCCATGTCAATGATAAAACGACCTTCACACTAGGGCCGCCAGATGTGTAGGGTCGTGACTAAGAACTCCAAGCGGCATCCTCCGCCTGTCCCCGTTGCCATCTCCCCATCGCCACAGGACTTTTGTTGTGTGATAGAGGAAGAAAGGAGAGAGAGAGAGAGAGAGAGAGAGAGAGAGAGAGAGAGAGAGAGAAAGGAGAGTATTGACTATGCGCCTGAAAGTATAAGGTGGAGTAGATTTGCGCAGGTCTATCACACACACTTTATCTAGTGGCTCAGTTTGGCTGAGACGACTAGAGGGGAGATCGACTGCAGGCAGTGGCCAACCGTATTCTGTACACATCCATGCTGCCCAATACATGCTCTGTACACATCCATGCTGCCCTGTACATGCTCTGCCACGCATAAGCGTCATACATTTTAAAAGGGTAGACGTCCCCAGTTCGCTGCCCCGAGGCAGCTAACCCGCACATAGTTTAGCCAGCCGAAGCTGTTATCCGGGAATGGGCCGCCGCGGTATTTACGCGGCTACTTGGAGTTCAGCAAGGGTGCGGCTACCTGGCACGCAAAGATACTCCCATCCCGCCCGATCCCAACACCCCAAACCTATGGTACCACAATGTTTACCATTAACAAATGTTGTAACAAACATTTTTCTTCTTATACAAATATGAACAATGCAATACTGAGCCTAGCGTTTATGTTGAATACTGACGACGCGATGGTAGTTGTCCTGCAGCATCTGCACGTCAAGGAAGAACATGCCTCCGAAAAAGACGTTTTTGTTTCAATGATGCTAGCAATGAGTATTGTTGGAACATTTTCAGATTTCAAAAAGACGATCTGCGTCGACTGAAGTGCGTCGACCGGGTGTTCTATTTATGTATGTGGGGTACGTACACTAATTAGCGCATGCACCCGCTCACCCGGATACTGCCGCGGCTTTCTAACCAGGCGCCCGGGGAAGACTATAGCGACGGGCGTCTCTTCCACTTAACGATAAGCCGGTGAACCGACCTGTAATAGTGGACATGTTGAGCGGTGGCTCGTTCGAACATGTCTCTTCCACTTAACGATAAGCCGGTGAACCAACCTGTAATAGTGGACATGTTGAGCGGTGGCTCGTTCGAACATGTCTCTTCCACTTAACGATAAGCCGGTGAACCGACCTGAAATAGTAGACATGTTGAGCGGTGACTCGTTCGAACATGTCTCTTCCACTTATCGATAAGCCGGTGAACCGACCTGTAATAGTGGACATGTTGAGCAGTGGCTCGTTCAAACATGTCTCTTCCACCTGTAATAGTGGACATGTTGAGCGGCGACTCGTTCGAACATGTCTCTTCCATCTGTAATAGTGGACATGTTGAGCGGTGACTCGTTCGAATATGTCTCTTCCACGTAACGATAAGCCGGTGAACCGACCTGTAATAGTGGACATGTTGAGCGGCGACTCGTTCGAACATGTCTCTTCCACCTGTAATAGTGTACATGTTGAGCGGTGACTCGTTCGAACATGTCTCTTCCACGTAACGATAAGCCGGTGAACCGACCTGAAATAGTAGACATGTTGAGCGGTGACTCGTTCGAACATGTCTCTTCCACTTAACGATAAGCCGGTGAACCGACCTGAAATAGTAGACATGTTGAGCGGTGACTCGTTCGAATATGTCTCTTCCACGTAACGATAAGCCGGTGAACCGACCTGTAATAGTGGACATGTTGAGCGGCGACTCGTTCGAACATGTCTCTTCCACCTGTAATAGTGGACATGTTGAGCGGTGACTCGTTCGAACATGTCTCTTCCACGTAACGATAAGCCGGTGAACCGACCTGAAATAGTAGACATGTTGAGCGGTGACTCGTTCGAACATGTCTCTTCCACTTAACGATAAGCCGGTGAACCGACCTGAAATAGTAGACATGTTGAGCGGTGACTCGTTCGAACATGTCTCTTCCACTTAACGATAAGCCGGTGAACCGACCTGAAATAGTAGACATGTTGAGCGGTGACTCGTTCGAATATGTCTCTTCCACTTAATGATAAGCCGGTGAACCGACCTGAAATAGTAGACATGTTGAGCGGTGACTCGTTCGAACATGTCTCTTCCACTTAACGATAAGCCGGTGAACCGACCTGTAATAGTGGACATGTTGAGCGGTGCTCGTTCGAACCTGTCTCTTCCACTTAACGATAAGCCGGTGAACCGACCTGTAATAGTGTACATGTTGAGCGGTGGCTCGTTCGAACATGTTGCGAAACGTCGTGTTCACGTACGTTCATGTTATCGATCCGAACAGTGTTCGAAGCCGTGGCTAAGCCTACATGACTTTGCAGCGCCGCTTCACTGGTCGACGTGACGCCGACTGGGAATGCTGGTCAGCGACTTGCTGCCATGGCGCGGGGGTTGGACATACCTTACCTCCAAAATATGTTGTTTAATGAAGCATATGCAGAACCCCGTGATATATGCATGTATGAATAGCAAGCTCGAATCCTACTTATTGTAAGTGTGGACGGTTCGATGTATTTATTTTTACAAACTCGTTACCGGTGATGTGTGACCCTATGCTATCTCAAGTAAGTCTCGTCACCCAGTTCTAGCTCTGGAGTCCACCGGCGACCTCCGCCGCTCTGACGCCCGTGAAAAGAATATGACCACATCCTGCTTTATCGAACAATATATATGGACAAATACATTCAGTACATTTTTTTAAGAACGAAACGTTTTCTCTAATAGGTGGTCGTTACCCATTCGCGTGAGTTGACCACAGTTAGTGCGCCCCGTCTAAGATTGACCCAAACGTCGCACCGACAACCGAAATTCCACTGCCCCAACCCCAACATTCACCTCAAAATCGTTTTTGATTGTCAGAACAATATTGTCATTAAATACACTGGTCGGGGCCAAATTCACTTTACTTAATAGAATTAGCCGTTTTCATAAAAATCTTAAGTAATAGTTGTACAAGAGCTATTTATTTTAAATAACTAACGTTTATTTAATAGATTGAATGCAAATTAATTGTTAGGAAATTTGTTTTGTGTGAAATAATTACGATTATCGAACATCGAAAAACTTTCGCAAAATTATTTTATTGGTAAAATTCACTGTACAGTAAGACGGAACTCGTTAACTGCGTGACCACGACGGGCCGTTCGTTAGCGGTCCTGTTAGGATTATGCGAATAGTTGCGTACATTTTCGTCCGATAAAGGGGGGTATGGCGCATATTTACATCAACCTTCATCGATGTGTCGCACTAGTCACGTGACAATGGTTCCATACCAAAATATGGCAGAAAAGCCTGTTTTCTTAACTGTTTACTTCGAAAACAATGAATTTGTTCGATGCTTACACTTCCAAGGACCGACATGCCATATAGCCGACTAGTGACGTATGCGATGCTATGTCCAGCGATATCCAAAAAGGGGACGGATTTGCCGGCCAGTCGTAATGTCATTGTCTGATGCGGAAAGACGCAAAAGTAAAAGGTGAAATATACTTAAGCGCGAACACCTGCGACCTCTGGCGGGCAGTTGATCACCTCGGCCAGCTACCGGCCAACCAGCAGTGTGTCGTGTGTCGTGTGTCGTGTGCGTGTGCGTGTGCGTGTGCGTGTGCGTGTGCGTGTGCGTGTGTGTGTGTGTGTGCGTGTGCGTGTGCGTGTGCGTGTGAGTGTGCGTGTGGGTGTGCGTGTGCGTGTGCGTGTGCGTGTGCGTGTGCGAGTGCGTGTGCGTGCGTGTGCGAGTGCGAGTGCGTGTACGTGTGCGTGTGTGTGTGTCAAAATAAATAACGGTTGTACAATTTAAAAACATAAACCATTGATGTCATTAAGTAGTCACGGCGTAGGCCTACATATTGTAGGCTAGAGGTTGTTTTGTTGGAAAATGAAAGCAAACAAGGAATAGCATGTCAATGCCTTTGCATTTTTATTACATAGGTACTTAAGATTTGCATTAGCTGCGTAGCTTTACAGTGGGACACTATTG
Source organism: Lamellibrachia columna (assembly GCA_963662155.1). Classification (NCBI taxonomy): domain Eukaryota; kingdom Metazoa; phylum Annelida; class Polychaeta; order Sabellida; family Siboglinidae; genus Lamellibrachia; species Lamellibrachia columna. The sequence goes on from OY759268.1 coordinate 36,983,979, forward strand.
TTTGCCCACATTAAGCGTTGACTTTTGTAAGTAAGTAGAAGACACTTACAAATTGTTTCTACTCTAAGGAAATCAATATAATATATGATCTCGATATTGACGTTTGATAGGAATTTCGAGTGTTTATCGACCCCGTTGATGACTTAATTAAAATGACCCTCATATTTCCAAATAAAGTTTTTTGATTCCTTATTTTTGTCAAGTCAATAAGTTACGGCAATTTTACGCATGAACCAGTTATTCAGTCATATTACTGTTTGATTTGGCAACGTATGGATAACTTCGACCTATCTCGCTCGAAATACTAAGTTATTGCCATTGACATTATCGGGGTGTCGTCGTCAGAAAACCGTGCGTCGATTGAATTTGCACACTTTTCAGTTACGCGAAGTTCAATGTTATCGTCGTGTGGCGCTGTTGGCGATCGAAGCGTATTAATTGTACAAGGAGCATCCGCTGCAATATATTTACATTATTTCCATGAAATCGGTCTATTCTATGTCTGCACTTGCCAGAATTTCCACAACATCAAAATACATTCATATAGTAAGCTATTAACCCGACAAGGGTTGACAAAAAGACAAAATACATTCATATAGTCAGCTATTAACCCGACAAGGGTTGACAAAAAGACAAAATACATTCATATAGTCAGCTCTTAACCCGACAAGGGTTGACAAAAAGACAAAATACATTCATATAGTAAGCTATTAACCCGACAAGGGTTGAAAAAAAGACAAAATACATTCATATAGTCAGCTATTAACCCGACAAGGGTTGACAAAAAGACAAAATACATTCATATAGTAAGCTATTAACCCGACAAGGGTTGACAAAAAGACAAAATACATTCATATAGTAAGCTATTAACCCGACAAGGGTTGACAAAAAGACAAAATACATTCATATAGTCAGCTATTAACCCGACAAGGGTTGACAAAAAGACAAAATACATTCATATAGTAAGCTATTAACCCGACAAGGGTTGACAAAAAGACAAAATACATTCATATAGTAAGCTATTAACCCGACAAGGGTTGACAAAAAGACAAAATACATTCATATAGTAAGCTATTAACCCGACAAGGGTTGACAAAAAGACAAAATACATTCATATAGTAAGCTATTAACCCGACAAGGGTTGACAAAAAGACAAAATACATTCATATAGTCAGCTATTAACACGACAAGGGTTGACAAAAAGACAAAATACATTCATATAGTAAGCTATTAACCCGACAAGGGTTGACAAAAAGACAAAATACATTCATATAGTCAGCTATTAACACGACAAGGGTTGACAAAAAGACAAAATACATTCATATAGTAAGCTATTAACCCGACAAGGGTTGACAAAAAGACAAAATACATTCATATAGTAAGCTATTAACCCGACAAGGGTTGACAAAAAGACAACATTATTTCTCCGAGGTTCACTGACTTTCTCCCGTAAGAGCATTTGTTGTAATCATTGTTTTGTTCTACTCATAGTCGCCGCTGGCTTACGACGGCGACTACAGTGATGTGTTGTAAGTAAAACAATGTTGTACGTTGCATATAATCCATTTGTTTCATGGTCTTTCATGGGCAGGAATTGTCACAAAATGCATCGACAACATAACATACTTTCGCACATACATCCTAATACAGAGTACTTTTGAATATAAGCAATATTACAATAACCCAAGATTGTCAGCGAATTGTCAGAACATTTTCGAAGTCACTCTTTTATTGTGAAATCGTCATTGTCATCACATTGTCTTAATCAATGTCATCACATTACATTAACGTAGTCACGTCGTTGTCGTGACGCATTCAATGTCATTACGTTGACGTAGTCACGCCGTTGTCGGAGTAGCCCCATTGTTGTGACGTATTCAATGCTATAACATTGTTGTAGTCACGTCGTTGTTGTGACGTATTAAATGCCATCACATTGACGTAGTCACGTCGTTGTTGTGATGTTTTCATTGTCATCACATTGTCGTAGTCATGCCGTTGCCGTGACGTATTCAATGTCATCATATTGTCATAGTCAGTACGTTTTTTGTCACGAATACAATGACATAACATTTTCATAGTCACACCGTTGTCGTTACGTATTCAATGTCATCATGTTGTAGTCACGTCGTTGTTGTGACGTATTTAATTACATCACAGTGTCGTAGTCACGCCGTTGTTGTGACGTATTCAATGTCATCATATTGCCTTAGGCGCGTCGTTATCGTCACCTCGTCGTTTTCACATTTCACGTCATACCGTCGTTGTGACGTAATATTTATAAGGACGTTGTCGTCATCGTGACGTAATTAGTAGTGGCAGTGGTGGCAATAACTCAGCGAAGGTCGAATGTGCCGTCGTAAAACCATAAAGCAGCTGACAGTTCCGTGTTCATGCGGCATCTTATAAATCAGTGCAAATAGTGCTGCGTCCTAAGTTGTCATTCAACGTAATCTGATTATGGTCGTTCTTGCAGTGGTTGCAAGCTCAAAAAACACGGCATGACGGGCTGACTGCAAGCTCCGGCAGACACGGCCTGACGGGCTGACCACGTGATCCTACAGATTCGGCCTGACAGGCTAATCATTGAATTGCACGTAATGTCGGCACTTGCTGCATGAAGAGAAGTGACGTCATTGTACCGTGGCGGAAACACGCCTCTTTGTACGTCAGTCATCACGTAGGAGGCGGGATCGACGGTTGAGTTTGAGTGACTGACGTCGCGCCTTCACGGAGCCGGACCCGCTGTTCGCTCGCCGCGTCGCCGCCGTAGCGAGCTCGAGCGCCGCGCGCGAGTACATAGAGACGGGCTTTGAAGCTTTGCTTTAGTCGCCCGCAGTATTCGAGTCGCGCGTGTTGTCTCTGTCCAGCACGATTTGTCATTGTGGACTGCAGGTATTATGCGAGTGTTGCGACGATGACGTTAGACGCAAACAGCTCGTGGAATATGTCGGACGGCATGGTCGACTACCAGCTCGAGCGCAGTTGTGAACTTTACTCATTCATCATCTACACGGTCTTCGTCGGAACGCTCGTCGTTGTTGGCGTCATCGGAAACAGCTTCGCTTTCGTCGTCTTCTGGAAGGAAAGCATCAAGTCGTCGGCGTTGTTTCTCTTCCAGTGCCTGTCGCTCATCGACTCTGCACTGTTGTTGACTGTCTTTCCGCTCTACTCGATGGAATCGTTCGTCGACTACACGGGCTGGCTGCAGGGGTACTGGGCCATATACCCCTACGTACTCGTATACCTGCTGCCTCTGGCGCTAACAGCTCAGACAGCCACGATATGGGTGACCGTACTGGTCGCCGTGAACCGTTACAGCGCCATTTGTTTGCCGTTGAGGGCGTCGCGGTGGTTCACCGTCTCGAAGGCGAAGAAGCAGCTGGCCTTCGTGCTTCTATCCGCTGTCCTGTTCAACATCCCGAGGTTTATCGAGTATCGCGTCGAGTACGTTACGTATGACAATGGTACGACGTACAGTGCAGCAGCTGCCTTCTCCCGGCTTCTGTCGCATAAACTATACTACATAGTATATGACAACATCCTGTACTTTATATTCAACCTGGCCCTGCCCGTATTCATCCTGATGTTGCTGAACATTCGCATTATCTTAGCGTTGAAGGCGTTCCACCGGAAGCGGTTGGAGATGCAGAGTGTGCGCCAGCAGCAGGACAACAATATCACATTCGTTCTCATAATCATCGTCACCGTATTCATCATCTGCCAGGTGCCGGCGCTCTTCAACAGGGTGATGTGGAACGTGGCGCCTGACGAGGCGAGACAATGCGGCGGCTTCCAGTTCTACCTGCGACACATCGCCAACATGCTCGTCATATTTAACTCGGCCATCAACTTCGTTATCTACGTCCTCTTCAACAAACGTTTCCGACATGTGCTCATCCAGACGGCGTGCTGCCGGGCGGATTAGAGAACGGCAAGTCGACGGGAAACAGTCGGCTTATCGATGGCGACTACAGTCCTTGTAGACGAGCCGATAAACTACCGGTTAAGACAGCTTTAACATGTTGTGGGATGCCCTGTGACATGTGCATTTTATTGGACGTTGGCCTAATGCTGTACGTTTCCTGGTTTGGTGAGTACAGGCCGTCTACAACGTTAAAGTGCATATTAATAAAATATTTGTTTACAAACAAAAGTATGCAATATGTACGACATACCCTCTTGGTGGTTGCTACACACTGTGATTGCTCAATCGGGCGCCATCTGGATGGTGTTGTATGTCATTACAATATGATCTACTTCAATACATGGATGCATTTGCGGTTTCGCGTAATGCATATCCGCATACGCGTGGATGGCGGCGGAACTATTGTTTATGTTTTCACGGAGACATCGTATCCAAAACGGCAGACGAACATTTTAAAATAAATGTTTCTTGTCGCTGTCAAATTGCTAAGATCAATTACGTGTGTGTAATAACAATAAAATGGAATATTTGCGATATGAACCGCCCCCTAATCATCTGAATCGGGGGAGGTGTAGCACATGAATCGGACGTAGGTATTAAAAATGTGTAGAAAACATTAAGAAAGCTCACATAGTAATGTTGAAAACATAATCGCAGCCGGACATTAAGATTCCGGCATTCAGATCCCAAATCACTTGAATATAGGCATTTCACTTTCCGCGTTTGCGTAATTTTATATGATTGTTTGTGAATCCAATAAGTAGTTAACTTATAATAATAATATAGTTAAATGGCAACTTTAGCAGTAGAATTATACAATTGGCACAGTAAAACAACGAATGATAATAAATTAATTAAGACAAAAAGTATAACTTAAAATATAACAAATTACTGCGTTCTTCTTGTTTCTATTTATTCTAAAATGACGTGTTCGATATATAACAGGAGTGACGTAGAAGTAATTTGCTTTAACGGACAGCTTTTGGCAGGCGGCTATAGTGACACCGAACAGAACTGTCGATTTTGACTTACACGTGACCGCTGCCAGGATATTTTTTTTTTTTTTACATCCTCGCTATAATGATTGTGTTCGTGGAAAACCTCACAATAGTGACTGTGTTCGTGGACAACCTCACAATAGTGACTGCGTTCGGAAACAACCACGCTACAGTGTTCGTGGACAATCTCGCTATAGTCATTGTCCGTGGACAACCTCGCTATGGTGGCCGAGTAGTTGTTGTTGTCGTTGACACTTTCTTCTCGGTCGATCGGTGCTGGGCAGTCGGGCCGTGTGGCGTAATCGGAAGCCACGGAGTTTTCATCGGCTGTTGAAGCCCTGCTCCGTACTATCGTATTAACCGCCAATACGGTGGCTGAGCAACTACAATCTTTGGCTTCATTCGTCCTTATCAGTCTCTCCCAGTAGTGTATGTGTTACAGTCAATCTGCGTAATCAGTCATTTCATGTAATGACTGACATGTTTAGGCGTTACGCGAAATGACTATTTCACTGAGGAATTTCGTGAAATGACTGGAAATAAGGCACTGTTATTACACACTTTGACTGGTGACCATTTCAGTCATTCTGTATAATAACAATTTGGGTACTTTTGGCATTATATATATTGTTCCAATTTTAATTGTGCATTAATGTCAGCTTTCATAATTCTTCAGACATTCACATTACTCAAGTAAATAAACAAAGGGAATAAATATTTGCTATATATTTGCAAATGGCAAAATTTTGCTAATAATTTATTCATCTCTGGGTACAAGACTCTACCCCCCCCCCGACAGTTTGATTAACAGCTTTCTCACTAGTGTTCTCTGATTTTATGGACAGGTAGTGGATGGCCCAACCATTCTCCAACTGGGAATGCTAATTGCCTACCAATTGTGACTGTCTCAATTGGCTATCTTGCATTGATTCTCCCTATAAACAGAACACAATCAGTAGGTGTTAATCACTTGCCTCTTGGCAAAGCTATCAGAATGGCACAGGATAATTACGAAGTGCAATTTAAGGAAGAACTCTACAAAAGGTTTCAATATGTCAAAAACATCTAATTCCCAAAGTGGAATATTTCAATAGTATAGAACAACTCAAGCTTGCGGCAATTGAGGAATATACGAAGTCACGCCATGGATACTACATACTCAGCAAATACCAATTGTTATTTGTAGTTTCTTATGCTGAACATTGTTTCTTGATTTTAAGGGTGAACAATTTACCAGACATTTCACAAATTGAGGGGTAGATAATAGTCTATTTAATTAATGCAAATATTCCAACCTGTAATAAATGAGGTATGGGTGGAAATATAGTTGAATACTCTTCCAAATGTGGCATAGCTAACATGTAATTATGCAGTAATCACACCATACCAACATTATGTCATATAAATTAATCCACATCCCCAGGCCAGACAGGTGAAAATCCCCCACATAGGGAATTTCTGCTACAAAATTGTTTAAGAAGCTTAACATCATACACATGCAATTTTGGTGGCTTTGCATAATATGATGTGGTTTCATTTTGATTTGGTAATGTGGAGTGTGAGAAATAAATAGCTGCTAGGTGGCAATTTCTTAAAATATCTCGGTAGGTAGATGAAAAACAGCAAGTTTGCCCACATCACTTGTCATTAACCAGGATAAACACTGTTTCAGTCATTATGCGAAATGACTACACCTCTTTTCCAGTCATTTCATGCCTGAGTGAAACAGTCATTTCGTGTAATGCCTAAACGTGTCAGTCACTACCCGAAATGATTGACTGTAACATATGTGCGTGCATCTCTAGGAAGACGAGAGATCAGAACCCTAATCCTTCCTTGTTCGACACCCTTTGAGTGTTTTCTGTTATTGTTGTGATTTGTGTAATCTGCGTTAAACGTCCGCATCAGTTCGTTCGAACTTTAGGAATGCTTTATGGAACCGGCCCAGTAGCATATTTACAATTGTAGGAAGTATAAAAGCATGCTCGAGTGTTAATTAATTGTTATATAACGGTTATAACATATTGTTTGTTGTTGTCGCTCGAGTGTCACCAGTTGTATAATATGGCTGGTAACACTCGAGTGACATCAACAAACAATGCATTATTCCCTAATTATGGTAACGTGTGAAATGGTGACAACAATTGTACATAATTGTTTGCGTTACGGAAGATGTACTTAATAACTACAAAGAGTATTTCGATTGTTCGTAATAGCGGGGTGAATTTCGATAACAATAAAACTGAGACGACCCGACATTGGGTTCGTATATCGTAGAACAGCTGAAAGTTTGACGACCCAAAGCGTCTAGGAGAAGCAACATGAAGGACAAACATACGTACTCACGATTGATTATGTTATCGCCACACTACATATTTGGACGTCAACGAGCCGGATGCGCGATGGGCTATATAAGTTGAGGATGGATTTTTAAATATGATTCGCGGAAATAGATACAACGGGTAGACACGCCGGAAGGCGCAGCCAATATAACGAGTCATCGACCGACGATCGGGCGAATTGAAATTAATGTCATTTAAACGTCCTTAATTATTAATTTGTAATTTATCACCATAGCCGTTCTCACCGAACCGTGCATGGCTTGGACGGAATTTCGGTAACTCGACAAACAGTCAAGTAATAAAGTGACCTTTTGTCACAATGTTAATCAATATTAGGCCGCTGCTGGAAATATCACGTCATTGAAAGATTTGAAAGCAAGCGGAAATCGTAACGATCCTCGAAATGCCAAATTAGTCAGGTGTGTAGCACTCAAACTAAACGACGACTTGGTGTGCTACCTGGTCATACTATATTATAGTTGACAGTGAAAATGTTTTCAGTAAACATATCAATACAATGGATAAGGCGATTAGTTTTACTTAAGATAGGATGGCCAACTACATAATGTGTTTCCTTTAAATATAACGCAATGTGTCCACAGGGCACAATGTGACATCTAGGCGCACGTCGCCTCAAAGCTCAACTTGACCAGACAACTCGGAATGACTGAAGAATTCAGCATGACCCAAAAGCTTAAACATGGCTTAAGACCTTCAAGTGACCCAACAACTCAGTGTGACTGAAGAGTGTAGTGTGACCAAAGAGTTCAATGTGACCCTGCAACTCAGTCTGACTCAAGCGTTCAGTATGACCTAATAGCTCAGTTTGACCCCAAAAACTCAGTGTCACTCAAGACCACGCAGGCACGCACGCACGTACGCACGAGTGAGTAAGCACATGCAGAATAATTCCCAGGAAAGTGAGTGATTTCTTTCCAAGCACGTTTACATCGGATACGTTTGTACCAAATTTGACCCCACCAACAATATGGCGGCAAACTATTGACGCATTACGTATTTGCGCTGTACCAGGGCGTTTTTTAACATACAAAGTGGGGGGCCCAGCCCTTTCATTTGCCCCCCCATTCAAACCAACTTGCCCCCCAATGCGTGCCCCCATTCTCCTTAACCAGCCCCTTGTATTAATGTAGGTCATAATTTGTATTCTTATTGTTAGTGTGATTTAGTTAATTTTCATTGGTGGCAAAATCAAGAAAGTACCAAAGTTAAAGAAGGGCAATATGTCTACAAAAGATCAATTTATTGATATGGCTCAGAGGGGAATCTTACATTTTCAAAAAGGCTTTATATTTCCTGTTCCATAACTAGATGCCAGGTTACTATTTTCATGTTACCATTTTCATGTTCAATGCGTCTCGAATGGCGAGGTTTACTTTCGACTCGAAAGTCGAAGAATAATGGCAATATCATGGACATAGGCAGTAGTACCCGAGTTATGGTGTGTTTATGTTAATGCATGCGACAGGAAGTGAGGAATGTAATAGCATCATAGCAATAACAGTGATGTATTGCCGAATGGCTTCTTCATACAGTTCATACGAAGAACTGAAAACGTGCTTTGGCATAGCCATACCATAGCCATAGTCTAGAAGTGTTTACTTATGACGTCAGTGTTCCGGTGCCAGAATAGCTAATGATTATATATATATATATATATATATATATATATATATATATATATATATATATATATATATATATATATATGTAAATATATATATATGTAAATATGTGTACCTGCATGTTACTGTTTGTTTAAATTGTGTATAATTCAACAAGACCCGCCATCACATTTTACACGATTGAGCCGCGTGCAATCCAGTTCTTTACAGTGACGTTGAAATAGCTGTTAACATAAACCGGTGTCCTGGCCGCGAAATTGCGAAACGTACCCGGTATAGCACAGGCGAGACTAAACCACGCCCATTCGCTATTATCATTGGTCGAGAGCGAGCGGGCGGGGATTAACGATGTATCAACAACTTTTCAGTCGGCTGTTTTTTTTCTTCAAATAATAAATAAACCTAGCAAAGTGTGTGTAGTGTCCAACGAAAGCAATTGGGAACGTTTAACAAATATCACAAAATAATCACATTTTAATAATGATCCCTCTTGTAGGTAAGATGATACAAACATCACAACAGCCATAAACCTGTCAGGGTAGATTTTTTTGAGGCAGTAACCTAGCCAGAGTAGTTGATAGTGGTCTACATGTGAGATGGAAAGTTGGCGGTCAGCAGGGACTTCAACTTTGGAAAATTGTTACTAAAAATTTGGTGGTCCACATAACAAATGTAATCAACATTTGCACATGACAGTTTTGGAAGTACGTATTTTCTATATTTTGATTTGTTATGTACTTAGCCAACCATTTGATTGATAGACATGGTATGCATGTTTTGTATTACTCTCTTTTCTGCCTTAGGCCCATATCTTCATTACATTTATGTGTAGACTCTTAGAGCATGTCGCCGCTCGCATTGTAATTCCACTATAAAAGTGTTTCAAATAGACATGCTTTTCCTGAGTTAGTTATTACATTTAACCATCTAATTTGTCCAGGTCGATATCCTACCAGTCATGCCTAAGAGAGACAGAAATGCAAAACGAAAACAAGAAGAGCTACAGAAATCTGCCGCAAAATGTCAACGCCTAGACACAATTTTTTGACGCAACCTCAATGACTCATTGCCAGAAATACCCACAATGCCGCCAGGGAACTATGATCCGTCCGCTGCCATCACACCTGATGACACTCCCAAAGACAAAGGTGTACCACCAGTCATAGAGATTCTGCCTTCGTCGTGCTCTCGCCCGAGTACCAGTTCATCAAACAGCCATGATCCGTTCACTGCCATCACATCTGATGACACTCCCAAAGATAAAAGTGTACCACCGGTCACAGAGATACTGCCTTCGTCGTGTTCTCGCCCGATAGCTAGTTCATCAAGCAGCCATGATCCGTCCACTTGACCACACTCCTGGTGACAAAGATCACCACCTTACCCAGACACCTGGTCAGGAAACCGACAACGCAACTTCCCGCACACCGACGTACAAAGGAATTCCGTTAACTATTGCAGATGTTGTCAACAAATTCCCCGAGCTTCGCTCATTTTCGGCAAACAAATGTGGCCGAACAAGGGCTCACATTCTATGCACAACATGTCAGGAGTATGAGGAGATGGCAAAGAAAAGTTGTAAAATGGCACTATAGCAATCGCAAGCGGCGTCAGGGCGGACTGTAGCGATAGGCTGGAAAGGGTCATTGACCATATGACCTCTGAACCGCACATAGCAGCAACAACCAAGAAGAAGATGGACGAAGCCTGGGAAGAGGGCACAACGTCGCATCCATGGCTGCGCGCACTCACTGCTTACAATAAGACTGTTTTGCGATGCTTCTGCGAATGGCCGTTGACGTGTACAACGACTGTCTAATCGAAACGGTCTCCGCCCGATCGTGGCCGATGCAGTCTCTGGCTTGTTTGGCGTCGGACCATATGTTTGCCGCTATGCGACAAAATGGAGCAGATGTGGAATTTGTTCCATTCACGCCCGCGTCTAGCGACCTACACTATAGGGACCCAAACTACTATAAGCAGATGCTGGATGTCATATACGAACTAGAGAAAGTGCGTCTGTCTCAAATGTTCAACCGATGCACAGTCTTCAGTGTTCAGATTGATGGCAGCTGTGACAGGCAAATGTTGGACTACAAGTTTGTAAGTGGACGGATGTCTAACAGTGATGGTACCGTAACGTGTGTGTTCGTCGTCATGCATTCCCCAGAGAAGAACGGCGCCCCTGGACTACTGGAAGCGGTTAACAAAGCTTTGGATTTGACCGGATGTAAAGACACGAAGCTCGTCGGTGTCACCACTGACGGCGAATCGGCAAACACTGGCTGACATGGTGGGTTATGGCGTTTGCTTGCTGACCAAGTGCAGAGAGGTCTGGCTACTTTCTGGTGTGCTGCTCACCGGACTTAGCCATTGAGTCGGTCGTCAGCACCATACAGGAGCTGGGCGTCTGGAAGTCTAATCTACTGGGGCTCGTACGATTCTTCCGGACGCCGAGAAGGGTGAAGATGTTGTCAGCGCAAGCCGGGAATGTCAAACAGTTCCCCCGGCACCACGATGTCAGGTTTGCCCAGCACGAGCTGCAGCTGGTGGATGCTGTGCTGAATAACCTACCAGCCTGCATTAAGGTGTGGGAACAGATGCAAGCACCAGAAAGTACAAGCGATAGAAAGGAGAAGGCTGAAGCCAAAGGGTTTCTGAGAATTTGGGACCACCAACAGAAGTGGATAACATCACTGATGGGCGACATCCTGGAGATATATGAAACACTCCAGAAGAAGTTGCAAAGGAGTGATTTGTTCATCAGTGATCTTCTCACTGTGACTGGCACTGCCGTCAAGAAGTTGAGATTGATGAGGGATGGACCATTCCCGGGAAGAAGAGAGGAGACAGAGAGTTGCCCAACGGATAGCACCAGTGAGGACCGAACACAGCGAAAGTCGATCCACCAGTTGTTCGTTTGGACGAACCGACGTGATGCACGAGCAATCAGGCTGGAGGTCGTGCAAGCATCCCACGAATACCTCTCTGAACGCATGCACCCGGAGCAGGAGGACGTCATCAAAGACATGAAGGGGTTGGTGATGTCACGCAATCTGGGATCATTCGTTGAGCATGGCGTGCGCGTCGTCAGGCGTCTTTTTCCAGACGAGGCATCTGACTTTGCGGACGGAGCAGCCGAGCAATGGGAGAACATGATGAATGTGCCGTTCCTGCCTGATGGCTGTGATCTCGGTTGTAAGATGACTGTCAGATTGCGGCAACTCCTGCCAGTCACCACAGGTTCAGTTCAGAAGGTGTTGGCATCTCTGGCTTGCATGAGTCCACACTCTATGCAGACCGAAAGGATCGTGAGCCACCACAACCTCGTTGTCGACAATCACCGCACCAGCATGGGTGAGGACACGAGAAACGCCCGCCTCATGGTGGCACTGAATGGTGTGGGTACCGCCTACTTTGACCCTCGACCCGCTGTCGTCAAATTCCTGGAGAAGACCAGAATATGCGGGGCTCCAGATTGGGATATCTATGGGCAGCGTGAATTCGTTAGGAAATTCACCCGCGAAACGGGGCTCGTCTAGTACAATTGAGACGACTGTCAAACGTACTGACTTGCAAGTTGCAAGAGACGTGTAATAAAAAATTATGGGATATAAGTGTAACATTAATTTTATACCGAGATGCAGTCGTCAGTGTGCAACCATATGGATAAAAAGATACTGACATACGCACGCACGAACGCACGCACGCGCGCACGCACGCACGCACGCACGCACGCACGCACATAAATATATATAAAGGTTTCATACATTCCTATGTAAACAAGCATTAATAATGCGTAAGGTGCCCTTTTTAACCATTTGGAGTGCCCTTTTAGGACATTGCCCCCGCAGTGAAAATTCAATAAAAAACGCCCTGCGCTGTACGCATTTGCCTAAACATTCATGGGTTAGTGGCACGGAATCTAATTTTAGATCCATGTTTTTATTTTTTAATGATAATATGTTTTGTTGTTAAATTGTTATCCACAATTTATTACACATATTTTGTGCTGCAAATATCTGCGTTAGGCGTAATACTCGGTGTATTCGCAACACAAATTCAGCGTACTACGATTTTGTGTCCCGTTGTCTGACCCCATACATACGAGAACACGGCCATCAAAGGATATTGCCTTTGTTTGAAAAAGGTATTATCACCCTTTTTGCTAACTTAGTATTGTATCATATTCTCATATTTTTTTAAGTCAAGCTTTATTCTCTATTATGATACATTTTTTTAAAGATATAAATATACAATATCCAAAATACTTGCAAGTACTCACAACATTTTATAGTAATAAGAACAATCAATGTAAGATAAACTTTACTTATGAATTTGATCAATTTACGAAACTTACGCATATAGAACTGAGGGTGATTAATAAAATAAATAGCCAGAAATTTATTTCTTTGGTCTCTTAAAGTGTCACATTGAAACAGTAGATGAAATTCACCCCCTATGTAATTTCTATTATACAAAGTACAAATCGAGACAATATCTCACTCGTATTTTAGCCCCAGACAAGGCTGTTTGGATATAAATGTCATAAGTCATAATAACTATGCTCTCTGAAGGAGTTAAGGGTACTATATATTGTATTGATTTAAGTTGCGTTTGTTGTTGCAAATGTTTTATTGGCGAGTATGGGATCATGTATATACAGATAGATTTTCATATGGTGAGCGAGTATCGCCGTACAAGTAATCAGACACGCTCGACCGTAATGCCTTGTGTTTGCCTTCAGGAATTTACCAAATTATCGACCGAATGAGCGAATCAGCGCTTCTTAGTGACAATGGCATCCTCCAGGTGGATGCCCATCGCTCGTAGCCAGCGTTTCTCAAGTAGTTGTTAATTTGTCATAATAGGCGACGCAAGTGATTCTCGTTTCGAGGCGTTGGTTGATGAGATAATGCATTTCCGGCCCCCAAGTTGTGCACACCGTAACACGTTGTACGTCATTATATATAATAATCGATTGACATTACTAATATAACATTGTAATTGTTGCTTGAATATATAATATAAGTGAGGACTTTGCATACAAGGAAATCAAAATCACAACAGATGGAAACTCAGAAAAATATGCCATGGCTAGAATCAGAAAGGCAAGCCAGACTTTCACTATTCTGAAGTCCATCTGAAAATCCAAGCAACTGAAATGGAAAACAAAACTGAGACTGTGCAACAGTAACGTTCTCAATGTACTTCTTTACGACTCCGAGTGATGGAAACTGAGAGCCACGCTATCACACAAGCTCGTGACCTTCCAAGGCAGGTGCCGACTGTCACCAGGTGCATTTCCCAAGACTGCCTTACGCTGAACAGCGGATGGGAGAAGGACAATACAGATGAACAGAATAACAGGAGAGTAAAGAATGCAGCCTGACATGGGACACCCTCATTAAACGGGCTGCAGACCGACAGCAGTGGCGCACTCTTGTTGATGCCTTGTGTGCCACTTGGCACGAAGAGGTTTGAATGAGTGAGTGAGTGAGTGAGTGAGTGAGTGAGTGAGTGAGTGAGTGAGTGATTGTATGAGTGATCGAGTCAGTGCTTAGCCTGATATACCACGTTGTACCCTGTGATCACATTGCTTTACATTTAAGACTCCATCCTCAACTGATTTATCCTGTCGCGAATCCAAGGTTGATCATGGCCGTGACTTCCATCCTCTCTCCGCTCACATGACACAGTTACGACATTTCACCAAGGGCGTTTCCATTTTCATTTCAATACATTTGGTATAAAACAATGTAATAGTTTGTCTCAAGAGTTCGCAAAAACTATATACAAAAGATGCACAAACGAGCTAGCATGTCACAGTGGATATTGGGTAGGCTTTAATTTTTGCAAAATTAATTTGAAATGAAACGAGCAAAAATCGAATTGTGGAGGAATCTTTCAAGGCACATTATGTAGATGTTCATCTTCTCTGAAATAATACTTGTTCTATTATGTTGTATTACTGAATTTGGTGAATATATAGACGTAACACAAAATCATCGGTTAGTTGGTGTGCTACACACCTGATTAATTTGGCATTACGTGGGTCATGTATTCCTTCAACGACTTGATATTTCCAGCAGCGGCCTAATGTTGATTAAAATCGTCACAAAAGGTAATTTCATTGTTTGATTAATACTTGTAATTTTACATTGTATTAATCTATTTAATGAATATATCAACGTAGTATTTTGTCAAACTCTATTTCATGAACATATCGACGTAGGCTTTTTTCTAAATTACATTTTCAATGTAAACTATTATGGCAAGTTGACAAACAAAGTCATGGTGTAGAGTGTATGCTACAAACATGAATAGTTTAGAGTGTGTGCTACAAACAAGAATAGTTTGGCATTACGTGGATCATTACAACTACCGCTTGTTTGTGTAGTCTTTCAACGACTTGACATTTCCGACAGCGGCCTAATTTTTATTAACATCATCACCAAAGGTCACTTCATTGTTTGACTCTTTGTTGAGTTACCGAAATTCCATCCGAGCCACGCACGGTTCCATAACTATGCTAAGGCGATAATTGACAAATTAATTATTCAAGGCGTTTAATTGCATTAATGTCGCTTCGCCAAATGACAGTTGTTGACTCATTATAATGGCTTTATCATCGGTCGTCTGCTCGTCGCTTCAAAAAAAGGCATATTTTTTGTCAAGGCGTCGAAAGAATTGACTGTTCGTTAGATCTGGTAACTTACAAAGTCAATACAGAGCCAACGTTTAGCTTTCAACTCATTTTACTTGTCGATCATATATCTTTTACGAGAGCAGCGACAGTCGATACAATAAACAATGATACACGAGATTGCTCCAAGCATTGAATCACTCAGGTTGGTGAGTTTTGTATTTTCACTTCTATTGATGTTTAGGTCAAACATCAAATAATTTTATAGTTTGTCTGATGATTTCCCAACAACTACTTAAATTCACACTTCGTTACATATAAAACTCCACCCTCAACTGATTTAGCCTATCTCGAATCCGGTTCGTTGATGTCCTAATACGTTGAATGTGAATAGCTTAAGTAATATCCGCAGTCGGTTGAAGAAAAAAGTGCATATTTTTTAAATTATCGAAATAATTTCCTTTTGTTCGGTAGATTTGGTAAGGCTCAAAATAGTTGATATTTAAAAACGGTAAATACGTTGTGTGGTCAAGGCTGATCATAGGCGTGACTTCTATCCTCTCGCCGATCACATGAAGCAATTAGTAAATTTCACCAAGTGATTTTTCATTTTCAATTAATAAAATTCTGTATCAAACATTAAGTAACGTAATAGTTGCACTCACTATTTCACGAAAACTACATGCGACAGTTACATAAACGGGCGCTAGATAGGTTTGAATTTTCGCAAAATTAATTTGAAATGAGACCAACAAAAATCGAATTGTGGAGGGACTTTAAGGACACATTACGTAGTTGTTCAACATCTATGAACTAATGTGTGTACTATTATATTGTATTACTCTATTTAATCAATATATCGGCGAAACCTTTTGTTAAAGTTACATTTTCTCTGTAAGCATCAATAGCATTTGTCACATAATTACTGGACACTTCAAAACCGTAACTACACCAATATACAACGACTTGCGGGCGGACACTTATATAATGCGTGTGTAGGGACATAAACTCCCACCATTTCGTATTGCGTAAAAGTTTCATATTTGTGCATTCTTAAGAGTCGCTATAAAAGACAATGTACGTAAATGATCGCCAACGGCATCTGCTGCTTCCGTTGAGTACCAGAGTACAACTCCATTAGGAAAAACAACAGAAAAAGTAACCTATGCTGTTACTAAGCATTGACTTGGCATAATAGTGTAATGCCGCATTGTAGTTTGCGGATGTTGTAGCATTTCGGCTATTTTTTTTATCAGAATACTACTTCCTGTTTCTTAATTTATTAGTTAAACCTTTCCAAAGTGAATGAATGGATCAGCTTTGTTGGAGCCGACCAATATTATTTAATTTCTTAAACATGCCAGTGTCCGGTGGGTTTGTTTATCTTAAAGGATGATGCATATAAATTATGCAAGGACCGGAGTATTACCCGATTTTAGGGGTGTTTTCCTAGTGGATTAAACCAGGAGACAGTGTTTGGTGAACTAGTGTCATGTGTTATCTTAGAAACAAGGAGCATAACAAAAGACTGGATACACGTGTGAGGCATCTCGTACATCTCGTACAGCAAATCACGGTGAAGTAGAGTGGACACAGAAGGGTGGTATAGCCGAGCATGGGCGCCCGGGTGTCAGACGAAGGAAACGTGTAGAGGTAGAAGTAAACATGTCTATGTTCCCCTCAAGTTAAGAAGTAGAGTTAAACGTGTGAACTGAAGTGGCTGAAAACATAGCCGAGATGCGCAGCGAGTGTCGAAGCAGCGTGGCGATGCCAACACGCCACTAGTGAGACGACACCCGTGATGCGAAGATAGACGGGCGCAACAACCGGAGCAGTAGCATGAACGACGGCAGAGCACAACATCGTCTGTACACAACGTTCGCTGCACGACAGCCGGAACTGTACGCCAGAACGACAGCACACAACAGAATCGTCTCTGCACTGCGTTCGCTGCACGATGACCGTAGACGGCCACCTCAGACGGAGAAACGCGAGTGTTCCTGTACCCGCCGTCGTACGCCTGAGGAGGAATGACACCGCTGTGTTTTATTTTTAGTTATGATCAATATAACTATATAGTTTACTTTGGGTTGATGATTGGATAGCGATAGGTCTTGTTAGACGCTATTAATAGTTATTTCGCAGGGTGAATAATTCCGTGGCCAATTACTACAGAGTCGGAGTTATTTGCATATATATATATATATATATATATATATATATATATATATATATATATATATATATATATATATATATATATATATATATATATATATATATTATAATTACATAGACCCAGGAATATACTTGTTTCCTTGTAAGTTACTTTGTAACTATTGTGTATTAAGTGTTTATTTATGTTTCACTTGTCTTTGTTGTCTTGTTCATTTGTGCAACCACCATTCATAAGCGTTGAATTATAGAAATGGGACTTTCCAACTAGATATGAGCGAAACTAATTAGCGGAAACCTCGCCAATCCGTGACATATATGCATCGCGTAAAATGAGGAGAACGAAGTCACTCGGCTTAGAATGGGAATTGTACTGGTTATTGCTCCTGCCATTGTTAAAAGGGCCGACTGCTAAGTCACAGAAGCCGACAGAGCCACGCGCCATACGGAACAATACCGAACAAAGCCTGTCATTCAACACCAACTAGATATCGTAGATGACGTCAGCACCGGGGAACAACTTGATGATCTTATGGGTCCCCTATTATTACAACGTCCCAGACATGAGTAGTACCTTATAGCTTTTCACACCCCCAAATTATATCCACCCATGCCCATGGACATGGTCTACTTCGCAGTCTCACGAGGACGACGGAAATCGGACCGTTCATTAAAGAAAATGTAGCAGGATGAAAAGTGACTATGTGTATAATATGCACACACGCAATGGGAACGAGAACTCAATACAAGACGGAAATATCAGTTCAAGCAAAATTTAATATATATGAAAACAACCCAACCGCTAATTCCACTATTCCAACACCTGCTTCCGGGACCAAAGTAAGTCGTAATCGCGTGCCGCCCAACTTTTTAACCGCGCGGTGGCTATGCACTAGCCGCGTAATGTTTTCGCGCGAGTATCCGTGGTAACAGTAACCGCGATAGTGGACATAGGAACAACTGCCCGTTAACAGCGGTCATTAATAGTATCATTAATAACTGAGATGAAAGAGTAAGTTAACAGTGGTCATTAACAGGGTAATTAATAACCGAGATCAAAGGACCTAACGAGGAGACGAGAAACGAACAAAACACGATATCGTACTATATTTTCTTTATATGTAAATATTTAAAAATAATTTAAATAAATTTAAATAATTTTACACTTTATCCATAACTCATACAGTTTACCCATAATTCCTACAATTTACCCATAAGTCTCCTATTGAATAAGAGTACAAGGACATTTTATTAAATATTTGAAAATAATGACACAATATCGTCCACAAACGTGCATTAATGTCAGCTTTCATAATTCTTCAGACATTCACATTACTCAAGTAAATAAACAAAGGGATTAAATATTTGCTATATATTTGCAAATGGCAACATTTTGCTAATCATTTATTCCTCTCTGGGTACAAGACTCTACCCCCCCCCCCCGACAGTTTGATTAACAGCTTTCTCACTAGTGTTCTCTGATTTGATGGACAGGTAGTGGATGGCCCAACCATTCTCCAACTGGGAATGCTAATTGCCTACCAATTGTGACTGTCTCAATTGGCTATCTTGCATTGATTCTCCCTATAAACAGAACACAATCAGTAGGTGTTAATCACTTGCCTCTTGGCAAAGCTATCAGAATGGCACAGGATAATTACGAAGTGCAATTTAAGGAAGAACTCTACAAAAGGTTTCAATATGTCAAAAACATCTAATTCCCAAAGTGGAATATTTCAATAGTATAGAACAACTCAAGCTTGCGGCAATTGAGGAATCTACGAAGTCACGCCATGGATACTACATACTCAGCAAATACCAATTGTTATTTGTAGTTTCTTATGCTGAACATTGTTTCTTGATTTTAAGGGTGAGCAATTTACCAGACATTTCACAAATTGAGGGGTAGATAATAGTCTATTTAATTAATGCAAATATTCCAACCTGTAATAAATGAGGTATGGGTGGAAATATAGTTGAATACTCTTCCAAATGTGGCATAGCTAACATGTAATTATGCAGTAATCACACCATACCAACATTATGTCATATAAATGAATCCACATCCCCAGGCCAGACAGGTGAAAATCCCCCACATAGGGAATTTCTGCTACAAAATTGTTTAAGAAGCTTAACATCATACACATGCAATGTTGGTGGCTTTGCATAATATGATGTGGTTTCATTTTGATTTGGTAATGTGGAGTGTGAGAAATAAATAACTGCTAGGTGGCAATTTCTTAAAATATCTCGGTAGGTAGATGAAAAACAGCAAGTTTGCCCACATCACTTGTCATTAACCAGGAGAAACACTGTTTCAGTCATTACGCGAAATGACTACACCTCTTTTCCAGTCATTTCATGCCTGAGTGAAACAGTCATTTCGTGTAATGCCTAAACGTGTCAGTCACTACCCGAAATGATTGATTACGCAGATTGACTGTAACATATGTGAATGCATATCTAGGGAGACGAGATATCAGAACCCTAATCCTTCCATGTTCGACACCCTTTGAGTGTTTTCTGTTATTGTTGTGATTTGTGTAATCTGCGTTAAACGTCCGCATCAGTTCGTTCGAACTTTAGGAATGTTTTGTAAAACCGGCCCAGTAGCATATTTACAATTGTAGGAAGTGTAAAAGCATGCTCGAGTGTTAATTAATTGTTATATAACGGTTATAACATATTGTTTGTTGTTGTCGCTCGAGTGTCACCAGTTGTATACTATGGCTAGTAACACTCGAGTGACATCAACAAACAGTGCATTATTCCCTAACCATGGTAACGTGTAAAATGGTGACAACAATTGTACATAATTGTTTGCGTTGCGGAAGATGTACTTAATAACTACAAAGAGTATTTCGATTGTTCGTAATAGCGGGGTGAATTTCGATAACAATAAAACTGAGACGACCCGACAGTGGGGTCGTAGATCGTAGAACAGCTGACAGTTTGACGACCCAAAGCGTCTAGGAGGAGCAGCATGAAGAACAAACATACGTACTCACGGTTGATTATATTATCGCCACACTACATATTTGGACGTCAGCGAGCCGGATGCGCGATGGGCTCTATAAGTTGAGGATGGATTTTAAAATATGATTCGCGGAAATAGATACAACGGGGACGGAATTTCGGTAACTCGACAAACAGTCAAGTAATAAAGTGACCTTTTGTCACAATGTTAATCAATATTAGGCCGCTGCTGGAAATATCACGTCATTGAAAGATTTGAAAGCAAGCGGAAATCGTAACGATCCTCGAAATGCCAAATTAGTCAGGTGTGTAGCACTCAAACTAAACGACGACTTGGTGTGCTACCTGGTCATACTATATTATAGTTGACAGTGAAAATGTTTTCAGTAAACATATAAATACAATGGATAAGGCGATTAGTTTTACTTAAGATAGGATGGCCAACTACATAATGTGTTTCCTTTAAATATAACGCAATGTGGCCACAGGGCACAATGTGACATCTAGGCGCACGTCGCCTCAAAGCTCAACTTGACCAGACAACTCGGAATGACTGAAGAATTCAGCATGACCCAAAAGCTTAAACATGGCTTAAGACCTTCAAGTGACCCAACAACTCAGTGTGACTGAAGAGTGTAGTGTGACCAAATAGTTCAATGTGACCCTGCAACTCAGTCTGACTCAAGCGTTCAGTATGACCTAATAGCTCAGTTTGAACCCAAAAACTCAGTGTCACTCAAGACCACGCAGGCACGCACGCACGTACGCACGAGTGAGTACGCACATGCAGAATAATTCCCAGGAAAGTGAGTGATTTTTTTCCAAGCACGTTTACATCGGATACGTTTGTACCAAAAGTAGGCGTTACTACTGAAGTGGTTTGCGATAATAACTCTAGTAGGTTTAACAGTCTAATAGTTAAAGCATAATAAACCTAAATTTAATAGATAATGCGAATTATTTGCAGGACAAAGTTAATAAAAACAAGAAGAAGAAGAAGAACACTGAACTAAACCTCGACTACTTCTGGCAACACGATTGATGGGATCACGTAGTTGACTGAGCTTGTATAGGGGACACCAGTGAATCTCGTTTCGAGGCGATAGTTGACCAAATAATGCACTTCCGGTCCCGAAGTTGTGCACATCATAACGCATCAAATGTGCACATGTCATTATAAAACAAACCATTGGTATTAGTATTGTTACATTTTAATGCTAATTGTTTTAATAAATTATAGAAGTAAATGTTTTATTGTTTGTTCTCTCTGTTTAATTTTAACTGTGTTTATGTGTGAAACGCATTTGCGAACTGCGTTTCGTTGGGGGGAGGGGGGGGGCGGAATTGAGCATTTACGGGCAAGTTTGACCCCACCAACAATATGGCGGCAAACTATTGACGCATTACGTATTTGCGCTGTACCAGGGCGTTTTTTAACATACAAAGTGGGGGGCCCAGCCCTTTCATTTGCCCCCCCAGTCAAACCAACTTGCCCCCCAATGCGTGCCCCCATTCTCCTTAACCAGCCCCTTGTATTAATGTAGGTCATAATTTGTATTCTTATTGTTAGTGTGATTTAGTTAATTTTCATTGGTGGCAAAATCAAGAAAGTACCAAAGTTAAAGAAGGGCAATATGTCTACAAAAGATCAATTTATTGATATGGCTCAGAGGGGAATCTTACATTTTCAAAAAGGCTTTATATTTCCTGTTCCATAACTAGATGCCAGGTTACTATTTTCATGTTACCATTTTCATGTTCGATGCGTCTCGAATGGCGAGGTTTACTTTCGACTCGAAAGTCGAAGAATAATGGCAATATCATGGACATAGGCAGTAGTACCCGAGTTATGGTGTGTTTATGTTAATGCATGCGACAGGAAGTGAGGAATGTAATAGCATCATAGCAATAACAGTGATGTATTGCCGAATGGCTTCTTCATACAGTTCATACGAAGAACTGAAAACGTGCTTTGGCATAGCCATACCATAGCCATAGTCTAGAAGTGTTTACTTATGACGTCAGTGTTCCGGTGCCAGAATAGCTAATGATTATATATATATATATATATATATATATATATATATATATATATATATATATATATATATATATATATATATATATATATATATATATATATATATCTATATATATATATGTAAATATATATATATATGTAAATATGTGTACCTGCATGTTACTGTTTGTTTAAATTGTGTATAATTCAACAAGACCCGCCATCACATTTTACACGATTGAGCCGCGTGCAATCCAGTTCTTTACAGTGACGTTGAAATAGCTGTTAACATAAACCGGTGTCCTGGCCGCGAAATTGCGAAACGTACCCGGTATAGCACAGGCGAGACTAAACCACGCCCATTCGCTATTATCATTGGTCGAGAGCGAGCGGGCGGGGATTAACGATGTATCAACAACTTTTCAGTCGGCTGTTTTTTTTCTTCAAATAATAAATAAACCTAGCAAAGTGTGTGTAGTGTCCAACGAAAGCAATTGGGAACGTTTAACAAATATCACAAAATAATCACATTTTAATAATGATCCCTCTTGTAGGTAAGATGATACAAACATCACAACAGCCATAAACCTGTTAGGGTAGATTTTTTTGAGGCAGTAACCTAGCCAGAGTAGTTGATAGTGGTCTACATGTGAGATGGAAAGTTGGCGGTCAGCAGGGACTTCAACTTTGGAAAATTGTTACTAAAAATTTGGTGGTCCACATAACAAATGTAATCAACATTTGCACATGACAGTTTTGGAAGTACGTATTTTCTATATTTTGATTTGTTATGTACTTAGCCAACCATTTGATTGATAGACATGGTATGCATGTTTTGTATTACTCTCTTTTCTGCCTTAGGCCCATATCTTCATTACATTTATGTGTAGACTCTTAGAGCATGTCGCCGCTCGCATTGTAATTCCACTATAAAAGTGTTTCAAATAGACATGCTTTTCCTGAGTTAGTTATTACATTTAACCATCTAATTTGTCCAGGTCGATATCCTGCCAGTCATGCCTAAGAGAGACAGAAATGCAAAACGAAAACAAGAAGAGCTACAGAAATCTGCCGCAAAATGTCAACGCCTAGACACAATTTTTTGACGCAGCCTCAATGACTCATTGCCAGAAATACCCACAATGCCGCCAGGGAACTATGATCCGTCCGCTGCCATCACACCTGATGACACTCCCAAAGACAAAGGTGTACCACCAGTCATAGAGATTCTGCCTTCGTCGTGCTCTCGCCCGAGTACCAGTTCATCAAACAGCCATGATCCGTTCACTGCCATCACATCTGATGACACTCCCAAAGATAAAAGTGTACCACCGGTCACAGAGATACTGCCTTCGTCGTGTTCTCGCCCGATAGTCAGTTCATCAAGCAGCCATGATCCGTCCACTGCCATCACACCTGACCACACTCCTGGTGACAAAGATCACCACCTTACACAGACACCTGGTCAGGAAACCGACAACACAACTTCCCGCACACCGACGTACAAAGGAATTCCGTTAACTATTGCAGATGTTGTCAACAAATTCCCCGAGCTTCGCTCATTTTCGGCAAATAAATGTGGCCGAACAAGGGCTCACATTCTATGCACAACATGTCAGGAGTATGAGGAGATGGCAAAGAAAAGTTATAAAAATGGCACTATAGCAATCGCAAGCGGCGTCAGGGCGGACTGTAGTGATAGGCTGGAAAGGGTCATTGACCATATGACCTCTGAACCGCACATAGCAGCAACAACCAAGAAGAAGATGGACAAAGCCTGGGAAGAGGGCACAACGTCGCATCCATGGCTGCGCGCACTCACTGCTTACAATAAGACTGTTTTTGCGATGCTTCTGCGAATGGCCGTCGACATGTACAACGACTGTCTAATCGAAACGGTCTCCGCCCGATCGTGGCCGATGCAGTCTCTGGCTTGTTTGGCGTCGGACCATATGTTGGCCGCTATGCGACAAAATGGAGCAGATGTGGAATTTGTTCCATTCACGCCCGCGTCTAGCGACCTACACTATAGGGACCCAAACTATTATAAGCAGATGCTGGATGTCATATACGAACTAGAGAAAGTGCGTCTGTCTCAAATGTTCAACCGATGCACAGTCTTCAGTGTTCAGATTGATGGCAACTGTGACAGGCAAATGTTGGACCACAAGTTTGTAAGTGGACGGATGTCTAACAGTGATGGTACCGTAACGTGTGTGTTCGTCGTCATGCATTCCCCAGAGAAGAACGGCGCCCCTGGACTACTGGAAGCGGTTAACAAAGCTTTGGATTTGACCGGATGTAAAGACACGAAGCTCGTCGGTGTCACCACTGACGGCGAATCGGCAAACACTGGCAGACATGGTGGGTTATGGCGTTTGCTTGCTGACCAAGTGCAGAGAGGTCTGGCTACTTTCTGGTGTGCTGCTCACCGGTCGGACTTAGCCATTGAGTCGGTCGTCAGCACCGTACCGGAGCTGGGCATCTGGAAGTCTAATCTACTGGGGCTCGTACGATTCTTCCGGACGCCGAGAAGGATGAAGATGTTGTCAGCGCAAGCCGGGAATGTCAAACAGTTCCCCCGGCACAATGATGTCAGGTTTGCCCAACACGAACTGCAGTAATGTGGATGCTGTGCTGAATAACCTACCAGCCTGCATTAAGGTGTGGGAACATATGCAAGCACCAGAAAGTACCAGCGATAGAAAGGAGAAGGCTGAAGCCAAAGGGTTTCTGAGAATTTGGGACCACCAACAGAAGTGGATAACATCACTGATGGGCGACATCCTGGAGATATTTGAAACACTCCAGAAGAAGTTGCAAAGGAGTGATTTGTTCATCAGTGATCTTCTCACTGTGACTGGCGCTGCCGTCAAGAAGTTGAGATTGATTAGGGATGGACCATTCACGGGAAGAAGAGAGGAGAAAGAGAGTTGCCCAACGGATAGCACCAGTGAGGAGTTGTTCGTTTGGACGAACCGACGTGATGCACGAGCAATCAGGCTGGAGGTCGTGCAAGCATCCCACGAATACCTCTCTGAACGCATGCACCCGGAGCAGGAAGACGTCATCAAAGACATGAAGGGGTTGGTGATGTCACGCAATCTGGGATCATTCGTTGAGCATGGCGTGCGCGTCATCAGGCGTCTTTTTCCAGACGAGGCATCTGACTTTGCGGACGGAGCAGCCGAGCAATGGGAGAACATGATGAATGTGCCGTTCCTGCCTGATGGCTGTGATCTCGGTTGTAAGATGACTGTCAGATTGCGGCAACTCCTGCCAGTCACCACAGGTTCAGTTCAGAACGTGTTGGCATCTCTGGCTTGCTTGAGTCCACACTCTATGCAGACCGAAAGGATCGTGAGCCACCACAACCTCGTTGTCGACAATCACCGCACCAGCATGGGTGAGGACAAGAGAGACGCCCGCCTCATGGTGGCATTGAATGGTGTGGGTACCGCCTACTTTGACCCTCGACCCGCTGTCGTCAAATTCCTGGAGAAGACCAGAAGATGCGGGGCTCCAGATTGGGATATCTACGGGCAGCGTGAATTCGTTAGGAAATTCACCCGCGAAACGGGGCTCGTCTAGTAAAATTGAGACGACTGTCAAACGTACTGACTTGCAAGTTGCTAGAGACGTGTAATAAAAAATTCTGGGATATAAGTGTAACATTAATTTTATACCGAGATGCAGTCGTCAGTGTGCAACCATATGAATAAAAAGATACTGACACACGCACGCACGCACGCACGCACGCACGCACGCACGCACGCACGCACGCACGCACGCACGCACGCACGCACGCACGCACGCACGCACGCACGCACACACACACACACACACACACATAAATATATATAAAGGTTTCATACATTCCTATGTAAACAAGCATTAATAATGCGTAAGGTGCCCTTTTTAACCATTTGGAGTGCCCTTTTCGGACATTGCCCCCCAGTGAAAATTCAATAAAAAACGCCCTGCGCTGTACGCATTTGCCTACTCATTCATGGGTTAGTGGCACGGAATCTAATTTTAGATCCATGTTTTTATTTTTTAATGATAATATGTTTTGTTGTTAAATTGTTATCCACAATTTATTACACATATTTTGTGCTGCAAAGATCTGCGTTAGGCGTAATACTCGGTGTATTCGCAACACAAATTCAGCGTACTACGAATTTGTGTCCCGTTGTCTGACCCCATACATACGAGAACACGGCCATCAAAGGATATTGCCTTTGTTTGAAAAAGGTATTATCACCCTTTTTGCTAACTTAGTATTGTATCATATTCTCATATTTTTTAAGTCAAGCTTTATTCTCTATTACGATACATATTTTTAAAGATATAAATATACAATATCCAAAATACTTGCAAGTACTCACAACATTTTATAGTAATAAGAACAATCAATGTAAGATAAACTTTACTTATGAATTTGATCAATTTACGAAACTTACGCATATAGAACTGAGGGTGATTAATAAAATATATAGCCAAGAATTTATTTCTTTGGTCTCTTAAAGTGTCACATTGAAACAGTAGATGAAATTCACCCCCTATGTAATTTCTATTATACAAAGTACAAATCGAGACAATATCTCACTCGTATTTTAGCCCCAGACAAGGCTGTTTGGATATAAATGTCATAAGTCATAGTAACTATGCTCTCTGAAAGAGTTAAGGGTACTATATATTATATTGATTTAAGTTGCGTTTGTTGTTGCAAATGTTTTATTGGCGAGTATGGGATCATGTATATACAGATAGATTTTCATATGGTGAGCGAGTATCGCCGTACAAGTAATCAGACACGCTCGACCGTAATGCCTTGTGTTTGCCTTCAGGAATTTAACAAATTATCGACCGAATGAGTGAATCAGCGCTTCTTAGTGACAATGGCATCCTCCAGGTGGATACCCATCGCTCGTAGCCAGCGTTTCTCAAGCAGTTGTTAATTTGTCATAATAGGCGACGCAAGTGATTCTCGTTTCGAGGCGTTGGTTGATGAGATAATGCATTTCCGGCCCCCAAGTTGTGCACACCGTAACACGTTGTACGTCATTATATATAATAATCGATTGACATTACTAATATAACATTGTAATTGTTGCTTGAATATATAATATAAGTGAGGACTTTGCATACAAGGAAATAAAAATCACAACAGATGGAAACTCAGAAAAATATGCCATGGCTAGAATCAGAAAGGCAAGCCAGACTTTCATTATTCTGAAGTCCATCTGAAAATCCAAGCAACTGAAATGGAAAACAAAACTGAGACTGTGCAACAGTAACGTTCTCAATGTACTTCTTTACGACTCCGAGTGCTGGAAACTGAGAGCCAAGCTACCACACAAGCTCGTGACCTTCCAAGGCAGGTGCCGACTGTCACCAGGTGCATTCCCAAGACTGCCTTACGCTGAACAGCGGATGGGAGAAGGAACATACAGATGAACAGTATAACAGGAGAGTAAAGAATGCAGCCTGACATGAGACACCCTCATTAAACGGGCTGCAGACCGACAGCAGTGGCGCACTCTTGTTGATGCCTTGTGTGCCACTTGGCACGAAGAGGTTTGAATGAGTGAGTGAGTGAGTGAGTGAGTGAGTGAGTGATTGTATCAGTGAACGAGTCAGTGCTTAGCTTGATATACCACGTTGTACCCTGTGATCACATTGCTTTACATTTAAGATTCCATCCTCAACTGATTTATCCTGTCGCGAATCCAAGGTTGATCATGGCCGTGACTTCCATCCTCTCTCCGCTCACATGACACAGTTACGACATTTCACCAAGGGCGTTTCCATTTTCATTTCAATACATTTGGTATAAAACAATGTAATAGTTTGTCTCAAGAGTTCGCAAAAACTATTTACAAAAGATGCACAAACGAGCTAGCATGTCACAGTGGATATTAGGTAGGCTTTAATTTTTGCAAAATTAATTTGAAATGAAACGAGCAAAAATCGAATTGTGGAGGAATCTTTCAAGGCACATTATGTAGTTGTTCATCTTCTCTGAAATAATACTTGTTCTATTATGTTGTATTACTGAATTTGGTGAATATATAGACGTAACACAAAATCATCGGTTAGTTGGTGCGCTACAAACCTGATTAATTTGGCATTACGTGGGTCATGTAGTCTTTCAACGACTTGATATTTCCAGCTGCGGCCTAATGTTGATTAAAATCGTCACAAAAGGTCATTTCATTGTTGGATTAATACTTGTACTTGTACATTGTATTAATCTATTTAATGAATATATCAACGTAGTATTTTGTCAAACTCTATTTCATGAACATATCGACGTAGGCTTTTTTCTAAATTACATTTTCAATGTAAACTATTATGGCAAGTTGACAAACAAAGTCATGGTGTAGAGTGTGTGCTACCAACATGAATAGTTTGGCATTACGTGGATCATTACAACTACCGCTTGTTTGTGTAGTCTTTCAACGACTTGACATTTCCGACAGCGGCCTAATGTTGATTAACATCGTCACCAAAGGTCACTTCATTGTTTGACTCTTTGTTGAGTTACCGAAATTCCATCCGAGCCACGCACGGTTCCATGACTACGCTAAGGCGATAATTGACAAATTAATTATTCAAGGCGTTTAATTGCATTAATGTCGCTTCGCCAAATGACAGTTGTTGACTCATTATAATGGCTTTATCATCGGTCGTCTGCTCGTCGCTTCAAAAAAAGGCATATTTTTTGTCAAGGCGTCGAAAGAATTGACTGTTCGTTAGATCTGGTAACTTACAAAGTCAATACAGATCCAACGTTTAGTCTTCAACTCATTGAACTTGTCGATCATATGTCTTTTACGAGAGCAGCGACAGTCGAATTAATAAACAATGATACATGAGATTGCTCCAAACATTGAAGCACTCAGTTTCGTGAGTTTTGTATTTTCACTTCTATTGATGTTTAGGTCAAACATCAAATAATTTAATAGTTTGTCTGATGATTTCCCAACAACTACTTAAATTCACAATTCGTTAAATATAAAACTCCACCCCAACTGATTTAACCTATATCGAATCCGGTTCGTTGATGTCCTGATATGTTGAATGTGAATAGCTTAAGTAATATCCGCAGTCGGTTTATGAAAAAAGTGCATATTTTTTAAATTATCGAAATAATTTACTTTTGTTCGGTAGATTTGGTAAAGCTCAAAATAGTAGATATCTAAAAACGGTAAATACGTTTTGTGGTCAAGGCTGATCATAGGCGTGATTTTTCATTTTCAATTAATAAAATTCTGGATCAAACATTAAATAACGTAATAGTTGCACTCACCATTTCACGAAAACTACATGCGACAGTTATATAAACGGGCGCTAGATAGGTTTGAATTTTCGCAAAATTAATTTGAAATGAGACGGAAAAAAATCGATTTGTGGAGGGACCTTTAAGGACACATTACGTAGTTGTTCAACCTCTGTGAAATAATGTGTGTACTATTATATTGTATTACTCTATTTAATCAATATATCGGCGAAACCTTTTGTTAAAGTTACATTTTCTCTGTAAGCTATCACGGCAAAGTGGCACAAACTTGACTAGTAACTGCATAAATCACAGTTGTTACTCATTATAATGACTTTGTCATCGGACGTCTACTCGTCGTATACAAAGTGCGTATTTGTATTTCAAATAATTCAACCCAGAGAACTTGTCGATCATGTCAAGTCTTTAGCGAGAGCAACGACAGTCGACAACATAAACAGTGATACATGTGATTGCACCAAACATTGAAACATCAATATTCGTGAGTTTTCTATTTTCCAATTAATTATTTTAATTATTGTATTTTCCAAATGCACGTTGAGCAACACAGCAACACTTACAATTGTTCGCAAACTACAAGCGGTAAAATTCACAGTTGTTTTCTCTTTAAATTGATCAACTGGTTTGATTGATGAATTTAATACACGTGTGTCTAAGCAACCTCAGGCATATCCATCATTTAACGCACACATGAACCTGGAAACTAGGCAATAGGTAATGAATGTTTGTAACAATAACACACGTAAATTAACCACATAACATTTAACAAATGTACGTCAAGTGAATTGTCTGGCGAAAAGTAATTCCTTCATATGCACATGCCAAATGGCCACACATGCAAGGAGAATTCTGCGACGCAGTACGGGAGAGTGCAAGAACTTTCCCTGTCCTGTCGCCGATGGACGAGGGCCTCGAAGCTTTCTGGACTGCAGTGCAAAGCCTTTAGGCATGCAGGCCATAATCTGTTCACCACGTTATCAAAACTAACAAAACTGTTTCCCGGCATTGTCGACTCTGAAGAATGACACCGAGCACCAAGTTGCCCACGGAGACCATTGATTATCGTCTCTAGGTAAAAGTGAACTGTCACCATCGACTACAACATTATGCATAGTCATTTAATGTAATTATTAATTTGTCCATGCCAAAACTACTATGGGCTCCACGTGAAAGTGTGGATCGATCATTCGGAAACGTGTGAGGCGACCACGTGCCAGACAGCCGGGCATGCGCGGGGCAGCATCGATAGACTAATATCTCAATAATGTTGACCATCGCATTTTAACATGCATGAGAACATCAAGCTTGACATCACATAACTGTATCGATTCCTGGACCCATATCTACGAGTTTATTCTCCGTCTCCGTGTTCGATGATCGTCGTGGTCGTACTTTCTCCTTACACCGTCGAATTGCCAATGTGATCGCGAAGGCGGCTACTGCTTCTAAGAGGGTTATGACCCTCGCGCCAATGAGTAATCCCATCGAACCTCCGATGTCTCCCGTAACACGCATGCGCAACTGTACTAATCTCTGCTCCGTGTAGTGTAAAATGTTCCACTCCGTAAAATAAAATAAACGTGTGGCTCGAAACAAGTAAGTTTCGATACAAGATTCGGCATCAACAGCACGAGCAATAGCATTTGTCACATAATTACTGGACACTTCAAAACCATAACTACACCAATATACAACGACTTGCGGGCGGACACTTATATAATGCGTGTGTAGGGACATAAACTCCCACCATTTCGTACTGCGTAAAAGTTTCATATTTGTGCATTCTTAACAGTTGCTATAAAAGACAATGTACGTAAATGATCGCCAACGGCATCTGCTGCTTCCGTTGAGTACAAGAGTACAACTCCATTAGGAAAAACAACGGAAAATGTAACCTATGCTGTTACTACCCATTGACTTTGCATAATAGTGTAATGCCGCATTGTAGTGTGCGGATGTTGTAGCATTTCGGCTATTTTTTTTATCAAAATACTACTTCATGTTTCTTAAGTTATTGGTTAAACCTTTCCAAAGTGAATGAATGGATCAGCCTTTGTTGGAGCCGACCAATATTATTTAATTTCTTAAACATGCCAGTGTCCGGTGGGTTTGTTTATCTTAAAGGATGAAGCATATAAAGTAAGCAAGGACCGGAGTATTACCCGATTTTAGGGGTGTTTTCCTAGTGGATTAAACCATGAGACAGTGTTTGGTGAACTAGTGTCATGTGCTATCTCAGAAACAAGGAGCATAAAAAGAGAATGGATACACGTGTGAGGCATCTCGTACATCTCGTACAGCAAATCACGGTGAAGTAGAGTGGACACAGAAGGGTCGTATAGCCCAGCATGAGCGCCCGGGTGTCAGACGAAGGAAACGTGTAGAGGTAGAGGTAGAAGTAAACATGTGTATGTTCCCCTCAAGTTCAGAAGTAGAGTTTAAACGTGTGAACTGAAGTGGCTGAAAACATAGCCGAGATGCGCAGCGAGTTTCGAAGCAGCGTGGCGATGCCAAAACGCCACTAGTGAGACGACACCCCTGATGCAAAGAAAAACGGGCGCAACAACCGTAGCAGTAGCCTGAACGACGGCAGAGCACAACATCGTCTGTACACAACGTTCGCTGCACGACAGCCGGAAATGTACGCCAGAACGACAACAGACAACAGAATCGTCTCTGCACTGCGTTCGCTGCACGACTTCCGTAGACGGCCACCTCAGACGGAGAAACGCGAGTGTTCCATTACCCGCCGTCGTACGCCTGAGGAGGAATGAACAGTTCGTGACAACGTAGATAAGGAACTGAACTGTTACTCAGGCTTATAACCCTCAGAACTGACCGTGTTGCTCTTAGAACAGGATTGTGTGATAGTAAGACATGTCAAGGTGCGTAAGCAAACACAGCGGTGTTTTATTTTTAGTTATGATCAATATAACGATATAGTTTACTTTGGGTTGATGATTGGATAGCGATGGGTCTTGTTAGACGCTATTAATAGTTATTTCGCAGGGTGAATAATTCCGTGGCCAATTACTATAGAGTCGGAGTTATTTGCATATATATATATATATATATATATATATATATATATATATATATATATATATATATATATATATATATATATATATATATATATATATATATATATATATATATATATATATATATATATATATATATATATATATATATATATATATATATATATATATACACATATATATATATTATAATTACATAGACCCAGGAATCTACTTATTTCCTTGTAAGTTACTTTGTAACTATTGTGTATTAAGTGTTTATTTATTTTTCACTTGTCTTTGTTGTCTTGTTCATTTGTGCAACCACCATTCATAAGCGTTGAATTATAGAAATGGGACTTTCCAACTAGATATGAGCGAAACTAATTAGCGGAAACCTCGCCAATCCGTGACATATATGCATCGCGTAAAATGAGAACGAAGTCACCCGGCTTAGAATGGGAATTGTACTGGTCATTGCTCCTGCCATTGTTAAAAGGGCCGACTGCCAAGTCACAGAAGCCGACAGAGCCACGCGCCATACGGAACAATACCGAACAAAGCCTGTCATTCAAAACCAACTAGATATCGTATATGACGTCAGCCCCGGGGAACAACTTGATGATCTTATGGGTCCTCTATTATTACAACGTCCAAGACATGTTCCACCTTCCCTGTGCTTACTACTTGCTACGACGCTCTCACTTCATACAGCTCAAAATGTGGCAAATGTCTCTCACTCAACCGAAACATTCTTTAAACACTTAAAAAACGTGAACTGTGTCGCTTGAAATTGACACTGTTGGTTTCAGTAAATGACACCCGCAAAAGAGGATTATCGCTATTAGCCGCGCAACAACTGTTCCAACGTCATCCGTATCAGCAGAAAAAAACAACGAAATAGCACATAATTATTCCCCGCATGTTATTTACAATATAGTGGAGGTGCTTTTGGAAAATTTAAACGAGGACACGGGTATTTACCTCTCAAATTGCAGAACCTTTTGTTTTAAAGAGCATCTAAATTTGATATAACCCGGCGATTCCTCAAGCGTTGAAACAGCAACACCGATCAAGGCATTATTTAGTAGTTCAGTTATACAATAAATGAGCTTCTCTTGGTAACTAGCAAAATTAACAATACAAACAAGTCTCACTCAGCAAGTCAATGAGAATGTAGGCCTCAATCTGCTCAGATTCCTGCACACGCAGGTCGCGCATGTAGATATTCAGCTCCAGGAAGTCGCGACTGAAACACATTCAGACGAAGATGTTATTATTTAAATCATTATTAAAAACAATAAAATAAATTTTGTTCATGCATGGCTAACTAAGTGTGTTGTTATGACTCGTTACGTGTCTTCCCTTATCAAGAAATATATGGAATTCTAAAACAGTGCAATTGAAATCTACATAATATAGTATTATTATAGCACACACTAAATGTTGTGCTCTGCCGTCGTTCAGTTGTTGCACCCGTCTTTCTTCGCATCAGGGGTGTCGTCTCACTAGTGGCGTGTTGGCATCGCCACGCTGCCTCGACACTCGCTGTGCATCTCGGCTATGTTTTCAGCCACTTCAGTTCACACGTTTAACTCTACTTCTTAACTTGAGGGGAACATAGGCATGTTTACTTCTCCCTCTACCTCTACACGTTTCCTTCGTCTGACACCCGGGCGCCCATGCTGTGCTGTACGACCCTTCTGTGTCCACTCTACTTCACCGTGATTGGCTGTACGAGATGCCTCACACGTGTATCCAATCTTTTGTATGCACCTTGTTTCTGAGATAACACATGACACTATTTAACCTACACTGTCTCCTGGTTTACTCCGGTCCTTACATACTTTATATGCTTCATCCTTTAAGATAAACAAACCCACCGGACACTGGCATGTTTAAGAAATTAAATAATATTGGTCGGCTCCAACAAAGGCTGATCCATTCATTCACTTTGGAAAGGTTTAACTAATAAATTAAGAAACATGAAGTAGTATTCTGATAAAAAAAATAGCCGAAAAGCTACAACATCCACACACTACAATGCGGCATTACACTATTATGCCAAGTCAATGGGTAGTATCAGCATATGTTACATTTTCTGTTGTTTTTCCTAATGGAGTTGTACTCTGGTACTCAACGGAAGCAGCAGATGCAGTTGGCGATCATTTACGTACATTGTCTTTTGTAGCAACTGTTAAGAATGCACAAATATGAAACTTTTACGCAGCACGAAATGGTGGGAGTTTATGTCCCTACACACGCATTATATAAGTGTCCGCCCGCAAGTCGTTGTATAGTGGTGTAGTTATGGTTTTGAAGTGTAATTATGTGACAAATGCTATTGCTCGTGCTGTTGATGCCGAATCTTGTATCATAACTTACTTGTTTCGAGCCACACATTTATTTTATTTTATTTTACGGAGTGGAACATTTTACACCACACGGAGCAGAGATTAGTACAGTTGCGCATGCGTGTTACAGATGACATCGGAGGTTCGATGGGATTACTCATTGGCGCGAGGGTCATAACCTCTTAGAAGCAGTAGACGCCTTCGCGATCACAATGGCAAGCCGACGGTGTAAGGAGAAAGTGCGACCACGACGATCATCGAACACGGAGACGGAGAATGAACTCGTAGATATGGGTCCAGGAATCGATACACCTATGTCATGTCAAACTTGATGTTCTCATGCATGTTAAAATGCGATGGTCAACAGCACTAAGAACTCCTATTGTTCCAAGTTACATAGTCTACCTCAAATGTCCGCATAACCCAATGACTGAACATGTTAGTATAACACAATTGACGTACAATAAGCTCCATTTGTCATCAATGTAAGAAAATTTGAGTTAAAAGTGGTGTTTGTTTATCGCCTTGAATATTTTTTTCCTTTGTCACCTTAGCCATAATCACGGAACCGCGTGTGGCTCGGACGGAATTTCAGTAACTGGAAAGTGTAAACAATGAAGTTACATTTGGTGACACCACAACATTAGGCCGCGACTAGAAATGTCAAGTCGTTGAACCACTACACAACAAGACGTAATTATAGTGATCCACGTAATGCCAAATGAATCGTGTGTGTGGCACACGTTCTAACCAAAGACTTTTGTGGCACCTTGAAGTAACAGCTTACAGTGAAAATGTAACTTTAACAAAATGTTACGTCGATATATTCACTAAATAGAGAAATTCGATATAATAATACAAGTATTAGTTCACATAGGTAGAACAACTTCGATTTTTTTCCGTCTCATTTCAAATTCATTTTGCGAAAATTCAAACGTAGGGTAGTCATGGAACCGTGCGTGGCTTCCGGTGGCTTCGGTAAGTCGACAAAGAGTCAAACAATGATGTGACCTTTAATGACGATGTCAATCAACATTAGGCCGCTGCCGGAAATGTCAACTCATTGAAAAAACACAAAAAAGCGGTGGTTGTAGAGATCTATGTAATGCCAAATTAATCATGTTTGTAGCACACACTCTACACGATGACTTTAAGTGCCACCTAGCCATAACTGCTTACATTGAAAATGTCATTTTGACAAATGGCTACGTCGATATATTCATTAAATAGAGTAGTACAATATAAAAGTACAAGTATTAGTCAAACAATGAAGTGATCTTTGGTGACGATGGTAATCAACATTAGGCCGCTGCTGGAAGTATGAAGTCGTTGAAAGACTACATGATCCACGTAATGCTATATTAATTAATCAGGTGTGTAGCACACCAACTAAACGATGATTTTGGGTTACGTCGATATATTCACCAAATTCAGTAATACAACGCAATAAAACAAGTATTATTTCAGAGAAGATGACCAACTACGTAATGTGCCTTTAGAGGTTCCTCCACAATTCGATTTTTTGCTCGTCTCATTAAAAATTCATTTTGCGAAAATTAAAGCCTACCTAATATCCACTGTGACATGCTAGCTCGTTTGTGCATCTTTTGTATATAGTTTTTGTGAACTCTTGAGACAAACTATTGCATTGTTTAATTCTTGACCCCAAATTTATTGAAAATAATTTGGAAACGCCCTTGGTGAAATTTCGTAACTGTGCCATATGACCTGAGATAGGATGAAAGTCACGACCTAGATCAGCCTTGACCCCCACACAGTGTTTACCGTTTCTGGATATCCACTATTATCAGCCTTACCAGATCTAATGGTTGAAGTCAATTATTTCGATGTTTGAAAAAAAATACGAACGTTTTTTATTAAGCCGACTGCGGATATTACTTAAGCTATTCCACATATTAAGACATCAACGAACTGGTTTCGCGACAGGATAAGTCAGTTGAAGATGGAGTCTTAAATGTAAAGCGATGTGATCACAGGGTACAAAGTGGTATTTAAAGCTAAGCATTTGCTCACTCACTCACTCATTCACTCACTCGCTCACTCACTCACACAATACTCTTCGTGCCAGGTGGCACACAAGGCTACAACAAGAGAGCGTCACTGCTGTCGGTCTGCAGCCCGTTTGGTGGTGGAGTCCCATGTCCCATTCTTTATTCTCTTTTTCCAATGTTCATCTCCATGTTCCTTCTGCCATCCGCTGTTCAGCGTAAGGCTATCTTGGGCAATGCGCCTGGTGACAGTCGGCACATGTGCCCAACCATCTCCATCTTCGCCTCTTGACCTGTGTGGCCAGGGATGTTGCGGCTGTTATGTGGAGCAGCTCTTCGTTGGTGATGGTGTTGGGCCAAAATACTCATGGGATCTTCCGTAGACACCTGTTTTGGAAGGTCACGGGCTTGTGTGTTAGCTTGGCTGTCAGTTTCCAGCATTCGGAGTCGTAAAGAAGTACACTGAGAACGTTACTGTTGCACAGTCTCAGTTTTGTTTTCAATTTCAGTTGCTTGGATTTCCAGATGGACTTCAGCATAGTGAAAGGCTGGCTTGCCTTTTTGATTCTAGACTTGGCTTATTTTGAGTCTCCACCTGTTGTGATTTTGCTTCCCATTTATTCAAAATCTTGAACCTCTTCCTAAGCATCACTGTTGATTACGGTAATGGGGTCTTCTGCCTTGTGGTTGTTCCTCGTCAGTTTGATTTTTGCATTGTTGAGTCTTAGCCCGATCTGTGGTGCTGTTGTTGTGAGTTTGTCCATCTTTTCTTGCATATCCTTGTGCCTGCTAGACAGCAGTCCGATATCATCTGCATAGTCCAAGTCTTCCAGGATTGAGGTAAGTGTCCATCTGATGCACATATTGCCATATTTGGTGATTTCTTTCATCAGCCAGTCAATGGCGAGGATGAGCAGAAATGTCGAGATAATGCATCCCTGCTTTACTCCAGATTTGATGCTTAAGCAGCCTGTCAGGTGGATGTTACAAGCGACTTGTGGGATCCCGTAGTGACGTAGTATTCTCCTCAAAGATTCTCTGTGAAAGCTGTTTAAGGCCTTTTCAAAGTAAATGAAGGCAATGTAGATCGTATTGTTCCATTCCAAAATGTGCTACAACGTGAAAATGTGGTCGACGCCAGACTTGCCTCTTCTGAACCCGGCTTGTTCCTAAGAACACGCCGCCTGAAAGCACAGCATGGCACGGGATACTTTCGGTCCGTGATATATCGGGCTCGGTCAAAATTGATGGGTATCAGTTTTGAGTGTTGTTTTCTAAAACAAGAAACGAGGTATGTCAATTTCACGATTTTCGCACAGCATATTAAATGTTCCGAGAAAGTTTAAGGAAATTTGTTGGACACATTTTACAAGAATCAATGTACAACATGACAACATGACATCCCTCTATTACCGAGGGTTTAACTAAACAAAGTGTCACATGTGTGAAAACCGCCAAATAATTCATCAAACTATTTGTAAATACGCAAATAAACTCAGCACCTTTCACTACTGTAGCAATGGCCGGTATTTCAATTTCACGATTTTCGCACAGCATATTAAATGTTCCGAGAAAGTTTAAGGACATTTGTTGGACACATTTTACAAGAATCAATGTAAAACATGACAACATGACACCCCTCTATTACCGAGGGTTTAACTAAACAAAATGTCACATGTGTGAAAACCGCCAAATAATTCATCAAACTATTTGTAAATACGCAAATAAAATCTGCACCTTTCGCAACTGTAACAATGGCCGTCATACGAAAACACGTAAGAACGGATGTCGTTGAAATTATGGTCGAGCATTTTTTCTGTGCAAGTCGGATACATATTAAATCTACCGTAAATCGTCGTATTCGTGCCTTGTTGTGAGACACGCACAAGAACGAACTGTCAGACACTTTAGTTACACACTGGAAGATTCAATACTCGAATAAACCTACAATCGAATCTACCTTGGGTTTTGTGTCACCAAAGACATCACTTGGAATAAACACATCCATTAGATAACAGCCTTAGCAAACCGTACTCTTGCGTTTGTTAGACGTAACTTGTACGCATGCCATCAAAACATCAAAACAATTGTCTACACATCCTTTGTTCGTCCGGTTTAGGAATGCTCTTCATCCACATGGGAACCTACACGCAAGTTCTCTTTAACAAAATAGCGAAGGTGCAAAGAAGGGCGGCACGCTTTTTTAAAATGATTACACATCCTGCGAAACGTAGGTCGGGTGTGTGTTAGAAAGCGAAGATAATTAACAGCCAACCACCAGAAGAACAAACAGACGACTCACCATATTCCACACAACCATCAACGGTCAGTTGTACTTGCCAGTCGGACATCTACTGCTTATACAGCGTCAATCACGACATTTATATATCAAAGCCTTAAAAACCATCCACACCAGAAATAACTATTACAAGTATTTCTTCTATTTTTCCAGGGCAGTAAAATATTGGAACTCATAACCAAGACACAATAAACAGCATCACCCGCACCAATTAAAACTAACTTTAACCCACTCAGTTCTAGCCAAACACGACTAAGCAGCAATCACTCCACGCGCACAAAACCCTGACAGCTTGACTCCTTAGCAGTTGGACAGTATTTTAAAC
Organism: Lamellibrachia columna; assembly: GCA_963662155.1. Classification (NCBI taxonomy): domain Eukaryota; kingdom Metazoa; phylum Annelida; class Polychaeta; order Sabellida; family Siboglinidae; genus Lamellibrachia; species Lamellibrachia columna. Next base: position 37,024,023 of record OY759268.1, read on the forward strand.
AAGACAAGACAATAGTATATTTTCAAATGTTCGACCATGTTTGCCCTAGACAAGGCTGTTTGGAGTTAAATGTCATAAGTCATAATAAACCTACGTTCTGTAAGTGTTACGGGTGCTATGGTATGGAATATTTTAACATAATTCTGGAATTTAATAGCTATTTAACAATACACAACAAATGCATATTAACTCAATATATATCACATAATGATGATAATATATAACATATATCACGGTCACAATTAGTTTTCAACACCACCTGCACGTTGCTTTGTATTTATAATTAAGATATTATACCTCGATTGTTCCCTTATCTTATTAGATCATATTTCGCTCGTCTCTGCTTTAAATGTGTAGTTATACTTATGGGACATAATGTTTGCTAATATTTGGGTTGGAGAACAGTATACCGTTAGATTTGTAATTAAGTAGTCCGTCCGACGCACTATTCATAAGAGAGCACGCCCGTTCGTGAATGACAACTTTATGGTAATGAAAATCCGAGCAGCTCGACTGGCATATTCCTACCCGAGAAAACAATTTAACTAAGTCCGAACGGGCGCATGTAATCGCAGAATTGAGCAGACGTTTGCACCCGCAAGCAACCGTATGTCAAATTTTGCTGTATGTCAATTAATTGCGCCCGAGCGAACTTAACATTACGAAGAATTAAAGTGAAACAAAAGGCATGTTTGGTGGGCTATGTGTGTAAAGATTTAATCAAAACTAACACTTTCGAAGTATAATAAAAATGTTCACGCCAATGGTTTACTCAGAATTTGTTCCGAAAGTGGGCGATTTTGGTCGTTTCTCCGAATGACCGAGGGCTGACATGTTAACCAGCGCGACTGAAAAGCGCATGCGCAGTTCTATGAAATGACATATTAAGGGAGGCCGGCATACACAGAACCAATGAAGTTTCAAACAAACGTGTTCTTATTCCAGAAATAAGACTACTTTAGTAAACAAATGGGAATATATGTTACATAAGTTGAATTTTAACGCAAATAGCATGGCCATATCTTATTGGCAAGAATAGGAATAGGCGTATACAAATACATTTTCATGAAATTAAGATGTTGTGTTCAACAAGGTTTTCCTAATAAACCATGATATTCTTAATTGCAGTTACAAATGGTAATACTTAAGTAACTCTTATATACGCGTAGGCCGAAAACCACGACTTTTCTTTCGCATCTGCTTCCGACAGACTGGCTTTGAGCTACGACCGTCCACCTGGCTGATGCCATAGTCACAAATCAAGCGTTGATTCGTTCATTTGCCGAAGTTCCTTAAGGCAAACAAAACGCAGTACGATCGTGGGTGACTGATTCCCTGTCTGCCACGCCCATCCGCTCTCCTCCGGAATGCTAAAAAGTCGTTTGCACGCCACGCCGCACCAGCAAAGCCGCCAGGTAGCCTCTTCCAGCCAGCGGCAACAGCACGCAAGTTGCGTCTTTTTGGAATGGCTACCTGGGACGGGTATTCCGAGGTAGGGTTACAGCGTCATATACAAGCTAGTGCATGGAGGGAGACAGAGGGAAACACGGCAGACAGAAATATATCACAAAAGTTAAATGGGAAAGTCATGAGATCATGCGTAATGCCAGCATGCCTGTTTTGAAAGGCAGGGAAAGAGCACATGTCAGATGGGAAGACTGCATTAACAGGGATTTAAGAAAGACAGGGAAGACCACATGTCAGGAAGGAACACTGCGTAACAGGGGCATAAGAAAGGCAGTGGAAGACCGCATGTCAGATGGGAAGACTGCGTTAAGAGGGACGTAGGAAAGGCAGGGAAAGAGCACATGTCAGATGGGAAGACTGCATTAACAGGGACTTAAGAAAGGCAGGGAAGACCACATGTCAGATGGGAAGACTGCGTTAAGAGGGACGTAAGAAAGGCAGGGTAAGACCACATGTCAGATGGGAAGACTGCGTTAAGAGGGACGTATGAAAGGCATAATATGGTGAACAGTAGAGAAAAAAGCTAGCAGCAGAGATCAGGGACAAATATCAAAGGTGAACTTAGCGTAGCACTATAAGAATTAATCAGCCTCTTTGACGAGGAACATAAACTAGGAAGTTACACACCGAGTCACCCGTCTTGGCAGAGACAAAATGCGGGCTCATGCCGTGCTCTTGTGCAAACCGTGTATGTTTCTCCAATTTGATGGTTCGCATGTGTTCAAGGTGTTCTGCTAACCAATACATTATGAAACAAAACATACGTTTTCCTGGAAAAAAACAGGTTTCTTCTAGGAGAATCCTAATCTATTAAGAATAATGTTTTCGATATAATGATGTAATATTACTTACTGATATAAAATAGTCTGATCTTCACATACATACATAAGTGAAGAACACAACAGTTTATGTGCTGATTAACTATCACGATTAATTTATATAAAGATCCACACGGAAGATTATTCCTCAATTAAATGTTATCGCTTGTCTCGTTTTGGAAACATTTCAAAAAAATCAATCCTTTCTGATATCTACTACGATATGTTATTTAGTTTTAACGCCATCGTCAAACAGGCTATGAATTTTTTTAACTGGATACGGTGAAAATTCGGTTAAAAACAGCAAACGTAGTCCGGTTCTACATACTGTACTATGACATCCGGCTATTCACACTTTCTCAACCTTACCAGATATAACAATCAAAGTTAATCCTTTCGAAGATTTTAACAAACGTGTAGTCTCTTTTATTATACCGGCTGGCAATATTATTATTCTATTCATGCATTACATATTTAAACATCAAAGAATCAGACTCATGATGGGCTAAATGAATTGAAGGGGGAGTTTAAATTTACTTTTGTTTCCCACTAAAGCCATTCGTGATAGGGAAATGAATTGAAGAGGGAGTTTAAACTTACTCTAAACTAGCGCGACCAGTCGCATTTTAGTTTGTGTGCTAACCATCTGACTAATTGGGCATTGCGCATATCGCTACGATTACCGCTTGCTATTCAAATATTTCCGCGACGTTACATTTCCAGCAGCACCGTAATATTGATTACCATCGTCACCAAAGGTAACTTTATAACTTCATAGTTAAGCTAACTTGCTAAATCGCTTATTAATTTAACATACGGGTGTGCGTGCGTGTGTGCGTGCGTGTGTGCGTGCGTGTGTGTGTGCGTGGGTGCGGATGAAATCGAGTCAACTTACCCGACTAAAGATAAGTTGACTTACATGGATCATTGTATATTATAATACTACAAAACACAAAGACAGCCGGGCCGAGGAAAGAGTCGATTTCAGAGTAAATCGACTAATGCGAGTTCGAGTTATCTGGAGTGCACAGTATCAAGGGTTGACTACGTAAAATCATCCATGGCTTGTGACAATAGTTCAGGTAAATCAATGTAGGATGGAATATACGTGTGTATGTGTATCCCAAGAGTTCAATGTGAACCAAGCGTTCAATGTGACCGACAGACTCAGCGTGACCCAAGAGCTCAGTGAGACCTAAGAGCTCAGCGTGACCCAATATCTCAGTGTGACCGACAAACTCAGCGTAACCCAAGGGCTCAGTGAGACCCAAGAGCTCAGCGTGACCCAAGAGCTCAGTGTTAACCAATAGCTCAGCGAGACCCAAGAGCTCAGTGAGACCCAAAAGCTCAGTGTGACCAACAGCTCAGTGTAACCAAGAGCTCAGTGTGAACCAATAGCTCAGCGAGACCTACGAGCTCAACGTGACCCAAGAGTTCAGCTTGACCCAAGAGATCAGTGTGACCAAGAGCTCAGCCTGACCCAAGAGCTCAGTGTGAACCAATAGCTCAGCGAGACCCAAGAGCTCAATGTGAAACAATCAGCTAATTGTGACCCAAGATATCATTGCGACCCAATAGCTCATTGTAATCCAAACGCTCAGTGTGACCCAAGCGTCCAGATGACCGCAAACAGAGTCTCAGTTAACGTAGCCCTGTCGGACATAATATATGTCACATCTGGTTTCCCACATGGTTCAGCTCTAGGACCAATCCTCTTCCTGCTCAACATAAATGACATAGACGGGTACATCAAATCTCTTACTCGCCTTTTTGCATTGACAGTATTATTATATATCGTAAAATGTATTCCAAAGCTGACCACGATATTCTCCAAACTTACCTCAACCAACTCCAAACATGGTTAGACAAATGGCAAATGGAATTTAATGTATCTTAATGTGTCCACCTTCCAATAACAAACAAAATTAAACCCAGTACACGCAAGTACTCGCTTGTTGGCCAGCCACTTTATACAGTATCCAGCCATTCATATATCGGTGTAAAATTGGATTCCAAATTAACCTTGACAAATCGTGTCACTGAAGTAGCTTCACAATCATTAAAGTTTTAGGCATTTTTAAAGAATTATTGGCCCATGTAAAACCGAAATGAAACAAACAGTCTACAACATGCTAATCCGGCCAAAATCCAGCATTCGTCATCCATATGGAATCCGCACACCATATCACAAGTTAAACGACTAGAAATAATAAAACATTGTGCTACCAGATTTGTTAAAAAATGATTACATACGGAACACAAATTCACTAGTTCTAATTACTGCCCTTGAATAACCAACCCTTGAACGAAGACGTATTATTAAACAAGCCACAGCCTTCTACAAAATTCTAAATAACATTATTGAGATCACCCCTCCCCCTCAGGCCTACTAATCCCCTCTTGAACCCGTGGACAATGCATGGCCCCAGATGCCGTATAAATGCAATGGTCTTTTCATTTTATCCCCCGAACAATTCGCATATGGAATATGATCCCACCAAAAATTACCAACATAAAAAAAGCTAGATCGTGTCAAGGAGCTATCATGAAACTCCCTTTCACCACACCTCCTCACCTAAACTGCCTATAAAACACAGCAACCTACGCTTATTTTATGGTGTGGGTGTGGAGACTGTCTATGAAGTGTAAGGCACGACAGCCACAGTTTCCATACACCTAGCTAAACCTATTACATTTTTTTCAATTGACATCATATACATCAATAAAAAAAACCATTGATTAACTTTAAACAATTATTTTATTATTATGACCCAAGCATTCAGCATGACAAGAGCTCAGCGTGACCCAAGAGTTCAGCATCACACAAGAGATCGGTGTGACCCAAGAGCTCAGCATCACACAAAAGCTCAGCTTGACCCAGGAGCCCAGCATGACTCTAGAGTTCAATGTGACCCAAGACCTAATTGTGACCCAACAGATCAGCGTTATCCAAGAGCTCAAAGTGACCCAAAAGTTAATAGGACCCAAGAATTCAGTGTGACCCAAGCATTCAGCAGGACCCAAGAGCTCATTGTGACCCGAGAGCTCAGCATCACCCAAGAGCTCAGGGTGATGCTGAGAGATCAGCGTTATCCAAGAGCTCAAAGAGACCTACGATTTGTGTGGGACCCAAGAGCTTATTGTGACCCTACCGCTCAGTGTGACCTGAGTTCACAGTGACCCAGTAGAAGAGCTCAGTGTGAACCAAGAGCATTATGTGATAACAGTACTCTCAAAACTCAGTTCACTGCACTTTGCTTCACTACCATCATAATACTCAAAATCTGCAGGGTAACTCCTACACTTGATTGTGTAATAAAGGTCATTACATATATTGTCTAAAATGTCCTATTGACTGTCTATGTGCAACGGAAAATGTAAATAGTACATAAATTGTTGTTGTTGTTGTTGTTTGTGTGTGTGTTTGTGTGTGTGTGTGTGTGTTCGCGTGTGTGTTTGTGTGTGTGTGTTTGTGTGTGTGTGTTTGTGTGTGTGAGTGTGTGTGTGTGTGTGTGTGTGTGTGTGTGTGTGTGTGTGTGTGTGTGTGTGTGTGTGTGTGTGTGTGTGTGTGTGTGTGTGTGTGTGTGTGTGTGTGTGTGTGTGCGGGTGTCTGAGTGGAGTGTATATTTGTTTGTGTTTGTGTATGTGTATGGTGTGTGTGTGTGTGTGTGTTTGTGCGTGCGTGCGTATCTTTATATGCATGTATGTGCGTATGTATTTGTGTGCGTTTGTGCTTGTGTGCGTGTCTGTCTGTTTGTGTGTGATTTCTGTTTGTGTGCGTGTTTATGTGGTGTGGTGTCTGTTTGTGTGCGTGTTTATGTGGTGTGGTGTCTGTTTGTGTGCGTGTTTATGTGGTGTGGTGTCTGTTTGTGTGCGTGTTTATGTGGTGTGGTGTCTGTTTGTGTGCGTGTTTATGTGGTGTGGTGTCTGTTTGTGTGCGTGTTTATGTGGTGTGGTGTCTGTTTGTGTGGTGTGGTGTTTGTTTGTGTGGTGTGGTGTATGTTTGTGTGGTGTGGTGTTTGTTTGTGTGGTGTGGTGTTTGTTTGTGTGGTGTGGTGTATGTCTGTGTGGTGTGGTGTGGTGTTTGTTTGTGTGGTGTTTGTTTGTGTGGTGTGGTGTTTGTTTGTGTGGTGTGGTGTCTGTTTGTGTATGTCTGTGTCATGTGTTTCACTCTTCTGTCCACCTCTCTCCCTGTCTCTCCTTCTTTCTCCCTCACTCTCTCCCTCTCCCTCTCCTTCCCTCCCCCCTCCATCTCTCTCTCTCGTTTAGTATCCCTCTTTCCGTAATATAATAAAGAGTATTAATATAGATATAATTTAATATTTTAAAACTTAACAATTAACGTACAGCATCAACATTGATTTCGTATAACAATTATACAAAAATAGACAATAATTTACTGGCAAACTGCAACATGTCAACACTAATTATGCTACCTCTCAAACGAGACAACCAATACAAGTACAATTACGATTTTCTTTGAATCCATCAGAACTGAAAGTTCATATTAATTATGTAATTACATAATTGACAAACATTATTACCACTGACAAAAACGTACATATATAATAATAAAAACAATCTTGAAAGATTACGAATTAAATACATAGCAACATAGCATTGATAGATCTATACAATAAAATGATGCTAATCACTGACGAAACATTAAATGATTTTCTATTTGTGACATGCACGGAAATAAAATACTTACAATAACATGTTTGAGATTATATTTAAATATTAGAACGGATCCTATTATAGTAATCAAATATGTCTTCACAGGAGTCTCCTTGGTCTTTATTAGTTCAATGTGACTAAGAATTTCAGTGTGACCCAAGAGTTTAGTGTGGCCCAAAAGCTCAATGTAACCCAAAATTTCAGTGTGACCCAAGAGTTGAAAGTAACACAACAGCTCATCGTGTCCCCAAGAGCTCAGCATGACACAAGAGCTCAGTGTGACCAAATAGTTTATTGTGACCCAAAAGCTCAGCAAGACACAAGAGCTCAACGTGACTCAAATGATCCTGGGGCTGTTCTGGAATATTAGGATTTCGTTGCACCCCCCTGTCAACATAGGTTTACTGATATTTACTTTTTAATTGAAATATAAACTAATAACTTCCAAACATTAACCAACATTTTTTTTAAAGTTTTATTAGAAAAACGACATTACTATGAGTGGTTGGCAAAAATTCTCAGAAATATCTTAAATCACAAAATATGTCATAAATAAAATAATTTCACTTGACTCATGTTATACATGCAAGGGCATATATATAAGTGAATGTACAACAGCACTGTATCTCGAAATGTTTCACTTTCAGTTATAAATATCATAAGTTCGGTCATGTTGTGCATCAATTACTCACTTTTTTAAGTAAAATATATATCCTTAGTTTTCGTTTGTTCCAGACGCACACCCATAGTATATATACCATATCATTTCATACCATTGTATTTCCATATCCATGTACCATCATCTAGAGAAATAATTGGTGATATATATTTAATACTAATGAAGATATCGTCATATACGTAACCCTACCCCCTATTTTCATATCAATAGAACGGGTGTCTATGTATATATGGTCAATTACTTCAACTTGCTGAACTGATAATTGCCATTTGTTATATTTGAAAAATTATATAGACATTTCAGTAACCCTACCCCCTTATCGAACAAAACCATAGTCTTTTTCAGAGTGGGTGCAGCTCATATTGTGTTCATGTAAACGACTTTCTATATGATTACATACATTTCTGGCTAACAGGTATTTAATAATACAACATATTTACATTGATGACATCTAAAGACATAACTATATGATACATGTATTGAATTCACAATTATGATAATGTAAGTAGACATTTCGGTAAAAAAAAAATATGATGATAATGATCACAGCATATTTAAAATACAACATAATTTTGAAGGTTATCTAATGTAGCTCACAAATTGACACTCTATATACATATATATATATATATATATATATATGCATATATATATATATATATATATATATATATATAGATATATATATATATATATATATATATATATATATATATATTTATATATATATATATATATATATATATATATATATATATATATATATATGTATATATATATATATATATATATATATTTATATATATATATATATATATATATATATATATATATATATATATATATATATATATATATATATATATATATATATATATATATATATTATATATATATATATATATATATATTTATATATATATATATGTATATATATATATAAGTAGACATTTCGGCAAATAACAAATATTATGAAAATGATCACAGCATATTTAAAATAAAACATAATTTTGAAGGTTCTCTAATGAAGCTCACAAATTGACACTATATATATATATATATATATATATATATATATATATATATATATATATATATATATATATTTATATATATATATATATATATATATATATATATATATATATATATATATATTATATATATATATATATATATATTTATATATATAACATTTATATATTATAACATGAATTTATGATAACATACTTTATATCTTTAATACTTTGTCAGGTACTCCGTAACTACACATCCTATGACCCGTTTAACACTATAATTGTTTAGCTGACTGCATGTTTCCGGTATACATATAATATGTTTGTTGTGTAATCACCAAAAACATCTCACAAAGAGTAGTTAATACCAGGATTGGGTTCAAATACAATTGTCAATTACACAGCATCATTAAAGTACAATTAAAGAAACCGATTACAATTATATAACTTCAAAATAATAATAATAATTTGATATTACAATATTGGTACTTAAAAAGTCAATTACCCTTTATAGAGGGTAAATTGCAGTAGTTCATAGGATGAGTACAATTAACGCTTGTATAAAAGAAGATTACAAGTACCAATGCTGTTAATTTTTTGACAGGGTTTTGGGTGAATTGATGAATTCTTGCGGCTAGAGTAATTACATTGAAAGAGAGCATGGAAGACATAAGAGGGTGGTAGAAAGAGAAGAAGAAGACCAACATAAAGGTGGAGGGCAGAAGTGAAATGTCGAGAGTTGGAGAAGATAGTGATGTGGACCCAACCCCAGAAGGGACCGGGGGGATTGTGTGTGTGCGTGCGTGCGTGCGTGCGTGTGTGTGTGTGTGTGTTGGCATGTGTGCGTGTGTCGGTGCGTATGTTGGTACCTGCCATCTATACAGAAAGAGTTTACAAGTTGTACGTTTGTATTGTCTGCTTCCATTGTTTATGCAACTCTTCTCTAGACACACCCTAGAGCCTCTTCAGCTGAGTCCAACCATTCTTCGCTGTCACCAACAGGTACTCGTTCCCAGGATCAAGGGAATAGCTGTACGCTCCCATCACCAGCGACAGGGCATATCGCCCGGCGATGCACACCTTCAAAGCGTCGAATTCCACATCAGTCAATGGCTGCTGCGAGAGATAGCCAGGAAGGATGTGACCACCAACCTTCATCGGATCAATGACGCTGCTCTCAACCATCATGTACATAATGATTGTGGCTGCATCGAACACATAGTAACTGTCAGCTGAATCGCCAAAGTCAATGACCACGTGGATGTCGTATTGCTTGTATTTGTCTTGCACTGTTTGTGGTCGTTGTTTTACTAGGATGTTCTGTTCATTGAAGTTGCCATGGATGACACCTGGAAAACGTGGTTGGCTAGAGATGAAACACCATTATACATTATGGTAAAATATATTGAATGAATATGAAAATATTGATAGAAATATTCTTTTCTCACTTAAGATAGATAGAATAAATAACTGACACAAAGTAACGTTTGTGAAGAAACAATGTAGATTAGATATCAGAACGTTCTCATTCTGAAAGAGGACAATAAATTAATGGAACAGATTATTTAGAGATTGTGTAAATGCTAGCAGCATGAATATATAAAAAAAATTGCAAGTACCTCAGAAGGGGCGGGTGACATACAATTGAATTCCCCATAAGCCTGTTTTTTTTCCCTTGGATGGAAATCTTGTTAAATCGTGTTATATATATATATATATATATATATATATATATATATATATATATATATATATATATATATATATATATACTTGCCAGGGAGTGCGAGAGGAGTGGAGAATGAGAACGCGGGGTTGGTGGAGCAGTGAAGAAGGAACAGTGATGGAGAAGCAAAATAAAAATCGAGGACTCTCTTCAATGCCAGCCTCGCCCCGGCTTCAAGGACAAAGAGCAACAACATGCAACATACAATGCACAATGTCTGCAAATGTTAAGCAAAGAGATGAAAAATATATTGACGTTTGCAGATAGTAGAAGCAGCTAGAATGGAATAGACACCCCCATGTCTGGAAATACAAAATGACAGCGACAAAGAAAGGCATGTGGCGAAAACAGAATAGAAAGAGTAAAACATAGCTACAGATTTTGGCATTAGCTGACTGTATAACTTTGTTGTGTTCATGATTCGTTTCCTGGTTTCCTAACCCAGAACTTAATTTAAAGGTATGCACGGCGATGTTCATTGGTTAACGAAACAACTGTTTTATGGGACATTGTAATAATGAATGTATTAATATTTATAACATCTCTGTTGGTTCAAACTAATATCCATGCAAAATGTGTCTTTCTACTCTTACTATTTAAAAAAATACACAATTTGGAAATTAATTAAAATATGCTGGTTATATAACGTATATAGATACCGCTTTACTGCATGTAAAGACCTGACCAACAACTCTTCAATTTTGGAGGTGAAACATAACAGGCACTTTGCTAGTCCATCAAATTCTAATTTTATACAACTTCTGACTAATGGTAAGTATATAGCAATAAATATTAAAACATGAAATATATAACACTGTTAATTTAGATGTCCTCTGAGAACCAATAATTCAGAGAATTTTGGCATTTTAATGATATGAAAGCCCCATCTAGCTAGCATCTAGTATCCTTTACAACTAGCTCGTTTGTGCATCTTTTGTACGTAGTTCTTTGTTAAATCATCAGACAAACTATTACATTATTTGATGTTTGATCAAACATCAATTGAAGAGAAATTGCTGAAAATTCACGAAATTCACACTTGGTGAAATGTTGTGGGTTGAGGATGAAGTTTTAATTGCATGGCCTAACTGCTTTGGAATTGATCAAGTCTTGGAATGATGTCATGGGTGAAAGTGGTGATAACATCTTCAATCAGCTGATGGTGTGCTTTGTATGTTATGGCGTAGAGAAACTCTGTGAGCCTCGGCAAGTTCGCAAGGTTCCACAACTTCTGGAGAGAGGTCAGGGCGGGGTGGGAAAATCCCTGAGAACAAATCAAATGGGTTAAAGCATCACAAAAAAATTCTGGTTTCTCATTTGTGTGCGCGTTTAAAAATAAGTGCCAACATTTTTTTTATTGTCTTCTAAATACGTTTTTTTCAAACAAACGATAAGCAACAACCGAATCACACCAAAGGGTAGTTTTTTGTGTGGGTGCAAGAAGTAAACCAGGTACAGTTCTGAAGTTGTTGATGATTGAGAATATCCCCTTTGATAGTCACCTCCATCAGCAAAAATTCAGCACACAAAAAAAAACTCATCCCTCATTTATTTTTAGAAAAACGTTTTATGAAACACCATGATTTTTTTTTGGCCTAAAGGAAGACACTAAATATATTTTTTATTTTGATAGTTTTTAAATATTTGTCCAGTAAGAAAGAGTAGGTCAAGGGGGGTAAAAAATTATACAAGAACGTGTTTCACTCAGACAGCCCATTACCATGGTATTAATGGGAAAGTACACTTTACTCATGGTTTCCAGTCATTTCTAAAGCGGATAAGTTCATAATTATTTCACTAGATGTAGTCGTCTGCTTGACAGGAATAGTATATTCTACATTGGTCTTTGTTTCTGCTTTATTTAAAATACTGTGTAGAAATATGGGGTAATACATATCCGACAAATATTAATGGTATTTTCTTTTTGCAAAGAAGAGTTATCCGCATTATGTATGGTGACAAGCGTTTGGATCATACGAATTTATTTTTTCACCAATTACATGTTTTAAAATTTCTAGAAATTATAGAAATGAAAACCATATTATTCATGTATAAAACTTACCAAGGCTGTTTGCCATCAAACATTCAGCGTTTATTTGTTAGGCGGGAAACAACGTACTCGTTGAGAGCTAGTCATGATTTAGAACGGCTACGTGTTCGTTCCAGGATGAGATCTATGCATGTCTGTATCTATGGAGTGCGATTGGGGGATTCTCAAAGTGCTGACATAAAAAACATTAATAATATAATTGCATTTAAACCTAAGCAAACAAATTTCTATTTCATAAATATGTTACTGTGGAAACATAACTATTGACGTATTTCATTTCCTATTTAATGTGATAACCTCTGTAATTTATTTCAAAATAATTACACTGAGAATGTATATAATATGCATTGTAGTAACATGTAGTAACATTGTACTAACATGACACATATTTATAATAGCCAAGATAATTGTCATTTTGGTGTGTGATAAACAAGTATACAATGCCTTTCATTAATATGATTGTTAGGGATAAATTAACATAAAAGCCAATGACTTGATGTTTACCCCTTACTTACATGTTTTGAATAAATTAATCTATCTAACTATCATGCTTAGACTACATGATATAATAAAACTATACCCTAACATTTAAAATATTAGTAAATTATACATTTTATTTTTAATAATAATAATATTAATGTTTTATATACCCACATTACAAAATGCTTTCCTCCAGTGCTGCATATTTCCTGCTAATGTGTATTCTTTTTATACGTATTTGATTATGACGCAGACATGCCATATTTCATGCATGCAATACAAATGTGTGGGAGGCACTCAGCCATATAGCATTTTTATATTGATTTGTTTTAAATGTTTGTTTTTCTTTAAAAAGGAAAAGTCTTCTTGTTTAGTCGTAGCCTCAGTTACATAGTTGGTGTCTAGATAAAAAACATATTGTTGTTGAAGAGAAAACAATGGAAGTCCATTTTGATTTGCACCAGGTGCGGTATGGGTTGTTTGGACATGTTTCTGTTGGGCTAACTTCTAACACACGGAAATGGACATTCATTGCTCGCTTTCTAGCACAAGAGCAACTTGAAAAAAGCTTGGCATGTGATAAAGGAAATCATAACATAACACAAAACAAGCAATTAATAGCTGATAAATTTAATGAGTATTTCACGACCGTTGGATCAGAATTAGCTAATGAAATACCATTCGTCACAGAAAAGCCTAACGATTATCTTGATAGAATTTATACAAACTCTATGTTTTTATCACCTGCAACCACAGATGAGATAAGGATAATTATAGAGAAATTGAAAAATTGTAGTTCCGGTTGGGATGGCATAAAACCAAATATTATCAAACAGACTTACACTGGTATGATTGGGCCATTATGCTACATTATAAATTTATCATTTGATAAAGGATATGTACCAGATGAACTAAAAATAGCTAATGTAGCGCCCATTTTTAAGAAAGGTGATGCTACACTAATTAAAAACTATAGACCTATTTCTATATTACCAGTATTTTCAAAGATTTTGGAAAGATTAATGTATAATAGATTAAATAAATATATAGTTAAACACAATGTTTTGTCAAACTCCCAGTTTGGATTTAAAACAGGATATTCAACGTATATGGCGCTAACAATACTAATTGACAAAATAACCAGTGCAATGGACAAAAAAGAACATGTAATTGGACTATTTTTAGATTTTGCTAAAGCATTTAACAAGATTTAACAAGATTTGCCATCCAAGCCAAAGGCCCAGATGGCAAGTGGACAAGGAAGCCATTGGCTTATCGAGAGTCCAACAATGTTCATCTACTTATAGCCCGCCCTCCTGAGATATGTGTCAACCTTGTTTTTAAACATATTCACGCTGCTAGCAGTTACACAATCTGTAGACAATTTGTTCCATTCATTTATTGTCCTCTGTGAGAACGAGTGCTTCCTGATGTCCAATCTACATTGATCCTTTACTAATTTTACCTCATGTCCTCTAGTTCTGCTATCCTTCTTGAGTGAGAAAAACATATTTCTATCAATATTTTCATACCCATTCAATATCTTAAAAACTTCAATCTGATCTCCTCGTAACCTCCTTGTCTCTAGAGTTGTTAAACCACATTCTTTCAGGCGTTCTTCATAACTAAGGTCTCTCAGTTCTGGAATAATTTTAGTTGCTCTCCTTTGTATGCGTTCAAGCGTATCTATATCCTTCTTACGATATGGTCTCCATGCTTGAATACAGTATTCTAAATGAGGTCTAACTATTGCTTTATAAAGAGGTATAATTAACTTTTTTCCCTTGTATGTTATGTTTCTTCTAATCAATCCAAGAATTTGATTACCCTTTGAAGCTGCAATACCACACTGCTCTGAAACTTTCATATCAGCGCTTATTGTAACTCCTAAGTCCTTTTATTTTACAGTAGTTCCCAGAACAGTATCTCCCATTTTATAGTTTACATTCAAGTTCCTATGTCCTGTATGTAGGCATTTACATTTCCCAAAATTGAACAACATCTGCCATTTCTCAGACCATTTCACTAATCTGTCTAGATCGTTTTGTAAATGTTGTTTATCACCATCAGTATTAACCTTTCTAAACAGTTTTGTGTCATCCGCAAATTTCAGTACGTTACTTGTTATACTGTCGTCCAAGTCATTGATATAAATTAAGAATAATATAGGTCCTAATACTGATCCTTGAGGTACCCCACTCAAAACCGATTTCCAATTTGAAACTTCTCCATCTACTACAACTCGTTGTCTTCTGTCAGTCAGCCATTGTTCTATCCAGTCAGTTATGCTATCCCCGATACCATGGGCTTTTAATTTAAGTAGTAATCTTTGATGTGGCACTTTGTCAAAAGCTTTCTGAAAATCTAAGTAGATAATATCTACTGGCGATCCCACGTTTATCCACTTAGTGATTTCTTCCAAAAAACATAACATATTTGTTAAGCATGACCTCGCTTTAAGGAATCCATGTTGAGATGAATTTAATAATTTATGCTTAAAGAGGAAGTCCACCATATGGTCTTTAATTAACCTTTCTAATAATTTACAAATCACTGACGTTAAACTCACTGGTCTGTAATTTTCTGACTTATTTCTCGAACCCTTTTTAAATAATGGCATGATGTTTGCTTCTTTCCATTCAAAAGGAACAACTCCCTCTTTTAATGACAAGTTCAATACTCTTGCAAGTGGTATACTGATTTGTTCTACTGTTTCCATTAGTAATTTTGGAGGAATCCCATCCACTCCCGGTGATTTGTTATCCTTCATTGCCTTTATTTTCTTAGCTACCAATTCTGGGGTTACAACTAACGGACCTAAATAGTCAGATTTAGCCCCCTGAATTTTAGCATCAGCAACTGGTAATGAACTAATATCTTCTTTAGTAAACACTGAACTGAAGTAACCATTTAGGTCTTCCGCCATTAAAAACCCCTGTGATATTATATTTCCAGCACTGTCTTCTAGAGGTCCAACCTTGTCTTGTACGTTTTGTTTACTCCTGACATATGCATAAAAACTCTTGCTGTAATTTTTTATGTTACATGCTAGTTTTTGCTCATAGCTTCTTTTAGATTGTCTGATTTCAGTTGTAGCTGCATTAAGTGCCTCTTTGTATTTTGCATAGTCTTCGTCCTTTCTTGTACGCCTATAAACCCTCCACATAGTTTGTTTTAGCATTATTTTTCTAATAGCCTCTTTTGACAAGTGTTTCTTTCTACACCGTTTTCCTTGTTTTTGGAAGGGAACAAATTTATCGATGATACTCTCAATTTCATATTTTAGAATATTCCAACATTCAATTGCGGTCTTATTCATCAGCATGTTATTCCAATCTAGCTTTGCTAAGTATTTTCTCATATCTTTGTAGTTACCTTTGTGGAAGTTTCTCTTGTACGTTTTCTTATTTTTACTTTCTGATTTTACATTGATGTCAAAATGTATTTGATTATGGTCACTATTACCCAATGGTTCAAATATTTTTACATTGTCCACTAATTCTTTTTGTGATGACAAAACTATATCTAATACATTTTCTCCCCTGGTTGGTTCTAGTACGTGCTGAGTAAGAAAGCTATCCTGGATTAAAAATATAAATTGTTGGTCCTCAATCCCTGTGCTCTCTAGAGAATTCCATTGTATGTGTCCATGGTTAAAATCTCCCATTATGATACATTCCCCTTTACTAACTTCCTTTATTTAGTATTCCTTTATTTTTGTGTTGTCCTCTTCGTTTATGTTTGGACTTCGGTAAACTAATCCAATAGTTAATTTTGAATTTCCTGAAACAATTTTGCACCAAACAGCTTCATCGCAATCTGCTTCCCTTTCTAGTTTTATTTCGTTAGCCTGAATAGATTCTTTAACATATAAAATAACTCCCCCGCCCCTTCTTCCTATTCGATCTTTCGTAAACATTACATATCCTGTCAGTCCTAATTCAGCATCTGTTATATCTATGTTGGCCCATGATTCAGTTATACCAATTATGTGAAGGTCAATATCTTCTACCATAATGTTTAATTCGTTTTTCTTATTTACTATGCTCCTTGCATTTAAACATACGCATCTATAACCTTTTTCAGTGATGTTTTTCGGATGCTTTGATATTGGTTTATCTGTGCTAGTGGCCTCTTGTTCTGCTTGAGACACCTCTAGGTAACCCCCCTGCACTTCTAGTTTAAAGAATGTTTACTTCCAAAAATATTTGTCATTGTACCCAAGTCACTATCTACTGCTGCTGAAAGTTTGTCCGCGAATACTGCCGCCCCCTTTCCACTTAAATGAAGCCCATCCTTCATGTACATATCAGCCCTCCCAACAAAACTTCCCCATAAATCCACCTTCCTCTTCCCTACATAACTTCTGGACTAACATGTTAATTGCCATCCCCCGACAATTTCGATATTTGTGACCCCTCCTGCCCATTACAGGTAAAATCCCTGACAGTATTACCTGCTCAACCCGCGTCTGTTTTAGTGTTCTGACCAACTGCCTATATTTCCTAACTATGGCAGTTGTACCCTCCCTCTCTACGTTATTTGTCCCTACGTGTACTAAAACAGATCCACCCTTTCCCGAGCCTACGATGTTTTTTACCCTCTGAGTTATCGCCTCTATTTTGACTCCAGGCAAGCAGACCACCACATCATCTCCCTTGTTTAAGACTCTGTCGGTCTTCCTAACTATCGAATCCCCCACAAACACCCTCCCTCTCTTCCTTACCCCCTCTATCACTGCTGCAGAATAATTCTTCCGTTCGATCCCCTCCATCACATTCTGTCCTGACCCCTTCCCTCCTGTCTCCTTCGCTCCTGTCTCCCCCACTTCCCACTCCTTTGCCCTTGTCTCTCCCACTTCCCTCTCCTTCACTCCGGTTGTTTTCCCTCCCGTCTCCCCCACTTCCCTCTCCTTCACTCCGGTTGTTTTTCCTCCCGTCTCCCCCACTCCCTTCTCCTTCCCTCCAGTCTCCCCCACTCCCTTCTCCTTCCCTCCTGTCTCCCTCACTCCCTTCTCCTTCCCTCCTGTCTCCCCTACTCCCCTCTCCTTCGCTCCGGTTGTCTTCCCTCCCGTTCCTTTCCTTCCCGTCTCCTTACGTCCTGACTCCCTACGACCTGTCACCTTCCCTCCTCTCAGCTTCCTCCCAGGCTGCGGTGAGCTCTCGCTAGCATCTCTTGTGTCTTTCCCCACTTTATCATCTACTGTTCCCCCACCGGAACTACTGGCACAACCACCCTGTTCCCTTCCCACCATTGCCACAACGAGCAGCCTCAGCTCTTCCAACTCCATATCTAGTTCCTTCATCTTCGTACATCCCCTACACTCAAAACTAAAACTATCTGCCTGGACCTCAGCCCAGGACTTCTCGCACCCAGACTTGACGAAGTCCACCCAGTTACTGCAACTGCCACAAATGAAGTGCCTTGTGGCCTTTAACTGCCGTTTGCACGGCGCCATCATACAATTTAATTTTAATTAGTTTGCTATGTTAGCCTTGAATAAGGCTGTTTTTGTGATCAAAAGAACACTTTAGTCTAATATACTTGCTAACTGTGTCTTCTATTAACCTCGCATGAGAAACAAAAAACCTGCCACCTAGCGAATACGGAGAACACTGTGTAACAAAACAACGAAGTCAGTGTGTACTAATTTACGCTAAAATCCTGCTGTTAATTCCTTTTTACCGAAAATGTTTACTACCACTATGTCAGATATTACCTTATGTATGTAATTTAAGTAAATATATCACTTTATCTTATATATATATTAGCCAATGTAAACTATTCACTATGCTATCTCAATTTTCGAATAGTAAACAACCCTATTATCGCTCGCTGAATTCCCCCACAGAATCCGAAACTAACTTACTCTAAAATACTCCCTCTGACTAATAATTAACAAAACCTGTTTCCTAATATATGTCTACAATACCTTTGTGTATAATATATATTCAATAGTAATACTTATTCTAGTTGATATACCGCGTTTTTCTGTAAATTATCTACACCAAATTCAAGTCGCTGCACCAAGTCCAAGTAGCCGGAATTCAGTCAGTTTGATACTGTTAACCATGATATCCTATTAAGAAAACTTGATCATTATGGAATCAGAGGAATAGCGCTCCAGTGGTTTCAAAGTTATTTGTATGGAAGACAACAAACAGTAAAATTTAATGGAATCAATTATGTTCTTAAAAATATAACATGTGGAGTACCACAAGGGTCAATATTAGGACCCTTACTATTCCTTATATATATATATATAAATGATTTAGGTGCTGTTTCTCAGATCACCTTTCCCATTATGTATGCAGATGATACTAACATCTTTATCCAAGGGAAATATTTGCAAAAAAATGGAAAAAGATTTAAATATTGAAATAAAAAAGCTATCACTTTGGCTAAAAACTAATAAACTCTCACTGAATATAAAAAACATGTACAATGACCTTTAGCAGTAGTCCCAGTATAAGAAACAGATGTAATTACATATACATAGATGGAATAGGAATAGACACTGTTAATCATACGCATTTTGGGAGTGATAATAGATAATAAAATCAACTGGAGTAACCATATAAAGTACATATGTAATAAAATTTCTAAGAGCATAGGCATTATCAAAAAAGGTAAAGAGCAAACTGAACAAGGAGCCATTGGTTAACCTATATTATACATTTATTTACCCATATATTACTTATTGTAATGTAGTATGGGGAAGAGCCCCAACAATATATTTATCTAAAATTTATATATTGCAGAAAAGAATAATACGAATAATTAGTCATGTTGGATTTAGAAACCACACACAGTTTTTATTCAAGACATATCAAATTATGAACATGTATCAACTAAACAAATATATAAGCTGCGTGCTAATGTATAAACATAATAGGGGTATGTTACCAAATATATTTAATGACATCCTTACACATCATACTACTTTACACAGTTATAAAATGAGACAATAAACAGTTTATAAAATACCATACTGTAAAACCAACACCAGACAAAATACACTGGCATATGTTGGTCCCAAATTATGGAATACTATTGTTAAAAAGAACCACTTGGATGATTGTACGTCTATTTATATTTTTAAAAAGACAGTGAAACACTACATATGGGGAACCTACGAACAAGACTACTCTAGTCAATTGTGATATACCAGTATAATTTAGTATAATAGTCCTATGTATTATTATATGTGAATGACTTATTTGTGGTAACCTTGTTATCATATCTTATAACAAACAAGTTATTGATTATACAAATGTGGTATACTTGTATTAGGAATCACTTGTGAACAACCTTTTTTTTTTTTAAAGAATAGACATCGTGGCGCATAATATATTTAATGTATAATTGAAAAAGGAAACATAAGCAATTTGCTTCTTTTCCATTGTCTTAAATGTGTTTAGTAGTTGATCGGCTGATTGATTGTATGTATATGAATTTATGTTATTTGAGACAATAAACATTATTATATTGTTTCCTCAACAGATATGTTGTTCAAACAAACGAAACAGTGAAAGTCCCTTTTTGTATTACTCTCTTACTATTGTTACTCTTCAACGACGATATGTTATTGCATTCATCACATGTATAAAATTGAATGACAAATGTGTAGCAGTCAAAGCAAAAATACTTTTTTATGGTAGGCATATTATATATATATATATATATATATATATATATATATATATATATATTTAAGATAATAAAAATATACAACAATACGAATAAAAAATACGCACGCATGCACACAAACACACACACACACACACACACACACACACACACACACACACACACACACACACAAACGCACTGTGTCAATTTGTCCATGTATGCATGTATCTATTTATGTATGTATCTATTTATGTATGTATATATTTATGTATGTATGTATGTATGTATGTATGTATGTATGTATGTATGTATGTATGTGTGTATGTGAGTATGTATGTACGTATGTATGTATGTATGCATGTACGTACATGCATAAAATAAAATAAACATAAAATTAATCATTACCCGAAATGACTGGAAAAGAGGTGTAGTCATTTCCCGTAATGACTGAAACAGTGTTTTTCCTGGTTAATGACAAGTGATGTTGGCAAACTTGCTGTTTTTTCATCTACCTAGCGAGATATTTGAAGAAATTGCCACCTAGCAGCTATATATTTCTTTCATATGTTATGCAAAGCCACCAAAATTGCATGTGTCTGATATTAAGCTACTTAAAAAATGTTGTAGCAGGAATTCCCTAGGTGGGGGGTTTTCACCTGTCTGGCCTGGGGATGTGGATTAATTTCTATGACATAATGTTGGTATGATGTCATTACTGCATGACATGTTAGCTATGGCACATTTGGAAGGGTATTCAACTATATTTCCACCCATACCACATTTATTACAGGTTGGAATATTTGCATTAATTAAATAGACTACTATCTACCCCTCAATTTATGAAATGTCTGGTAAATTTAAATTTATTGGTACTTGCTGAGTAAGTAGTATACATGGCATGACTTCGGAGATTCCTCAATTGCCGCAAGCTTGAGTTGTTCTATACTATTGAAATATTCCACTTTTTGAAAATTTGATGTTTTTGACATATTGAAACCTTTCGTAGAGTTCTTCCTTAAATTGTTCTTCGTAATTTTCCTGTGCAATTCTGATAGCTTTGCCAAGAGGCAAGTGAATAACACCTACTGATTGTGTTCTGTTTATAGGGACAGGCAATGTAAGATAGCCAATTGAGACAGGCACCATTGTTAAGCAATTAGTATTCCCAGTTGGAGAACGGTTGGGTCATCCACTACCTGTCCATCAAATCAGAGAACACTAGTGAGATAGCTGTCAATCAAACTGTCGGGGGGGGGTTATAGTCTTGTACCCAGAGAGGAATAAATTATTAGCAAAATGTTACCATTTGCAAATGTATTGCAAATATTTATTCACTTTGGTTATTTACTTGAGTAATGTGAATGTCTGAAAAAATATGAAAGCTGACATTAATGCACAATTAACATTGGAACAATATATTTATAATGACAAAAAGTACACAAATTGTTATTATACAGTATGACTGAAATGGTCGACAATCAAAGTGTGTAATAACAGTGCCTTATTTCCAGTAATTTCACGAAATTCCTGAGTGAAACAGTCATTTCGCGTAACGCCTAAACATGTCAGTAATTACATGGAATGACTGATTACGCAGATTGACTGTCACACATACACTACTAGGAAAGACTGATAAGGACGAATGAAGCCAACGATTGTAGTTGCTCAGCCATCGTATTTGCGGTTAATATGACAGTACGGGACAGGGCGTCAACAGCCGATGAAAACTCCGTGGCTTCCGATTACACTACACGGCCCGACACAACAACAACTACTCGGTCACAATAGCGAGGTTGTCCACGGACAATCACTATAGCGAGATTGTCCACGGACAATCACTATAGCGAGATTGTCCACGAACACAGTTACTGTAGGGTGGTTGTTACCGAACACAGTCACTATTGTGAGGTTGTCCACGAACACAGTCACTATAGTGAGGTTGTCCACGAACACAGTTACTATTGTGAGGTTGTCCACGAACACAATCATTATAGCGAGGATGTCAACAAACACACTGGTGGACAACAAAAACTCGTGGAATATGTCGCTTAATTATTTTGGTCTACATAGGAAGAAAACAAGTGATCGTTTTGATGACGTCATACAAGGGATACTTTTAATGTTGTTTTTCTCAAAAAAAAATTAATATAGAGCAATTTAATGTAGAACAATGATGGTCGTCACGTTACGTGACTATGTAAATATAATATCCTGGCAGCGTTCGCGTGTAAGTCGAAATTGACAGTTCTGTTCGGTGTCACTTTAGCCGCATACCAAAAGCTGTCCGTTAAAACAAATTACTTCTACGTCACTCCTGTTATATGTCGAACACGTCATTTTACAATAATAAGAAACAACAAGATCGCCGTAATTTGTTATATTTTAAGTCATACGTTTTGTCTTAATTAATTTATTATCATTCGTTGTGCCAATTGTATAATTCAACTGCTATAGTTGGCATTTTAATAATTTTATTATTATTATTATTATTATTATAAGTAAACTATTTATTGGATTCACAACCAATCATATAAAATTACGCAAACGCGGAAAGTGAAATGCCTATATTAAAGTGATTTGGGATCTGAATGCCGGAATCTTAATGTCCGGCTGCGGTTATGTTTTCAACATTACTATGTGAGCTTTCTTAATGTTTTCTACACATTTTTATTACCTACGTCAGATTCTTGTGCTACTCCGCCCCCGTTTCCGATGATCAGGGGGCGGTGCATATCGCAAATATTCCATTTTATAGTTATTACACACACGTAGTTGATCTTAGCAATTTGACAGCGACAAGAAACATTTATTTTAAAATGTTCGTCTGCCGTTTTGGATGCGATGTCTGCGTGAAAACATAAACAATAGTTCCGCCGCCATCCACGCGTATGCGGATATGCATTACGCGAAATCGCAAATGCATACATGTATTGAAGTAGTTCATTTCGTAATGACATACAACACCATCCAGATGGCGCCCTATTGAGCAATCACAGTGTGTAGCAACCACCAAGAGGGTATGTCGTAGATATTGCATACTTTTGTTTGAAAAAAAAAATTATTTGATTAATATGCAATTTAATATTATAGACGGCCTGTACTCACCAAACCAGCAAACGTACGGCATTATGCCAACGTCCAATAAAATGCACATGTCACAGGGCATCCCACAACATGTTAAAGCTGTCTCAACCGGTATTTTATCGGCTCGTCTACAAGGACTGTAGTCGCCGTCGATAAGCCGACTGTTTCCCGTCGACTTGCCGTTCTCTAATTCGCCCGGCAGCACGCCGTCTGGATGAGCACGAGTCGGAAGCGTTTGTTGAAGAGGACGTAGATAACGAAGTTGATGGCCGAGTTAAATATGACGAGCATGTTGGCGATGGGCCGCATGTAGAACTGGAAGCCGCCGCATTGTCTCGCCTCGTCAGGCGTCACGGTCCACACCACCCTGTTGATGAGCGCCGGCACTTGGCAGATGATGAATACGGTGACGATGATTATGAGAACGAATGTGATATCGTTGTCCTGCTGCTGGCGCACACTCTGCATCTCTATCCGCGTCCGGCGGGACGCCTTCAACGCTTTGATCATGCGAATGTTCAGCAACATCAGGATGAATACGGGCAGGGCCAGGTTGAATATAAAGTACAGGATGTTGTCGTAGACTATGTAGTATAGTTTATGTGACAGAAGCCGGGAGAAGGCAGCTGCAGCACTGTACGTCGTACCATTGTCATACGTAACGTACACGACGCGATACTCGATAAACCTCGGGATGTTGAACAGGACAGCGAATAGAAGCACGAAGGCCAGCTGCTTCTTCGACTTCGAGACGGTGCACCACCGCGACGCCCTCAACGGTAAACAAATGGCGATGTAACGGTTGACGGCGACCAGTACGGTCACCCATATCGTGGCCGTCTGAGCTGTTAGCACCAGAGGCAGCAGGTGTACGAGTACGTAGGGGTGTATGGTAGAGTACCCCAGCAGCCAGCCCGTGTAGACGACGAAAGATTCCATCGAGTAGAGCGGAAAGACAGTCAACAACAGTGCAGAGTCGATGAGCGACAGGCACTGGAAGAGAAACAACGCCGACGACTTGATGCTCTCCTTCCAGAAGACGACTAAAGCGAAGATATTTCCGATGACGCCAACAACGACGAGCGTTCCGACGAAGACCGTGTAGATGATGAATGAGTAAAGTTCACAACTGCGCTCGAGCTGGTAGTCGACCGGGCCGTCCGACATATTCCACGAGCTGTTTGCGTGCCCGTCACCGTAGCAACACTCGCTAATACCCGCAGTCCACAATGACAAATCGTGCTGGACAGAGAAAACAGGTGCGACTATGTTCTCGCGCGCGGCGCTCGAGCTTGCTACGGCGACAACGCGGCGAGCGAACAGCGGGTCCGGCTCCGTGAAGGGGCGACGTCAGTCACTCAAACTCAACCGTCGATCCCGCCTCCTACGTGATGACTGACGTACAAACAGGCGTGTTGTCAGACTGGCTCTGCTTGGCAATCGAAGCGACGTCAGCGAGAAGCAGGAATTATATCGTTGCCGTTTTCTCCTGGCGGTCCGACTTCGCGTGTTGTGCTTCAATTGACCAAACCTATGACTGATCTGTTCACTGCAACGATGGTTAATTGAATGTGGGCGCATTTTGATACACCGATAATCCACGCCAATATTGTTTGGTTTCGCTGCTGACTGCGGCTGTACCATTCGCTTCTTCCAGGCGGCGTAACTACGGTGGCCAATTTACCACCGGAGCCTGGCAGATTAGTGCTCCACATTTTCATACAAACTGCCTCGTAACGCCGTCAACAGGTGTCAGAAACGCCCGCCGTGGCTGGTCGATATTCCGCTCACGTTGCGACGTCTTCGTGGTCGATGGAGTCAGCTGTCAGTTTCCTGTTCTGGAATGGTTTCGCTTATAAATTGTTCGTAGTTGGTTGTTACGCAGGTGTTGGCATCTGTTTCGCTGACTTTCACAGAAGACGACGTTGTTCATATGTACCTTTCGTATCGCACGCTTTACGTACCAACTGCGTTGTTCATGTAGAAATGCCACCCACACGACGAAACAGTCAGAAAAGGCGACAGCACGTGGACAACACGGATACATGCGATTGTTTTGCATCGAAACAATCTATTGCCTCTTATGTCATCAGACACTAATCTCTTCGCGAAGCTGTACCAACCCCTTTCACTCAACCTGATTCTACACATAGGCATATCCACTTAAAGTATTCGAATTTGGTGGTCAACTATTTGTGGCGATCTGCAGGACCTTCTTGTCAGCCTGTCAGGCCATGTCAGTCGGAACTTGCAGTCAGCCCGTCAGGCCGTGTTTTTTGGAGCTTGCAACCACTGCAAGAACGACAATAATCAGATTACGATGCATGACAACTTAGGACGCAGCATTATTTGCACTGATTTATAAGATGCCGCTTGAACGCGGAACTGTCAGCTGCTTTAAAACATAAACCCTTGATGTCATTAAGTATTCATGGCGTAGGCCTACATATTGTAGGCTAGAGGTAGTTTTCTTGGAAAAGGAAACCAGAGAGGGAATATCATGTCAATGCCGTTGTATATTAATTACATATGTATTGCGACTTGCATTCGTTGCGTTGCTTTACAGTGGGACAATATTGTGTGTCCGCATTAAGCGGTGACTTCTGTAAGTAGGTAGACGACAAATTAATTTTTTTTTCAACTCTAAGGAAATCAATATAATATATGATCTCGATATTGATGTTTCATAGAAATTTCGAGCGTTTTTCGACCACGTTGTGATTTAATTAAAATGACCCTCATATTTCCGAATAAAGCTAATGTTTTGATTCCTTATTTTTGTCAAGTCAATACGTTACGGCAATTTTACGCATGAACCAGTTATTCAGTCACGTTACTGTTTGATTTGGCAACGTGTTGATGACTTCGACCTTTCTCGCTCGCAATTATTGCCACGGGCATTATCGGTGTGTCGGCGGAATTATCGGTGTGTCGGCGGAATTATCGGTGTGTCAGCTGAATTATCGGCGTGTCGGCGGAATTATCGGTGTGTCGTTGTGAGAAAACCGTGCGCATCGTCGATTGAATTTGCACACGTTTCAGTTACGCGAAGTTCAATGTTATTGTCGTGTCGCGCTGTTGGCGATCGAAGAGTTTTAATTGTACAAGGCGCATCCTATGCAATATATTTACATTATTTCGCTGAAATCGGTCTATTTTATGTCTGCATTTGCTAGAATTTCCACAACATCAAAATGCATTCATATAGTAAGCTACTAACACGACAGGGGTTGACAAAAATACAACATTATTTCGCTGAAATTGGTCTATTTTATGTCTGCATTTGCCAGAATTTCCACAATATCAAAATACATTCATATAGTAAGCTATTAATACGACAGGGGTTGACAAAAAGACAAAATTATTTCTTTCTCATGTTTACTGACTTTCTTCCGTATGCGCATTTGTTGTAATAATTATTTTGTTCTACTGATAGTCGCCGCTGGTTTATCGACGGCGACTACAGTTCTTGTAGATGAGACGTCTGATAAAATGCCGGTTGAGACAGCTTTAACATGTTGTTGGATGCCCTGTGACATGTACATTTTATTGGATTTTGGCATAATGCCGTACGTTTGCTGGTTTGGTAAATACAGGCCGTCCAAAATGTTAAAGTACATATTAATAAAATGACCAATTGTTTTTTACAAACAGAACTATGCAATATCTACGACATACACTCTTGGCGGTCACTACACATTGTGATTGTTCAATCGGGCGTCATCTGGATGGTGTGTGTCATTACAATATGATCTACTTCAATACATGGATGCAGTTGCGATTTCATAATCGCATACGCGTGGATGACGACGGAACAAGTGTTTAAGTTTGGACGCAGTCATCGCGTACAAAACGGCAGACGAACATTTCAAAATTATAAATATAGAATCAGATGTAATTAAAACTATACATGTGGTATAAAATTCCGCGTAACCTAGGTTAACAGAAAAGTCTGAAATAAATCATATAGACACCACTAGAGATGCAACATAGTGATGTGTTGTAAGTAAAACAATATTGTACGTTGCATATAATCCATTTGTTTCATGGTCTTTCATGGGCAGGAATTGTCACAAAATGCATCGACAACATAACATACTTATGTTACGCATATACATCCTAATACAGAGTACTTTTGAATATAAGCAATATTACAATAACCTAAGAATGTCAGCGAACAGTTTTCGTTATACTGACAAAGGTTGGCTTTTAGTCGATAAAGCTAAAGTTATGGCAATAAAGTCTTGCGGTTGTAAAATTGCAAAAAAAGTCGTTGTTAATAAAGTGTCGTAAAAAACATACTTTTAACGTTATAACATTTTCGAGGTCACGCCTTTATTGTGAATCATTGTCATCAGATTGTCGTAGTCAATGTCATCACATTACACTATCGTAGTCACGTCGTTGTCGTGACGCATTCAATGTCATTACATTGTCGTAGTCACGCCGTTGTCTTGACGTATTCACTATAATCATGTTGTCGTAGTCACGCAGTTGGCGTAACGTATTCAATATCAACATATTGTTGTAGTCGCACTGTTGTTGTGACGTATTCAATGCTATCACATCGTTGTAATCACGTCGTTGTTGTGACGTATTCAATGTCATCACATTGTCTTAGTCATGCCGTTGTCGTGACGTATTCAATGTCATCAAATTGTGATAGCCACGACGTTGTTGAATACAATGACATCACATTGTCGTAGTCACGCCGTTGTTGTGACGTATTTAATGTCAAAATAGTGTCTTAATCACGACTTTGTGGTAACGTATTAAATTACATCACAGTGTCGTAGTCACGCCTTTGTCGTGACATATTCAATGTCATCACATTGCCGTAGTCATACCTTTGTCGTGAAGCATTCAACGTCATTATATTACCTTAAACGCGCCGTTATCGTCGCCTAATCGTTTTCACATTTTATTTATTGTCCCATAGTTACCTTCATACCGTCGTTGTGACGTAATAGTCATAAGGACGTTGTCGTCATCGTCACGTAATTGGTAGTGGCAGTGGTGGCAATAACTCAGCGAAGGTCGAAGGCTTATCGCATGTGCCGTCGTAAAACTATAAGGCAGCTGACAGTTCCGGGTTCAAGCGGCATCTTATAAATCAGTGCAAATAATGCTGAGTCCTATATTGTCATTTATCGTAATCTGATTATGGTCGTTCCTGCAGTGGTTGCAAGCTCCAAAAAA
Organism: Lamellibrachia columna; assembly: GCA_963662155.1. Taxonomy (NCBI): domain Eukaryota; kingdom Metazoa; phylum Annelida; class Polychaeta; order Sabellida; family Siboglinidae; genus Lamellibrachia; species Lamellibrachia columna. Next base: position 37,052,851 of record OY759268.1, read on the forward strand.
ACACGGCCTGACGGGCTGACTGCAAGCTCCAGTAGACACGGCCTGGCAGGCTGACAAAAAGGTCCTGCAGAACGGCCTGACAGGCTGACAAGAAGGTCCTGCAGACACGGCCTGGCAGGCTGACAAGAAGATCCTGCAGACACGGCCTGAGAGGCTGACAAGAAGGTCCTGCAGACACGGCCTGACAGGCTGACAAGAAAGTCCTGCAGACACGGCCTGACAGGCTGACAAGGAGGTCCTGCAGACACGGCCTGACGAGGTGACTTCAAGCTCCGGCAGACCCAACCGGACGGGCTGATTGCAAGCTCCGGCAGAAACGGCCTGACGGGCTGGCTACAAGTTCAGGTAGACACGGCCTGACGGGCTGACCGCATGATCCCACAAATTCGTTCTGACAGGCTAATCATTGAATTGCACGTAGGTAATGTCGGCTCTTGCTGCATGAAGGCAAGTGACGTCATTGTACCGTGGCGGTCCATTCTACGACAGATCGCCACAAATAATTAACCACCAAATTCGAATACTTTACGTGGATATACCTCTGTGTAGAATCACGTTGAGTGAAAGGGATTGATAAAGCTTCGCGAAGAGATTAGTGTCTGGTGACATAAGAGGCAATATTGGGTCGATGCAAGACAATCGCATGTCTCTGTGTTGTCCGCGTGCTGTCGCCTTTTCTGACTGTTTCGTCGTATGGGTGGCATTTCTACATAAACAACGCAGTTGGTACGTAAAGCGTACGGTGCGAAAGGTACATATGAACAACGTCGTCTACTGTGAAAGTCAGTGAAACAGAAGCCAACACCTGCGTAACAACCAACTATGAACAATTTACAAGCGAAACCATTCCAGAACGGGAAACTGACAGCTGACTCCATCGACCTCGACGACGTCGCTACGTGAGCGGAATATCGACCAGCAACGGCGGGCGTTTCGGACACCTGTTGACGGCGTTTAGAGGCAGTTTGTATGAAAATGTGGAGCACTAATCTGCCAGGCTACGGTGGTAGATTAGCCACCGTAGTTACGCCGCCTGGAAGAAGCGAATGGTACAGCAGCAGTCGGCAGCGAAACCAAACAATATCGGCGTGGATTATCGGTATATCAAAATGCGCCCACATTCAATTAACCATCGTTGCTGTGAACAGATGTAGTTATAGATCAGTCAAAGGTTTGATCAATCAAAGCACAACACGCGAAGTCGGATCGTCGGAAGAGTACGGCAACGGCAATATAATTCCTGCTTCTCTCTGACGTCGCTTCGATTGCCACGCAGAGCCAGTCTGACAACACGCCTCTTTGTACGTCAGTCATCACGTAGGAGGCGGGATCGACGGTTGAGTTTGAGTGACTGACGTCGCGCCTTCACGGAACCGGACCCGCTGTTCGCTCGCCGCGTCGTGGCCGTAGCAAGCTCGAGCGCCGCGCGCGAGTACATATAGACGGGCTTTGAAGCTTTGCTTTAGTCGCCCGCATTATTCGAGTCGCGCGTGTTGTCTCTGTCCAGCACGATTTGTCATTGTGGACTGCAGGTATTACGCGAGTGTTGCGACGACGATGTTGGAAGCAAATAGCTCGTGGAATATGTCGGACGGCATGGTCGACTACCAGCTCGTGCGCAGTTGCATCCTTTACTCTTTCATCATCAACACGGTCTTCGTCGGAACGCTCGTTGTTGTTGGCGTCATCGGAAACATCTTCGCTTTCGTCGTCTTCTGGAAGGAAAGCGTTAAGTCCTCGACGTTGTTTCTCTTCAAGTGCCTGTCGCTCATTGACTCTTCACTGTTGTTGACTGTCGTCCCGCTCTACCCGATGGGGTCGTTCGTCCACTACACGGGCTGGCTGCAGGGGTACTCGGCCATACACCCCTACCTACTCGCATACCTGATGCCTCTGGCGCTAACAGCTCAGACGGCCACGATATGGGTGACCGTACTGGTCGCCGTCAACCGTTACATCGCCATTTGTTTACCGTTGAGGGCGTCGCGGTGGTGCACCGTCTCGAAGGCGAAGAAGCAGCTGGCCGTCGTGCTTCTATTCGCTGTTCTGTTCAACATCCCGAACTATATCGAATATCGCTTCGTGCACTATACGAATGACAATGGTACGCGTACAGTGCAACAGGTACAGACTCGAGGCTTCTATACTACATAGTCTATGAGAACATCCTGTACTTTATATTCAACCTGGCCCTGCCCGTATTCATCCTGATGTTGCTGAACATTCGCATGATCAAAGCGTTGAAGGCGTTCCGCCGGACGCGGATTGAGATGCAGAGTGTGCGCCAGCAGCAGGAAAACAATATCACTTTCATTCTCATAATCATCGTCACCGTATTCATCATCTGCCAGGTGCCGGCGCTCATCAACAGGGTGATGTGGACCGTGACGCCTGTCGACGCGCGGCGCGGCGCGGCGGCGGCTTTCAGTTCTACCTGCGACACATCGCCAACATGCTCGTCATATTTAACTCGGCCATCAACTTCGTTATCTACGTCCTCTTCAACAAACGCTTCCGACTCGTGCTCATCCAGACGGCGTGCTGCCGGGCGAAATAGAGAACGGCAAGTAGACGGGAAACAGTCGGCTTATTGACGGCGACTACAGTCCTTGTAGACGAGCCGATAAAATACCGGTTGAGACAGCTTTAACATGTTGTGGGATGCCTTGTGACATGTGTATTTTATTGAACGTTGGCCTAATGCCGTAGTTTGCTGGTTTGGTGAGTACAGGCCGTCAACAATGTTAAAG
>OY759268.1:37060600-37113100 GCA_963662155.1 Lamellibrachia columna
AGAACTACGTGAAGACCGCACTGCTCTCTCCATGATATCGCTATAGACGACGTAGACATCGGACTTACGGCCTGACCAGTCAGTGCTGTGGTCAGTTCAAGAGTTACACCAAGAGTGCAACATTTGACACAATACCTTCCCAAGATAAACATGGGATGCATGACGATGAATTGAAACAGCCAGGCTTCGGTAGCCTTGTCTAAGATGGTATCGGTATCGAAGCCGCTTATGTAAGAGCAGATGCTCTCTAGATATCGCCGCTACGGAATCATTTTCTCCGCGTGGATCTTCGGCGCCGCTGTTGCTGCTTCAAGGTTAAGTCTTAGCCCGACGTGAAATACAAACGTTTGCTGGTTTACATCCGAGGCACACAGGAGCCTTTCTACGTTGGACTTAGTGTTGTACCTAGTCTCGTTAGTTTGTCCGGAACTGGTTCTCACCGACGCGAGTGTGCGAATTTTGGTCGTTGTCGTCCGAGCTGACACTTTGTAGATCTGGCTCTTTGTACCTCTGGCTCTGTGTAGCTCTGGCTCTTTGTAGCTCTGGCTCTTTGTAGCTCTGGCCCTTTGTAGCTTTGGCTCTTTGTAGCTCTGGCCCTTTGTAGCTCTGGCTCTTTGTAGCTCTGGCTCTTTGTAGCTCAGGCTCTTTGTAGCTCTGGCTCTTTGTAGCTCAGGCTCTTTGTAGCTCTGGCTCTTTGTAGCTCAGGCTCTTTGTAGCTCTGGCTCTTTTTGGCTCTGGCTCTTTCAGTGCCTTTTTTTTTACTTATTACATGATGAACATCTTACACGATGAACAAGTTGTGTTGAGTTGTTTCACATTTTGGTTGGTCCGCTGCAATTCGTTGATGAATAGTTCGTGTTGGGTAGAGGTATTGCCGTTGTCGACTTCCGTTGTCAAGTATTATGCGATTGACACGTTGCGTGGATACGTTTCCCGTGAACGTTACGTTGAAATTCATATTTCAAGGTTGGTCCCTTTACAACGTGAACATAGGCGCCTCAATCGTTTACAACTCATTTGTTTGCTAGAAAATGTACTTGTTGCTATTATTATTTAATTGCTGCTGCTACTGTTTCATGGAACTTCTTGCAAACACACCTGGCATCCACTTCGACGTGCTATCCCTGTTGTTAGTATGTGTTATTTAGTTTTGCTTAAATTATCGGCCAAAATATTAATTTATTTTAAACTAGGCCAAATGGAAATTCGGAGAAAAGCGACAAAGATAGCTTCGTATTTTCCTGATATGATATCAAGAATTTTTCACAAGTTACCCGATTTATTATATATCTTATTCATGATGGGTTAAAGTAATCGAGGAAGGAGTTGTATGAGTAGAAACTCTCATGACTGTGGACGTGAATCTGATGTCGTGAATGTGATAACGCGAATCTGATTACGTGAATGTGAAGACGTGAATGTGATAATGTGAATGTCATAGATAAATGTAAAAGCATTTGTACATAATAATAATAATATAATAATTATATAAAATACGTCAGTAGGATATTGAGAAGTCCTTTCCTCAAATGAAGAGGCACCATCTTAAGAGTATTGGTCATATGTCTTAGGACGTTAGTCAAGCGTTTCGAGACATGGTCAAGCTTCTTAAGAGTATTGGTCAAGTATAATCCATCGATACACACTATATAGCCATCGCAAAAACAGCGTATATATATATGATATGTATATCTAAGCGAAGGTAAGCTACAAGAAAAAAAACAGAATTTCTGCTTTTTTATTACCAGACGACAGCTGAATTACTAGCATACGTCCGTAACAAGATTTAACAATATTTACCATCCAAGCCAAAGGCCAAGATGGCAAGGTGACAAGGAAGCCATTGGTTTTTCGAGAGTCCAACAGTGTTCATCTACGTGTAATCCGCCCTACTGAGATATGTGTGTCAACCTTGTTTTTAAACATATTCACGCTGCTAGCATTTATACAATATGTAGATAATTTGTTCCATGTAAGTAGGCTTACAGCCCTTCGACGTTTGTGTATTCTTTGTTTTTTGTTGTTGTTCACATCCGCTGGTATCTACACCCGCATCTGTCTGCCCCTTATGAAACTGGTGTCTACACCCGCATCTGTCTGCCCCGTCTGTAACTGGTGTCTGCACCCGCATCTCTCTGCCCCGTCTGTAACTGGTGTCAGCACCCGCATCGGTCTACCCCGTCTGTAACTGGTGTCTACACCCGCATCTGTCTACCCCGTCTGTAACTGGTGTCTACACCCGCATCTGTCTACCCGACTGGAATGCCAGGAGCATAGTAAATAAAAAAAGTGAGTTAGACATTATGGTAGCAGATATTGATCCTCATGTAATAGGCATCACAGAATCATGGGCAAATGAAGATATAGTAGATGCTGAGTTAGCACTGACAGGCTATGTAATGTTTAGGAAGAATAGACGAGAAAGAAGGGGAGGTGGAGTAATTTTGTATATTAAAAAATCTATCCAAGCATATGAAATTACACTGAAAAGTGAAGCAGATAGTGTGGAAGCAATTTGGTGTAACATAGTTACCAGGAACTCAACATTAACAATAGGAGTAGTTTATCGTAGTCCTAACATAGGACAAGAGGAAGATGTAAAATTACAAAAGGCGATAAGGGAGGTGAGCAAGGGAGAATGCGTTATAATGGGTGATTTTAACCATGGCCATATACAATGGGAATCTTTAGAGAGTGCTGGAGGTGACGACCATCAGTTTCTACTTCTAACACAGGATTGTTTCCTTACTCAACATGTCTTGGAACCAACCAGAGGTGTGTATGTGTTAGATTTAATTTTGTCTTCTCAAAATGAATTAGATGACAATGTTGAAGTACACGAACCTTTGGGCTCAAGTGACCATAACCAAATCTATTTTAATATAAAAGTAAAAGCAGGGAATACATATAAAAAACAATTGAGGAGGAACTTCAACAAAGGCAAATATAAAGTGATGAGAACATATCTAGCAAATATAGATTGGAATAACTTGCTGAAGAACAAGACAGCAACAGAATGTTGGACTTGTTTAAAGTATGAGATTGAGGGCATTATTGAGAAATTTATTCCATTAAGAAAACAGGGGAAAAAATCCAGGAAAAAACACCTGTCAAAAGAAGCTATTAGAAAAATTGCTCACAAACAGATGCTGTGGAGGGTCTATAAACACACTGGAAATGTAGAAGACTACACAAACTACAAAGAGGCACTTAACCTAGCTACAACTGAAATTAGAAAATCTAAAAGAACCTTTGAAAAAAAATTGGCAGGTAATATAAAAAATGACAGCAAGAGTTTCTATGCTTATGTAAGGAGTAAACAGAAAGTTCGAGATAAGGTCGGACCTCTGGAAAACAACAGTGAACACATAATTTCAGATGGGTTCCAAATGGCAGAGATCCTGAATGAGTATTTCAGCTCAGTTTTTACCACAGAAGATATCAACTCACTTCCAGTTCCATTGACTAAATTTGAGGGCAATAAATCAGAACATTTAGGGCAGTTATTTGTAACTCCTGAAATGATAGCAAAGAAAATTAAGAAGATGAAAGATAATAAATCACCTGGAGTTGATGGGATACCACCAAAACTGCTAAAGAAAATTGTTGATCAAATTGGTACACCACTTGCAAACTTATTTAACTTGTCACTAGAAGAAGGAATAGTTCCTTCAGAATGGAAAGAAGCAAACATTACGCCGCTATTTAAGAAGGGATCGAGAAAGAAGCCAGAAAATTACAGACCAGTGAGTTTAACATCAGTTGTATGTAAATTACTCGAAACATTAATTAGAGACCACATGGTGGAATTCCTCGTAAAACTTAAATTAATAAATACATCTCAACATGGATTCCTAAAAGCAAGGTCATGTCTAACCAATCTCTTATGTTTGTTAGAAGAAATTACAAAGTGGGTAGATGACGGGTCACCAGTGGATGTTGTCTACTTAGATTTTCAGAAAGCTTTCGATAAAGTGCCACATCAAAGATTGTTACTTAAACTAAAAGCCCATGGTATAGGCAATGATTTAATCAACTGGATAGAAAAGTGGCTTACACATAGAAGACAGAGAGTAATAGTAGATGGTGAGATTTCAAACTGGAAATCTGTTTTGAGTGGGGTACCACAGGGATCAGTATTAGGCCCTATACTGTTTTTAATATATATAAATGATTTGGAGGATGACATATCTAGCAAAGTACTCAAATTTGCAGATGACACAAAAGTATTCAGAAAGGTTACTAATGATACAGATAACCAAAGTTTACAGGATATTCTGGAAAAATTAGTTAAATGGTCAGAAAAATGGCAAATGTTATTCAATTTTGGGAAGTGTAAATGTATACACATAGGACATGGAAATATGGACGAGGAATATAAAATGGGGGATGCTGTACTAGGTAGAACCACACAAGAAAAGGATTTAGGAGTAACATTTAATGCTGACATGAAAGTTTCAGAGCAATGTGGGATTGCTGCTTCGAAAGGAAATCAAATTCTAGGGCTAATTAGGAGAACTATCATGTATAAGGAGACACATCTAATTGTACCCCTGTACAAAGCAATAGTTAGACCACATTTGGAATATTGTATTCAAGCATGGAGGCCATATCGTAAAAAAGACATAGATAAGCTAGAAAGAATACAACGGAGAGCAACTAAGATGATTCCAGAATTAAGATACCTTAGTTACGAAAGTCGCTTATTACAATGTGGTTTGACAACACTAGAGACCAGGAGACTAAGAGGAGACCAAATAAAAGTGTTTAAAATAGTGAACGGTTATGAGGATGTTGATAGGAATATGTTCTTCAAACTTAAAGAAGGCAGTAGAACCAGAGGACACAAAGCAGCATTAGTTAAGGAGCAGTGTAGGTTGGACACGAGAAAGTACTCTTTCTCACAGAGCGTGATAAATGAATGGAACAAACTGCCAAATGATTGTGTTAATGCTAGTAGTGTGAATATGTTTAAAAATAGAATTGACATATATCTGATAAGGGCGGGCTACACATAGATGAGAAAATCTTGTTAAATCTTGTTAAATCTATATAGTAAGTGTACAGCGGTATGTAGTAAGTGTACGGTGGTACGTAGTAAGTGTACGGCGGTATATAGTAAGTGTACGGCGGTACGTAGTAAGTGTACAGTGGTGTGTAGTAAGTGTACGGCGGTATGAAGTAAATGTACGGTTGTATGTAGTAAGTGTACGGCGGTATGTAGTAAGTGTACGGTTGTATGTAGTAAGTGTATGGCGGTATATAATAAGTGTACGGCGGTACGTAGTAAGTGTACGGCGGTATGTAGTAAGTGTACGGCGGTATGTAGTAAGTGTACGGCGGTACGTAGTAAGTGTACGGCGGTATGTAGTAAGTGTACGGCGGTACGTAGTAAGTGTACGGTTGTATGTAGTAATTGTACGGCGGTACGTAGTAAGTGTACGGTTGTATGTAGTAAGTGTACGGTTGTATGTAGTAAGTGTACGGCGGTACGTAGTAAGATTACGGTTGTATGTAGTAAGTGCACGGCGGTATATAGTAAGTGTACGGCGGTACGTAGTAAGTGTACGGCGGTATGTAGTAAGTGTACGGCGGTATGTAGTAAGTGTACGGCGGTACGTATTAAGCGTACGGCGGTATGTAGTAAGTGTACGGTGGTACGTAGTAAGTGTACGGTTGTATGTAGTAAGTGTACGGCGGTATATAGTAAGTGTACGGCGGTACGTAGTAAATGTACGGCGGTATGTAGTAAGTGTACGGTGGTACGTAGTAAGTGTACGGCTGTATGTAGTACGTGTACGGCGGTATGTAGTAATTGTACGGCGGTATGTAGTAAGTGTACGGTGGTATGTAGTAAGTCTACGGCGGTATGTAGTAATTGTACGGTGGTATGTAGTTAATGTACGGCGGTATGTAGTAAGTGTACGGTGGGATGTATTAAGTGTACGGCGGTACGCAGTAAGTGTACGGTGGTATGTAGTAAATGTACGGCGGTACGTAGTAAGTGTACGGTAGTATGTAGTAAGTGTACGGCGGTATGTATTAAGTGGTTTAAAAAATAGCCTCGATTAACCATGTTCCGTGATGTTTCGCTACAGGTCTCAAATTGTTTACTACAACCCCTGGATAGTTGAGCAAATTTCCCAGGCCTAGGCCAGGGGCCGGCAGCCGCGAATTCCCCCACACGTGGACCTCTTGGAATGTCAAGAGCAACACAGTTGTCTGTAAAGACACTTTTTATTCCAAAACAAACGCGATGTAATTGAAATGTCTTAGAACAGTAATAACTTAATAGGACAGGGAGACACCTGTAATGTTTGTATAGTACATACGTAAAAGAACGAGTCGACACGCCCGTTGGTGGAAAATAACTAGAGCAAAGCAAGGTGAAGGCCGCGAATTAGTGTGTGTGGCAGGGGTTTCACGCATATAGAGACTCCACCTCACACCAATCGCACCTCCCACCAATTGTTAGGACCAACCTCGGACCACCCACTACCTGTCACCCCCTCACACTAGCCTTTAATGCGGAAGTTCACTTATAACTGAGACTACATTACGGCAACGTATGAGATAAGTTCAACCAGTATTCGTTGCGTTAAATGTTGAGACAAGCTGGGTGAGAAAACCCTATAGCTATTACCGGTAAAATTAACTGAGGCCCAATCCCACTTGTTTTTTTTAGGGGGGGGGGGGCGGGGGGTGGAGCAACATCCGACTTCCCACCAATTTTGAGATTCCACCTCCACCAATTCCACATCCCATTTAACACTAATGTTATGACCAATCATCCGCTCCCTACAACCAGCCACCTTACCCCCGCATAATGGGAAAGTTCACTGCTTCAAATTTAAGCTATTCAAGTTATCGGTTCCACCGGTAGGCGTTAAATATTGAAATACGTTGGAAGCGAAAACCCTCAGCTACTACCAGTAACATTAACTGAGGCCATCATCGCGTGCGACACATTCACGCCCACTGATATGATTCGTGTGTACAATGTTGGCGGATTAGTATTCAAAATAACTTGTATGTGCTCCTCTTCACAAGTCTATGGAATTATCCCAGATCAGCACCAATATGAAGAAGAAAATAATCAAATACCTACTTAGCCTACCAGTAATTTCCACCATAACATATTAAAATAAAGAAAATCGGTACTTACTACTAACCTACTTGCCTGCCTACCTACCTACCTACCTACCAACTTATCTACCGACCTACCTACCTTCCCACCCATCTACTTTCCTTCCTACCCTGACAATTGTGAGCATGTAACAGTGAACCCATATTAATTTGGATAAGCCTTGGCAATGACTAACAACTTAAAACCAGTTTGTGGATGATTCATTACAGCATCCACACAGACGATGTAGCCGCGAGAACCTGAACACCCCTAAGTATACGAAATGGACGCGGCCCCTGCCGATCAGGTCGTTGACATGAGCGCCCAATTAGGTAAATGTAGCACAAACACGAAAGTAGAGTTCAAATGCAACTTGCGTACGCACATAGATTTCGCGTGACTTTGTATGTGTCCGAGTGTACGTTATTCCTAGCAATTAATCGATCCCGGCTGCAGGTCTATACAAAATTGACGTCGCCAGATATAATCACCATTCATATATGTCATTATTCCGTGTGTGCTCCAGAAATATCTTGTATCGTCTTTGTCACAGCTTTTATACATGCCGCTAATGAGATGAAACAAATAATGTCGTTAATTACCCTACACATTATTAGTCACCCATTATGAAAAGTTACCAATCTGATAATACGACATAAACTACGGCATTCTTACCGAATAAGCCGTCTTGTGAAGAAGGCGAAAGTCATTACGGGTGAATAAACGTTTCGATATGAAAACAAACTGTAATATAATGACTATGTATATATGTATGTATATATATATATATATATATATATATATATATATATATATATATATATATATATATATATATATATATATATATATAATTTTTTTCCACGTATGTTCGCATTTTATAAGTGTGTAACACATTCACTCTGTAGTAGCGCGTTTAGGTATTCTTCCCGTGGAATACACAGCGCTGTCATCATAGCATATGCCAACCGTGGACTTTTCGTCCAGTACTGGTCACCACTTCCACCATGTTAGTTAATGACATTTTATACATATTCGCTAAGTATGTCACAACGAATGTATTACTGTGACAAAAAGTGGCACTATGTGTATAACACTTCTAGTTATGAAAGTGTTGCATTTAGCTATGTAGACACGCTTACTCGCTATGTATGTGTCGTGCTTTGCTTTGAACGGTTTTTAGACATGCGTGAACCAGTTTTAGCTATGTAGAGCACTACAGGGTTTACATACATTGATGGAATTATTGTGCTTATTACATATCAGTAACATTATTTTATGCAATCAATTCTGAACAGCATTGTTGACTTATAACATAAATGTGTAACTTTGTTGGAAATATATTTGTTCATGCATACATAATGTATAAGCAGTTTTCCTGTTATCCAGGTAGCTCTGTATCAGACATGGAATAATTAATTAATTTGGACATACAACTAAATAAATTACAATTAACTCAGACATTTAAGACAATTAAATTAAATTAACCTCACACATTTGTCACCGGCAATAGGAAAACGAACAGACCATAAGATATGTTTTCATAGAGAATGTTCTACAGATGAACAGATGAGATCCCCATATTCTTCCACTTCTGATACCATCAGGTCATGTTATTGTGGTCAACTATTGTCACATTATGCAGCATATGGCGGTACTCAAAGAGGCGCGGGATACACACATACATACATACATATATACCTACATACATACATACATACATACATACATACACACATACATGCATACATACATACATACATACACACATACACACATACATACATACATGCATACATACATACATACATGCACACACATACATATATGCATACATACATACATACATACATATATGCATACATGCATACATACATACATACATACATACATACATACACACACATGCATACATACATACATACATATATGCATACATACATACATATATGCATACATACATACATACATACATACCTACATACACACACATGCATACATACATACATACATACATACATACATACACATATACATACATACATACATACATACATACATACATACATACATACATACATACATTGCAATAAACGAATTGTCCGTTAGTGCAAGAGCCTTAAGAAGGTACGTGCCCACGTTACCGCAGGTGCACTTTGCAGTATAGCAAACGTGAACGTATTTCCTATCAGACCTATTGCACATGCAATGTAACCAATGCTAAATAAAACGTCGTAATGATGATCATGTTGTTGTGCCTTGTTGTCATGTGTACTCTTTGCCTTTGTACATTATTGTTATGATACACGTGTTGTACATGCATATATAATTTATTACCAATGTGGATTTTTTATTCAACATAAAAAAATGTGTTACAGCACAATTTGTTTAGCAAAGTGTGTTTCTATATCACAATTGTTTCTCCCTATCAGCTAAGTCACTGTGCTGTCTCTGTACTTACATTAACACTCAACATCCGCGGTGTTACTTAGCAGTAAATAAACAATAGTTTCTCCCTATCAGCTAAGTCACTGTTCTGTCTCTGTACTTACATTAACACTCATCATCCGCGGTGTTACTTAGCAGTAAATAAACAATTGTTTCTCCCTATCAGCTAAGTCACTGTGCTGTCTCTGTACTTACATTAACACTCATCATCCGCGGTGTTACTTAGCAGTAAATAAATCCTTCCTTTATAGCGATCCCTTGCCACGCCGGTAGCTGTTTTGTTTAAATGGTTTCGTATCCAGTGTTTCGCAGTCACTCGGGATTCACGCTCGCCATGAACATTGTAAATTGTCATTTAATCACTGGTTGTTTTTGGAGCTTGCATTTAACAACCTGTAAAAGACACATACACACGCAAGTTAATAAGACAACCAACACGTCAGTGTTGTTGGGGCTTGAATACGTGTAGTCTGGAAGGGAATGTGCTTTCTTGTTCGGGGAAGGGAGTATTATGTACGTACTAACGTTGTTCAGATACCAAGATTCTTATGTTCACAAATCAGACTGTATATGGCGTAACATAAAAGTTATGTCATAAAATGCGAGTAATCCAAAGACAATTTGCAAACAAAGCCTGAATGTGCGTTTCTAATTCTGGATAATTAGTTGAATACATACCACTAAAAACATATTATGATCAGATGAGTCAGATCATAATTGTTCTTCAATTGCAATTTCGTAGTTCATGCATCGATTGTAGATATGTTTTCATTCCGGAACATTATCAGATGATTGCCGGGAATGCAACATGATACGGAAACTAACAAAACAGCCGTTAGCCTTGTGTGTTTTGCAGAATGCGGCCAATTATTAATTTAGTAACGTTTTTCTATGCCAGCTATCATGAATGTTGGGTTTCATTATTATTTTTGCCGCTTATCTAGAGGAGCGTTGACCGCGTGATGTCTTCTCTGGATGATAAAGACAGCTAGTTTGTGTCAACGAGTGGAACGGTACCTCTGTTTTTAGCGACACGCCTAAGTGTGTGAATCGGCGGGATGACGTTGGTCGTAGTGATACAGTTCAAATATCAGCCACGTCTCCGGGAAATGACCGCTACCTAAGCAGTTGGGTTGGTAGGCTGGGGAGCTATGGAGTATAAACAAATTAAAACTGGTGGGATTTTACGCTACGGCAAAATGTTGTTATATTTTTTACACATTTAACACTAATATGAAGTCAGTTCCACAGAGTCGGTGCAGCAACTAAAGAAGCTGTAGTTCTGACATTTGTCTTAACACTGGGAATGAAAATTTGAATTATATGACCAAAGCTGACTAGGCTAACTTGATGGATTCATTCACTCAAAACTGGCTTCAAAATGTCAGTCATCGCTAAGGCGTATCAGTGTAATTTCTGGGTTTACAGTTACATTAGATAGGAAATACAACTTTTCTTATTTTAATAATTCATGGTGGAACATGAACATCGTATGAATTCACGCATCCATTGTGTGCCAACTGCCCAGGCGGTTATGCGCAACACTTCCACTGTTAAGAATTAAATAAGGGTTTGAATTATTAATCGTGACATTTTACTACCTATCTTGCGTATTCGTTTATGGATATATTGTGTGTTTTGAGGATGCTGTTTATGAAATGTATCTATATTTATATAAATTTATCTCGTGCAATATACTGCAAATAATAAAAAAAAAATATTTAAGTAAAAATTTAGAAAATATGTTTCTTGTATTTTGACAGTTAGACATTTGGTCGGGCGGCAAGTATTTACGTCTTCCGTGATGCTGGTATGAATACTCAGTTTTATTTCAACATTTAAGGTCGACACCATTTAGCAGGGTCGGCCAGATTGACGTAAACATAAATATGATTTGTATAGGCCTAAAGAGAAGGTAGTTGTATTGACGCGAACGGCTGCAGACCCGAACAGAATTACATCTGATGCTGATGTAATAAAATAGTTATTATCATAAAACTCCCGACAAATAACATTTATAGTTTGGCATTTGACCTGATTGATTACACCTTTGACATTACTTCGATTATCGTCGACTTTCGGCTAAAATAGATACCGTTCTTGTTGGCGTGTGTACTTTATTCAGACTACGAGCGAGTCCGTAAGTGCCCGCGTAATTATGCGAGTCATCGCCCCACTATCGGCGGCGCAGTCACATCGACATCGGCTGCAGGGATGTATTGAGTTACAGTAACCCGCTCGTTAACTACACGCAGCATATAATATTATCAGGCCTATATACTAGCCGAGTTGCCCGGCGTTGCACGGAAGAAAAGTCAACCAAAATTATGTCTCTTCGCACTACCCAGTTAAATTTTGGAAGGGCAATGCCAAGGACAATGAAAAGGTCATGCCCCACAAGCCGGTTTCACGAAGTGTTCGTACCGTACGAAGGGAACTTATGTGGACGTTTGACGTTTGACTTCCATAGGCGTTGCAACCTGCGCGTACTCGTAAAATAGTTATTAATATATATTATATATATATATATATATATATATATATATATATATATATATATTATATATATATATATATATATATATAATATATATATATATATATATATATATATATATATATATATGTATATATATATATATATATATATATATATATATATATATATATGTGTGTGTATATATATATATATGTGTATATATAATATATATATATATAGAGAGAGAGAGAGGGAGAGGAGAGAGAGGAGAGAGAGAGAGAGAGAGAGAGAGGTGAGAGAGAGAGAGAGAGAGAGAGAGAGAGAGAGAGAGAGAGAGAGAGAGAGAGAGAGAGAGAGAGAGAGAGAGAGAGAGAGAGAGAGAGAGAGAGAGAGAGAGAGAGAGAGAGAGAGAGAGACAAAGAGTGTGGACGTCGTGGGCGGGGTGGAAGTTGTGGACGGGGTGGAAGGTGTGGATTAGGAGGACGGTGTGGACGGCATGGGCGGGGTGGACGGGGAGGACGGGGTGGACGGCGTGGGCGGCGTGGGTGGACGGGGTGGACGGGGTGGACGGGGTGGACGGGGTGGACGGGGTGGACGGTGTGGACGGGGTGGACGGGGTGGACGGGGGTGGACGGGGTGGACGGGGTGGACGGGGTGGACGGGGTGGACGGTGTGGGTGATGAAGATGGTGTGGACTTTGCGGAAGGCGTGGGCAGGGTGGACGGGGAGGAGGGGGTGGATGGGGTGGACGGAATGGATGAGGAAGATGGTGTGGACGGTGTGGACGGCGTGGGCGGGGTGGACGGGGTGCACGGGGTTGGACGGGGTGGACGGGGAGGAAGGTGTGGACGGCGTGGGCGGGGTGGACGGTGTGGATGAGGAAGACGCTGTGGACGGGGTTGAAGGTGTGGACGGGGTGGACGGTGTGGACGGCGTAGGCTGGGTGGACTGTATGGGCGGGGTGGAAGGTGTGGTCGGTGTGGAAGGTGTGGACGAGGTTGCGGGGTGGACGGTGTGGGCGGCATGGGCGGGGAGGAAGGTGTAATCGGTATGGACAGGTTGGATGGTGTGGACGGTTTGGACGGGGTGCACGGGTGGACAGTGTGGAAGGTGTGGACGGCGTGGGCGGGGTGGAAGGTGTGGACGGGGTGGACAGTGTGGACGTCGTGGGCGGGGTGGATGGTGTGGACGGGGTGGACGACGTGGGTGGGGGTGGACGGGGTGGACTGGGTGGACGATGTGGACGGCGTGGGCGGGGTGGAGGGTGTGGACCGAGTTGGCGGGGTGGACAGTGTGGATGGTGTGGACGGGTGGACGGTGTGGACGATGTGGACGGGGTGGACGGTGTGGACGGTGTGGACGGGGTGGACGGTGTGGACGGCGTGGGCGGGGTGGACGGTGTGGACGGTGTGGACGGGGTGGACGGTGTGGATGAGGAAGACGGTGTGGACTGTGTGGACGGCGTTGGTGGGGTAGACGGGGAGGACGAGGAGGACGGGGAGGACGGGGTGGACGGGGTGGACGGGGTGGACGGGGTAGACGGGGTGGATGTGGAGGACGGGGTGAAATGTGTGGAAGGTGTGGACGGTGTGGGTGAGGAAGATGGTTTGGACGTTAAGCGTTGTTTCAGTGATTATGTATATTTGCATACATTGTTTTACGCTTTCGTCATATAACCAACATATACAAAAACACATTGACAGTTATATACATTTTGGTCAGGGTTACATTTGCAAAATATGCAAAATTAGACACATATTAAATGTGATCGTTTCTCGGATTGACTGAGCCTGAGGAGTCAGTCGTGGCTTCACTTCGTGTGGCTGAATTTGTGTTAAGTTTTTCCTCATGTAATAATATTTACACTTTTGTATTGCCCTACCAGCGACGTCTAAGTGATGCGACATTTTAATAGTTTTTAGATATGTTAAGTTCCAAAACGCTCCACAGTGGCATTGCGCTAGGTACAAATATTCATTTTCCTTTTACTGCAAAAGATCGGTCAATCTGACATTCAAAATACGTGTTTTTCCTGGAAACACCAATTACTAATCTAAATGTGTTATCTTTGTCAACATGACATTCTTGCAGGTCCATGGTATACGTTGCGTTATGGCACAAATACACACGGTGATTATATCTACCACATGCATACGACCAATCTCTCTGTCTGGCGTCCAGGTGACGGAAGATATATTGTACCAACATGTTTACTTCCACAGTGTCCAAGCAACCAACTGGGAGCGCCATGTTTACTTCCACAGTGTCCAAGCAACCAATTGTGAGCGCCATGTTTACTTCCGCAGTGTCCAAGCAACCAACTGGGACCGCCATGTTTACTTCCACAGTGTCCAAGCAACCAACTGGGAGCGCCATGTTTACTTCCACAGTGTCCAAGCAACCAACTGGGAGCGCCATGTTTACTTCCACATTGTCCAAGCAACCAACTGGGAGCGCCATGTTTACTTCCACAGTGTCCAAGCAACCAACTGGGAGCGTCATGTTTACTTCCACAGTGTCCAAGCAACCAACTGGGAGCGCCAACGGTGGTTTATATTCGCGTGCAATTAGGGTTTACGACCAGACTGCTATCAGCATCAATGTGTAATGTTTATATCATTAAACCCAACCCAAACCGACAGTTTAAGTCAGTGGTAAATCGCCTCGGTCTACATATATAGATGTGTAGTTAGAGGGAAAACGACGCTGGTTGAAGTTGTAGTTCGCCTCTAGCTGTAATCCACCTGAAGCGAACGTGTGAGAGCCCAGCGTAGGCGAACCTATTGCTGTAGATCAACGTGACTCAAGTCGTGAGGAAGGAAGGGGAATATAGTATAGTCATGCCAAAAGGTATATCGACAGACTGAGTTAGCTAACACCACAGCCAAAATAAATATAATATTAGATTAGTTAATGTTACATAGGTTATGTTGCATGTATATATTTCAATAACACACCGCGCACACAGTGACATTTTTTTAACGAAATCCAAAGTTACCATAACTATGTCTTCCATTGTGCAGCGATCATAGTTTTCTGAAGATGTATTCTTTCAAACGTATAACCCTGAATATGATTGCAGTGGGGTAATTTGTGAAGTACTGTTAATAACAAATTAATTACAATGCTGCTAATTATCTCCCAGAGTAGTGGATTCGATTGTGGAATGAACAAGTTATACAAAACGGTCATGCATTCTGATAAATATTAATGGCGTGATATTGCACAATGATAGGACATTCCGTTGTTCTCATTTCTTCGAGTGTTGCCGCTGATATTGCACAATGATAGGACATTCCGTTGTTCTCATTTCTTCGAGTGTTGCCGCTGATATTGCACAATGATGGGACATTCCGTTGTTCTCATTTCTTCGAGTGTTGCCGCTGATATTGCACAATGATAGGACATTCCGTTGTTCTCATTTCTTCGAGTGTTGCCGCTGATATAGCACAATGATAGGACATTCCGTTGTTCTCATTTCTTCGAGTGTTGCCGCTGATATTGCACAATTATAGGACATTCCGTTGTTCTCATTTCTTCGAGTGTTGCCGCTGATATTGCACAATGATAGGACATTCCGTTGTTCTCATTTCTTCGAGTGTTGCCGCTGATATTGCACAATGATAGGACATTCCGTTGTTCTCATTTCTTAGAGTGTTGCCGCTGATAATGCACAATGATAGGACATTCCGTTGTTCTCATTTCTTCGAGTGTTGCCGCTGATATTGCACAATGATAGGACATTCCGTTGTTCTCATTTCTTCGAGTGTTGCCGCTGATATTGCACAATGATAGGACATTCCGTTGTTCTCATTTCTTCGAGTGTTGCCGCTGATATATTCACTGCAACATTCACTATAGAGTCACTGTAGAAAGCCGGCCATACACATACCGATTCTTCAGTGGCCAACATTTTGGCGACTACGTTTTCAGTTGACAACTCAAATGTGGTCGTAATGTGTATGTTCTCCACCAACAGTTGGCAACACTTTTTGTGGACATCTGGCATCTGAAAAATTGGTCGGCCGAATTTGTCGACAGAAAAAAACTGTTGGCGACTAACAGTCGGCTGTGTATGCGGGCTTGAGGTTGAGGGATGTTTACTCGTTGCTCGTACTCGGATTAATACCCAGCAGTATTTTTCGGGACGCACAACATTATGACGTAAATGTACATATATGCATTGGTACATTGTGTCGTCATTCAATATCTTCAATTTGCGGCGTAATACTGGCTGTCGTCGTAACGTTTAGACGTAATACTGGCTGTCGTCGTAACGTTTAGACGTAATACTGGCTGTCGTCGTAACGTTTAGACGCATGACGTTGTCTAGAAGTGTAAGTATCTGTTCCATGCCTGCGCCTTATGTCATAGAATTTAATATCCCTACTTAATCTGACTGCATGTTCTTAATGATATCATAAACTGGTGTGGAGCCTGAGCTAGTTTCTGTATATATCAGTCTTAACTGAAAACACGTATGAGTGAGAAAATGGCAATCCATTTATTTAATACAGTAATCATAGGCATGGAATGCCGAAGAACCCCTACATAGGAGTGACAATCTCAATTGGTTAAAAGTGCCATAGTAGGGGCGTAATTACCAAGTTGATTAGCCATACACATACATGTACAAACAGAAAGGCTGGGGTACTCGATCCCCCACCTCCCACGGTACGAGGGAGACCACCCCACCCCAGGCGAAGCGCCAGGCATAATTAAACAATTAGTGTTCCCATGTTAAACAACATGCGTTAAACGGTCACACTTCCCGCACATATGTGTTGAAAGACACAACTGAGAACACAGTCCAGGGATAGCACAACACGAGCAGCTGGAACAAGCACCTCCCGCCTCACGAGCAGCTGGACCAAGCACCTCCCGCCTCACGATCAGCTGGACCAAGCACCTCGCGCCTCACGATCAGCTGGATCAAGCACCTCCCGCCTCACGATCAGCTGGAACAAGCACCTCCCGCCTCACGAGCAGCTGGACCAAGCACCTCGCGCCTCACGATCAGCTGGATCAAGCACCTCCCGCCTCACGATCAGCTGGACCAAGCACCTCCCGCCTCACGATCAGCTGGACCAAGCACCTCCCGCCTCACGATCAGCTGGACCAAGCACCTCCCGCCTCACGATCAGCTGGACCAAGCACCTCCCGCCTCATGATCAGCTGGACTAAGCACCTCCCGCCTCACGATCAGCTGGACCAAGCACCTCCCGCCTCACGAGCAGCGCCAGGTCCAACCACCAGACGAGCCGCCCTGAAACAACACAATAACTTTTTGGCAGACAAAATGCAACAGTGAGAATTCAATTATGGTTTCTTTATTGGTGAAGCAAATGACTTAATTATAATGTAACTATTAAATGAGGTGGAGCGCCATCGACCCATTGCCTTAATTTGCTCGGTGCTGAACCCCCTTTTCACAGCCCAAGTTGTGGCACCAATGCGAACGGAATGAGGTGAGATCTGTTTAGCGTCCAGCTTTGCAGCTGTTGCCGCCTTCTTCAACATGCTAGAGAAATATGACGGAGACATAGGAAGCTTGTCCGAAAACCTGAACAATGGCCCACCATCATGGCCCCGTAATTTGACATACTCTTTCAGCAACCTGTGGGGACATGTGCTGTCACCTGTGGGTTGAATGTCGAATTTGAAAAGGCGGCCTGTACTGTGTTTATAGGACAAAAAGTGAGTTTGATCATTGATTTTGTTACATGACACTGACTCATGTTAACATTATGTTCCCCTTTTGTTACCTCACTGTTCCAGAGAAAAGCAAAGAATATTAATGCGAACATGGCTTTGAGCAAAGCGAGAGTGAAAGAAGTGCACCCAGTTGCTGACAGTGCCTTAACTAATTTCTTCAAATCATGTGTAGAAAGAGGACTACGCATATCTATACTCGAACTGTGTGTAGCAACAACACGCATGTGTTTAGTGACAAGGTAGTTGGATGTTGGATAAATTGATTTATAGACATCCGAATTAGCCCCTAAACATGTACGAATTTTACTTGGTGACTTTCCTTGCTTGCAAAATGCTTCAAAGAAACATCTAACAAGATAGGGAGAAGCAGGGAGAAATTGCTGCTTGCTTTATTTAAAGTGTCGACAGAAATTTACAAAATGTCGCCAGTTGCTGCGATACCTTGCTCTAGTGCGTGTGGTATTGGCCAGATCAATAGTAGCTATTGATGCTTTCCCCAAGGCAGCCAATGAGTACGAAGTGGCACCTTGTCTGGAGCAAGTGTTGGTTACACTACCCTTGCCCTGACTTTATGTAACCGAGAGATATGATCTGCTATCAATCCTCTTAGCCGGAATGTATTTTGCTCGAAAGCAAATGTTGTGCGACATGTACAAGACAACTCTCGAATAAGATCCATCAAGCTAACATCTCTTGCTGTTTGCTTGTTGAGCACATGTACAAGACAACACTCGAATACGATCCATCAGCTAACATATCTTGCTGTTTGCTTGTTGAGCACATGTACAAGACAACTCTCGAATACGATCCATCAGCCAACATCTCTTGCTGTTTGCTTGTTGAGCACATGTACAAGACAACTCTCGAATACGATCCATCAGCCAACATCTCTTGCTGTTTGCTTGTTGAGCACATGTACAAGACAACTCTCGAATAAGATCCATCAGCCAACATCTCTTGCTGTTTGCTTGTTGAGCACATGTACAATATAACTCTCGAATAAGATCCATCAGCCAACATCTCTTGCTGTTTGCTTGTTGAGCACATGTACAAGACAACTCTCGAATAAGATCCATCAGCCAACATCTCTTGCTGTTTGCTTGTTGAGCACATGTACAAGACAACTCTCGAATAAGATCCATCAGCCAACATATCTTGCTGTTTGCTTGTTGAGCACATGTACAAGACAACTCTCGAATAAGATCCATCAGCCAAAATATATTGCTGTTTGCTTGTTGAGCACATGTACAAGACAACTCTCGAATACGATCCATCAGCTAACATATCTTGCTGTTTGCTTGTTTAGCACATGTAAAAGACAACTCTCGAATACGATCCATCAGCCAACATCTCTTGCTGTTTGCTTGTTGAGCACATGTACAAGACAACTCTCGAATAAGATCCATCAGCCAACATCTCTTGCTGTTTGCTTGTTGAGCACATGTACAAGACAACTCTCGAATAAGATCCATCAACCAACATCTCTTGCTGTTTGCTTGTTTAGCACATCCACCACTGCAGAGTTAGGTTGATGAGGCGACGATAAAATGTTGTTCTATGCGAAATGACTCGGCAGGAATACTGGAGAGACACAACCAAGGACTGGGCTTCACGCAGTGAAGCGTTTTTGTGTTGCAATAACCTAGGCACGAAGCGCTGACAGTTTATCCTGGGGAAGCTTAACTGTCTGTGCTACTGAATGTGCTTCAATTCCGTGAACAATTTGGTAGTGGGTGAAACCGTTTTGGAGTGTTCAATGGGAATCATATGTCAGATTTCAAAAAACCTGTCCAAATATAACTGACAACGTGAAATTGTCTTTCCGAAAAAGATATAGTCATCAATAATGTGGCTGATGTGCAAAATCTTTGCTTTATGTACACATATTCAATGCTCTGCTTGTGACAATGACTCAAACGTCTGACACGACGTGCTGCAACCCATTGGCTGACACATGTCAAAATAGAATTGTCCTTTAAACTTGAAACCTAGTAGGCAATAATCAAGGGGAGAAATGGGAATGATCCTGAAAAGATCTGCTTTAGCTACTCAACACACTTTTCCCAATTCCAACATAATGCGAAAACAATCATCAAGCATCTCGAATGAAACGGATGAACATTCTGAAGCAATGTGAGAATTGACTGAATTTTCTTTGGGGTAGCTTAAATCATGAATGAAACGAAAATCCCCTGGCTCAACCCTAAACCTAAAGGTGAGAAAATCATGTTGGATACAGGGGGATTCTGGTGCTTTCTCTTTCTCTCGGTGTCAAAGGATGAATTTATCCTATCCTTTCTTTCATTTGTGCCTCTGCGGGGCGTCACCAGTGACAGTCGCGGCGACCTGCCCTGACTAAACCAACTTGACCCCCCCTAGGCAATCCACGTGCTAGGCTACTGACCCAATTTGTAATGCCGGCTGTCTAAACAAAATGGCTGCCGTCCGTGCCCAATTCTAAAATGCACCGCCGAAAGAAATTCCAACTATTTCCCACGTAACGTGACACAACAACCAGTGTAACACGTGTGGAAAACGCTTACTTAATACCCATGAGGTATGTTATAATTTATACATGGTAAATATGCCCAAAATATACACCGTCGTCACTGTACTGGACGTGAATTTCTTTACTAACCCCATTTCGGTATAAAAACGAAAACAACAAAACTATTTTATCCCTTTAACTCCGTCAAAGTTTCCACAATGCCTCTTCTCAACGAGAAGTAGTACCGTTTCAGACCCTGTTCCGACAAATGCACGCCATCACGGAACAATTCCGCCACATTCAGAAACCTTTGGTGAGCCCATAACGGGTTCGGCCCATGGGCCGAACCATCCAACGGCGCGACCAGTAAACCGTGAAGTGAGTTATTGGCCGAACCATCCGTGTATGCAACCAGTGTCGTCGGGCTCCGTGGGCCGAAACGACTAACGGATTGTAACTGATAGCGAATTGAGTGTTGTAATTGCGAAGTGTTATACGTTATTATGTTCAGTAGTTTCAAGCGTTTGCGAGTCTTAACGAAATGTTGTTTATTGTGTGTTGCAATTGCGAAATGTTTCAGTGTTTTAGCGAAATGTCATACGCTACATTATTATTGTGTATAACTGTATTTGACACCATTATTACTTATTACTTGGTAGTTTAAACTGTTTGCGTGTTTTAGCGAAATGTAGTACCTACATTATTATTATTTTTACAACCAACTGTTTATTACGTTCGCTATTTTCGCTATATATATATATATATATATATATATATATATATATATATATATATATATATATATATATATATATATATATATATATATATATATATATATATATATATATATATATGTATATGTATATGTATATATATATATATATATATATATATATATATATATATATATATATATATATATATATATATATATATATGTATATATATAGGCTGAACCCAAGTTATACTTTCTGCGTTTTTAATGACCGAGATATATTATTAATATATATATATATATATATATATTACTAATTTTAATATATGTATATATATATATATATATATATATATATATATATATATATATATATATATATATATATATATATATATATATATTTCACATCCGCTGACGTTGCTGACAATCCAGGGCGACCACTAACAACCCTTCCAACTGCCCACGACACATATCTGCATGAAGTTGGCAAGCGTCTTCGAAACCAGCAAGATCCAGATTGGCTGATATATCTTTAAAGCGTCAAAAGCGTGTCTCACACACTCTCTCTCACACACACACACACACACACACACACACACACACACACACACACACACACACACACACACACACACACACACACACACATATTATACACTATGCAATATGGTACTCAGTCGGGATGTTATTACTAACTGTACTGGCCCCCTGGCGGTGGATGGTGTGTGGCAGTGATATTATACACTATGCAATGTGATACTCAGTCGGGGTGCTATTACTAACTGTATTGGCCCCCTGGCGGTGGATGGTGTGTGTCAGATATATTATACACCATACAATATGATACTCAGTCGGGATGCTATTACTAACTGTATTGGCCCCCTGGCGGTGGATGATGTGTGTCAGATATATTATACACCTTGCAATATGATACTCAGTCGGGATGCTGTATTGGCCCCCTGGCGGTGGATGGTGTGTCGCAGAGATATTATACACTATGCAATATGTTATTCAGTCGGGATGCTATTACTAACTGTAGTGGTCCCCTGGCGGTGGATGGTGTGTGGCAGTGATATTATGCAACACGCAATGTGATACTCAGTCGGGATGTTATTACTAACTTTAGTGGTCCCTTCGAGAAAACCAAGTTACTGAATCAACAAACACGCGTATCGTAGACATTCAGCAGGCATGAATGTTTGCACGTGTGGTATATACGACCAAATTTATACTTACGCGTTAAAATGTTACTGCTTTTTACAGAGGGATCACAATTGCCATTTTTAATATATCTGACACAGGATCTGTATTAAATAGTTTATTGCGTTTTTCAGGGTTTACAATAAATGATATGACTGTGATTGTTTGACTAGGCATGAATCAATATTGTCGAATCCGCATGATTAAGTATATGTTGATATGTTCATCGTTACTAACACTGATTTAGCTGAATTGTTCGGAGAAAAAAAAATATGCTTAATAAACGTTGTAAGGTTATAATTTATTATTGGTACTTTCACTGTAAGACCTCCACTAGTAACATGTGGGCTTAAACTGGTTAGAAATATGTTAGGATTTCACTAATTGTTTTTCATGAATCTTACTAGTTATTTTTATATGTTTGAATATGTATGAGTTGTCAAAACATGTTAGAATATTGCTTGATTAATTGTGTTAGTGAATGCAGAAAACACACGTGTAGCTGTTTTTGGACACAGCAGACTTTAAATTAACGATGCTGAAAGAGTTTTGTCATGCATAAATCACTGAAAACGCGTCATAAAATTGTTGTGATAAGATTTAGTATTACTAGTGTCACAAGACATGTCAGATGTCGTTCTCGTTGACAATAGCGTCTAGTGTCGTCTGAACGATCAGTTAACTTGATACTGGTTTAATTTTTGGCTTAGATCCGGCCGCATAAAACATAACGTTGCGGCTCGAGGTGGTGCTATTATAAATAACTAGTGCATGCGCCAAGTTATCGATCAAATGCGCCTGGTACAACCGCCGGCCGTCATAATCCAAATTGGAAACACCGATTTAGACAGCGCATGTATCGGTTTTGTACGTCCTCTCACGTCAAAATGCCTGTATGAAAGACCAGCTCTGCCCGTTTGAGATTTGTTTTGAAACTTCAATTTTAATATATAATATTAAATGTAAACTAAGAAAATAACAACTTGATATGTAGACTAACACTGATCATAATTAGCTTTAAAACTTCCCGGGCACAGCGGCCCAAAAACCCAAACCGTAATTGTGCAGAGCAGCCAGCCAGCCAGCCAGCCAGCCAGCCAGCCAGCCAGCCAGCCAGCCAGCCAGCCAGCCAGCCAGCCAGCCAGCCGGCCAGGTAGCAAGCCAGCGTGCCGACCGTTGCTTTTCAATGCAGCCATCCAGCTATTCATAGATCGCTCGAATCCCGATACCTAGCGTAAATTAGAAAAATTCCTTAAATATTGTGTAAAAAATGGGAAAGTGGAAATGAAACGGTTTTTCGTTTTACGTTTGAGCGCCGCAAATTGAAAATTGGAAAACGGAAGTGCCTGGCTGGTGCGCGTGCGGACTAGACGTAGGCGTTTTGTCTGGCTGGTAAATGACAGCTGCGACGGGGCGGGAAATTGGATTAAATTTGCTTGATGGTTTCAAAATCAAATATTTGTATTACAGCAATTTTAACAGCCTATTTCGTTTATACATTCAACGGTTGTTGTGATCTAAGCGCCATATAAGGCACAATAGGGGGCCGTCTTAAGGTAAACCAGTTGCCCATATGAACCGTCGCACTGCCTGTATGAACTGAAGCTCAACAAACACTGATCATGTCAACGCCGAACTTACAACACATTGTGGGTCGAGCAGTAATTTGTTTTTCTGGCGACACAAAGGTTTGAAAGATGCACTGCTTGCAAATGTATCAACATCGCGAAAGGTATATTGATTGGTGAATACTATGGGAAACTAGCGTGAACAAGCTCGACATACAACTAATCTGCTTTG
The DNA here is from genome assembly GCA_963662155.1 of Lamellibrachia columna. NCBI lineage: Eukaryota > Metazoa > Annelida > Polychaeta > Sabellida > Siboglinidae > Lamellibrachia > Lamellibrachia columna. The sequence goes on from OY759268.1 coordinate 37,084,578, forward strand.
CTAGTCATACCTTACAGTTATTGCCTGTCTGAACAAAAACATTAAGATATTGTATCACATTGTTAAGCCACGTAGGTTTGAATATATTCTCTGTGCCAGTTGTACCACACAGTTACTGCATAGCTGACCAACAACATGACGTAATGATAACAAAAATATATCTCATTTTGCCTTTGTCGGTTAAGTTAACATGACACGCCAGTTGTACCAGGCAGTTATTGCCGGATTGAGCGACATAATTATATAATAGTGTACTTGATTACTATATTTTATGTGAGTTAATAATCCGTGCAAGTTGCACCGAATGCATGTTTTGTCCGACTGAACGACAGCATGATAACATATGGGGTCACATGCATGTTATATAACAACATAGCGAGCTAAAAGACCATAACAGAACGACAGCATGAGAACATATGGGGTCACACGCATGTTATATAACAATATAGCGAGCTAAAATACCATAACAGTTGTACCGGTTGCAATTATTGCTCAACTGAGCGACAGCGTGATGTTATCATATTGCTTTTTTATATGGTGGGTGTTCAGACCATGCTAGTTGTACCGGGTGCTTTGATGCCCGGCTGAGCGACAGCATGACGACATTGTATGGTATTATATGCAAAAGGACAAATGAATGTCAATTGTACCGAGTGCATTCATTACTCGGCTAGGCACCTGTGATGTCCTCATATTGCATTAAATTCTTAAGTGGTGTGTGAATAGACCACATTGTGCTTGTATTGTTCGGCTGAGCGGCAGCATGACGTAATATTGTATTTTGTTCAGTGGGTACAATTCCTAATCATATATGTCACTAGGGATGTCATTTGTGGGACAGCCAGTACTTCGCTTCTTGATGATTCAGCAGAATTGGTTATTCCTGTTTAAATTTTGTGTGACACAGGTGAGCATGCGTGTTGAAACATTTCGACAGACGTTTTGATACAGTTGGGCAGACATTGTGACACAAATAGACAAACGTCGTGACACATTTGGGCAGACGAGGTTATACAGTTGGACAGATCGTGGCGACACAATTTGACATACTGGATACCATATTTGGGCCGAGGTGAAACAGTTGGACAGACGTAGTTACATAGTTGGTCGACGTCGTGACAACGTTGGACATAAGTGGTGACACAGATGGACAAACGTGGTGACACAGTTGGTCAGACGTGGCGACACAATTTGACATACTAGATAAAATATTTGGGCCGACGTGATGACGCTGCTGGGGACCGAAGTCGTTATTTGGCAAGACGTGGTTGCACATTTGGACATATATTGCGACACAGTTGCACAAACGTGGTGACATTGTGGTAACATGGATGAAAAGACGTGATGACACAGTTTAACAGACATGATGAAACAGTTGGCCAAACGTGCCGAAACAGTTTGATAGACGTGGTTGAACAGTTGGCCGACGCGGTGACCACGTTGGACAGATGTGATGACACAGTTGGACAGACATAGTGGTGAATTTAGACAGATGTGGTGACACAGTTGTACAGACGTGTGGACACAATACGTCATATGTGACGACATAGTTGGACCGACATGGTGAGGCTGTTAGACAGGCGTGTTGACACAGTTGGGTAGACGTGGTGACACAATAAAGCAGACGTGGTGACAACGTTCAGCATACTTTTTTTCTCATATGTAAAAGTGTTGTGTGACACAATTGAACATGCGAGGCGAAATATTTGGACTGACGTATTGATACATGTGGGCAGACGTGGTGACACAGATAGAGAGATGTCGTGATACATTTGGCCATGTGTTGACAAGACCTGGGTCCCAGTCACATACACAAATAGAACACCCGTTAGTAAAACAAGACCGCTGGGCTCTTATCAGCTGACACATGATACAGCGATGCAGGCACCGACCAGTGATATTCATACTGTTGCACGGCAAGAACCCAGTGGAGGCGCAGTGTTTATACTGTACAGCATCCAGTCTTCGTCATATATCATACCAGCATCTTCTAAATAACTTCACTTATTGAGTGTAATCAATGTACAATATGGGTTAAAATACATGTCTCACTAATGTGACTGTTACATAGCTATAATAATATGTAGACTGCGGGTGGCAAGCTTATGCTTAAATTAAGAATATACCCTTGTAAGACAAGTTTGTAAGATAAAATTGCATTTATTTCAGCTTATTAACTAAACTGATAAACTAATCTTACTACTAAACCGAGTTTATTAGTCATTGCACAATTTACACTCCTGATCTAACTTCAATACAACAGCATGGAGTGAGCCTGTACAAATACAAACAGAACAACTAAGCTATTTGCATATCGTAGCGTCCAGTGTAAGATAAGATGATACATAAATATATGTTAATACCATAGTTACAACACGTTGGTGCTGTTCACAATATTGTTTTTAAAATACACGTTATCTTATTCAGTATTAATATATAATAATATTAATAGTCATCCATAAATTCCCTGACATACATGTAAGTCTTAATTTAAAACTAGTACTCTACATATATAAACCTCTAATAGCATAAACTCAACAGTCAATAAAGTTGTCTGTTTCACCTGTGTATTGCCGAAGGCATTGCCTGACTAGCCTACCTGTCATTGCACTGTTGTTTATAAACATTGCCTGACTAGCCTACCTGTCATTGCACTGTTGTTTATAAACATTGCCTGACTAGCCTACCTGTCATTGCACTGTTGTTTATAAACATTGCCTGACTAGCCTACCTGTCATTGCACTGTTGTTTATAAACATTGCCTGACTAGCCTACCTGTCATTGGACTGTTGTTTATAAACATTGCCTGACTAGCCTACCTGTCATTGCACTGTTGTTTATAAACATTGCCTGACTAGCCTACCTGTCATTGCACTGTTGTTTATAAACAAGTTACACTGCTCAACGCACTGGTATCAATGGTCTGTGCTAGGGAACAGTTAAGATCAACCCTCTCACAGCCACCTCTTATAGCAATTAATCAATAACTTCAAAGGGAGAGAGGGCACCAACCTGATCCTGGCTACAGCTACCTAATACCTTATTACATTATTATATAAAATTCCATAACATATTAACTATAACAGTAACACCACTAAACATAATCGAAACTGAACTTTCTGAAGTGTTATATCCATGTATCAGCTGCTAATGACTGGTCAATATATCATTCTTCCCTAAGGGTCATATACCACTCCTACCCCATCTCCCAACACATTAGTAATACAAATTACCATTACGTAATTATAACTAATAAAGTAAATACCTTGAAATAAAAAGATGGACAGTTCTCTATCACACGATAAGATACAATTATAAATTGAAAGCATTGCTTAACTAGGTAAACAATATAATTGATGAACCAAAACAGAGCTGTCATTAAGTGTGGAATCATGCCTGGCCCAACTTCCACTGACCACGTGACCCCTGTCTTTAGGGCAACATTTATACTTCAACAACTGAATTATTAGTAACAAGACAAACTACCTGCACAGTAAATACAACTAACAACGTGAGAACAAGTTTATCTGCCCTTAAACAAGATTATGTTGTCATTGCATGTTGGGATGATGTCGCTGAGAGACCCAAAATACTCGATGGCACAATAAAAAAAAGGAAATAAATCTTGTTATGTGCCAGTATACAGCAGCTGTGATCATTATGGTGATTAATGTCTAGTCTGCCATAACACAGCATTTAGTGCTATGCGACACCACAGTGACAACTGAGCGCTTGTCTGGATTAGCCCATGCACATGCACAAGGACAAGACGTTGGATGCAGAACGCATCTTACACCAGTTCAGTCGTTTAGCGCTAACACTCCGCCTCAGTGAAGGAGGTGTTTGTAATTGATCCCTTTCTGTAGTCATACTACACTCGTAGGCATTGATTACCGAAGCATTTTCATTGCCTTTACATATCTTCTTGGTTTATTATTAAGGGGGAGTGAAGCACTCGAAATGGACTCTTCGTCTGTGGTTTCCACATCTTCAAAGATATACAACTATTACGGAAGTTCAGTAAATCACTAATCGCTAGTAGCAGATCTGGTAAAACTGCCACAAGCGATAAATCTACCTATATTGTCAACAAGTGAAAAATAGTTCCGGTTATTGCATATTCCCGTTGGCTAGCGTCTCGTGTGTTCGAGAAGTGTGGCGTTTTCCACGATTTATGTGTGTGTGTGTGTTTGTGTGTATTTTTGTAATTTCTTTAACTTTGTTATTTGAAGCGCGCAAAAACGCTATTTTGTTGACGTATATAAACACTTCTATATATAATAGAGAACCATGTAATTGTTTCGCTCCAGAATGCCTATTTACGAAAACAATCGCAAAAACTTCGAAAATCTCCAGTGATTAGATATACGCGACTCAAACCACTCGCTTTGTACCTGCATAGATAACAAGATGGCGAAACGCAGCGATGCATTTTGTCGATTTATATCTCGAACAAAATAAGTTTTTTATTTTGAAAGGTGGCTTCTCGAGAGCGACTATCAAAGTCTTAGAAGAGTCTCTACATTATATAACGTAAAGTACACCACCATCACCACCACGTTATATAACGTAAAGTACACCACCACCACGTTATATAACGTAAAATACACTACCACCACCACCACGTTATATAACGTAAAATACACCACCCTCCACATTACATAATAGGAGTGTGTACTACGCAGTTAATTATATGTAGTGATAAAATCAGTAAAAGTACTTGCATATACAGTCATGTGTCCGCCGTGTTACCATAGTGACGGTAAAACGGCGCAAGGTAACACAGTGGATAATTATGCAACTAAGTTGCGTTTAGGAGAGTCGAGGTTGAATTATCTCCCATATTTGTACACGTGTAATATACGTTGGTTGAGTTTATGTTGTAAGGACATTATAGCGATCAACAACAAATAGTTCAGTACGTTAAGCTGGTAACATTGGTAACACCTTCATCCTGGCCCTTACATAAATATTACCTTCGGCAATCAAACTAATTTAATCGAGCGGGAGATGAGCGTTTGGTGCATATACAGCCTGATAGATGTATCAAATGCTGCACCTACCGGATAATTGGCAGCGATTAGTGTTCGCAAATTTCTACCAGTTTCATATATCTTGTCGGTAAAACGGCAGACGTCAGAATAGGGGACATGTATATTAATGCTCGTAAATCGTATTATGCAGATATGTATGTTATATCATGCGGTAATTTTTTTTCGTAGTATATTTTTATGTAGATATAATACCTGGGTGCTAGTATGCTAATAAGTTTAGGGCAAACGTCAGAACACTACACCCCAGGGGTGCACTTGCGACAAGGCCATTTTCGGTGTAGAGTTTTCTTTTACTACATAATTTTCCATTTCTCGTCGTCGACAGAGAGCGCCTTCCTCGAATTTCGTGAACAGATATAATGTATTTACTGCAGTTCCGGTGCAACTATTGGAGTAGTCGGAGCACGATCTTGCATTGTCTCTTTGTTCCAAAACGCAGTTTAATATCAAAGATTCCCAGAGAGGAACATATTATATATCCCCCCCAATTGGTGTCTCGGTGGACGTTTACGTCAAACGCAAGCATCCGTTCTAAGCATTGAAAGACATTGATGTGGGTTTTTAATTATTATATATGGGTAAATCGAGTTGATCCGTTAAGTCAGCATCAATGCACAAAATCGCATAATTGCAGCCATACAGTGTCCAAACCCGAATTTCTTATATATATATATATATATATATATATATATATATATATATATAGTAATCCACACACGAATGTGTGATATATAGTAACACATGGTGCTCCGCTGCGCGTGTCACTCCATTGTTAAATCACAACAATCGGAAAACCAATTATATCGCTCTGCCTGCAAAGAAAACATACTGGGGCAGCAACAAATAGTGACTGCGCATAGTTATTAAGCAACTAGACAGTGTGCGCATTTACAAAGGCAGACCGGATGCGTATAGATTAAGTTTGGTAGATAAAACAACACGTTTGCCCAGTATATGGTACTGTACCCATAACAACCAGACAGTGTGCGCATTTATTTAACCAGACTGGATGCGTATAAATTAAATTTGGTAGATAAAACAACACTTTTGCCCAGTACATGGTACTGTACCCATTCCGGAGAAACTGCAGTTCCGGGGCAACTATTGTAGTAGTCGGAGCACGATCTTGCATAGTCTCCTTTTTCCAAAACACAGTTTATTATCGATGTTTCCCAGATGAGAACATATCAGATAGCCTCCACCAAACTGATGTCTAGGTGGATGATTACTTCAGACGCGCGCATCCGTTCTAAGCAATGAAATACATTGATGTGCGTGTATGCGTGTGTGCGTGTGTGCGTGTATGCGTGTGTTACAAATTTCAATTATTATGTTGGGTCACTCCCTCATTGAAGAAAATATAACTTCCACATTTTTAAATATAACTTTCCTAAACACCAACATTCTTATGATACTTATCATGACTAAGGTATGGAACAATTATTTACCATTGTTACGTAATGGATAAAAGTTAATCGCGGGTAGAAATCAATAGCGTTGGTAATTATTCTGACAAGGATGTTTACAACTATTAATTATGTAGATCTGCCCAAGATGGGAGGAACATCGACCGCCGTGATGGCGTTCATCAAAGCCTTCTGTAATGGGTGAATATACACTAACGAAGAGTTTCACAGGGGGCAAAAATAGTAAAATTAATTTACAGTTTTTTGCGTTTTCTGAATTCAGAGCCGTTCTACAAATTTTCAATAATCTAAAACCAATATTGCCCGCAATAACATTAGTTGCTTGATATTCCAGGACGGGATAATATACGGGTGATTATTGATGAATGTGTAGCGTGAGCGAATAAAGGTGGCGCTACATCCCGCTGCCTGAATAATCGAGGCTAATTAAATGGTTAGTGGGACACACGTGGGTTTAAGAGTTCCCATCTTTCGGATAGACGAGTGTGACAGAGTATATGGAGTGAGCCGACGAACGACGGATCTCGTTTCGAGTCAGTTGTGCTTTCTCTGGTGACTGTGCAAGCCGATGCGCGACGCGCATTGGCGTCCACAGATGGTATAGTCATAGGTGGTCGCAGGTCCCTGCGGAGGTTGACCATTCTTCCGCTTTTTTCTCCGGTCTTTGATTATTTGTAGTCGTTTCTGCTCGAAGTCATATGTGGCAAGTGTGACGCCAGAGAGGGCGATTTGTTGCTGTCGCTTCCCATGTGTTAAGAGGGATGGAGCAGGATTTCAGCGTCGATTTTATTACGTCTTTGTATATTTTTCTTTGGCCGCCTGTTATTCGGCAACCGGATTTCATAGGCCATAGAACAGCGCCTTGGGTATGCGGTCATCAGTCTTACGAACCAGGTGACCAGACCATCGGAGTTGTGCTCGTTTGATGTGGAATTCGATACCCCATGTTCCGCATAGTTCTAGTACTTCAGTGTTTGGCACCATATCTTGCCATGAGATGCCTGCTATGTGTCGTAGGTAGCGCATGTAAAACTGATCTAGTCGTTTGATATGTCGTCGATATGGGGTCCATGCCTCACATCCGTAGAGCAGGGTTGTAAGTACGACGGCACAATACACGTTGATTTTCGTGCTCAGTCACACGCCACGTATGTAGTTAACTGACTGTGCAATGAGTGCAATGAGTGCAATGAGTGCAATGAGTGCAATGAATGCAATGATGCAATGAGTGCAATGAGTGCAATGAGTGCAGTGAATGCAGTGAGTGCAATGAGTGCAATGAGTGCAATGAGTGCAATGAGTGTAATGAGTGCGATGAGTGCAATGAGTGCAATGAGTGCAATGAGTGCAATGAGTGCAATGAGTTCAGTCATCATCAAACAGCAGGTTTCGGACAAATAGTTCTGTAATATTGGTCTTGTCTTTCAGGCGCTGTAGATTGAATATGTTTCCGTTGGTGCGAACTTGAATGTAAACGCCTAGATCGTTATCGCGGAAAGCATCTTTAAGCATGATGGAAAATATAATCGAGAACAGCATTACGTTTGGTGCCATTGGATACAGTAAATTCATATGATTATGTCCCTTGGTCTGGCACTCTGGCCATCGTGGAAGGACCGTATTACGTCAACAAACGTGTCTGGTAAGACAACCAACTTTTGCTAACAGTTTCCAGAGCCCTGTTCTGTTGACTGAATCAAACGCTTTGATAAGGTCTATGAAGACCATGTAGAGGTCTTGATTTTGTTAGCGACACTTTTCTTGTATATGTCCCATTGCAAAGATCGTGTCAGTAGTGCCACGCCCTGCCCGGAAGCCACATTAACTCTCTGGTAGGACATTGTCGGCTATATGTTGTGTCAGCCGATTTAGCATAATCCGGGCGAGTATTTTGCCAGCTATGCATAGTAGGGATATGCCACGACGGTTGTCGCAGTTGGCTCTGTCACCCTTTCGCTTGTAGATATGTACAAGTGATGCGTCTTTGAAGTCCTGTTGGATGGATCTGCTGTCCCAGATGATGGTGAAGAGTTGGACAAGTTGTTTGGTGAGGTTTATTCCTCCGTGTTTGTATATTTCTGCAGCAATTGCATCTGAACACGCAGCTTTTCCACTTGTCAGTTACTTTATCGCTTGAGTGGTTTACGCGATATTTAGACGTGCTTCTAGTTCATGGATGATTGGATGTTGAGTTACTTCATCGAGTGCTGCCAATGAGATGGTTGATGGTTGGCTTAGCACATCATTAACATGTTCAGCCCATCGTTTGATAATTTAACTTCGATCTGTAATACGTTTTGTTCTGTCGGCATTCACGAGTGGTGTCGCCCCACATGACTGGGTCTTATACATTGTTTTGAGGCCGTCATAGAAACGTTTCGCGTCCTTTTGATCAGATGCTTGTTGAATCTCGCTAGCTATATCAGACCACTAGGCCTCTTTCATAGCATGTAGCCTGGCCTATGCTTGCTGCTTGTAGTGGCGATAACATGTTGCTTTCGATTGCGAATTCTTGTCGTTTATCCATGCGAGATGTGAAGTGTTCATGTTGTCGAGAATGTTCATTGCCTCTGTGTCATTTTCGTCGAACCAGCCTCTGTGCTTGCGCTGGGTAACACAGAGTATTTCATGTGTTGCTCCTGATAGGGTGTCTCTCAGACGTGCACATTCTGTGTCAGCATCTGGTGCTGGTTCGATATCTTCCCCGAATATGGTGTTACATTTTTTCGCTAGTTGCTGTTGGACGGTTAACGACTTGAGTTTTGAATCATCAAGCTTTTCCGTGGTTTTGCTCTACAACTGTGCCTGCTGGGTTGTACATTGAGGCACATTTGGCTTCTTATCATTCTGTGATTAGACCAGCAGTCTGTGCAACGCACGGCCCGTGTCTTTCTTACGTCATGGACGTCGCGTTGTCTGATTATGATGTAGTCGATCAGATGCCAATGTTTTTAGCGTGCATACGTTCATGATGTTTTGTATTTTCCGCTTGTTGAAATTAGGTGTTTGTGATGACAAGTTGAAATTCAGCACACATTCCTAGATGGAGGGACCCATTCGAGTTCTCATTGCCAACAACATGGTGTCTGATGACCCTTTCCCATGCGGTGAGGTCGCTTCCTACTCGTGCATTGACATCTCCTAGGTGAATCAGTTTGTCGTGGCGAGCTGTTTTACGAATGATCGTTTTCAGATATTCGTAAAAAACTTTCTTTTTCTTCGTCCGGGTAGGTCATGGTTGGCACATATGCACTGATGATGGTGGCATGTCGATCGTCAGATAACCTGATGTTCATTACAAAGAGCCGTTCGTTTATTCCTTTAGGCAAGGTGACCATGTACCGAATATGAGTTGACTTTATTGCGATTCCTACACCGTCTTGTCTGGGTTAATTATCTGATGCCAGTCCAGATAAAAGTGTATCCGGCACCCTTCTCGATAAGTTGTGATTCGCCAGGTAGTCGTGTTTCGCTTAGAGCGGCAGTGGTGATGTCGAATCTTACAAGCTACTGTTGTCTTGAAGTGTTCTCGCATTCCAGGTGCATATATTAATATTGTGTAGTTTCTTGTGTTTTCGACCGCAGTGTTGGATGACTAGACCGACGCAGTTTGCAGAAGACAAGCCTGGGTGGAACCAGCTTTGTTTAGGGAACTTTCCTATATCCTCTCCTCCAACTGGAGACAGCAGTGCTGCCCTTAAGGAAGGCTGTTCTGTAGCCCTAGCAGGATACGGACGTCATTGTGAACTCCATGTCAATGATAAAGCGACAATCACACTAGGGCCGCCATACGTGTAGGGTCATGACCAAGACCTCTAAGCGGCATCTTCCCTCTGTCCCCGGAGAGAGAGAGAGAGAGAGAGTGAGAGAGAGTGAGAGAGAGAGAGAGAGGGTGAGATAGAGAGAGAGAGAGAGAGAGAGAGAGATAGAGAGAGAGAGAGAAAGGTACTGACTCTGCTCCTGCGCCTAAAAGTATAAGGTGGAGTAGATTTGCGCAGATCTATCATAAACACTTGATCTAGTGGCTCAGTTTGGGTGAGACGACTAGAGGGGAGATCGAATACAGGCAGTGGCCAGCCGTGTTCTTTAAACATCCATGCTGCCCTGTACATGCTCTGCCACGCATGAACATTTTAAAGGGGTAGACGTCCCCAGTTCGCTGCCCCGAGGCAGCTAACCCGCACATAATTTAGCCAGCCATCCGAGGCTGTTGTCCGGGGATGGGCCGCCGCGGTCTTTACGCGGCTACTTGGAGTTAATTGGTTTGGGTGGACCAATGCTGCAAGCCACCCAGCAAGGGTGCTGCTGCCTGGAATGCAAAGGTACTACCATCCCGCCCGATCCCAACACCCCATAACTTATGGTACTACAATGTTTACCATTAATAAATGTTGCAGCACATTTTTTTCTTCTTATACAAATATGGACAATACAATACAGAGCCTAGCGTTTCTATTGAATACTGACGACGCGATGGTAATTGCCCTGCAGCATCTGCACGTCAAGGAACAACATGCCTCCGAAAAAGACGTTTTTGTTTCAATGATGCTAGCAATGAGTATTGTTGGGTAATGTTCAGATTTCAGAAAACGATCTGCGTCGACTGAAGTGCATTGCACATTCCTGGCAACATGACATTGCCAAACAGGACGGTGTTTTTTGACATTGTTGGACTTTGCATCTGCTTGGTACATCCAAATCGCTTGTGTGAAAGGAATAAATGTTTGGTCGTAGTGCATTATAACTTAGCCTGACATTTAACGCCATGATTGACTTTATTCACGAGACGTTCAGTACACGGCTCACAAATCTCAATCAGGAATGGGTACATATTGCCCACCTACAGAGATATGCCAATGTTGTGACCCGCAAAGGTTCTTCATTTAACAAATGTTGGGGATTTGTGGACGAAACATGCATGAATATCTGCCGGCCAAAATATGGACAGGAACAGTGCTACAGTGGGCATAAACGTAAACATGTACTAAAGTTTCAAATAATTATGGTGCCATGTGGATTGATTGCCAACCTGTACGGACCAGTGCAAGGGCGTCGTTATGACGTTTACATGTGGATTGATTGCTAACCTGTATGGACCAGTGTAAGGGCGTCGACACGACGCTTACATGGGGATTGATTGCCAACCTGTACTGACCAGTGGAAGGACGTCGTCACGACGCTTACATGGGGATTGATTGCCAACCTGTACGGACCAGTGGAAGGACGTCGTCATGACGCTTACATGGGGATTGATTGCCAACCTGTACGGACCAGAGGAAGGACGTCGTCATGACGTTTACATGTGGATTGATTGCTAACCTGTACGGACCAGTGTAAGGGCGTCGTCATGACGTTTACATGTGGATTGATTGCTAACCTGTACGGACCAGTGGAAGGACGTCGTCACGACGCTTACATGGGGATTGATTGCCAACCTGTACGGACCAGTGTAAGGGCGTCGTCATGACGTTTACATGTGGATTGATTGCTAACCTGTGCGGACCAGTGTAAGGACGTCGTCACGACGCTTACATGTGGATTGATTGCCAACCTGTACGGACCAGTGTAAGGGCGTCGTCATGACGTTTACATGTGGATTGATTGCTAACCTGTACGGACCAGTGGAAGGACGTCGTCACGACGTTTACATGGGGATTGATTGCCAACCTGTACGGACCAGTGTAAGGGCGTCGTCATGACGTTTACATGTGGATTGATTGCTAACCTGTGCGGACCAGTGGAAGGACATCGTCACGACGCTTACATGTGGATTGATTGCTAACCTGTGCGGACCAGTGGAAGGACGTCGTCACGACGCTTACATGTGGATTGATTGCCAACCTGTACGGACCAGTGTAAGGGCGTCGTCATGACGTTTACATGTGGATTGATTGCTAACCTGTACGGACCAGTGGAAGGACGTCGTCACGACGTTTACATGGGGATTGATTGCCAACCTGTACGGACCAGTGTAAGGGCGTCGTCATGACGTATACATGTGGATTGATTGCTAACCTGTGCGGACCAGTGGAAGGACATCGTCACGACGCTTACATGGGGATTGATTGCCAACCTGTACGGACCAGTGGAAGGACGTCGTCATGACGCTTACATGTGGATTGATTGCCAACCTGTACGGACCAGTGGAAGGACGTCGTCATGACGCTTACATGTGGACTGATTGTCAAATTGTACGGACCAGTGGAAGGGCGTCGTCATGACGCTTACATGTGGACTGATTGTCATGACGTCATGACGTTAACATGCATCAAGATAGTGGGATTCTCCCGCAATTGACAAACAAGGTGGACCGGAATGGAGAACCCTATTACTTATATGGTGATCCTGCCTGTTCGTCGCTGCCCCTTCTGTTGGCACCTTACAGAGGTGCGCGAATCGCTCTACAGCAGTTAAACTTGAACAAATCCGTGACACCTTTGTGTCAGTGTGTCGAGTGGGGATTTGGAGACATTGCACGTAATTTCGCTTTTATTGACTTAAAAAAATATGAAGCTATACCTGTCGCCTTTGCTAAGCACTACTACGTTGTCGCTTCCCTGTTGACAAATTGTAAAACATGACTCTACGTCAACATTACGAGTTCGTACTTTGACGTTGAACCCCCTTCCCTGGAAAACTACCCGGGGTAAGGAAACGATTTTATGAACAGACGTTTTGTTTTGCATATTAACTGTGTACAGCAGATTTTTTTTCAAATATGCAAATTAGGTTTCACGAATTTAAAATGAATGAAGATCCCTCTCGTTTGTCGTTCAATGCAACCAGGTTTGGTTTTCTTACGGAAGGATCTTAACCGCGTTGACTCGTACATCCATTAGATCTTAAATAAATAAATCTCTGGTTCAAAGTTGTAGTCCATAACAATAAATTAATTTTTTTCAATTTCGTAAACTAATTTATCGAGTCGCAAGAAATCCAATAAATCACATAATCACCAGAACGTCGTTCATCAGGGTTCAGCCTACTGTTACGTTTCCCATTGGTGAACATGTTAAAGTTTTGTACGATTATCAAAAAAACGGGACCATCCAAAATTATAAAACTCCTTATCTGCCGTTGGCATCATCTCATTGATATGCTGGTAACGTTTAGTCAAAGTCATATGTCTAACTCTGTTACGATGCCTGAACGTGCCATACCCGTCAATGTTTACCAATTACTGCATGAATAACTACTCACAAGTGCCTTGTGGCGAAACAATTGCCAACAATCCTTCCAACTATTGAAATCATCTAAACATCTACAGTTACAATATTAAGCATAATTACCTCTCAAGAAAATTAGCTTAAGGAAGATATGTGTATGTTTGTTTGTGTGCGTGATTGCGTGCGTGCGTGCGTGCGTGCGTGCGTGCGTGCGTGCGTGCGTGCGTGCATGTGTATGTGTGTTGCGAGACAGATTAAAGTACTGTTGGCCTGTAGTTTTTATGTTTGAAATGTCGTCATCCGACGAACGACTGCAGGACCGAATGTGCCACCTTGTGGTGTCTCGACAACTAATTATGTCGTCATCCGACGAACGAATGCAGGATCGAGTGTGCCGCCTTGTGGTGTCTCGACAACTAATTATGACAAAAATAAAGGGGGTGCCCTGGATGTGCCTTTGCCTGCTCGAACACGAGCTGACCGCGTGGCAGGCCAACATTCTACGGCTTGTGCCATTCAATTTCACCAGACTGCTTTATTGTTTGGATGTATATTCATGTCAATCCCGGCCTACATGTGGCGCACTTCAGCCTCTATAAGACGACGAGTTTGTAGATATGATGAAAAAAGAGGCTGACTGTTCTCTTTGAAGAAAGTCCCGGCCTCAACGTGGTCCTATCCATTTAATATCGTGAAGGTTTCGATTAAGTCACCTCTCTGGCGTCGGCAGTGCAGTGAGTATAGTATCATGTGCCTTAATATCTCTTCATGTGTGAGCTTAGCTATGTTAGATACTAGCTTATTGCCACTGCGGTGGAACTTCTCTAGATTGTCGATGTGTTTCGCTAGGTATGGACTCCATTCATGTACACATAACTCAAGGTGAAATCTGACGTATGCTCTGTACATTGTCACACAAGACTCTATGTTCATGTGATTGAAGGATCTCGTCGCCATATTGAGAGCTTGCATAGCCTACTTAGAAGCTCTCTAACAATATATATACTTAGCAAGATTCTTGCTGCATTATTTCAGTATCCATGGATGCGGACCGTCAGTGCCTGGTATTTTATACTCAGTTCATTAACTTGATAACAATTCAACATATAATTTCAGGTTTGCGTTTATCGTTGGCTTCCTGGGTGTGGTCCCTCGTCGACACAGTCCTCCTATACTATTATAATTTATCGTTGGCTGGGGGGCCTCGTCGACACAGTCCTCTTGTACTATTATCGTTTATCGTTGGCTTGGGGGTTTCCTGAGTGTGGTCCCTCGTCGACACAGTCCTCCTGTCATCATGAACTTGTTGTCCCCTGTTGCGCTAGCTCAGCTCGGAATGCTGTGTCTTTGTAAAGAGAGGAGATATTAAAGAAACATGGGCAATATTGAACACTGTAATTCTTAAACAACGTTCATCAATATATCCTATCCATATATAATGCGGAGACAAAGACATTTCCACCAATAAAGATAATACAAATGAATTCAATTAAAGTTTTTCACAAACATTAGTTCCAATTTTGCAAAAAACATTACAAATTCTGATGGAAATTTCTCTATTTATGATTATTTAGGAGGCAGGATCGGAAACTGTCTGTATTTCAAACCCGGTGAAGAGGAAGAGGTTATTAATACTGTAAAGACGTTTACACGAAAATAATCTACAGATTTTGAAGATGTTAGCATGGATATTGTAGCCAATGTCATACCTGTTATATCCAAACCTCTCACGCACATTTGTAATAATTCGTTTAAGACTGGTGTGTTCCCCTCTAGAATGAAGATAGCCAAGATAAAAACTATATTAACAAGTGGTGCCAAAATGGATATAGGAAATTATAGACCAACTTCTCTTTTGCCACAATTTTCAAATTTGTTTGAGAAACTGTTCCTAAATAGGTTAGACAACTTTACCAACGCTAAGGACATACCAAATTCAAGTTAGTACGGTTTCCGTAAAGCTATGTCCACATCACATGCCGTAATGGAATTAATAGAGGAAATGTCAAATGCAACGGACAATAAGAAACATGCTATTGGTGTATTCATTGATCTCAAAAAAGGCCTTCGATACATCGAACCACGAACTATCAAACAGTTGACGTGGAGTTGGAAATTACTGGACGAAAAGATACCTCACCAACAGGAAGCAATTGGTTGAAATAAATAGGTCCGCCTCGGAGCTGTTAAGTGTAACACTTGAGGTACCTTAGGTATCCATTATAGGTCCAAAACTATGTGTGATATTTGTAACGTAACAAAACTAGCTAAATTTATACTCTTTGGGGATGACACAAATATATTTTGTGCTGGTAATAATTTAAAAGAACTAAAAGCCATGATAAATGGGGTACTTGCCAAACTGGCTAAATGGTTTTCTGTGAACAAACTAACATTGAACCTGTCAAAAACAAATTACATGATATTCAAGAACAATCCGCCTGATATTTAAATTAATATGTTCATTAATAATCAACAAATAACCAGAGTACATGTGACGACATTTATTGTATATAATTATTGATGAATCTCTAAACTGGAAACATAAAATAACTAAGGTCAGATTAAAACTGTCAAAAGTTGCAGCAGTCATTTATAAGGCAAATTGTCTCTTTGATCGAAATGGAATGTATATATTATACAGTTCTTTGTTTTTACCCCAGTTAAGTTATTGCTGTGAAATGTGGGGAAACACCTACAACACACATTCGTGGCATTACTATATTACAGAAATGTGGGGAAACACCTACAACACACATTCTTGGCATTACTATATTACATAAATGTGGGGAAACACCTACAACACACATTCTTGGCATTACTATATTACAGAAATGTGGGGAAACACCTACAACACACATTCGTGGCATTACTATATTACAGAAATGTGGGGAAACACCTACAACACACATTCGTGGCATTACTATATTACAGAAATGTGGGGAAACACCTACAACACACATTCGTGGCATTACTATATTACAGAAATGTGGGGAAACACCTACAACACACATTCGTGGCATTACTATATTACAGAAATGTGGGGAAACACCTACAACACACATTCTTGGCATTACTATATTACAGAAATGTGGGGAAACACCTACAACACACATTCTTGGCATTACTATATTACAGAAATGTGGGGAAACACCTACGACACACATTCGTGGCATTACTATATTACAGAAATGTGGGGAAACACCTACAAAACACATTCTTGGCATTACTATATTACAGAAATGTGGGGAAACACCTACAACGCACATTCTTGGCATTACTATATTAGAGAAATGTGGGGAAACACCTACAACACACATTCGTGGCATTACTATATTACAGAAATGTGGGGAAACACCTACAACACACATTCTTGGCATTACTATATTACAGAAATGTGGGGAAACACCTACAACACACATTCGTGGCATTACTATATTACAGAAATGTGGGGAAACACCTACAACACACATTCTTGGCATTACTATATTACAGAAATGTGGGGAAACACCTACAACACACATTCTTGGCATTACTATATTACAGAAATGTGGGGAAACACCCACAACGCACATTCTTGGCATTACTATATTACATAAATGTGGGGAAACACCTACAACACACATTCTTGGCATTACTATATTACAGAAATGTGGGGAAACACCTACAACACACATTCTTGGCATTACTATATTACAGAAATGTGGGGAAACACCTACAACACACATTCGTGGCATTACTATATTACAGAAATGTGGGGAAACACCTACAACACACATTCTTGGCATTACTATATTACAGAAATGTGGGGAAACACCTACAACACACATTCTTGGCATTACTATATTACAGAAATGTGGGGAAACACCTACAACACACATTCTTGGCATTACTATATTACAGAAATGTGGGGAAACACCCACAACGCACATTCTTGGCATTACTATATTACAGAAATGTGGGGAAACACTTACAACACACATTCTTGGCATTACTATATTACAGAAATGTGGGGAAACACCTACAACACACATTCGTGGCATTACTATATTACAGAAATGTGGGGAAACACCTACAACACACATTCTTGGCATTACTATTTTACAGAAATGTGGGGAAACACCTACAACGCACATTCTTGGCATTACTATATTACATAAATGTGGGGAAACACCTACAACACACATTCGTGGCATTACTATATTACAGAAATGTGGGGAAACACCTACAACACACATTCGTGGCATTACTATATTACAGAAATGTGGGGAAACACCTACAACGCACATTCTTGGCATTACTATATTACATAAATGTGGGGAAACACCTACAACACACATTCTTGGCATTACTATATTACAGAAATGTGGGGAAACACCTACAACGCACATTCTTGGCATTACTATATTACATAAATGTGGGGAAACACCTACAACACACATTCTTGGCATTACTATATTACAGAAATGTGGGGAAACACCTACAACACACATTCGTGGCATTACTATATTACAGAAATGTGGGGAAACACCTACAACACACATTCGTGGCATTACTATATTACAGAAATGTGGGGAAACACCTACAACACACATTCTTGGCATTACTATATTACAGAAATGTGGGGAAACACCTACGACACACATTCGTGGCATTACTATATTACAGAAATGTGGGGAAACACCTACAACACACATTCGTGGCATTACTATATTACAGAAATGTGGGGAAACACCTACAACACACATTCTTGGCATTACTATATTACAGAAATGTGGGGAAACACCTACAACACACATTCTTGGCATTACTATATTACAGAAATGTGGGGAAACACCTACAACACACATTCTTGGCATTACTATATTACAGAAATGTGGGGAAACACCCACAACGCACATTCTTGGCATTACTATATTACAGAAATGTGGGGAAACACTTACAACACACATTCTTGGCATTACTATATTACAGAAATGTGGGGAAACACCTACAACACACATTCGTGGCATTACTATATTACAGAAATGTGGGGAAACACCCACAACGCACATTCGTGGCATTACTATATTACAGAAATGTGGGGAAACACCTACAACACACATTCGTGGCATTACTATATTACAGAAATGTGGGGAAACACCTACAACGCACATTCTTGGCATTACTATATTACAGAAATGTGGGGAAACACCTACAACACACATTCGTGGCATTACTATATTACAGAAATGTGGGGAAACACCTACGACACACATTCGTGGCATTACTATATTACAGAAATGTGGGGAAACACCTACGACACACATTCTTGGCATTACTATATTACATAAATGTGGGGAAACACCTACAACACACATTCGTGGCATTACTATATTACAGAAATGTGGGGAAACACCTACAACACACATTCGTGGCATTACTATATTACAGAAATGTGGGGAAACACCTACAACACACATTCTTGGCATTACTATATTACAGAAATGTGGGGAAACACCTACAACACACATTCGTGGCATTACTATATTACAGAAATGTGGGGAAACACCTACGACACACATTCGTGGCATTACTATATTACAGAAATGTGGGGAAACACCTACAACACACATTCTTGGCATTACTATATTACAGAAATGTGGGGAAACACCTACAACACACATTCGTGGCATTACTATATTACAGAAATGTGGGGAAACACCTACAACACACATTCGTGGCATTACTTTATTACAGAAATGTGGGGAAACACCTACAACACACATTCGTGGCATTACTATATTACATAAATGTGGGGAAACACCTACAACACACATTCTTGGCATTACTATATTACAGAAATGTGGGGAAACACCTACAACACACATTCGTGGCATTACTATATTACAGAAATGTGGGGAAACACCTACAACCCACATTCTTGGCATTACTATATTACAGAAATGTGGGGAAACACCTACAACACACATTCGTGGCATTACTATATTACAGAAATGTGGGGAAACACCTACGACACACATTCGTGGCATTACTATATTACAGAAATGTGGGGAAACACCTACAACACACATTCGTGGCATTACTATATTACAGAAATGTGGGGAAACACCTACAACACACATTCGTGGCATTACTATATTACAGAAATGTGGGGAAACACCTACGACACACATTCGTGGCATTACTATATTACAGAAATGTGGGGAAACACCTACAACACACATTCTTGGCATTACTATATTACAGAAATGTGGGGAAACACCTACAACACACATTCGTGGCATTACTATATTACATAAATGTGGGGAAACACCTACAACACACAATCTTGGCATTACTATATTACAGAAATGTGGGGAAACACCTACAACACACATTCGTGGCATTACTATATTACAGAAATGTGGGGAAACACCTACGACACACATTCGTGGCATTACTATATTACAGAAATGTGGGGAAACACCTACAACACACATTCTTGGCATTACTATATTACAGAAATGTGGGGAAACACCTACAACACACATTCGTGGCATTACTATATTACAGAAATGTGGGGAAACACCTACAACACACATTCTTGGCATTACTATATTACAGAAATGTGGGGAAACACCTACAACACACATTCTTGGCATTACTATATTACAGAAATGTGGGGAAACACCTACAACACACATTCGTGGCATTACTATATTACAGAAATGTGGGGAAACACCTACAACACACATTCGTGGCATTACTATATTACAGAAATGTGGGGAAACACCTACAACGCACATTCTTGGCATTACTATATTACATAAATGTGGGGAAACACCTACAACACACATTCTTGGCATTACTATATTACAGAAATGTGGGGAAACACCTACAACGCACATTCTTGGCATTACTATATTACAGAAATGTGGGGAAACACCTACAACACACATTCTTGGCATTACTATATTACAGAAATGTGGGGAAACACCTACAACACACATTCGTGGCATTACTATATTACAGAAATGTGGGGAAACACCTACAACACACATTCGTGGCATTACTATATTACAGAAATGTGGGGAAACACCTACAACACACATTCTTGGCATTACTATATTACAGAAATGTGGGGAAACACCTACAACACACATTCTTGGCATTACTATATTACAGAAATGTGGGGAAACACCTACGACACACATTCGTGGCATTACTATATTACAGAAATGTGGGGAAACACCTACAACACACATTCGTGGCATTACTATATTACAGAAATGTGGGGAAACACCTACAACACACATTCTTGGCATTACTATATTACAGAAATGTGGGGAAACACCTACAACACACATTCTTGGCATTACTATATTACAGAAATGTGGGGAAACACTTACAACACACATTATTGGCATTACTATATTACAGAAATGTGGGGAAACACCCACAACGCACATTCTTGGCATTACTATATTACAGAAATGTGGGGAAACATTTACAACACACATTCTTGGCATTACTATATTACAGAAATGTGGGGAAACACCTACAACACACATTCGTGGCATTACTATATTACAGAAATGTGGGGAAACACCCACAACGCACATTCGTGGCATTACTATATTACAGAAATGAGGGGAAACACCTACAACACACATTCGTGGCATTACTATATTACAGAAATGTGGGGAAACACCTACAACGCACATTCTTGGCATTACTATATTACAGAAATGTGGGGAAACACCTACAACACACATTCGTGGCATTACTATATTACAGAAATGTGGGGAAACACCTACGACACACATTCGTGGCATTACTATATTACATAAATGTGGGGAAACACCTACAACACACATTCTTGGCATTACTATATTACAGAAATGTGGGGAAACACCTACGACACACATTCTTGGCATTACTATATTACATAAATGTGGGGAAACACCTACAACACACATTCGTGGCATTACTATATTACAGAAATGTGGGGAAACACCTACAACACACATTCGTGGCATTACTATATTACAGAAATGTGGGGAAACACCTACAACACACATTCGTGGCATTACTATATTACAGAAATGTGGGGAAACACCTACAACGCACATTCTTGGCATTACTATATTACATAAATGTGGGGAAACACCTACAACACACATTCTTGGCATTACTATATTACAGAAATGTGGGGAAACACCTACAACGCACATTCTTGGCATTACTATATTACAGAAATGTGGGGAAACACCTACAACACACATTCTTGGCATTACTATATTACAGAAATGTGGGGAAACACCTACAACACACATTCGTAGCATTACTATATTACAGAAATGTGGGGAAACACCTACAACACACATTCTTGGCATTACTATATTACAGAAATGTGGGGAAACACCTACAACACACATTCTTGGCATTACTATATTACAGAAATGTGGGGAAACACCTACGACACACATTCGTGGCATTACTATATTACAGAAATGTGGGGAAACACCTACAACACACATTCGTGGCATTACTATATTACATAAATGTGGGGAAACACCTACAACACACATTCTTGGCATTACTATATTACAGAAATGTGGGGAAACACCTACGACACACATTCGTGGCATTACTATATTACAGAAATGTGGGGAAACACCTACAACACACATTCGTGGCATTACTATATTACATAAATGTGGGGAAACACCTACAACACACATTCTTGGCATTACTATATTACAGAAATGTGGGGAAACACCTACAACACACATTCGTGGCATTACTATATTACAGAAATGTGGGGAAACACCTACGACACACATTCTTGGCATTACTATATTACAGAAATGTGGGGAAACACCTACAACACACATTCGTGGCATTACTATATTACAGAAATGTGGGGAAACACCTACAACACACATTCTTGGCATTACTATATTACATAAATGTGGGGAAACACCTACAACACACATTCGTGGCATTACTATATTACAGAAATGTGGGGAAACACCTACAACACACATTATTGGCATTACTATATTACAGAAATGTGGGGAAACACCTACAACACACATTATTGGCATTACTATATTACAGAAATGTGGGGAAACACCTACGACACACATTCGTGGCATTACTATATTACAGAAATGTGGGGAAACACCTACAACACACATTCT
Source organism: Lamellibrachia columna (assembly GCA_963662155.1). Taxonomy (NCBI): domain Eukaryota; kingdom Metazoa; phylum Annelida; class Polychaeta; order Sabellida; family Siboglinidae; genus Lamellibrachia; species Lamellibrachia columna. The sequence continues at coordinate 37,107,413 of OY759268.1, forward strand.
TGGCATTACTATATTACAGAAATGTGGGGAAACACCTACAACACACATTCGTGGCATTACTATATTACAGAAATGTGGGGAAACACCTACAACACACATTATTGGCATTACTATATTACAGAAATGTGGGGAAACACCTACAACACACATTATTGGCATTACTATATTACAGAAACGAGTAATTAGGTTAATTTGTGGAGTAAAACGTCTGGAACATACGAGCACTCTTTTTCAACAATTAGGCGTTCTAAAATGTGTAAAATGAGTTAAGCTCAATACGGCTATTATTATGTTTAGGGCTTTTCATAATGAATTACCAAGTAGTTTGCAATTTTTTTAAACCATATGTGTCTATGTATGGTACTATACAGAACGATTCATTCTGCATAACTCGCTTTCGTACTAATACAACAAAATCAATGTGCATCTCCATATATGGAGCGACATTATGGAACTCCCTTAATGAAAACATTACCACTTGTAGAACCATACAAGCATTTAAAAAGAGCTACAAATGAGATATTATTGCAACATTTTAGTCCCAATTTATTTAGCAACGATTTCCAACTGTTACATGTTGTTAGTAATGCAAATATATAATTAAGTATAAATTGCGTTAACGGCTTAACACGCCACGGGGTGAACCATATATACGTATTGCACTTATGTTCACCCCATTTCCAACTCACCCTTGTGCATTCTTCACCTTCAACTCACATTTGTGGCACATTTTGTTAGTAACTTGTTGTAATTTATTATATCGAAACTGTGTGTTGGAATAAAATATTGCTTGATTGATTAATCAATAATTTATTCCAACTCACATTCAAGATGCTATATATATATATATATATATATATATATATATATATATATATATATATATATAATCTTGACCCCCCAAGTGTGTTTTAGTGAACAACAATTTGCTAATATGTTGTATAGTATACAAAATATCCATTATAGTATATTGACCTCTCAAATGTGATTTAGTGAACCACAATTTGTTAATATGTTTTATAGTAAAAGCAATATCCATTATAGCAATTTGACCTCCCAAATGTGTTTTAGTGAACCACAATTTGTTAATATGTTGTATGGTATAAACAATATCCATTATAGCGTCTTGATAGCCCAAGTGTGTTTTAGTGAACCACAATGTGTTAATATGTTGCGAAGTATATACAATATCCACTATAGTATCTTGACCGCCCAAGTGTGTTTTAGTGAACCACAATGTGTTAATATGTAGGATAGTATACACACTATCCATTACAGCATCTTGGTCGCCCAAGTGTGTTTAAGTGAACCACAATTTGTTGATATAGTTTGACTGTGATCTGTTTAATTATAATGTTTTGACTATAATATCATGTTTACCGTTCCTGCTAAATGACAAGGTCAACATTCATAGTTAGACACAATTTCATGTTGACATAGCTTCATGTAGTAGTTAAAAAGCCAAGCAATTGGTCTAGGAACTAGATAGTTTTTGCTAAATTAGTTTGCTTATTTTCCATGTCACGGAGAAATAGTACAGCAGGGGTATATAGCTTTCTCTATGATAGTCACTAAATGTTTGGAAATTAATAGTGTATGACGTCACTACAATAATATGAACGTTTATAGCTTGTAACTTCGTGAACATATCATTCGGCCGCACAGTTTTGTGACATTGCTCACTGAAATGTCACGACTGCTAATTTAAATGTCCTTGGTGTTGAGAATTGTAACCGCTTTCTCCGTCTCCATTGTTCTGCTCCTGTTTCGTGAAAAATTAGAACCAAGGTTCGGTTATACTATTTGTTTATATGTTTGAACCAATGCTCGGTTATACTACTTGTTTATATGTTTGAACCAATGTTCGGTTATACTACTTGTTTATATGTTAGAATCAATGTTCGGTTATACTACTTGTTTACATGTTTGAACCAAGTTTCGATTATACTACTTGTTTATATGTTTTCATCGTTTACGTTTTGTGTGGATTGCCGCGATGTCATCAAAATATTCGGCTTGCAGCTTATAAAACTACTCGAAGCCGCCACCTTTTCTCAAATGTTTGTTAGTGATAATGAGGAAATATTGTCGTGGTGTATAGGCTGCGTACTGAAATTAAGAGTCGCTTTCACTGCTGTTCGGGTGTTCACCCGCTCCCAGCATCACGTGACTTTATTCGTATTAATGCAATTCATATGCAATTCGTATTCCCGTTTCTAGCTTACACTTCTTCGGCTCAGTCTGTCGGTTTAATCAAATTGCACTAAATATAATGATGAAGCCCATGACGTGGCATAACATAACTGATGGTATGCTAGCGAACTATGTCTGTTCACATTAAAGTTTTCAACAATCTTTTATTTGAAAACTTCTTAATCTGTTTCAATAGATTTACTTGAAATAAACTTAAATTTGAAAATGTTTAATAAGATTACAATTTATAAATAAAGCGGGAAATGTCAATATTTAAGCAAACCATCAGAAAGACTAAGGTAGGTACTATATCAATAACAGTTGCGATGACATGGTGTGCGAAATACTAATCAGGACAATACGACCGACACGTTCACACAGGCCCAACACCGTAGTTGTGACAAGCGAATCGACCAAGCGTTCAACTTGAAAATTAACTAATGAATCTGGGTCATTGTTAAGTTCGACCCAGAACAAATCAAGTTTATTTATGTTGTTGTAACTGTCCAGCGACAGAGGCTGACTGATTGGTCGTGGCTCGTGGCTTCGATTCTGACGCCAGTTCTTTGGTGACTAAGACGATGCAGAGTGTCATCCACCGGCGCGCATAACCCCCACACACGCACGCCCGCACATATACGAGCGCGCACGCATGCACGCACGCACTCACGCACGCAACACACAACACCATAACATCAATCGCTTGTAATTTGTTTGTTCTCTTACGCAACTAATAAAAATAAAACCACTCCGCACCACATCCATTCTAAAATAAACACCAGCCACTCGATGTTTGCGCGCGCTCTCTTAGCAACGCCTGCGGCAATCACGATGTCGTACAAAGGCTCTCCATTACACGGCACTCCACTATTAGTGCGGGATGTGAATGACCTTTGTAGAACCAGCGGCATTACTGACTAAGGTCGTGAGACACTGTCACCATCACGTGTTGCCCGTGCATACAATCAGAACATTTGCTCATAGTCCGATTGGACAAACACTGGAAACGATATAAGAAGTATGACGAATAATTAAAGTTAAAAAGAACAAAATATCAGCTATCAGTAGATAACAAGAGAGTCAATGGTTTGTTAGACATAAAACAACTGACGTCCTTCAACCGAATCACAGCCGATCGGTTGTAAATAACAAGAGAGTCAATGGTTTGTTAGGCATAAAACAACTGACGTCCTTCAGCCGAATCACAGCTGATCGGTTGTAAATAACAAGAGAGTCAATGGTTTGTTAAACATAAAACAACTGACGTCCTTCAACCGAATCACAGCCGATCGGTTGTAAATAACAAGAGAGTCAATGGTTTGTTAGACATAAAACAACTGACGTCCTTCAACCGAATCACAGCCGATCGGTTGTAAATAACAAGAGAGTCAATGGTTTGTTAGACATAAAACAACTGACGTCCTTCAGCCGAATCACAGCCGATCGGTTGTAAATAACAAGAGAGTCAATGGTTTGTTAGACATAAAACAACTGACGTCCTTCAGCCGAATCACAGCCGATCGGTTGTAAATAACAAGATAGTCAATGGTTTGTTAGACATAAAACAATTGACGTCCTTCAGCCGAATCACAGCCGATCGGTTGTAAATAACAAGAGAGTCAATGGTTTGTTAGACATAAAACAACTGACGTCCTTCAGCCGAATCACAGCCGATCGGTTGTTGTTAATCAGACGTTGTCTTGTGTCTGGTACCTACACATATCAGTTCATTCCCATACCTCCATTGTACTCACTGCCTCTATATGAGGCTGAATCTAAGTAATGGTTTAAAAAAAGACATATTTAAACAAACTGTAATGTTAATACAATTACTTCCATTCCCATGCGCACGCTTGCACAGTTGTCAAGAGTGACAGATCAGTGTAAACAGATGTTTGGTGAAGAAGAATTCTTTTTCTGAATCATAAGATAATACCGTGAATTTTCGTTGTGGCTGATGAAAAAAAGTACAATTTCAGTTTATTGAATAATTTAGAGAGTCCAATTGTGGGACAATCTACGACAAAACAAAGCCTTTTAATACGTATATAAAACGAATATAAACAGCCCATAAATTTTCGAGCTAATAATAATAATAATAATAATAATAATAATGACAATGATAGTGATAGTGATAGTGACAATGATAATGACAATGACAATAACAAGAACAACAATAATAATAATAACAATAATAATAATAATAACAAAAACAGTAACGATAATAACAATTCAATAACAATAATAACAAATATTAATACAAATAATAATAATAATATTAATACTAATAAAATTAGTCAGGAACCTGAGCTCAGAGGCGCAAGAAACCAGATATGGGGAAGAACCTAGTTTCCGAGTAAGCGAGCCCGGCCGCGATGGCAGCCCGGCCACGGCGTGCGACTACCGCGCGGGTCTTCGCCGCAGCAATCAGACGATACCGCTAATAATAATAGCTGCAGTAAGTAGCACACATTATCGCTCATATCGGCCGGAGCTATGGACGTTCTTGCGCCTGCATTGAAAATTTATCCTACATTTTTTTATTTCAAAGCACATGACAGACACACTAAGACACCTGGTGTGTGAAATTCGTGAAATGTTTTCGCACAAATTGCTTCAACGCATGACACCCCTGCATTTTTGCCATGGAATTCCCCGGTTTCCAAAATATTAGTCCATCCTACCTAATGGAAACTGTGTCCTTACGCAACAGGTATACCAACTGGCATCATTTCAAAGCTCAGATGCTACTGTGCACAAAAACATCACTTACAATCACATATTCACACAAGTTCTGCTCTCACTAATACATCCAAACTGCACAATTTTTTTTTTCCTAGGGAGTCTTTATCGTTGTAATGGCGGAGGCATTCTCACTGTGGTCCGTGCCCCTCTGCATCAAGCGATGACGCGTTTGTGGCTGTCGTAAATACATAGATTTACCAACTTTCTCGCCGCATGCCCTTTCCCCGGACAGCAGAATCTCCACCGTTCCAACGGGGGAGCTATCAAAACCTCGTCAAAGCGACCCGCCGCTTGCTTAGAGCTAGTGGGAGGGGTACAGCGAGAGTCAGCCGAGACGCCGGGTGCCGACATCTCGCAATCTGCTTTTCATCTTTTGAAGGTATCACCAGGCCCTTGAATTTCAGTCTAAAAATGACGCTTGGCGTCTTGCGTCTGTCGAGAAAATCAACTCGCTTTGCGTAGAATAATTACAACTGGGAGAAAGGTTTCGTATTTGTGTGATCCGGTGTAGTGTATCGGTCTCTGTAGGAAATGAGATTTAATTATGCAAAACCAATCCGGCTATTGAAGGAGAGCAGACCACAAATAGATAGTACTCTGGTACAATATGACAAGATAAAGGGGGAGGGAGGAAGGGGGAAAGAGAAAGGGGAGGGGGGAAGGGGGAAAGAGAAAGGGGAGGGAGGAAGGGGGAAAGAGAAAGGGGAGGGAGGAAGGGGGGAAGAGAAACATAGAGAGAGAGAGAGAGAG